>CM077189.1:23254265-24004265 GCA_039654105.1 Coreius guichenoti
GTTTTTGACTAATAGAAGGATTTTCAATTTAACAAAAGTACATATAGTACAAGTAGCTATGAACAATCTCTTCCTCTCTCAAAAACCAACAAACATGCACATCATGTACCTGTAAAAGACTTATCTTCATAGAGAATGGAGAGTGTACACAGATACTGTCCTGATACAGAGAAGAGAGAGACAGAGAAAGATGGGAAAAGTGTCTCATTTATGGCGTCTGAACATTTGAGCTTGTGAATCACATTCCAACTGAAAAACACAGAAGCTTAATATGACACAACACAAACATAATGATTGTCATACTAAAAGACACAAGGATCTTATAGAATGTTCTTTTCAAAGGAAACAATATATATATAAAAAAAACACACCAACTAATATATATATATATATATATATATATATATATACACACACATACATACAGTGTGTATAAGCCAGCAATTAGTTTGTCCCCTAAACAGGCACGCATAGAAACAGCCCCAAGGCTTTCTGGGTGATGGTAAGAGGGGAGGAGTCTGGTCTCCCTACGCACAACCACATCCATGTGTAATTATTTTCACTCTGAAATAGCACAGACATACAGTCCTCCATCTTCCCAGGGGGCACATCCCAAACGCAACGTCAACACACCCTTCTTCGGAGAAAACCCTTAAAAAAAAAAACTCAGAAAGCTAATTATAGCAGTACAAAGACAAAAGATGCAACCCTCACAGGAGAACCTTGGATAAACTGATGGACGGATGTGCTCTACACCTCCATCAGGAAACATTTGACAAAATGCAAGCACCTGAGTCATGTCTTAGAGGCGTGAAGTGACATCATGGACAAGTTGATGAAGATCTTCAAGAGAAGCAGAACTGACCAATGATCAGAAGCCATGTGATTCAGACACAAACTGAAGTCAGAAATAATGAATGCTGGTGCATAAATAACTTGACAGAAGGACTTGAGGGAAAACTACAGCTTGACCCATGAACTTCTGTCCCTTTCTCAAAGTGTGCTTAGTTATTTGCTTTACATATCAGCCAGTCATTGTTCTCAAAAAATTCTTCAAGCCTTTTATTGAACATTTCCATGAATTGATGCTTCTACCTAACAAAGAATCGATAGTTATTAATACATTTCTGACATTATGCAGATCATTAAGGTCGTCCAAAAACGATGAAAAAGCCAAGATTCCCATGAAACGATCCCTCAAGAGATACTTTCGGATATAATGGGTCATAAACTATGAAAAATGTGAAAAGTGAAGCATGGAAAAAAACCTCACAGTTATGCAAGTTCAAATACAGTTGAGATGATAAATGCTGGCAAACTGACCACATAATTGCTATCATTTTCCCATAGAGCCTTGCAGCAGGGAAAAAGAGACATACAGTAGCCATTAGCTGACTGACAGCCACCATCTTTGAGAGCAATCCACATACTATTGTCCTTGAGAACACACACACACAACTTGTATCTCTACATCATGACAAAATGATTCAACACTTGGATGAAACACTTTTCCTAAGGTCTAATTTTCTAGGAAATTCATCAGATGGGATAATACTGGCATCTACTGGCAGAAAATATTCTGTAATAATTTATACATACTATATAGCTTCCATCTTAATTTTTCCTAGATGAATTTTCTTTAGAATTCATCATCTGTTTTCAAGTATAAAATTCATATTATTAACTGCCAAGCGTTTTCATACAGGGTATCAGACAGGAAGAAGGTTCATCAGACTAGGCAAACATGTTCAGAGCAGCACTGACCTCTTTGTAAACAAATAAGTCAATGACACAGGAGGGTTCATGTAAATTACTTTTATAAACGCATGTACAATGGGCCATGAAGGCGAACGAAGACAACAAATTTAAAAAAAGAAGAAGCAGAAAGTACATTGAAAACAAGATAATTTTAGTGCAGTTTAAACCCACAGTCTGGCTAATAGTTGTTGGGGGGGAAAATTCACAGTATACAGATCATACAACATGAACGCTTCCTATGCACATTCGTGCATGTTTAGCAATAGATGTCTCTTGTCATGGTGTATGAGAACATTTTCACAGCTGTGTCAGAGCTTATAACTCTGCTTAAAGTAAACCATTCGCCATTCAATCTCTGACTAAGCAACTAAAGCTACTCTTTCAAGTTCAATAATACTGCAGTAGTATGTTTATTTGTCCAGTTTCATGCTGTGTCTAGTCACTATATGTACAAACATATTTTGTTTACATTGTATGAATTTCAGTTTCAACTTAGGTGCACTTGATGATGCTATGCTAGCGATGGCAACCATCTTGGACTCTATACTGAAACCTAGTGGTGTGGATGAAGCATCATGAAAAAACTAAAGTTTTCAAATGTTCAATTACAGTGTAGTTTCTAAGAAAAAGCGAGCAAATTTGGCTGGTTGTGGTCTAAACATGTCACCATTTTTTTCAGGTTACTTATGTGACTGAATTCTTGCAATTCTACATGCAAGTGCACATGACAAATATATTTGTCAAAATTACTATATTTCCTTGTAAATTACTGAATGTACACTCTTAATTATTTTATGTTTTTCCCTTTCTTCCTTATTGGGTCAATAAAGTCTTTTAATTGGCTTTATTTATGTATTGGGTTGTTTGTGGTGTGGGTACAATGTAAAACTATACTTTGTGTGTCTATGTACTTCAGGAAGACAGAGAGTCCAAACAGGCAAGTAATGCCCACATGTATTTGTTGATATAGTGTCATTTGTGGGTTTACATGATAAAGTAGACACACTTTTGACAAGGTGTGACAATGCACAGTATTTTTCAAAGAGGGCACTATTGGCGCTGTCCTAAGGTCACAGTGTAAAAGCATGCAGCATCAAGATGATTTTTTACTGCTTGTTTCTATCTGAGCCATTCAAACCTATCGATTGAGAGTTCTCAGGTACAGCAGCACTCTTGACCCTCTGGCTGCACTCTCAGGGTGGGAAATCTGGCAAATACCAGCAAAGGTAAAACCGCCCTGTCGATTCCTCCACGAGTTCAAGAAGGGTCTTCAGTAAGCATTTCCCCCAAACAGTTTGACTGGAGGAGACGGCCAAATGTTACCGTGCTGTGACCATCCACAGGCCCAGAGCTACATTGGCCGCTAGAAGGGCACTGCCCCCCAGCAGGAAAAAAAAGCCAATCAGCTCTCGGTTGTTCCTCTCTGGGATCACAGAGCTCAATGTAGCTTCTAGGAATGCTGTGAGCATCCACTGGCCATCCAGCGCAAAGCACGGAACAGCGTTTACCACCGCCAGGGCACCAGACAATGAGACCAGGTATCTCAACACACAAGAAGTTAAGGCAACACATACATTTATAAATGAGTCAGCTATTTATCTCTCATTCCAAAATGAACCAGGAACCATCATTCCAGTGTTTAAGATTGATGTAAATACTGATTGTGTGGGAAGGATACTTGCAGAAAGTCTCCAGCATGACAGGCAGGTCTGGATGAAGAAAGCCCAAACGAGGAACAAAGTTGGTGAGACTCACTGAAAATAAAGAAATTATGACTTTTATATACAGGGACTTTTACATAAAACTGAACTGAACTGAACTGAACTGAATATATAATATAATATAATATAATATAATATAATATAATATAATATAATATAATATATACAGGGACTTTTGCATAAAACTGAACAGAATATAATATAATATAATATAATAAATTAATAAAATTAAATTAAATTAATCTGACCTGAGTACTGAAGGTGTGAAGGGTAGCCAACAAACAGCATGTCTGTTTGTGGTGGGTGTTTGACCCGGATCAGCCTGGTCTGGTTCTCCAGAGATGGGATTAAACACAAGCTTGGGATGAAGTCTGTTTGACAGTCTGTGTTGGTACGACATGTTCGACTCGCTTCAATGGTTTTTCTGACCGGCAGGCAGGCGAACTAGCATGGGGGAAAAACAGCAATAGCTTAAAGTGTCAAAAATACCAAGACTGAGATGGCAAAAAAATTGTGAGATATACAACATATAAGGGCGAATGTCAATAATGCAAAAATAGATCTGAGTTTTCATTTTCAGATATTATTGGTTATCTCTTTTAGCCATGCAAAGCTTTGTTAGCCAACAGCAGGAACATTCATATTCAGTTTTAATAGTCATTGACAAAATGTTCCCTGTGTTTAGCAATAAGGTGCCATTATCTGACACTGCAATAGAGTTTATTGCTGATATTAACAGGAGCAAACAGAATTGACCAATACAAGTTTTTATAACAGTTCCAATTTGAATTTGAATACATTTCCCAAATACTAACTGGGAGCATTTCAGAAAAGGTGTCCATCTTACCAATTTGCTCTCCACGTTATTACTGTAAGAGAAGCAGAGGTCTGTCATGCTGTTGTTCCCACAGCACTCCATAGTGCCATCGAGGCGTTTGAATGCTGAATGGAAGAAAAATCAGAATGAGCTGACAAATATTTGTAATATTAACTTACCACCACCATTTAAAAAGTTTGGGGTCAGTAAGATTTTAATGTTTTTGAAAGAATTCTCTTGTGCATTCAACTCAAGGTTACATTTATTTGATTTGATTATTCCAATTAAAAATAATTGTTTTCTATTTGAATATATTTGATATATAATATATAAAATGTAATTTATTCCTGTGATGGCAAAGATGAATTTTCAGCAGCCATTACTCCAGTCTTCAGTGTCACATGAGCCAATTCTAATATGCTGATTATTATCAATGTTGAAAACAGTTGTGCTGCTTAATATTTTTGTGGAATCCATGATGCATTTTTTCCAGGATTCATTGATAAACAGAAATCTCAAAAGAACAGCATTTACTTTAAACATGAATCTTTTGTAACATAAATGTCTTCTCTTTATGGCCTTTTTTGATCAATTTAATACATCTTTGCGTAATAAAAGCATTAATTTCTTTTTAAAAAAAAATATCGTACAGTCCTCCAAACTTTTGAACGGTAGCGTATATGGCAGGTCAGTACCTCTTCCTGCCATCCAGCTGTGCTGCAGTTTGGCAGTGTGAACGCAGTAGCCCGTCTGAGGATTATGGGATAGATGCTGAACGCAGTTGTGCCAGTCCTGCACTCCCTGAACAGTACAGTCCTCCAGCTGAGTAACCAGATCTCCTAGAAACAGCCCACGAGGTCCACTCGATGGGGAGCCCTGAACAAAAAAACTGATCTCAGAAGCTAAGGACACCATCTAAACATAAAACTTGAAGATGAAAGGTGAGCTGACCTCCACCACCTCAGTGATGAGCGCCCCTGCTCCAGTGTAATACAAGGGGAACAGGAAGATGGGCAGCAGGAACAGGAAGCTGAGGGCCACAACACACAGCATGAAGTTGTGCCACACACCTACACAAAGACAGACAAAGTGGAAAATGTTATTCACTTTTATAAAGGTTGCTAGTGGAATAAGTAGGGGTAAAACAAAAAGAAAGTGTTTTGCATATGCAAGTTTTGTGTGCCCGTAAAAAGTCATTGTGTCTGGTTTAAAAAGTCTCACCGGCGCAGAATATTCTGAGCTGCTGGACGGGAGAAATGAGGTTCAGATGTGTGGTGAAGAGATCCACAAACGCTCCAGGATAAACCACAAACATGAACATGCCAAAACCATTCAACCTCACCTGCTCCCTGAGAAGAACATGCAGAAATAAACATTTACACAGCTTCTTTCCAACAGAACACACCATCTTTTAAATAGTTTTTCAGGTATAACTAGCATTATAATGGCACAAGCCCAGAAACTCACACTTTACTTACATTACATGCAGACTTCAGAGAATTTTACTAGTCAAATGGGGTGAGATTTGAGTTTGTGACCCAAAACTTCTGATAATACTTTACAGTGACTCACTCTGTTTTCTCTCACAAATGTGCATGCAAACTTCAGACGACTTAAAGGGTTAGTTAAAACAAAAATGAAAATGATCCCATAATTTACTCACCCTCAAGCCATCGTAGCCAAACACAATCAGAGTTATATTAAAAAATATCCTGGCTCTTCACATAAATATGGATATTTTTCTTACAAAAACGCATTGCTTCGCTTCAGAAGGGCTTTATTAACCCCCTGGAGCCGTGTGGAGTACTTTTATGATGGATGGATGCGCTTTTTTTGGGCTTCAAAATCTAAGGTACCATTCACTTCCATTATAAAATTTGGAAGAGCCAGGATATTTTTTAATATAACTCCGATTGTGTTTGGCTGAAAGAAGAAAGTCATATACACCTAAGATGGCTTGAGGGAGAGTATATTATAGGATAATTTTCATTTTTGGGTGAACAAACCCTTTAAGTATATTACACAAGTAATCTTCTTATAAATTGAAAAACAAAACCTAAAGATTCATTCTCTAAGAATTGAAATGCTTATTTTTGCTCCATTTTATTTCTTAAAGCTGCTGTGGGTAATTTTGGTGGCATTACCTTCACCAAACGAAAATACAAAAAGATTTAAAAGTAATTTTTTAATGTTAGAATTCTTTATCTTATCCTGGCTAAATGTGGGATAAGTAAGTGTTAAAATGTCCAAAGCTGCTACTGACACAGAAATGACATGCTGCATCCGTTTACCTCAGTGCTGCCACCCCATGGCCAAACTCATGTATGACTCCACTGACCAAGATAGCGATGAAAAAATAGGCCAGTTGACTGACAGGAAGGTTCACACCAGGCACCTGATAATACAACAAAAGACATGACCAGAATGATCACGCTGAGCACAGACGGTTCACACTGTCATCACTGCTCAAAGAAATGCACCAACATTGCATTCTAATTCCTAAAGACCTCTTCTGCACTCACCACCACTTGCAAGATCTGTTCGTGGGACCCCTCCGGCGTCTCTGCCATCATCTGACTCAAAGTCTGGAGCAACGTTTTGCTCAGGAGAACCACGGATCCAAACATCGCCAGAACCCCAAACACCATACCAGCACTGAACCTGAAACAGATGTGCAAATATATACATACTGGTTGAAATAAGATTTTAAATTCTGCATTTTTAATTCTTTCACTATGATGATAAAGCAACAAAAGGAGAGTGAATGTGGATGTGTGTGTGTGTGTGTGTGTGTGTGTGTGTGTGTGTGTGTGTGTGTGTGTGTGTGTGTGTGTGTGTGTGTGTGTGGATGGGGGTTACCCATAATGCCATGCTGTAACCACTGCTCTCATCATAAGAAGCTTAAGATTTTTTTTAATAACTAAAGCTGTAAGACCTCAAAAAGATTAAATAAATATCATCACAGTGGATTAAATATGGCAACCAAAACAGAGTAAGATGTCTTATATAGTACATATTTAAAGATGTTATTAGACCTATCAGAAAGTTTCAATTACATGATCCACGTTTCTTCCATTCAGAATCACAAAAGCAAAATACTGGCAGCTCTGTATAATAATAAAGGTTAAAGAGCTCACGATAAGCATCACTGTCATCTGAACATGCAAAATAACTGATTTGAGGACAGTAATGACAAAATTCATACCAGATGTACAGAAAGCGAGGGTTGAGATGAGCACATCTGGCAAACAGACGGTTGAAGATTCCTGTGTGCCATTTGATATGGAAGGGAGAGAGAGTGAATCCGTTTGAGGATAACCACGATTCATAGCGGCTCTTCACTGAACTGGACGACTGAAGGTGAAAGAGAGAAAAAAAGTAGTTAGGACGGGATAGGGTTTTATAATCATCACCCTTATAAAGATTTTAAAAGGTAGTACAATAATTTATGCCAAAAAAATTAATACAGTAGTTGCTGCTCATTTAAAACATACAAAGTTATCTGAACCCATTTTATACTTAAATTATTACATTAGTGAGAGTAACTACATTATTATAATCATATAGATTTAAGAATTAACACAAATCACAATACATTTTAACCTGAAAAAATGAACTAGAAAAAGTACCACGGCAGTACCATGTTTTTGGACATGTACTATGGTATTCTTTTACGTACCCTTAAGAAAACTAGGTGCAGTTATGCTATGTTACAGTAATAAATCAGATGATATTATAATGGTACTTTAAGATATAAGTAACATTATAATATCATCTGATTTATTTAGCATAACTGTACCTAGTTTTCTTAAGGGTACGTAAAAGAATACCATAGTACATGTCCAAAAACATGGTACTGCCGTGGTACTTTTTCTAGTTCATGGGGCTCATGTCAAAAACATGTTGTTGTTTTTTTGTAGATGTACATATGTAAATACAACGGTACATAAATATGGTAATAATCCTTTACCCTGGTATTACTGCCATAACATATCATTACTGCCTCATGGTACTTCTTTACATGGTAAAGAAGCCGCTCTTATCATCTAATGTTCTTGACAAATTAACCACGGTCGCATTACAAAGCATCAATTATGATAAATTCCATTGCTAAGCAACAAATATCTCTTGTAATGGGAATTTACTCTCTATCGTTAACTCAAGTAATGGTGAGATACGCTTACCCGCAGCAGCGTGTCCGCCAAATACACGGTACACCAGCCGCCCATCACACACACCACCACCGCTATGGGAATCATGGCACACCGGGCTGCATGCGTCTCAACAGCGTCCAATTCCAGAGACAAACGAGCTTAAAATTCCGAGTGTCAAGCACACATCCACTGTGTACAAAACATCAGTGGAACACGTCGCTTCCGCGTTTGCGTGCATTACGCAGTATTACTAATCGAGTCAGACTGTTTACTTTTGTCAGAGTGGCTCACAGTCACAGAGCAATCGAGCACGTAGCCTTTAGTGATGAAAGACCGCGAATCGGTTCTTTCGAACAGAGCCTACATCTCAATGTGCATACTACTATCTATCCTAAATAGTATGTGACATTAGTGATATTCAATACTATTTAGGGTGGATAGTATGCTCATTTGGATGCAGGGAGACTGTTTAAAAATGTTTCAGTGATGCTTTTACTTCATCGCTTTCTTCCACGTTTTTATTCATCAATTAGGATCTTTATTGTATTTTTTTATGATTCACGTCATAAAACAGTCATTTAGGCTAAAACCTAAATATAATTTACATTTACATAAAAATACAAAAAATCCATTTCATGTGTTGATAAAACTGCCTAATGTAATACATTTCCAGTTTTATTTGTATTTGTTTGGCTATTAAGCCCAAAGTACCTGTAGGTATCAAGTTGCTCAGTACATGTGACAGTATAATTTTCGTAAACATAACTTTTTTGCCCCTTCAGTCAAAATTTTATTTCACTTAAAATGTTCTTACTATCAGCTCTCTCATCGGTTCTCAACTTACCAATCACTGGGTCAGGGTCAGATCAGTTTTGTAAACCGTTTCAACTGATTCATTTGAAAGATCCGAGACACACAAAAAAAACGACTCGCTTAGGAATCAGGCATTGCTACTTAGCATTGCGCTAAAACTACATGTGCTTTTTTATTTGCATTTGCTGAAGATCACATCTCATTTGCACCATAAACTTATCTGTGAACTAGCCTACACTTTAGTTTCCAGCTGAACAAATATGCTCTTTACTTTAATAATTTGGCCTCTGTGGTTTTTGTACTCACAAGACCTGCCTTTAAATGTGCAATTTAATAAAGATGTATCAGGCATTACTGTTGACCTATAAGCAAATTATGCCAGTCAACCAACAAGATGGTCAATTTGTCTCTAAAAGTCACTATAGGCTTTGAATGTAAAGCACATGGGTACAAATGAGAGGTTCAAACGTGTGATAAGTCCCTGCAAACTTTTCCACCCGGGAACCAAGCCTTTCTGGGTGGGAGTGATCTTGTCAGCCCCTCAGGCTCCTAAAGGTTTTATGAAATGATTTATTATCTGAGATGGTGGTCTAGATAGACAGCAATTATGGCAGCCTTTTATGCACACATTAGAGAGGAGGCCGCCCCCGCTGGCTTCGTAATGCCATGTGCCCATAAGGACAGATTAATGTAAAATAGACAACAGACACTGAAAGGACAGTCTGGTGCTGCTCATTATAATATGACACTCACCTTTTATGACCTGTTAATGAACTTCAACAATATTTGCATTATTCAACCATGCGTTTAGACACTTTCAAGTCACTGTAATGGGATCTTTGCATGTAATTGTCACATGCACATTAAAAAGGATTCCAGTAGGTGCAAGAAATGCTTGCCCGTTTAACCATATTAATAATTCTGTTTGACCTACAGTACTGTATATGTGCTGACTGGCAGGATGAACAGGAAGTTTGTGATGCCAGGTGGAGGGAGGAGAATTCAGGTGAGGATTTGCATAGCTCTCCTGTCTGTAGAGGACACCTTTCACATCAGCTGTGGCTCCAGTGGAGCTTTATACTCAGCAGTGAAGGAACTGGGTGAGCAGGATCACACGCCAAGTCTGAGTGGCACCAGGTAAGGACAGAAGATGTTTTTACAGTCTTATTTTCTCAGTTTTATGTTTGTGGTTTGATATTTACCCTTGCAAATAGTTTAGTACAGCATACACATTTAGCTCAATAATATTTAAAATTTATGCATTTGGAAGATGCCTTTATCCCATGCGACTTGTGAGTGCATGCAAAGTATACATTTTACCAGTCATGTTAAGTATAACCCATACTCAGAATTTGTCTTACCCATCCAAGTTAGTTCACACACATTAGGAGTAGTGAGTAGTGAACACACACATCCGAAGTTTGCTGTGGCACCCAGAGAGCGATTGGGGGTCAGGTGCCTTGCTCAAGGGCACCTCAGTCATTTCCTGCCAGTATTGAGAATCGAACCAGCAACCTTTGGGTTACCATGACTGCCCACAAACCCATGACTTTGGTGTTGCTAGCACTAAGTTTAAGAAGTCTAATTATGTGCAGCTTCCATCGCTTGTTTATACCTGTCCAGTTGTGGGTTAAAATCAGCCTAGTTTAAGATCTGAAACTCCTCTAAACTGGCAGTGCTGCTACCATTGGGAATGGGTCGTCATGTCAAACCACGGGCCAATCAGACGTCTCCCTGGGCTCTACGTGCTGGAGCCTAAATTAGGTCATGATCTTAATAAGTATTGTCGCTTAGTGATTCTCTGACTGCGTGGAAGAGTACAGAAGAGGACCTCACAGAGAACAGGCAGGGCATTTGACTGGGCATCATAGCAGAACCATAGCAGAACAGAAAGCAGTGAGGAGGTGTGGACCTCACGCTGGCAGCTGAACAGGTAAGGGCACAGTGGGGTCATGATATTTGTGCAAAGCCAAAGTGTTACTCATCTATCACCGTTCACTCTCTCTGAACTCTCTTTTTCTTCCATCTTCATTATCTGCTCTATAGTACTGCTCTAATTTGTACATTCTCTCTTATGTTAGGCATATCGAGGACATTTTGATCTAGGTTATAGTCTCCTAAATATACCCTCTTAGTACACATCATACATCAACCATGGTGGCAATTTAAAAATACAATTTTAAAGTGATGCTGTGTTCTGGTGTGCATATACAGTGGGGTCTGAAAAGCCTGAGATGACTAGGCAAGTTTATTTATTTTTATTATAGATAGATAGATAGATAATACAATATCTAAAATAATATGAAATATTAAAAGTATACATAAAATATTAAATATTAATACAGTGGGGAGAACAAGTATTTGATACACTGCCGATTTTGCAGGTTTGCCTACTTACAAAGCATGTAGAGGTCTGTAATTTTTATCATAGGTACACTTCAACTGTGAGAGACGGAATCTAAAACAAAAATCCAGAAAATCACATTGTATGATTTTTAAGTAATTTGCATTTTATTGCATGACATAAGTATTTGATACATCAGAAAAGCAGAACTTAATATTTGGTACAGAAACCTTTGTTTGCAATTACAGAGATCATACGTTTCCTGTAGTTCTTGACCAGGTTTGCACACACTGCAGCAGGGATTTTGGCCCACTCCTCCATACAGACCTTCTTCAGATCCTTCAGGTTTCGGGGCTGTCGCTGGACAATACGGACTTTCAGCTCCCTCCAAAGATTTTCTATTGGGTTCAGGTCTGGAGACTGGTTAGGCCACTCCAGGACCTTGAGATGCTTCTTACGGAGCCACTCCTTAGTTGCCCTGGCTGTGTGTTTCGGGTCGTTGTCATGCTGGAAGACCCAGCCACGACCCATCTTCAATGCTCTTACTGAGGGAAGGAGGTTGTTGGCCAAGATCTCGCGATACATGGCCCCATCCATCCTCCCCTCAATACGGTGCAGTCGTCCTGTCCCCTTTGCAGAAAAGCATCCCCAAAGAATGATGTTTCCACCTCCATGCTTCACGGTTGGGATGGTGTTCTTGGGGTTGTAATCATCCTTCTTCTTCCTCCAAACACAGCGAGTAGAGTTTAGACCAAAAAGCTCTATTTTTGTCTCATCAGACCACATGACCTTCTCCCATTCCTCCTCTGGATCATCCAGATGGTCACTGGCAAACTTCAGACGGGCCTGGACATGCACTGGCTTAAGCAGGGGGACCTTGCGTGCGCTGCAGGATTTTAATCCATGACGGCGTAGTGTGTTACTAATGGTTTTCTTTGAGACTGTGGTCCCAGCTTTCTTCAGGTCATTGACCAGGTCCTGCCGTGTAGTTCTGGGCTGATCCCTCACCTTCCTCATGATCATTGATGCCCCACGAGGTGAGATCTTGCATGGTGCCCCAGACCGAGGGAGATTGACCGTCATCTTGAACTTCTTCCATTTTCTAATAATTGCGCCAACAGTTGTTGCCTTCTCACCAAGCTGCTTGCCTATTGGCCTGTAGCCCATCCCAGCCTTGTGCAGGTCTACAATTTTATCCCTGATGTCCTTACACAGCTCTCTGGTCTTGGCCATTGTGGAGAGGTTGGAGTCTGTTTGATTGAGTGTGTGGACAGGTGTCTTTTATACAGGTAACGAGTTCAAACAGGTGCAGATAATACAGGTAATGAGTGGAGAACAGGAGGGCTTCTTAAAGAAAAACTAACAGGTCTGTGAGAGCCAGAATTCTTACTGGTTGGTAGGTGATCAAATACTTATGTCATGCAATAAAATGCAAATTCATTATTTAAAAATCATACAATGTGATTTTCTGGATTTTTGTTTTAGATTCCGTCTCTCACAGTTGAAGTGTTCCTATGATAAAAATTACAGACCTCTACATGCTTTGTAAGTAGGAAAACCTGCAAAATCGGCAGTGTATCAAATACTTGTTCTCCCCACTGTATTAAGTTTATTTTATCTACAGTATATATACAGTATATATATATATATATTATCATATATTAAACATATATATATCATATTAATGCATTTATTTATTTATAATATAAATAAACATATATTATATAAATAATATAAATTAATATTATATACTTAGATTGAAATTAAAATTATACAAAAATATTAAATATGAAGTTTATTTTAATGTAGAGTATATGTGTATGTGTATATATATAAATAATATTAAAATATCAAATAGTAATATTTTATATTATTTTATATACTATTGATCCTTGGCAAGTTTATTTATTTCTATTAATAATATAAAATAAAAAAATCATGTTTTCCCGCATGATTTGAAAATGATCCAAAGAGCATATTATGTTTCAATGGAAGCAAAAACATCTGATCGTATCTGTACAATGGAGTCACATGACCAATGTCACAAATGTACTTGATTAATGGCAGAAATAGTGCATAATATTTCTTATTAATATTCTTTTTCAAAACTTTATTTCCATGTTTAAATGACTTCTCACTGTTCTCAGACTTTAGGACCACCCTGTATGTGTAGGCTATAGTGACAGGACTGTGAGTGGGGCTATAATGTGCAGGGAGCGTATATACGCACTGTCTCTGAAGTGAACAGTCAGGGTGGACAGAAAGCAGGTCCCCTCTGTGTATCACACTACTATTTATAGTGTGAACAAATCCCAGATATGAACGGAATCCTTTGCTCCTCTACAGCCTGGAGTGAGGGAAAGAAAGAGAGACAGAGAAGGTGTTGAACAGAACCAGAACCGGACCACAGAAGTCAAGACTGCTTTAGTCCGAAAAGAGAGACAGAAGAGAGAGAGAGAGAGAGAGAGAGAGAAAGATTGGCATTTGTCCTGTCTGTTTCACAACGGGGAACAGTGGTTTACTGTTACGGCAGCAGGTATGCGACTTTTGAGGGCAGAAGGAAGATGTGTGTGTTCATGTGTATGTGTGTGAAACTATAACAGTGCTAAAGGTCACAATGAATATAGGGGACGGGCTTTTGTTTAGGTAAATCACGATAGTAATATGATGATATAATGAGACCAATAAAATGTGTTTAAATCAAAACATTTGAAAGTTTGACCTTTTTCAGATGGAGCTTTCTCTAAAAGTACTTACTAATTACTTAAGGAAGTATGATTTAAGCTTGTTTCTGAAAAATTATTGAGTCTTTGATAATGACTCAGGCCTCTGACAGGAATCAGTCTACATAACATACTCTGGAACAACAGGCAGGTTTAACTGTAAACTGTACCTTTATATAATTTACATACATTTTTTCTGTCCATCTTGTGGTTTTGCTGCAGGAGACATCTAAACATAGGACTGTGATGATGTTTGATGATTTACATAATAAACAGTGTTATTCTGGATGTTAAATTCAATTAATCTGTTGAAAGAACTGCTCAACACAGTTGGATATTGACCTCATGTGCCACAGTGTCAAATACACATTTCATTTTGGAAAATAAAAGAGAGAGAGAATTTTTGTCAGACAGGTTGGAAAGGTCTAGAACTTCTGGGAGGTTTCCAGGCATAGTGAGTATGTCATGCAAATATATTAGACCTGTGAAAGCATTGTGGGAGTTTTTGGAAATGCAATATTCAGTGTGAGATTTTGGTATCTGGTGGGCTGGTTTGTGATACTGTAGGTGGTTAAATTGATCTAAGATCCAGGAACCTTCTGTTCTAGTCTTAATCTTTGCTAAAGGTAGTTTTATGTTGTAATTTAATGGTTTTTGATATTGACAGTATCTTTCATTTGATTTTTAATTGCTATTTTGAACACTAAGGAGTTTAAAGGGATAGTTCACCCAAACATTCTGTCCATTTGCACACCTTCAAGTTGTTCCAAACCTGTATGAATTTCTTTCTTCTGCTGAACACAAAAGAAGATATTTTGAAGAATGTTGGGTCCCATTGACTTCAATTGCATGGAACAAAAAATACCATGGAATTCAATGGGGCCCATCAACTGTTTGATTACTACCATTCTTCAAAATATCTTCTTTTCTGTTCAGCAGAAGAATGAAATTCATACAGGTTTAGACCAACTTGAGGGTGAGTAAATGATTTTTTGGTGAACTATCCCTTTAAGGAGGGTATTTTGGAGCAGTGTCAGACAGCTGCTGTAGTGCTTGCTGCTCTTTAAAAGGTAAATTTAGCTCAACACTCGCCCGGCAGCAGGGACACCACACCACTTAAAGTACCAATGCACTGCTGATGTTGTGCAAACAACATCCCTGGTTACGGTTGCTAAGGTTGTGAACCTCTCTGTGAGCACTTATAGACATGATTTTGGTTGATCCTAGCTGCCCCGAGATCCATGTTAGGTTAGAGAAGGAGGGAGACGTTGAAAGACATACATATTGTGGATGCATTACCTTGCATCATGGCTGTACTACACAGGAGGATTCCTCTTATATCCCAGGTGTTTTCAGTGGGACGTTCCATCAGCAGCATAACCGAGCAAATTATGGGCAGAAAGCTCCCCGCGAGCACATAATCAAAGCTCATCTGCCTACAGCTGTGTTTATTAGGACACTGGATGATTTAACATATTTCCTAACAGCTTCCTGTCGGAAACACAATATTGGAGTGATTCAACCTTCATTCTGCTGTTTGAAATGTGACGGTGAAATGTGTTTGTTTCCGTGCCGGTTTGTGCTGCTAAGTATGTAAATGTATTCTCTTCAAATTTCTAGAGTTCTCCCGCTGGTCATTCGTAGGAAATGATGCCTTTTCATTGCATTGCATCATTATTATGTTAATCATTATACAATAATAACAATATATTATACCATTAAATGATGATATATATATATATATATATATAGGGTTTAGGGTTAGGCTTAGGGTTGGTAATGATAAATATCCATTGATAGGCTATTTGTTAACACTAATCTGAATATTATAGTGGTTTATCAATGTCCCTTGATTCTTTTGAAGCTGAGGTGGACAGATCTTTTTCTTTTCTTTTTTGAAAATTTAGCAGTAAACTTTTAAAATAAAATGTAAAAAATTAAAAATATGAATTAAAAACATCCTGACATTTTCAGGTGCTTTTTTGTGAAAACAAAGACAGCAATGAGATCAAACTGAGACTTGCTTAAACCTGTTTGTCCCCCAGATGTTTCTCCTGAGAAAAAGACATGTTGCAAAAGAGTTCTCAACATTGTCATAAACTATGCTCAGATACACCAAAATATGAAGGTCTGCAATTAAGGCCTGGTTCCGCAGACAGGGTTTAGATTATGCCAGGATTAGGCCTTAGTTAAGTTAGGGCATTTTATAAACGTGCATTAGAAAAAAAGCATTACTGGTGTGCATCTTGAGACAAAACATTGGCACTGACATATTTTAAGATATGTCAGTGCAAGTTGCTTTCAATTAAAACAGCTCAAACATGCATTTTAGTCTGGGACAGGCTTAAAGGGATAGTTCACCCAAAAATGAAAATTACCCCATGTTTTACTCACCCTCAAGCCATCCTAGATGTATATGACATTCTTCTTTCAGACGAATATAATCTGAGTTTTATTAAAAAATGTCCTGGCTCTTCCGAGCTTTATAATGCCAGTAAATGGGGGTTGAGATTTTGACGGCCAAAAAAGTGGATCCATCCATCATAAAAGTACTCCACACGGCTCCGGGGGGTTAATTAAGGCCTTCTTAAGTGAAGCAATGCATTTGTGTAAGACAAATATCCATATTTAAAACTTTATAACTTTGTAATCTCTAGCTTCTGCCAACAGTCGTACGCGCATTCACGAGAGTGGCTTTCCAGCGTATGACATAGGACACAGGCGTATCGTAAGCTTAGGTGAGAGTAGACGTCTCTCCCGGTTCAAACAAATAGGGCTGGGCAACAAACTCAAGCTCCTATGACATTTCTTTTTTAAAATTCTCATTTGAGACTAATTCGTGACCGGTGTTTTGTTTTGCTCTATCCTCTGCGCTTATGCGTTGCCAATCGGACATTTTACATCGGATCGGCGTTCACTCTTCAGCCGGAATTAGACGTTGCACAATGTTATACCGGAAGCCAGTGATTAAAGTTTATAAAGTTATAAATATGGATATTTTTCTTACAAAAATGCTTCACTTCGCATCAGAAGGTCTTTATTAACCCCCTGGAGCCGTGTGGAGTACTTTTATGATGGATGGATGCACTTTTATGATGGATGGATGCACTTTTTTGGCCTTCAAAATCTCAACCCCCATTCACTGCCATTATAAAGCTTGAAAGAGCCAGGACATTATTTAATATAATTCCGATTGTATTCGTCTGAAAGAAGAATGTCATATACATCTAGGATGGCTTGAGGGTGAGTAATGGGATCATTTTCATTTTTGGGTGAACTAACCCTTTAAGCCTTGTCTGTGAAACCGGGGTTATAAATCATAAATTTCAATATGAACTCAAACATTTCTCATCAAATTCTACCAAGACCAAATTATTGTTACATTATTGTTACAACTCAATACTTCTGTCTAATTTTTTACCTTTTAATTTCTCCAAAATAATTGGAAAACCATCTGAGACTAATTTTATACCTAAATGAAACACATTTGATTATTCCATTAAGTCTCCCTGACCTATGGATGAGCCGCCACTGAGCAATACACTACTGTACCCTCAAATGTCCATCCAAAATTCATGCTGAACTCGCAGCATGAATGCGGCATTATGCATGTATCATTTACAATATCAGTACATGTTCCACCTCACATTCCATATCCAGTACAATATGTGTGTAGGTGTATGTTATCCCAGCCCTGCTCTCTCCATGTTAACATAAATGATTCAGGGGTAAGAGCTACTACCTGCTCCTCACTGCAGGAGTCACTAAGCAACCGAAAGACAATCCACGGGCACCTGAGAGCCGCAGGGGGGCTTTACTTTTGATGTATTCAAGTCCACAGCAGGCCAGTCTATCCATCTGATCAATGCATTCAGTCTCTTCCTGTCTCTTTTACACCAGAAACGTGGACACAACTGCACAGAATGTCTAAACAGCCGTCGACCAATGTAAAAGCCCTGCAGGTGAGTAAATGGTGTGTTTTTTTTTATGTTTGTACATAATTTAAGAATAGTCTACAGTGTGATTTTGTGTTGATTTTAGTGAAACCTAGCACATTTCTTTGCTCAAAAACACTCAAACATGTCAACATTAAATATTTTAATCTGAAAAGCCAACTCCCTATTTTGAACACTGAATTATAACTGTAAAAACACATTTCAATGTACAATGCATTACAGAACTCACACAAGGCCATTCACAAGTAAATGAAATGCATTACTGCATGTTGTTGATGTGTGTCCAGATTTTTCTTCTTGGTAGGAAACATTTCGTATCCAAACTGAAACAATTTATATAAAAATAGACTTGTACACTTTAATTGAAGTCCCTTTTGATACAGTTGATGGAAAAAGTATGCGAACCCTGTATATTTACATGGATTTCTGCATTAAGTGGTTAAAAATGTGATGTGATCTTCAACAAAGTCTGCTTAAACAAACAACAAAAAAGATATGTTGTCATGTCTTTATGGAGCACACTATGAAAACAATGAAAAAGTATGTGATATCTAGTTATTCTGTACATCCTTCGGCAGCATAAACCTCCAGCAAACGTTCCTTTGTGTTCAATAAATACAAACCCGATTCCAAAAAAGTTGGGACACTGTACAAATTGTGAATAAAAAGGAATACAATAATTTACAAATCTCATAAACTTATATTTTATTCACAATAGAATATAGATAACATATCAAATGTTGAAAGTGAGACATTTTGAAATGTCATGCCAAATATTGGCTCATTTTGGATTTCATGAGAGCTACACATTCCAAAAAAGTTGGGACAGGTAGCAATAAGAGGCCGGAAAAGTTAAATGTACATATAAGGAACAGCTGGAGGACAATTAGGTCAATTGGCAACATGACTGGGTATAAAAAGAGCCTCTCAGAGTGGCAGTGTCTCTCAGAAGTCAAGATGGGCAGAGGATCACCAATTCCCCTAATGCTGCGGCGAAAAATAGTGGCGCAATATCAGAAAGGAGTTTCTCCAAGAAAAATTGCAAAGAGTTTGAAGTTATC
Organism: Coreius guichenoti; assembly: GCA_039654105.1. Taxonomy (NCBI): domain Eukaryota; kingdom Metazoa; phylum Chordata; class Actinopteri; order Cypriniformes; family Gobionidae; genus Coreius; species Coreius guichenoti. The sequence goes on from CM077189.1 coordinate 23,273,613, forward strand.
ATCATCTACAGTGCATAATATCATCCAAAGATTCAGAGAATCTGGAACAATCTCTGTGCGTAAGGGTCAAGGCCGGAAAACCATACTGGATGCCCGTGATGTTCGGGCCCTTAGACGGCACTGCATCACATACAGGAATGCTACTGTAATGGAAATCACAACATGGGCTCAGGAATACTTCCAGAAAACATTGTCGGTGAACACAATCCACAATCCGTGCCATTCGCCGTTGCCGGCTAAAACTCTATAGGTCAAAAAAGAAGCCATATCTAAACATGATCCAGAAGCGCAGGTGTTTTCTCTGGGCCAAGGCTCATTTAAAATGGACTGTGGCAAAGTGGAAAACTGTTCTGTGGTCAGACGAATCAAAATTTGAAGTTCTTTTTGGAAAACTGGGACGCCATGTCATCCGGACTAAAGAGGACAAGGACAACCCAAGTTGTTATCAGCGCTCAGTTCAGAAGCCTGCATCTCTGATGGTATGGGGTTGCATGAGTGCGCGTGGCATGGGCAGCTTACACATCTGGAAAGACACCATCAATGCTGAAAGGTATATCCAAGTTCTAGAGCAACATATGCTCCCATCCAGACGTCGTCTCTTTCAGGGAAGACCTTGCATTTTCCAACATGACAATGCCAGACCACATACTGCATCAATTACAACACTGAAATGGCCAGCCTGCAGTCCAGATCTTTCACCCATAGAAAACATTTGGCGCATCATAAAGAGGAAGATGCGACAAAGAAGACCTAAGACAGTTGAGCAACTAGAAGCCTGTATTAGACAAGAATGGGACAACATTCCTATTCCTAAACTTGAGCAACTTGTCTCCTCAGTCCCCAGACGTTTGCAGACTGTTATAAAAAGAAGAGGGGATGCCACACAGTGGTAAACATGGCCTTGTCCCAACTTTTTTGAGATGTGTTGATGCCATGAAATTTAAAATCAACTTATTTTTCCCTTAAAATGATACATTTTCTCAGTTTAAACATTTGATATGTCATCTATGTTGTATTCTGAATAAAATATTGAAATTTGAAACTTCCACATCATTGCATTCTGTTTTTATTCACAATTTGTACAGTGTCCCAACTTTTTTGGAATCGGGTTTGTATATAAGAATGTGTTGAAGATCAGATCATGTTATGACCAATTTTATGCAGAAATCCAAAGTGTTCACATAATTTTTTTTTTTTTACATAACTGTATGTCTGGCTAGGAGCGATAATGTAGACACTCTAAGAGAAAGAAATATTTTCATAACAGTTTACCACAGTGTAGAGAACAATTTTTACAAACACTGAACACTTCAGCCAAAAATAGACAACTTTATCTTTCCATAAAAACTCTCCATATACACACAAATCCATAAAAAGCCCAAACATACACAAGATTCAGGATACAGTCCATCAGAGAACACAGACAAAAGGAAGACCAGCAGTCATGCATACAAAGACAGGAGCACATGGTCACTACTGTACAGATTAAACAGCCAATAATCAGATTTCATCCAGCAGCTTATATAGATGTAAAGCCAAAGGACTGGAGTAGAAAAAATACAAGGGTTTGACGTACCGGACCATGAAATACATGCAAAACTGGAGTGAAGTCTAATCTTTAGGAGCGTTTGCGATTGGTTGAGGGATCTTACATGCTCTAATCAAAACACGAAATTGCAAATTTGTAAACTGGATCGAGTGTTTGACCTTGTATGACCGATAGAGCAGGAAAACAACGGAAAAAAAGGGTTTGAGGTTCTACACTCTTGGAAGAAAAGGTTCTATCGAGCCTTAGTGGTTTCCATGGGATCATTTTATGGATTTTGTGTTAATTGGGCCTAATTCATCTTTATTTTGATTATATTTTAGCCATTAAACAGCACATAAACATACTTTATCACCATAAAAAAATTGAAATAGCCCATTAAAAAAGAAGTATGCAATCATTTAGACATTTCTCCTTTTATAGAACCTTTTTGGCATAAAGCTTTCTTTAAAATTGAGTAAAGAACCTTTTTTTCTAAGAGTGTATATTGAAGAACCCCAAGAGCCAATTTTTCATTGTGACATTATTTTTATTATAATTAAACAGAGTTTCCCCTTCAAATAATTATTACCATAATCAAAAAAACTTCTTTAATGTGAGATATATATATATATATATATATATATATAAATATATTCATTTTAAATTATATTTATAATTAAATTAATAGTTAACACTTTACAATAAGGTCTCATTTGTTAACATTAAAGGGATAGTTCACCCAAAAATGAAAACGATCCCATGATTTACTCACCCTCAAGCCATCCTAGGTGTATATGACATTCTTCTTTCAGACGAATACAGTCGGAGTTACATTAAAAAAATGTCCTGGCTCTTCCAAGCTTTATAATGGCAGCCCAAAATTTGAAGCTGAATACGGAAGGCGATCCTCCAGAATAACAAAATATGGATATTTTTCATACACAAACCCATCGATTCACTTTAGAAGGCCTTTATTAACCCCCCAGAGCCGTGTGGATTACTTTTATAATGGATGGATGCATTTTTTTGGGCTTCAAATTTTGGGCTGCCATTCACTGCCATTATAAAGCTTGGAAGAGCCAGGACATTTTTTAATATAACTCCGATTGTATTCGTCTGAAAGAAGAATGTCATATACACCTAGGATGGCTTGAGGGTGAGTAAATCATGGGTAAATCAAATCTAATTTTCATTTTTGGGTGAACCATCCCTTTAATGTGTATTAACTAACATGAACTAACAATGAGCAATACATTTGTTACAGTATTTATTAATCTTTGTTAATGTTAGTTAATAAAAATTCAGCTGTCAGCTAACATGACTGTTCATGTTAGTTCACAGTGAATTAACTAATGTTAACAAATACTTTTGATTTTAATAATGTAGTAAATTTTGAAATCAGCATTAATTAAGATTAATAAATGCTGTTGAAGTGTTGTTCATTCTTAGTTCATGTTAACTAGTAGTTAATTAATGTTAACTATTGAAAGCTTATTGTAAAGTGTTACCAATTAATATAAAATTGAGAGCAGTTGGATAACAGTTGGATAACGATAATACGAATTTTAGGGGGAAACGTGCTTAGTTGTCATGAAAATAATGCTGATGCAAAATATAATTACGTATTATTTTCTTTTGATTTTGCGGTCAAATGTGACCTGGTTTCTGTAAGATTCACCCATGAATGATGGGATGGTTGAGACAAACATGCTAAAAAAATATATATGACAAGAAATATGACAAGAATCCTGATCCTTTCACTGTTTCTTCCTAGTGTAAAGTTGTAAACACATTTACATTTTCACATTTGGAACTTCGTTTTTCATAATACATGCTGCATTTAGACGCATTTAATAAAGACCAGACAAAAAAAAAAAAAAAAAAGGCAGTCTCCTTCGGGCTTCAGCAAACAGAGAGATGTCTGTCATCTCACTGTTTTATCTGTTGCCCGCAGCTCATTTCCATACAGGCACTTTGCTCTTTATGAAATACAAACTCCAGCAGGAAGACACGTCCAGCAGGTTTTGTGGAAAGGTTTGGTTACGACAACTACACTCGACCATTGCACAATATTACATGAGTTTAAATGACTTTGGTACTGAGGTGTGGTTACAGGAGCAAATGAGCAGTGCCAGGGGTGGTTTCACCTCACCCCCCAGTGATGGTAACTGTCTCATTGCATTTTCTTGTCTGTCTCAAAGGCCAACCTTAATATTCCAATGGGGGCTCTGCGTCCTGGGGCTGGACATCCTGTGAAGAGGAGAGAAGATACAGTAGACACAGAGGAGGTCAGATTCTGCTGGAAGAAAACACACATGCACACACTTACACAATTAAGTAAATTAGACACACATAAAGACATTTGTAATCACGTCCAGATCACATTTCAGATTAAATAAATAAAATATTTCACATAAAAAAAGCTTGTTTTTAGACCATTGACATTTTTTTTTGCTTTGTGACAAAATGCAAAAAGGTAATGGATTTTTTTTTTTAATCTTTGACTTTATATAATTAATTTACATTATTCTTAATTATGATTCTCTTTAGAATATCAAAAAGTGACAGTATTTTACAATGTTTATTTGTATTTATTTATTTTTGGCTATAGTAATGAGGAGAAAGAAAGAAAGAAAGAAAGAAAGAAAGAAAGAAAGAAGCCATATTTTTGCCCCATTGTCATTTTTTTTATGAAAAATAAGCATATTTCTCTCTGCTCCCTTATATATATATATATATACACACACACATACACAATGTTTAATAAACAATTTAAATGTCTTTTTTTATAGAATATGCCTATATGGGGAAATATGCCTACATATGCTTGTATTTATACATTATGGTAGTATGTTAAATAATTACAAGAAAAAATTAATTACAAAAAACATCTGAAAACAGTGTAATGTCAACAATGTGCTTGTCCTTTTGGTCCTTAAATAGGCTTCATTTTCATTTGATAATATTAAAATTATTTTTATTTTGGAGGTAAAATATGACAGACACATTCTTGATTTTGTGAGGGCCACTCAGTAATATCTTCCACAACTGTTGGTTTCTTAGGCATCCCCAGTCACTCCAGAGGAGAAAAAGCCCCTGCCTGGTGCTGTGAAACTACCGGGCCCCGCCGTGAACCTCTCCGAGATCCAGAACGTAAAAAGTGAACTCCGATGGGTCACCAAGGACTAAACAACACAGGTAAATCTGACAGTCAAATATACACACTCACACCCATTTTTCCCTGTCTACCATTTTGGTTAGTCAAACATTGTTGGTGGTTCTGAATCTTATGCACACGCACACACACAAATATATAAAGAAGCAGGAACACAAGAGCAATCAATTTTCTAAATGCGACACATCACTGAAATCATTTAGAAAGGCCCCATGCTGTTCACACAGATGACCACATGGTGTCAGTAGCTGTAAAAGTAGTTTGCACGTGTGTTAGCATGAATGTGTCAGCGCTGGAGTGTGTGAGTAGCTGTCAGTGTGTAAAGGGGTATGAGGGTGAATCAGGCTCTATAAATACCCCACAGATCAGTGGGGCAGTGAAAGTCCGTCTGTTGTGTGCAGTCCGAGCATGCCTCACAAGACCTTCCTATTATAGAGCAAAACATGTGCTGTGACCCACTATGTTTGACAGAATTAAAAACAAATTTTGCCAAGCAAACTACCTTGAGATTATCCAATGTTTTTATTCTCATTTTCACAGGTGACTCCACCCCCAATTTATCCAAGGCTTTGGTTACGGTCTCCATCCAATCAGATTCATGTATTTAACACAAAATCCCAGAAAATCGGTCGCAACGGAATCAATGGCAAGCCTTAATGATGACACTACCAACTGACCTGAGAATGAAGAAAGGGGGTGGATTCTATCGAAGCAAAGACTGATGGGAATTGAGCAGTTCAAAGCTCTGAACCATGTTTTAGTCTGTCTAAAATAGGTCATCACTGTTTAAACCACTCAGCATCCTATTCTGTGATTTACGCTTAAAAAATTACTGTGTGCTTAACTTAAAGGGATACAGTAGTTTACCCAAAATGAAAATTCTGTCATTTACTCACCCTCACGAGTGAACTATCCCTTTAAATTAGATTGTATAGTAGTTCAGTATTCTCCTATACCATCAATGAGAATATATGAGACTGAAGGCATTGACTTGTCTTAAAATTCCTCCATTCTTCAGCCAGATTAACTCAGCCAGATTAAAATGTGTCACCATAAAATCAATGTTCTTTCAATACATTTTACATCTGGAGTGATTATTATGCAAATAATTGCGATAAATTGTAATTAATCAAATGTCATGCGTTTAATTTGATTAATTTTCCTCAGATTGACAGCCCTACTTAAAACGGCCCATGCTTCAGGCTTGTTTTCGCTCCCTACTCTTTCTTTATCTATGGCTTTGTTCTTGTGTGTTGCAGTACATGAGTAGGCTGTTGCATAATAAAACATTTCATTTTCTCTCCAAGAGCAAATCTGTAGGAGGAAGCCAGCACTTGCTATCCTTGAACAAACAGAACTGGATTTTTTAAATGCCGCACTATCAGTTTGTTATGTACATAAACCGGGATCAGTTTAACAGTGTAAAGCTGCTCATCTCCTTGCTTGTAAATCACATCATATGTGTCTGTACTGTTGTATGATCTACAGTGATCTGTAATCTGTAGTTACTAGCGGCAGGTGTCATGACCTTTGGGTGAAAGTGTCCTTATTAAAGATCATGTATTGCTCCTTAGATCAGAGTCAGTCTGCATTAAGAGATATCAATCATATAAAATGCAGATTAATTGTGTCTCTTTAATTTGTAAGTCTCTATTTTCTGTAAGTTTGCTTTGAAACAATGTGTATTGTGAAAATCACAATACAAATACAAATGTCTGACTGGATTTGAGACAAAGTTTTGTGAAACAACTAACAAGCATTCAGCATACATGGAAATATATTCCAGACTGTTGGAAAAGCCTCCCAGGATGCACCTCATGAAGTCGGCTGGAAAAGTGTGCAGAGCAGGAATCTAGACTAAAGGCCCGTTCACACCAAAAATCATTCTCAATATTAAAGAATAGCAGAGTTTACACCACAGCTATAACGATAACGTTGGAATCACTTTCAGAATGATTTTATCCAGCTGATGAACGATAAAAACATTGACAGCCAATCAGAATCCATTCCGCTGTCACAAGCTTGAGCATTTAAAGTGACAGACAAGCACGTGCTTAGAATAAACAGAACAATATTGTCCGCTGGTGTGGACGCTAATATAGTTATATTTATAGTTATCTTTATAGTTCGTTCTTGGTGTGAACGGGCCTTAAGGGTGGCAACTTTGAAGAATCTTTATTTAGTATAATTTGCATATTTTAATTTGTAGTTTCATAGTTTTGAACACTTGCTTTTATTCTAAAATGGCACATACTGTATATGGAAAATGGTAGTATTGAATAATGATGTGCCCAAACATTTGACTGGTTATCTATTTGGAAAAACCTAGGAGAGCAAAGAAATGGCCACAAAACACTACAAAAGACAATGAGTACAATGAGGACCTATCAATCATGTGGAAATGGAATGGAATATTTCAGGATTAAGCATCTGGCAAAGGTGCCTGGAACACAGACAGAATGAGCAGCTGTCCAACTAATCAACAAAGCCTTCATAATTCCCTCATAGCCCATAATGCAATGCAAAGAGAGCGAGAGAGGCTGAATCCGAAATCGCATATTTCCCTAATATATAGTAGGCAAATTCACAGTACTCGAGTAGGCAAAAAGTACCCGCATGACCTACTTCTTTCGGCGAGATTCTGAAGTGTGCATACGATGGACACTTTACTATCCCATGAGGCCACGAGAGAGGATTTATGAATGGCAGTGAAGTGACGCAACTGACGCCGGTAGGTCATGACAACATGGCGAATGTAGTACGTCCAGATTATATTCATACTATACACACTCATACTATATAGAACATACTTTTTTAGCTGTCGTGAAGTAATTACTTATTCAAAATGAGTACCTACTCAAGAGAGTATGCGATTTCGGACGCAGCCATGGTTTGTAGTTCTAAAACTTCTCACTGAAAATGCTCAGCATACCTCATTCTGCCGATTCCTTGATACGGCCTTCTTCTATGCTATCATATATGCTTTCCATTATACATTTCAAACTGTATCTATGAAATATGTGTGTTAATTAAAAGGATTTTCTTACCTAAAGCTTTATGCTCACCAGATATTATCAAAATAGTTCACCATGACCACCAGAGCCAAACAAAACCCCTAACAGGAAGAACATTCATTGTTATATTTAGAACGCCACTCAGGTCTGACAGATTTCTTGACTGAAGGGTCACCAGAGAACACAAACAAAGTGCCTAGACACATAAATCATCTGTATATGCAATTAAATGCACTAATAAACCCATCAGGTGTAAAACAGTTTATCATAAATTATATTTATAGATTTTGCAGTGTTGGAAGAAAGTATGATCCTGCAAAAGACCTTAAAGCATGCAATGAAGTGGAGTCTGGTTTTGTTGACGAAATATAAAAAGTGCAGCATAGTTAATGCATCTAATTTAGACCACTGCAGTTGTAATGTGCGTTTAAATATGTATATATCTTCAATGAGGCAGCGTGTAAAGACATGCCAAGGTACCTAAAAGGCCAATTACTCATTTTAAAGCGAGAATGCAAAGGGGTTATAAGGTGAGCACAGGTTTTGGCAGTACAAACAGAGTCTACAAAATCACTTCCTTGAGACACAAGTAGCACATAAACACACACCCATATGATCATGGTCATCATGACCCTGTTGCACAAGCATTTGAGTGGTAGAAAATTCTCAAATGACTCCAGTTGCCAATTACCTCGTAGATGTATTGTATAGCAAATGCTAGACAGTGGAGAAACCAGTGTGATCATGAGTAGAGGGTGTGAGAATGTAACGAAAAGCTCTATCATAATCACCCCCCGCTCTTATACTTAATACCCCCTCTGCAACGTGGCCTGATGCTGCCCCATCCCAGCTTTGAGCCAGTAGCTATTCAGGGAGAATGAAGCGTATGATATTCACGAGGGTGGGATGTGTCATTTTCGCTGTGGCTCACACTTACGCACAAATACAAGCCTATAAATCTAGCCAACATAAACAAGTCAATCTCTCATACACTGTCTTTTTCTTCTTTGTGCCTTCCTGACAGTCCTCATAGGCGAGATTCTCACTCTATCAGTCCTCTTTCTCTCTTTTTTTGGCTAGACTGTGTCCTGACTGTCCCTCTGATAAACTCTGAGTTTCTATTCCTGTCACCTTGGTGAGATATGGCTTCGGTGGCGACAGACTGAAATCCACAGTGCTGACTAACTCCTTTATTTATCAAAGGATGACTTCAGATCTGCATATCATAATAAACCCCCGGCATGATCCCTCCTGCTCTCTATGTTCCCATCTAACTAAAGGGAAAGGGCAACTAGCTCGAAGCTGTGTTTACCCCTTGTGGCCCCAAAATGTCTGCCCATCCATTCCCCACTCCCTTTTAGAGATCTAGTAGAAAACACATGCCTATCTTGTTGAGGAACGAGGTTTGGAGGCTGCCCACTGGGTGGAGGAGCAATGGTTGACCCTCCCCTTTGCAAGTTCATGCATTTGATGCCTGCAGAAGTCATGGACCACATCCCAACAGACGCGGCTGGTGTGGCGGACCTTTTCTTCCTTCTGTCTTCTTTCATTTTGATGACTTTTGCAGGAGCAAGACGACCTAGCCACCTCTGCCTCTTTCCTTTCCTTTCTTGCTTTAAATTACTTTTCAATCCTAACTCACCTGTTCCTGACCCTGGTCTACCATATCTCTCTCCCTTCCTCTCCTAGTGATGAATTATTACCTGATGCTCAGCAGCAGTCATGGAGAAGGTGTTCTGTCTCGGTACCAGAGCTTGCGTCTGGAGGGTCGAATGTGTGATGTTGTTTTGGAGGCGGAAGGTGTGGAGTTCCCTGCTCACCGCACTTTACTAGCCTGTTCCAGTGACTACTTCTGGTCCATGTTCCAAGACTACACTCTGGAATCCGGTACCCACACTATCAGCTTGCCAGCCCTGTCATCTCTGGGCCTGGAGCAGATACTGGACTTCATCTACACCTCATGGATCTCACTGTCACCCTCCACTTTGGAGGTCACACTACAGGCTGCCTGCTATCTACAGATCACCCATGCTGTGGATCTTTGCACTCAGTACATCTCAGAAAGCATTGATCCTGACAATTGCTGCTTCTTTGCTAACATAGCAGCGTGCTATGGCCTTTCTGAAGCCTTCAATGACAGCAACTCTTTCATTGCCAGAAACATGTGCAGAATACTTGCAACTGAGGAATACAAGACTGAGCTAATGGAGTTAAACCTTGATTCTCTGCAAGAGGTGCTTGTAGCTGAGGAGATGCCAGGAGTGAAGGAGACAGAACTTCTACGGATGGTTTTGGACTGGCTAGAGTGCAACCCACAATCTGCCCTGCAAAGTAATGCATTGCTCAGTCGGATCCGATTTGGTTTGGTACCACCTGAAGAGCTGTCTCAACTTAGTGAACTTAAACCTGCTCTATGTACACCCTTCATCCACAGCGTAGTGCAGAAAGCACTTAACTACCACCTTCAGGGTCCCCTACAACCTCTACTACAAAGTGTCCACACCAGCCTTAGAGCCATAAACAACAAGATCCTTCTGGTAGGGGGAGGACCAGAAGCAAACAGACCCCAGAATCAGGTCCTAACCTACGAACCTCGCAGCAAGAAATTCCAGCCACTTTCAGCATCCTTACCAAATAAGATACAGCACCAGGGAGTATGCGTTGTTGGGAACTTCTTATTTGTACTAGGTGGTGAGGTGGTGCAGGTAGATGAGGAGAACGAGAAGAGTGCTGTGATGACTGTCACTGACCAGGTGTGGCGCTATGATCCACGGTTTGAGCAGTGGGAGGAGATGGAACCACTCTTGCAGAAGAGGGCACAGTTTGCCTGCTGTGTGATGGAAGGTGTTATTTTTGCTATTGGTGGACGGGGCCAGAAGGGTGAGCCTACTTTGTCATCTGTGGAAAGGTACAATATGAGTGAAGGGTGCTGGCGTAGTGGTGTATCCTTACCATATTCAGTTCATGGGCATGCCTGTGCCACTATTGAAACAGGAATCTACATCTCCGGTGGCATTCATATCAACAACTCAGAGAGCAGCAAAGAGGTGCTGTTTCTGAATTCTGTTGAGGGGGATGCCTGGCAGAGACGCTGTAACATGTCCATTGCTAGATTTGGCCACCAGATGGCAACAGTAAGGGGAAGAATTTACGCCTTTTTGGGAATGTATGAGCCCTTCTGTGACATTGAACGCTACAGTCCCGAGCAAGACCTGTGGACCCGTCTAAAGCCCCTACTGAATGACCGCTTCTGCTATGGTTTGACCGCAACAGGAGGCAGACGTGTGCTTATGTTCGGCGGCAGAAAATGGCAGGAAGGACAGGAGGTGTGTACAACAAATGTGCTGGAGTATGACACGGAATATGATGCCTGGAGGGAAGTGTGTAAACTACCAGGGCCCTTGTGTGGGATTCAGTGTGCCATAATGACTCTTCAAGACCCTCCGGAGACCTAAAAGTCAATTACAAACACCATCCCACATACACACAGACAAACAGATGGCTGTCATGGGGCAGAGAGAGTTGATGGACAAGGGTATTCTTTGTATCATGGATACATGGATTGTAAAGTGGCATAGAAAACAGGATTCTATTTACCCAGATACAGAAGACCTTGGTAGGGGTAAAATGCTGTCAGGTGTGTTTTACAGCAAGCAGTAAGGAGCTCCTGAAAGTAGGTCACTATGAATAGGGTGGAGAAAGTCATGACATTGATAGATGACTTGTCATAAAGACTTTGTCCTGAAAAAAGGCATAGTTCCTGTATGGACACTGAAGAAAAGGACAGAACTAAAGATGAAATTTCAGGCCGCTGCATACTCTTGAAAGGCACAAAAAAAGGACAGACAAACAGAGAAGCAATCTAGATAAGGACAAATGAAAACAGACAAAGTGTACACTTGAAGTCCAGTTTGGACAAGATTTGACTATTTGGCACTGTGTGAAGATCAAAGGTGGCATTCATAATGTCTTATGACAGAGGGACAGCTGCCATGAATGTTGGATACAGACTGTGGATAGTAGAAAAGACAGCAGTTAAATTGAAGGAGGGTACACTCACAGACGCTGTGAGAGAAAGCCAAATTAGACCATTGATTTGGAAGGGTACATAGGAATTCAAAGCGGGCAAGGACAAGTGTCAAGACCACTGAGTGTGTGTGGGATGCAGACGAGCAAAAGGAGGATGAGGAGATTTTTAGTGAGCAATGATAAACAAAACTGCATAGACATGTATATCTGACAGCTCAAAAGTCAGGCCCTGCATGGAAATCTAGATTCCCCGTCACAGTGTGACTAGAAAACCAAAATAATTTAGGAGAACTGCAAATAGTTCAGCAGAAATCTTGCAAAATCTTTTCGATATACATCAACAGTACTAGTCACTAGGCTGGATGATATATAAAAAATTCATAACATATTATTTTATAATAGTATATATATTTGCACATGAAACCATTTAAAAACAGATGTTTTAATGAAATAATGCATGTTTTTTTTCACCTTCAGTAGAAGAGGTTGCAGCAAGTTTGATTCATTTCTGTAAGTTCAAACTGATTCAAATGAATCAGTTCAAAACTAGGTAACATCTGAAGTCGGACCTAGTGGTAGTAACCATTTCTGTGTTGGCTTATATAAAAGCAAGCAGCATTGAGCATCGAGTCTGTACAATGAATTTTGACATTTTTATGACAATTCTACAAATTAATCAATGCAAATGAGCAGCAAAGAGAGAAATGCATGAATAAAAGATTTGACTGCATAACATTTATTTTGCAGCTTATGAAGTTTCTTTGAAGTCTTTTGTACTCATTAAAGGGATAGTTTTATGTAGTTTAATTACCCCATGATTTACTCTCCCTCAGCCATCCTAGGTGTATATGACATTCTTCTTTCAGACGAATACAATCGGAGTTATATTAAAAAATGTCCTGGCTCTTCCAAGCATTATAATGGAAGTAAATGGCAGCCCAAAATTTGAAGCCCAAAAAAGTGTATCCATCCATTATAAAATTACTCCACACGGCTCTGGGGGGTTAATAAAGGCATTCTGAAGTGAAGTGATGCGTTTTTGTAAGAAAAATATCCATATTTAACACGTTATAAAGTAAAATATCTATCTTTCGGCGGACCGCCTTCCGTATTCACTGCCATTATAAAGCTTGGAAGAGCCAGGACATTTTTTAATATAACTCCGATTGTATTCGTCTGAAAGAAGAATGTCATATACACCTAGGATGGCTTGAAGGTGAGTAAATTATGAGATAATTTTCATTTTTGGGTGAACTATCCCTTTAACACAAGGGTGCTGGTAATAATAGCAAATTAGTGAGATTTGAGTATGAGCAGCCCAACCTGGTTTGCTGGTTAGATTAGAGTACACCAGATAAGACCAGCAAACCAATTTAGGACAGTTTAAACTTTTTTGTTTTAGCTTCAGGTGTGTTGATGGAAAGAGAGAGTTACTGACAAGGAAAGAAATCAAAATTTCCCATCTGAACGGCTTGTGCCCAAACAAAGGAGACCCATTCTCGACCCAAGACTCAGAGCAAACCCAACAGTTCATCTCCATTAAATGTGAGTCCATTACCTTCACTGAACAGCCTGGAAACCAGCAAGCTTCTGGAAGAAAAAAAGAATAACTTTCTAGGAAATTGACATGGGCCTCTACTTTAACCGCCCACTGGAGAAAGATGCCTTTACTCATTGCCCAATAGGCTGTCAAGCTCTAAACTCCTCAGGTGATTAGCTTAAATATGTTTTGGACTGCATCAAGGTTGGAAATGCCAGCCGATAAACTGCCATTGAGATGAATGGGAATACAAACGGACAGCTTTCTCCAGGTATAATAGACCTGCATAGGCATTTAGCAGCCTCAAAGTTTGGGCAGCCTGTCAGGCAATGTGGAGGACGCCTTTCTCCAATGTGCATTCTAACTCGCTTCATTTACAGTATCCAGCATATATATATATATATATATATATATATATATATATATATATATATATATATATATATATTAAAAAAACACATGCATATACAATAAATATAGCATGATTACATCCATAAAAGTTTATTGACTCTAGGTATAACCACACTTAAATCTGGATAAAGCAATAACTCTCTTTTTAAAGAATGAAATAAAAGTAAACTTTACCAGGTTGTACGCTAAACACAACACATAGGAAACTGCACTGCCTAAATTACATGCCCTATTCATAATAAAGACAGGCAGTAGCACAGATATTGATGAACTAGATTGTAGTACGACAGCTCTGTTAAAAAATGGGCTGCTAAGGAAACATAACATGATTTGCACTAAATTAATAATAACTTTGATATATTACTAAAGTAAAATCCCAATAGACATCCGTTCTAGTAGCTCTATATCCACTGGTAATTACTTTCTCTAAGAGCTAATGGATTCCCATGATTCCCATGGACACATTAGCACCTGAGTCACTCAATCAAAATCAAGCTAATATTGTCTTAGATTACATACAGAATGAAATGTGCCCCATTATGTCGTCAGAGTCATACCCGAAATATCAATGTACATCATATAATACACATCTTATCATACAATAAACTCTCTTCGGAACATTCAGTGTGTTCTTAAAAATCTCACATAAAGCGTCTTTGTGTTTGCCGAGCACCTGAGTGCTTCTTGGTCTGCACGGCCTTTCTGACAGTTGAAACACTGACATTCAATCATTTGGCAGCTTCGGTTTAGAAAAAAACAAACAAAAAAACAACAAATGTGATTGTGGTGTATCTACAAGCCATGTAGCAAGAGATGTTTTGCTCTGAGAGTTTATAAAGATGGACGACCTCCCGAACTTTGACATACATGAAATATCAGGGATTGAGTTGCTGCTTCTGACAGATGCTGGGGTGAGTTCAGGGCAACAGCTTTGATCAGCGAGTCCCTGGGCTGAGACCAGCGATGTGTCATGGTGACCTTGGCTGTCATAAAAACTCACTGTTGCTTGACACAAATGTCCCTAAACTAGCCGCACTGCACAGGACGACTGCATGGCAGCTTGTAGAAATGGAAAACTTGAGTCCAAACGGAGGTATACAATACTAAAAAGTCCATAAAACATCAGATTAAGCATAAAAGATGAACGGCACACCTTTTGCACGAATACACAATCACTTGTCAGTGCCGTCTCTGCCCACTTAACGGTGCAAATTTTTGCTAGGAGCATCACATGTAAATCTGTTTTTGATTACGAACTCTCATTTACGCAGAGACGCATAATTTCACCTTGTATTATCAGGAAACTGTAGTGAAGAGAAAACTTCCACAATCTGACTCAAGTTACAGAGATAATGCTGCTTCTGGATAATGAAGCCTGTGCAATTTTCGACCAATCAAAGCCCACACACTTCACAGAATGCTCATCCGTTATCAGAGGCTGAGTTTGGCAAGGCGTTACTCTCGGTCAAGAAATATTCCAGGTTCAAAACAAGCTGTCTACTGCATTTTTGGCATTCTGTAAATTACTACATTCAATTATTTTGACTCTTTCTGATTGGGACAAGGCACTGGACCACAATAAATGTTGAAATAATGTTTATAATATTAAAACTCATAGATCCACAGGACTTTAACAATCTGCATGTTAGGCATCACAACATTAAATTGAATTAAATATCTAATATTGGTTGCACTTTATTTTACAGTCCTGTTCCCCATGTACATACCAAGTACTTATTATAGTAATTACAATAACTGGGTAATAACTAGGTACTAACCCTGAACCTACTACTAAACCTAACCTTAACCCATGTAATTACCTTATATTACCCAGTACTTTCTTAGGTAAGAACACTGTAAGTACATGTAAGTGCATGTACTGTAAAATAAAGTCCAACCAAATAAAGTGCTACCCTAATATTGGCTTATGTGTATCCCACTGATACAATAAATAAAAATTCTAATATCGTATCAATTAGTCTATGCATCCCTAATAATATTAATAATAATAATAATAATAATAAGGTTTCACAAACAACTACAGCTGAAAACTGAAATAGTTTACTAACCTTGTCTGTGCATATGACCTTGTCATATCCAGTCTTAAAGGGTTAGTTCACCCAAAAATGAAAATTAGCCCATGATTTACTCACCATCAAATCATCCTAGGTATATATGACATTCTTCTTTCAGACGAATACAATCGGAGTTACATTAAAAAATGTCCTGGCTCTTCCAAGCTTTATAATGGCAGTGAATGGCTGTTTCTGTTTTGAAGTCCATAAAAGTGCATCTATCCATTATAAAAGTAATCCACATGGCTCCAGGGGGTTAATAAAGGCCTTCTGAAGCGAAGTGATGCGTTTGTGTAAGAAAAATATCCATATTTAAAACTTTACAAACTGTAATCTCTAACTTCCGCTAACTGTCGTATGCGGGTTCACGAGAGATTGGCGTTCCAGCGTAAGTTCCAGTGACGAAAGTGGAAGTGCAGAGGATAGAGCAAAACAAAACTTGGTTCTCGCGAGAACTAGTGTCGTACATCATACGCTGGAACGCCAGTCTCTCGTGAACGCGCGTACGACAGTTAGCGGAAGTTAGAGATTACAGTTTGTAAAACAGAAACAGCCATTCACTGCCATTACAAAGCTTGGAAGAGCCAGGATATTTTTTAATATAACTCCGATTGTATTCGTCTGAAAGAAGAATGTCATATACACCTAGACTTGATGGTGAGTAAATCATGGGCTAATTTTCATTTTTGGGTGAACTATCCCTTTAACTCTTGACCGTGTGAAGTCCATAAACCTTGTAACTTTTGTAAGATAAGTGCAAGTACAGCAGAAAGGGTTTCTACCCTCAGGAATTACCAGAAGATCTGCTCCCAGAAAAGTCTCACAAGGTTTATTTAGACAACTTTATACACATTTTTTTGTATGGAAGAATTAATATAAGCACCTTAACAAGAATCCAAGCTGCACATTTCTGCCTGAAAACGCTCCATTGCCTTGTCCCATAGACTTCCATTGTGAGAGCATTACTATGAGTCGAGTCAAAATTACTGACTGTGGTAACTCACACCAAGCCACAGAAGCTGTGAATAGAAATGAACTGATTTTGAACCAGGAATATTCCTTTAAATGCCTTTTCTTGGTGTACCCAAACACCCTGCAGAGATTGTGGGGAGATGAGGTAACCACATTAGTTTTCCATGTACATGCGCACGCACACACCTTCCAACACAAATGTACAAATGCTATAAGTCGGGGCCAGCCGATGTATAACAGCAGATCATAAATATATATTATGATACAGTAGAGTATATGGTATGCTAAAGTGGCATATCACTTGTGTGATGACCGTCTGCGAGTCTACAGAGATTTGCTTCAAAAAGACAGTCAAACACAGGTACAGCAGCACAACAGAGTGACAGTGTCAACAGAGTCAGTGTGTTTAGTGTTCAAAGGCCGCCTCAGACATGCATTTCCTCTCAAGAGATTAGGCCGAAGCTTCCATTTCCAAGTTCAAGTGCACTGGTTCTACCTCTGCTTCCTGTCTAGAGGTGTGCCACATTTGTTCTCGGTGCGACTGCATTGTCTCTCCTTGTCTGAGCCGCTTGGAGGACCCGTAACCATGGCAACCCCGTGTGCAGAAGTGGCATACTCTGAAGCCTGCGGGTTGCGAGTCGAGCCACTGAGAGTGCTTTGTTCGTACAGATATCTGTGCCTGCGTAAACAATGTTTTTCAAGTATTTAAAAAGCACGAGTAGATTGAGTCTGCGATTGCTGTCAGGATGTGAAAGTACAAGGAAAAGTGAGAAGGGAATTTGTGTTAAAGGATCTTAATCAGGGTAGACGCAGTATGAAATTTGACGTGAATGAAAATGAGACTGTGAGGGATAATAGTGCAGTATAAATAATAGGTTGACTGTTGGGGACCTTGGTGTAAAACGTATACTTGGAATACACAGATAGTACAATTACGGCTGATACAATATTTTCATTCCCAAAATTTAAATTCTATAAATTTTTTCTAAATAAATTAATAATAATAATAATAATAATAATAATAATAATAATAATAATAATAAAAACACTAAAAACTAAACTCAATAGTGTAAAATACATTTTAATGTAAATTTAGGCATCATAAAATTATAATGTACAATAGGAAAAATGGATATACATTTAACAGTGTTATTAAATTATTAGTGTTTTTAAACTTGAACTTTAAGTGAGCGTTAGATGATGGCTGATGCAATATGGAATTATGCATTAAAGGTAAAAATTATGAATTAAAAAAAAGAATTATACAAGAAAGCTCACACAGACAGATGAAGCCCATTTTAAAATCAAGTGGGGTCAAAATATTAATTAAATTAAATTAATTAAAATATTCATCATATATTCTAGAACATAAACACTATTTTTCATAACTGAGCAAAAAAATATCAAATATTACTTGCTTAAATGGATACAAATGAAAGTCAAACTTGACAGCATTTTTTAATTTATTGTGCATATATTCTGAGACGGCCTCTGGGTAATTTTATATTAATTGTTAAATAATGTAACTGCATTTTCAATTGTAAAATCATGCATCAATGCATCATTATATGCCCAAATGTTAATTCTGTACATATATCCCTCACAGCCACATAATTAAAATGTCAGATTATTAGTCCAATTCACCGCATACTTTATTGTGAACGTCCAGTCTAAGGTCCGTGGAAGTGAGCGACAACTGCTTCAAATAATATGCCGGTATTTTTGTGTCTGATGTGTGCATCAGACGTGAGTCTCGATGTAGGAGTGCGTGTGCGAGAGGGAGGGCGTGCGGGGGGCGGGTTCAGGCGTGGTGGCAGGGCTGGGCTCGGAGGCGGGGCTGGGCTGACGTTCCCGCTGGGGCTCTCCTGAAAACAGCTCCATGTAAACTTTCTTCCATTCCTGGAACTCTGAGGACGTGAGCTTAGGATTGGCCAGCAGCTTGTCAATCAGTGCTACCTCGCCCTCCCTGTCCTATGGGAGTGAAGAAAGAGAGCAGTGGAGGGTGGGCATTACAGATACAGTCTCCTTCATACAGTGATTAGGATGTCATAGTCAATGCACGCCACAGGCGGTTAGCGTAGACGTGAAGCGATGTGGACTCAACCTAGATGAGCAGAGCGGCACACACACGCAAACACACATAGCATGCTCAGACTTGACTGGAGTCCTCTGGCACTGTGGGGCTACGTGCCCCCAATTAACCTTCTTTCATTCAAGTCTGAGTGATAAGGGATGCTTATAATACCCACAATGCAACGGAAGGCTCTGCCCCAACATAATGAGAACAGCACGGCAGTTTGGGGGTGGGGGGTGGGGGGCGGGGAGGCAGCGCCACAGACACACAGCAGAGGCACAGACCGACTGACCCAACCACAGGAAGACCTAATGGCACCAAACCAGATTAACCCACATGGAGAAGCAGGGTCCAGAGCAGGGGTCATTATCTTATTGAAGATGGGTATCAGTTGGTCAAATGGGGACTAGCTGGTCTTATGTGGTCATTAGCTGCTCTAAGATGGTCATTAGCTGGTCTAAGATGGTTATTAACTGGTCTAAGATGGTTATTAGCTGGTCTAAGATGATCATTAGCTGGTCTAAGATGGTCATTAAACTGGTCTAAGATGGTTATTAGCTGGTCTAGGATGTTATTAGCTGGTCTAAGATGGTCATTGGGGTCTAAGATGGTCATTAGCTGGTCTAAGATGGTCATTAGATGGTCTAAGATGGTCATTAGGTGGTTTAAGCTGGTCTAAGATGATCATTAGCTGGTTTAAGATGGTCATTAGCTGGTCTAAGATGGTCATTAGCTGGTTTAAACTGGTCTAAGATGGACATTAGCTGGTTTAAGATGGTCATTAGCTGGTTTAAGATGGTCATTAGCTGGTCTAAAATGGTTATTAGCTGGTCTAAGATGGTCATTAGCTGGTCTAAGATGGTCATTAGCTGGTTTAAGCTGGTCTAAGATGATCATTAGCTGGTTTAAGCTGGTCATTAGCTGGTCTAAGATGGTCATTAGATGGTCTAAGATGATCATTAGCTGGTTTAAGCTGGTCATTAGCTGGTCTAAGATGGTCATTAGATGGTCTAAGATGTTCATTAGCTCGTTTAAGCTGGTCATTAGCTGGTCTAAGATGGTTATTAGCTGGTCTAAGATGGTCATTAGCTGGTCTAAGATGGTCATTAGCTGGTTTAAGCTGGTCTAAGATGATCATTAGCTGGTTTAAGCTGGTCATTAGCTGGTCTAAGATGGTCATTAGATGGTCATTAGCTGGTCTAAGATGGTCATTATCTGGTCTAAGATGGTCATTAGCTGGTCTAAGATGGTCATTAGCTGGTTTACGCTGGTCATTAGCTGGTCTAAGATGGTCATTGGCTGGTCTAAAATGGTCATTAGCTGGTTTAAGATGGTTATTAGCTGGTCTAAGATGGTCATTAGCTGGTGTAAGCTGGTCTAAGATGGTCATTAGCTGGTCTAAGATGATTATTAGCTGGTCTAAATGGTCATTAGCTGGTCTAAGATGGTCATTAGCTGGTCTAAGATGGTTATTAGCTGGTCTAAGATGGTCATTAGCTGGTTTAAGCTGGTCTAAGATGGTCATTAGCTGGTCTAAGATGGTCATTAGCTGGCCTAAAATGGTCATTAGCTGGTTTAAGATGGTCATTAGCTTGTCTATGATGGTCATTAGCTGGTTTAAGCTGGTCATTAGCTGGTCTAAGATGGTCATTGGCTGGTCTAAGATGGTCATTAGCTGGTCTAAGATGGTCATTATGATATGATATGATATGATATGATATGATATGATACTTTATTGTCAGACAAGTCTGAAACTTCTTATAAACAGTATCTATGTTTTTAGACCAGTATCTGGTCTAAAATGGCCTAAGCTGGTTGACATGCTCCTAAGCTGATTTAAGATGGTCATTAGCTGGTTTAAACAGGTCATAAACTTTCATTAGCTGGTCTAAGATTGTCATTAGCTCATCAATAATGGTCCATCTTAAACCTTAGGTTTTGAAAACTTTTTGATGCTATTGAACAGCTGTTTATTACACCCACAATGCAACAGGAGACTCTGCCCCAACATAATAAGCACAGCGCAGCAGCTGGGGGATGGGGGGAGATGGGTCACAGCAGAGGCATGACCCAACCACAGAAGCCCAAAGGTACCAGGCAGAGCCTAAACCAGATTAACCCACACAGAGAAGCAGGGTTCAGAGCAGAGTTTGGCCATGCCCTCCTCCCACACCAGACAGAGAACTCCGTCTAACATGGATGGGATTCTGGGATAGCAGTTTAGCTTAGTAAACCGTATCAAAATGGACTACAAAAAAAAAAAAAAAAAAAATCCTGCTGTCCCCAGAAACCCACAGACATCAGACAGATGGAGAGGGACGGACGGGACAGATGAAACAAACAGGCACACATGGTTTCAGTGGGACCCATGCGGCAGCAGAGGTCAGATACCTTTAGCGTGCTCTGCAGGATGCGGAGATGATGCAGTTTGTCATTTAGCTGTGGATCGTTGCAACGCCGAATGAAAAGGTGTTTGTACTCCAGACGGGTGGAAAGGCGGTGCTCACCAATGGGTGACAGACTGGCACGCTCCAGAGCCCGGTACAAATCACCAAGCGAATCCGCCTGCCGATGGCACTCCGGTTCCCCGCCTGTGGGGGGGCGCCACAGAAAGCCAGAGTTAAAGAGGGGTGGCTCCACCAACAAAGCACATTGAGTGAGATCGAAACAGAAACAGACAGATTGCAACATTTAAACTGTGCATTATAATGTTCAATCAGGCATGTAGGTTTGCATGAGTAGCTGATGATACTCTGCTCATTTATTTTGTTTGTTAGTCTGGAACTGTAAAGGTAAAAAGAGAGAAAATGACAAGATCTGGATGAGAAGTGTCTTTCGTCAGGCTGGCATAGATAAATGCTTAATCAGGCTCAGATTTATGTAAATAATATGGGAACATTTTCTCTCGCTGTCTCGGTTTTTATCTGTTATCATTTGAAGAAACGGGTGCTGGGTGTCTCTGTGCCAATACAAAATCTCTTTTTCTCTCTGTCTCCGTCTGTCTGCAATGTACACACACACACACACACACACACACACACACACACACACACACACACACACACACACACACGCACCTTCTCATATGTGTTTAACAATTCCCTTAAAATTAGAGGATAAAAAAGTAGAGGTTAGTCATTAGCTGGTCAAGATGGTCATTGGCTCATCTAAGAAGGTTATTAGCTGTCACCATGGTCAAGATGGTCATTATCTGGTCAAGATAGTTATAAGCTAGTCAACAAGGTGATTAGCTGGTTCAAGCTGTCACCATAGTCAAGATGGTCATTTTTTGTTAATACCATTTGGATATTAACTCATCTACGTTGGGTATTAGCTAGTCAACATGGTGATTAGTTTGGTCATTAGCTAGTCTAAGGTGGTCAGTAACTGGTCAACATGCTCATAAGCTGGTATAAACTGGTCATACACTGGTCTGAGATAATCATTTGCAGGTCTAAGATGGTCATTAGCTGGTATAAACTGGTCTAAAATGGCCATTATCCAGTTTAAACTGGTCAGTAACTGGTCTAAAATGGTCATTAGCTAGTCTAAGATGGTCATTAGCTCATCAATAATGGTCCATCTTAGATTTTCTTTGCTGATATTAACCAGCTCGGACCAGCTAATGACCAGTTTAGAAGGCTATCAGTTACTAGATGATGGTATAACATGGTGGCTAATCAACCAGCTAATGGCCAGTATCAACTAGCTAGAAACCATCCACCACTGCATTAACATATGCAAAATGGCAAAAATACAGAATCACACCTTGTTACAGTATGTTGAAAAAGGGGTTGAGTAACTGCAGTTTTGTGATAGTAGACACCTAAAGATGGACAGTAAGGCTAGACGACAGATTTCAGCACTGTTTATGACATGTTCAATATGACATGACATTTTAATTAAAAGCGGAGAAAAACTCTTAGGGCTACTCAGGTTTGGCAATCAATCACTCTGCCGAGCAGGTTTTTTTCTTTCTGTCTGCGTGCGACTGTATATGCTGGTGCTCATGTGCTAGTCTGGAAATAAGTTGAATCACTCATGTCCTGTTGTTGGAGTGTTTGTGTAGGTAAAGCATGTGGGCCAGTATCTAGTGCTGGGTGTTATTAGCAGATATTACATGCGTTTCTTATGATCAGGCTTTCACGAACCCTCAGTGTACAGTATGTGGGTGTGTATTCACCCACTATTCTGTACAACCACAAGAGGGCAGCAGTCCCACACAGCTCCTTCCAGCATATGCTGCAGAGTTGGGTATATGCATATCACATTGAGCAAGGGAATGAAGTTTAAATGAATACAGAATAAGGAGGTTAGTTGAGTAGCAGTTTACTAAAAAAATATTCAGGCATTATCCATTTATGCACCAAAGACCCCAAGGACTGTGGGAAGAATTTTAGCTTTTATTCATATAATAACAACCTAATCAATACGGACTCTACTACCTGTAACTTATTTAGTATATTTCTAACTATTTTTATTGGTTGTTTATCATTTTGTGTGCAAGTTACTGCTGACAAGCCCTGCTTTTGTTAAATGCCTGCAATAATTTGAAAGAAAAAAGCATTTTATCGACCGCTTGGTTAGCTATGTGATGAATTACAATAACAACGACTCGACCTGAGTAGATCAATAAAGTTTTAAAGCTCTTTGTGATCCTTTTGTAACTTGCTAAACGGCACAGAACTCTCTAGCAGTGCAGAAAAACTTTCCAGTTGCTGGGGAACATGTGATTGAGAGTCACGATCAATAGGCCATGCCTCTCTTTTCTCTTCAGTATGTAGTACAGCATGCATGGGCTCTGTGGATGACTAACAGATGCCCCCAACTCCTCCAGAGAGAGATAGAGACAGAGCGATATAAAAGACACAGATAAGAGGGAGACTCATTAAAAGCCACTGGGATTATATATAGACTACTGCAGGAGATCGTCTGAGATGGTGAAAAGGAATATTAGAAGAGAAAGTTAGATAGGGCCGACGGGAAGTGAGACAGACAGATCGGTAGTGTGGTAGTGGAGATGGGCAGTGAGATGGGGAATATAGATGGTGAGATGGCAATGAGCCATGAGGCCATAGACTGCGAGACGAGGGGAAGATGAAAAGTAATACGAGGGAGATAAACAGAGTGGTAATCCAGCAGCAAATGGGAGGCTCCCTGTGAGGTTTGTGGAGAGAAATGCGTCTATCTGTACACCAGACCAAAATGGGACAGAATTAATAGCCCATTCAGAATTTATTGTTAACTACATGGTTTAAGGTCTGCAGATTATTGTTTTCCCAAAATTCCCAAATTCCAATTCCCAAAATTTTGTCAGCCAAAACCTTTTGATCTAAACAATTTACTTTAAGTTTACAGTTTACTAATTCAATAATTTAACAATATATTTGCATGTTTACAGTTCTCTGATGACAGTTAATAGTCAAATAAATAAATAAGCAGATAAATAAATAAAATATTTATTTTGTATATTGTTTGCAGTAAGTGTTTTATTTGAATTGTTAGGTGTCTTTATAAGGAAGCTTGTTTCCGCCACGCAATAAATTGAAAAAAAAAAGATAATTGCGGCAATCTCGCAATTCTGACTTTTTTTCTTGCAATTGTAAGTTTATATGCCACGATATACTGACTTCTTTCTCAGAATTGTGAAATATAAACTCGCAATTGCGAGTTATTAAATCCAATTCTGAGGGAAAAAGTCAACTCACAACACTGACAATTTCTTACAATTGCGAGCTTATATCTCACAATTCTGACTTTATAACATGCAATTGCGTGTTTATATCACACAATTCTGACTTTATAACACGCAATGGTGAGTTTATATCACGCAATTCTGAGGAAAAAAGTTAATGTATTGTAAAAGACTTTTGCTGCTATTGAGATGGGATACGGGTAAGGTTAGGGACAGGTTTGGTGGTATGGGTAGGTTTAAAGGTTAAAAGGTAAAGGAAAGGGTCAACAGTGTAATTATAGACGTAATTACAGAAATGAATTACAGATGTAATTACATGCAGGTAATTATAATAATATAAGTACAATGTTAAAACATGTATGTACACAATAAGTGTACTGTATCCAATGATTAATTTAAATGTTAGTACATAGTAGTTAAAGACACCTAATATAAAGTGGAACCTCATTTTCAATTTCACAACTGTTTTTTCATTGATTTAATCAATTATTAGCTTTTCTTCAACTCACAACCCCCCTGCAGTTCCCTCACGATCATGAACCCCAGTTTGGGAAACCCTGGTTTAATCTGAAACATATTTTTGCGGGAAAAATTATGTTAAAAAATTTTTTTAATTAAAACTAAATGAAAAATTAATAATACATTAATAAGTTATAGTTTAGTCTCTGTACAAATAATAGCATCTGTTCTTGGAATAAAAAAATAAAAAGTTTTAGTTAGCTAAAGTTCTGCTAAATGTATTATTGTCCCTAAAGGGAATAATTAAAACTTTGTAAATTAAAATTTTAAAATGTAATTTTTATTTTTTGAGTATCATGTTTTCTGTTTTATATATTCTTATGCAATTCTTTTTAATCATATGTATCCAGGTACTATAGCTTAAAATTAACCTTAAGAGTACAGGCTTACAGAAATGTCTATAAAGGTTAACTGTCCTTGTAAATCAAAACCAAGTCAGGTAAATTAAAGTGAAGTGGTCCAGGAGCTTGTGTCAGAACCACACCAATATGGCAGGTTTAAAATGAGTTTAATGGGAAAGAGCATGCAGCTATTTCTAGAAGAAGATGCCTGCATGCGCATGTGTGCACGTGTGTATGTAAGAAATGAGTGGACAGATCTCAGTGGGGAACCTCACAGCACAGCTAAAAAAAATCCTGCAACTCAGGCACTGTTTATGCTTCATACAGCACCAACAC
This sequence comes from Coreius guichenoti, assembly GCA_039654105.1. Classification (NCBI taxonomy): domain Eukaryota; kingdom Metazoa; phylum Chordata; class Actinopteri; order Cypriniformes; family Gobionidae; genus Coreius; species Coreius guichenoti. The sequence goes on from CM077189.1 coordinate 23,299,322, forward strand.
ACACTCAAACAGGGAAAGAGAGAAAGATACAGAAGCTAAGAAAACACAGGAAGAGATACAGACGGACAAAGAGACACAAATCCCTGCGCATGCCCCTCTCTGAGTGCACTGCTCTTAACAATTTAATTTTGAAGCACTCAAATTCACACATGCACTAAAATAACTCTGCTGTGCCCACTGTTCTCATAATCAGAGGGGTTATTAAAATCTAATAGAATTCTGGTAAAGAGGTTTTAGTGGGCTGATTTGAGCCGACCTGGTTTATTTTCTTTCAAGCACAGCTTCTCACATTGCAATATCATAACAAAGGGAAGATTCTTTAGCCCCATTAGCCATCATTAAAATGTATGTTAATCAATTTATAAATAAAAAAATATAAACAAAGTTATATATATATATATACATATACACACAGTCAAACCAAAATTTATTCAGACACCTTCAACATTTTCTCACATTATCACAGTTTATTCGCTATAGTTTAGAAAATGGTAATAAAATATGATAAGAACTCAGTGTCAGAGAGTGTCAGAACAAATTCATCTTGATAATGTCAGATAACTTTGATAGAAAGGTATGTAATGGATTACAATCAACCAATCAGCTGTCAGCTGTTCAATTTAAGTACACAATTAGATAATACCAATTTAGGTCAACCAATTACCAAGCAGTGCTTCATTTTGTTCACTCTGTGGTGTAAAAGGTCGCATTAGCCATTAAAGAAAAAACACTTAAGCAAAACATGGTCAGGTCAAAGTGTCTGAATAATTTTGGTCCTAAATTTTTTATACATTTTACTGGAAGTCCACTGTATGAAGAATTTTTGGGTATAATATGTCACAGTTTACTTTATTTTGCTCTCCTCACTTACATAAATGAACTATAGTGTCCTGCACCCACTAATAAAACATTATATCTGGTGTCTGAATAATTTTTGGTTTGACTATTTGATATTTTATATAAAATAATAAAGTGCAGAATATAAATTTTATATTTATTTATTTAGATTAGAACTGTCAATTTAAGAGTTGAAATTTTAATTTAGGTATATTACTTAGGTATATACATACAGTATATAGGCTACACACATACAGTATATACGACTGTCATTCAGTTATAAAAAGTAATTAATTTAAATAATTATGGAATTAATGGGTTGGGAAATTTAAAAAAAATATATGTATCTAAATTAATGAATAAATAACAAAAAGAATAAATAATAAAAAATAAAATATAAACAAATTTATAATACACATTATTTTAATACAAATATGTTGACCCACCATTATTGATGCAGTGAGAACGGCTGAGCTCCCTGCGGCTGGGGTCCCGTTGTTCTGCCATGCTGGCGGAGGGTGTGAGGAGGGCATGCAGGCCACTATCCCGGGGCAAGGTGAAGCTGCGGGGTTTCCCGGCTGTGTTAACAGGGTCTCTGAGCCTCTCCCCTTCAAGCATGGGGAAGGGACCGTAATGTTCCTGCATCAGTGTGCGTTGGGCAGGCAGAGTGGATTGGCGGCGATATTCTGGAGACAGACCCGCCCCCGGCTCACAGAACACAGCATCTTCTAGGGGCAGGGTCTGCAGGTAGTGGAGGCCCGAGCTGGTCAGAGGGGTTTCAATCAGGTCCTGCCATGAACGGCGCTGGCTGGCGGACTTCCGTGCAGGGGAACCTCCACCGCTGCTGCTACCTCCTTGAGGTTCGGAGCGGTATTCCTCATGAGAGGAGCGAGACTGTGAAGTTTCTGTGGATGAGAGGCGGCCGTGCTTTGGTTCTAGGTAAGGACTGGCACAACTCACCTGGTTCTGGGGCAGAGAAAAAGAAAAAGAACATTAGGTTAAACGCAAGTATTTTTACAACATTTTTACAAGATTTTAGGAATATTTTACACAATATCACTCTCATTCTCAGGAGCACCAGAAATCTTTTTTCTCTCTCTCTCTCTCTCTCTCTCTCTTTAGGGGTAGCAAAGAAAAAACGTGACCAAAAGGACTTTATAACTACAACAACTTAATCTGATGCTCATCATGACACTACATTTTCAAATGAATAATGCATTCATGCCTTTAAAATTCACTAGGCTTACAAATCATGAATGGGTATGCTTTTGCTCATTCTGTACATCTCACCTTTAGGTAAAAAACAAGAATAAAGTGTGCTAATGAAAAAAACTCAAAGAATAGACCAGGCCCCTGAATAGCCACTTGTCTAAGACAGGCAGATGAATAATTAACAGAGAAAGCTCTGGTTTCTGTGAAAAGTGCCGAATATAGAAAATGGAGAAATAAGGGACAGAGGTATGGAGGGAGAACCTGAAGCTGTGTTAGTGTGTGAAATTAGTCTCTAAATATGGGCCAACTGCTTTTCCTGCTTTCATCCAATTGGCAATGCTTCAAAAGAACAGGCAGGCAGGCAGGCAGACAGGCAGACAGGCAGGCAGGCAGGCAGACAGACAGACAGGCAGGCAGGCAGGCAGACAGACAGACAGACAGACAGACAGGCAGACAGGCAGACAGGCAGACAGGCAGGCAGGCAGACAGGCAGACAGGCAGACAGACAGACAGGCAGACAGACAGGCAGATAGATAGATAGATAGATAGATAGATAGATAGATAGATAGATAGATAGATAGACAGACAGACAGACAGACAGACAGACAGACAGACAGACAACTCTGGAGGTCTCTTGGTTAACAATGTCAAACTCCCCTAATTCAATTATCTCTGGGAACAATGTGTGTGTGTGTATGTGTGGAGAATGACTGGAGGGGGCCTTGTGGTAGAAAAAAGTAAAACGTTTAATTCAAGTGTCTTTGTTTGCTCTTAGATAAAGGCTTTGCTGATGTGTGTGGCCTCTGGCTGACCTGCCCTGCAGTACTACACTGAAAATACAAAAAAAAACAGTGACTGTGCACACAAATTTAACCACATACATTCAGGAATGCATAGACACCAAATCCTATAATTCATTCAACTTACAAAATAGGAATGTTCAACTTCCTGCTTGGAAAAGCGTAATGGCACTTGATGCTGGCCTTCCAATACACACACACGCGCGCATACATACATACACTATATTGCCAAAAGTTTTGAGACGCCTGCCTTTACATGCACATGAACTTTAATGACATCCCATTCTTAATCCATAGGGTTTAATATGGAGTTGGCCCACCCTTTGCAGCTATAACAGTTTCAACTCTTCTGGGAAGGCTTTCCACAAGGTTTAGGAGTGTTTTATGGGAATTTTTGACCATTCTTCTAGAAGCGCATTTGTGAGGTCAGGCACTGATGTTGGACAAGAAGGCCTGGCTCGCAGTCTCCGCTCTAATTCATCCCAAAGGTGTTCTAACGGGTTGAGGTCAGGACTCTGTGCAGGCCATTCAAGTTCCTCCACACCAAACTCGCTCATCCATGTCTTTATGGACCTTGCTTTGTGCACTGGTGCGCAGTCATGTTGGAACAGGAAGGGGCCAAACTGTTCCCACAAAGTTGGGAGCATGAAATTGTCTAAAATGTCTTGGTATGCTGAAGCATTAAGAGTTCCTTTCACTGGAACTAAGGGGCCAAGCCCAACCCCTGGAAAACAACCCCACACCATAATCCCCCCTCCACCAAACTTTACACTTTACACACAATGCAGTCAGGCATGTAACGTTCTCCTGGCAACCGCCAAACTCAGACGTGTCCATCAGATTGCCAGACAGAGAAGTGTGATTCGTCACTCCAGAGAACACGTCTCCACTGCTCTAGAGTCCAGTGGCGGCGTGCTTTACACCACTGCATCCCACGCTTTGCATTGCACTTGCTGATGTAAGGCTTGGATGCAGCTGCTCGGCCATGGAAACCTATTCCATGAAGCTCTCCTCCACATGAAGTTTTGAGGTCTGTAGCTATTGACTCTGCAGAAAGTTGGCGACTTCTGCGCACTGTGCGCCTCAGCATGCGCTGACCCCGCTCTGTGATTTTACGTGGCCTACCACTTCGTGGCTGAGTTGCTGTTGTTCCCAATTGCTTCCACTTTGTTATAATACCATTAACAGTTGACCGTGGAATATTTAGTACGGAGGAAATTTCACGAATGGACTTATTGCACAGGTGGCAACCTATCACGGTACCACGCTTGAATTCACTGAGCTCCTGAGAGCGACCCATTCTTTCACAAATGATTGTAGAAGCAGTCTGCATGCCTAGGTGCTTGATTTTATACACCTGTGGCCATGGAAGTGATTGGAACACCTGAATTCAATGATTGGGGTGTCCCAATACTTTTGGCAATATAGTGTACATATAGTATATTTATAATTCTGCAATGGGAATTTTTTTAATGGGAACTGAAAATAATATCAAAACGATATCAAAAAGACAAAAGACGCTCACGCCAAATGTATTTCATTATCTTTTGATTTTGAGTGAAATATCACTTGAACATGTTCCTGACAGATTTCGTTAGACTCGCTGAAAAGGAAATAAATATCTGCTACTATCTATCAAAAGCACAGAGTAAACGTTACAGTGACAGTATAGTGACTCACAAAGAGATAAGTAGAGAGACAGAGAGATAAGACTCAATCTCCTATCTCAACAGTGGGCTCAGAATTGTGGTGGTCTGACTCATTCATACTCACACTCACACACACACACACACACACACACACACACACACACACACACACACACACACACACACACACACACACACACACACACACACACAGTCACTCAGTGACGTGGTAAGGCCAGGTCTGGGGGACGGCACTACAAAACAGCTCTTTTACCAATGCCAAATGTCAAGCATTATGAGGCTTTGCTATTGTGTGGGATTACACAATGAGAGGGAGCCGTGTATGTCTGTGTGCATGCTGGATGCTGACTCACTGAGGGTGGCCGTGGGTACGTGTCATAAGGGGGTGGTGGGCTGTCTTGCTTGGGCGTCGAGGGCGTATCATTGTCTTCGTGTTCACTTTCACTCCAGTAGTCTGCTGGAAGAGAGAGAGAGGGGCATACAGGGAGTCATTAGCTTGTTGCAAAACATTTCCATAAAGTAAACAATAATTAAATTAAAGCCTCAGAGATCATGTGGGGCACAAAGACACATGCAGGCTTTTCCATGAGGACCTTCAGTAAAACATCTTACTGAACTGCAAGGCCTTCACTAGAACCTATCCTGAGATGTGATGTCAAAGGCAGGAGACAGAGGAAAAACGAACCCATTTTAAGCTTTTAAGAGCTGTCTGAAGAAAGAAAAAAAATCAGGCACTGGCCAAGCATTTACAACTTCATAATGAAATATTGGTGGCTAATTTTAAATGACCAAAGGAGAAAGATGTTTTTAAGGACAGCATCTAACAGCAGGTGGTAACCAGCTAACCAGCCAAACCTTGACCCCGTGGTTGTGCATGTCGACTTGTTGTGGATCACTTTAATTTAAAAAAAACACTCACTTGCTTTCTCTTTCTGTCTGTCTTTTCCCATTGTGCAATTTTTACTCCTGTGAGGAGTATTTAGGAAACTTTTACAGTAAAACAAAATGTCTGATCTCATAAATCTTTAATCAAAATGTCATAACTCAATCTTTCAGTGACAAAGCCAAAAGTTATGCCAGAGTTCTCCAATCATTTTGCCAGCTTAAACCCTGGCACAGGCTTGCCTTCATTTTTGAGTGCAATACCCACATCTCAAATCCAATTAATGACCAATGCATAGAAACATGTCTCCGCTCAACATTTTTTTCTTTTTTGATAATCTGTTATATTTGTATGTACGTCACAATATGGAAGAAAAGATCTTTAATACTTCAGTTTTATTGCGACTTTAATATAATGAATTTAGCCTAATGCATTACTTTACTAGTTACGGGGGTAATGTGTTACCCTCAACACTGGCAAACAGTATGCAACAAGGGGGGGGGGTCGTCTATGGTTTCAAAACACAATTTTGTGACTACCTATACTGACATCCTGTCCTTCTACAAAAAAGTTTGAACTTCTGCATCATCAGCAAAGCCTTTTGAGCACGGCTGGGTAACTCTGGCCCTCTAAATCCACTTCCCTTTAGCGTTTAGCTCCATCCTTGATCAAACTCACCTGCCTGTAGCTTTCTAGTAATCCTGAGGACCTTGATTAGCTTGTTCAGGTGTGTTTAATTAGGGTTGGAGCAAAACTCTGCAGGAAAGTGGATTTCAAGGGCCAGAGTTGCCCACCCCTTCTTTAGAGTGCAGTAAAACTATGCAAGTTTCCCAAGTCATTTGGCTGCATTTCCCAAAAGCATCGTAAGTCCAAGTAAAGCTTAGAAACCATATGCACCAATGATCTCTACGATCTTCTCAGGCTTGCAATGCTGAAATGTAGTGAAATGTAGGGAAATGTAGCTCTGATTAGGCCCTCTCTGATTTTTGGTTGGCCCCTCGCACTGATTTGCTCCACCATTCTATTTTACATTTATACATCTGGGAGACGCTTATATCGAAAGCAACTTACTTTGCATTAAAGGTTCATATTTACTGGGAATCGAACCTTCAAAACTCATAACCTTCCTACTACAAGTATTCTCACCCTGTTCCTGACGGATTCGCTCTCTTTCTGCATAGCCAGCGGCTGCCATGTTGAGACGACTCAACCATCTGTTCATATCATCCACGCCGTCCGCTGCGAAGTAGAAGCTCTTGATTTTGGGATGGCATGCTTTAAACGCACTGCGTAGGGAGCAAAGATTCAATAAGAATTTGTCAAGCATCATCACATTGCTCAAAAGTTCTTAAAGGTACTCACTATTTTTTGCGACATTCACTGGCTCTGTCGATCTTAAACTCGGGGAGGCTCACAAACCCTTCGGCCTTCTCATCCTAAAAGGTGGAGAAAAAAAGAGAGAGAGGATTGTGTGGACACTTCACCCCACTTACACTCTTCTGTAATGTCATTATGTCCTCATTAGGAGTTACATCTCCTTATTCTCTCCTTTGTTTTCTCTCACTCTTGGTTCATTCCATTACTTTTTACCCAGCATTAAATTGCAGCAGCACTGCTGACAGGAGCTCTGCATAAATAAATGAAAAGCATAAATTGTTGCGGCTCTCTGTAAGCCTGTCTGTGTTTACAAAACCCACACAGTAGAAGATCATCAATTATAGCAAAGCCGGACTATGTCGCAGGATCCTCAGTGGACCAAAACCAGGCCGAGAGGAACCCTCCCCTCCCCATACTTCCTCCGAAACCCCCAGAACGGCAGCCGTATCCCAGGCCAAGGCTGTGATAAAAAGCGAAGACACGAGGAGTAATTAATCAAAAGCGAGGGAGCAAGAGAGCGAGGGAACGAGAATGGGAGTGTTTGTTCGGAGAAGCTCCTTATCTTCATTACAGAAACGGTATGTGTAGAAGACTGTTTTGTTTGGGTAGATGAGCATTAATCTTGTTCCACACAAGAGGGTAAAACCGCACCAATTAAAGTCTCATCCCTAGATCGATATAGTTTCTGCTGCGCTGGTGGATACGAGAAACAACAAAGATAACTGTATTGGCCCAACACACTCACCTCCTCGTTCATGTACCAGTACAAGCAGGCGTCCTTCAAAACAAACCAGTACTTCTTCCATTTCTGTGAGAAATAGCTCTTAGCATCCTTCTTCTTCCACAGCCAGCCCTCACAATCTCCACGGCCCAGGTCCTTACAGGAGATTCGTCTCTTACTGATGGAAGACAGCGGAGCTGCTGGACGCCATATAAGAAGACAGTATGTGTTAATAAATGTTATAAAATGGATAGTTCACTCCCTCAAATCAATTAATTTCTATATTAAAGGTATGGCCCATGCAAAAACAAAATTTCTGGCATAATTTCCTCATTGTCATGTTGTTTCAAACTACTTTCGTTCATTTGTAGGCCACAAAAAGACATGTGCAGGATGTTCATGGTGCTCTTTTCCTTCCAGTGAAAGTGAATGGCGACCAGTGAACACCCCAAAATGGAAAAAAAAACATCATAAATGTAATCTATTTGGCTTGTGCACTAAACTTTGTGTGAGAAACAGTCCAAAATGATGGAAAATCTTTCCCATCCGCCATGGCTCTCAAATCTCATTCAGCGTTTTGATTATGCACATTTTTAAACTTGGCATGTCATGACTGATTATGAGACATATGAGAAGTAATGATGTTTGGCATGCCACGTCTTTATGCACCATATTTGTAAATGAGATTTAATATCTTTGATTTAAAATGGATTAAAGTGATCAGTACTTAACAACTTGAATTTTGGTCTTATACTCACACAAATTGCTTTATAAGACTTGGAATATCATATGGCTTCAGAAGACTTACAGTCCAGTCATATAAACCACTTATGCTGGTTTTTGTCTTTTTGGGGGGGACAATATTCCCTTTCATAGCACTGAAAACAGGCAGCGTGAGCATACAAAAAATATGGCAGAATGATTATAATTATGATGGAAATTAACTTTCTTTACTCTCTTCCTGTTTATGTTGATGGCCTATTTTTTGCCTTATATGCAAATATGCAAGCAGTGTATGCAATGAAGACAATGTCCCCAAACATGAGAATAAGGAAAAATAATGATCACCTTTACTCTTTTTCTTGGTCTTGGATAGCAGAGAAGATCCCTGGAATGTCTGTAAAGCAGAATATATATTTCGATATATATTATATAATATTTATGGATAAATACAAATGGAGAAATGTTGGAAAATACATCAGGAGTAAGTGAAACGAGACAAATGTCTCGACCATATTATCGGTCAACACATTCTCCCGAGTGGAATCACATGGAGAAAATGTGTGAACATAATCTCTGAGCATCAATCCATCGAACAACAAATTAAAATCCGAGGCGACATCCGAGCAGATGAAGGCACGAGAGCCCAACAGCTAGAGAGAAGGAAGAGGCATAGAAAGAAAATAAGATTTCTAACATCCTTGGTCCGTGTGTTTATTGAGCAGTAATTCTTGGATCAGCACACCCAGACCGAGCGCATATTTATGATCCGAGCCCTCTGGCAATTCTCTTCCTGTGAGCTTGGGCATAAATTTAGAGGTAAACTTGTGTTGCTATGCATAACAGATTAGCAACAGTATCACTGACTGAGAAAAAAACACTAACATCACGCTAATTGATTTATTGATATGTGCCAGAGGAGGGAAGCTGCTCTGTTGCCTAAAAGGAATAACTGAAATTGATTAATGGAACATGTTTAGAAATTCAGTCAACCAGTTCGTAGAACATCTTTATTTATTCAGGAGTATCTAAAAATACCACATCCATTTCTTGAAGATGGTTTTCTGTTTGTTCAAGTGGCCTCATTGGTTTTTCGGTTAAAACTCTGGTTTTCCCAGTGACCCAAGTTTGACTACTGGGTCACATTCCAATACCATTTACCCTCTTTTAATTCACTTTCCTATAAAATGAAGCCCATAAAATATAAAATGACAAACACAATGGTGGGTTTTCCCAGCATTTAACCTCATAACACACTTCAATGTCAATGCGACTCCCTCCCAAAGCACTGTGGGAATCTCTTCATAGAAGGTGTGAATCGCAATTGCTGTGTGAACTGAAGCAATTTGTGAGAAAGACTTAGACACATTAAGACAAACTTCCCTGAGGATTCAACACCTAGACATGAATAAAACAAAGTGATAGAGCAAACTATGACACAGCATATACTGTATATCAAAGAAACAAAATAATATGTATGCCTACAGGCAATGCCCAACCTTGATTTGCAGTAATAAACAACAAACGTCATTTACAATGACATTGAAGAAACAGAGGGAGTCTTGCTGAGTTAATGGCCCTGCCGACCCTCAAACAACATCCAAATTTGCTTGAAATGATCACTGGCGATCACTAAAACTGTGCAGGGGGTGGAGAGCAACTCCTACAGTGACTAAGAATCATGTAACGGGCCTCATTCATTAAACACAAGCAGAACAATTTCTGTCAATCGTTCGTAAAACCATCCTTCTGTAGGAACGATTTTACGAAATGACTTGCACAGAAATTCACTCTTCTTGTGTTTCATGAATGAATCTAAATGTTGCAGAACCTCAAGCACTCTGCACTGCATGAACTCACTTGGATGATGAACAGAAACACACACCCAGAACAAATCCTACAAGACATGAACATGAGATATGCATCAGCTACAGAGCACAAAGATCTTCTAAACTTCATTTCTTATGCCTCGGGAATCACGATCTTCAGAGAAAGAGCATTATGGGACAACTACAACCCATGTGACTCGAGCAAACACAGTTGTTACATCTCAGTATGTGGCATGAACATGGCTTTGTTCTTGGACTTGCTTCCTACAGTCTACTCTTGTTTCCTTCTGCTATATCCATCTTTCTGTACTGTTTTCTTCTGAAATGGTTCTGTCTCTGATGTTGTTGGATCTCTCTATGATTGTTCAGTAACACATCGCCCTAGATGGCATGCTAAGACTTGCCATCAGGCTACAACTGAATGCCACATGGCAACACAGGCTCCCAATTCACATGACATATGGTACAAAACCTCTTCCGCTGTGATATCAACAACTGACATATGCTGACATATGCAGCATGTGATGGCCTAAAAGCATATGCATTACCCTCTCTTGTTCTTTTTTAATTCTTTTGGTTTTCTAATAATGTGATGACATCAGTTTTTCAAATTAATAAAAGGCCTGTTCACACCATGAACGATAAAGATAGCTATAACGATAACTATATTAGCGGGCACACCAACGGACAATATCATTCTGTTTATTCTAAGCACATGCTGCAGTGTTGTTCTCTGCCGCTTTAAACGCTCGAGCTCTTTAAAGTCGAATGGTTTCTGATTGGCTGTCAATCATTATGAAAGTGATTCCATCTATATTGTTTCTCTGCTATAGTTATAGTTGTGGTGTGGACTCTGGTATTCTGGATTTTTAGAACTATATCTTTATTGTAATCTTTATCATTATCGTCAGTGCAGGCACCGGGCTGTATATATTGTGTGTGTGTCCAGTGGATGGAGTGAGTGAGCGTTCTCCTTGAGTGTGAGGTCAGGGTACTGGCACAGTTCAGACAAACTGCAGCTTTCTTATCGGACTGCAACGCAGGCAATAAAACACCACTGTAAACAATAGAACCCGGTGCAGTTACACAGCACATACCAACAGAGGCAGCCTTATTAAATCAACGGCACACAGCTTGGTCTCTCTGCTCTGCTTTTCTTGCACCGTCTCATCGCATCTTACTCATCTTTCATCTCACTTAACCTTCTCTTCTAAATATCTTCTACTCTAATACTACCATCTCTTCTTGTTTTATTCTCTCCTCTTCTCTTCTTGCATCTTCCCACATCATCTTGCATATTCATTTTGCCGTTTTGTCGTTTTACTTCTCATCCTTTATTTCTCATCTTTCCTCCTCTCAGTTTCATCTTTTCTCTTTCTTATCTCCTCTTACTTCTGGTAGCCCTCTCCACGTTTTAGCTCGCTGTTTCTCTTCTCTTCTGGTCTTGTCTCATATTGTCTCTTCTTGTCTCCTCTCACCTCTTCTCGCATCTTATATTCTCTTATATCACGTGTCTCGTCACTTCTCATCTTATCGCATCTTACTTTCTCTTCTTATTTCATTTTATCTCATCTCTTCTTATCTTCTCTTATCTCTTCTAGTTTTGCATGTTCCCCTCTCCACATCTTATCTCATCATGTCTGGTCTTGTCTCATCTTGTCTCTTCTCATCCCCTCACACCTCTTCTCACATCTTATTTCATTTTGTCTCATCTTCTCATCTCTTTTCATGTCATCTCAACTCTTCTCCTTTTGCATCCTCTCACATCTTACCTTCTCTTCTCATTTCATCTAATCTCTTCTCATCTTACCTTCTCTTCTTGTTTAATTTCGTCTTGTTGTGTCTCTTCTGGTCTCGTCTCATCTTGTCTCTTCTCTTACCTTTAATTATGTACAATTCAGAGTGGAATATGCAGATTATAAGTTAGTGGAGTCTCTAGAAAAGTTCTGAAAGAGTGCTGAGACCAGCACACTGGTTCAGTGGTCAGCACTCAAGCTGTCCCAACCCTGGCCTGTACACACTTTAACCCACATCAGGTCAGAGAACATATGGGCACAGATGCATCACCCTGCTAGGTGTCTCTAAACAGAAGCAGCAGGTAAGATACACTGTGAAAGTCACTCTTACGCAGGACTGTAACACCCCAGCTGGGATTCACACTTCTTCATGAGGACCTATAATTAGACTTCATTTTGGGGGGAAAAAGATACAGAGAGAACCAAACACATAATCACTTCTCATGGGCTGGCGGGCATATCAAGATTTTAAGCACAACATATTGACATGAAGACAGCACATGGCCGAGTCTTGGCCAATCACAGCTCTGTTTCAGATGGAGCTTGGCCAATCACGTCACTCCGTTCCCTTTGACAGATGACAACATGACTTAGCCCCGCCCACCGCTACTAAACCACCATCTGCCTACTCAGCATCCATATGCACACTGTGACACACCACAGCGAGTCACTTTTCCCTGGATTATTAGTTTTCCCTTGGTGTTTGCGTGTGTGGTTATGGCTGTGTCAGTGTGTGTGCATTCTGAGAACATCGGCTGTCACATTCCCTCTTAAAAACGACAGCCAGATCTCACCTCCATGCCTAATAACTTCACACACATGATGGCTGGTCTCACTGAGAATACCACCCACACATACACATACACAGGGCTGAACACAAATTCCCACACACCTCCACGCTGACTAAAGGTAGAGGACTAACAACTCTCATTATATACACACGCAATCACACACACACACACACACACACAAACACTCACCCAGCGTGTGGGTGTAAGTATACATTCTCCTTCTGCACACCACGACCTGGTGCTTTCAATAAAAGCTATGTAAGACTCTACCTGCAGTGATCACAGAGACCTTGATCGAGCAAAGAGCTGGTGAAAGCAGCCAGGCCTTGAAAAATAACTCTTTGTTTGAGCAAAAGAAAATAAAAAGAACACAGACACTGCGATTTTCCTCACAATCTCTGAGTTTAGCCCGATCCAGACTGCATGACACTCAAAAAGAGACTTAAAGATACTCTTAGACAAAGATAATTTTTTTTTACAATTTAGAATAACTGTTTCTATTGTAATATATTTTATGTATGTAATTTATGTAATGTAATTTATTCCTGTGATGGTAAAGCTACATTTTCAGCATCATTACTCTTCAGTGTCACATGATCCTTCAGAAATCATTCTAATAAGCTGATTTGTTGCTCAAGAAACATATCTTATTGCTATCAATGCTGGTAAAAGTTGTGCTGCTTAATATTTTTGTGGAAACCGTGATACATTTTTTCAGGATTCTTTAATGAACAGAAAGTTCAAAAGAACCACATTTATTTGAAATAGAAATCTTTTGAAACATGTTTATACTGTCACTTTTGATCAATTTATTGTGTCCTTGCTGAATAAAAGCATTAATTTATTTAAAGAAAAATCGAACTGAACAGTAGTGTATTTTTTTTAAGGATATTTAGATATGTTTGGAAATCAAGAAAAAAAATGGAAACCAAGACAAAAATGTTTGCAGTCCAAGGGGCCGTTCACACAGAACGGGTTTTCCCATTCCAAAGCGCTACTTTTCCATTGTTTTTCTATGTAAACACACGCTAGACGGACGTGCTCGCGTCTCGCGTCTTTTGCAGCGTCTCGCACATGACACAGCGGTCTAAAAACGTGGCACTTAAGTTAAAATCAGTTCAACTTTTAAAAAATGTGTCTGGGGAACATTTTTCCCCATTCCTGTGTATTGTGTTTTTCAAAGCAAATACGCATTCTGTTTTTGCCCCCACACTGGTGGCTGCAAATAATCCCTGCATTTAAATCAAAAGAACCAATAGCCTTAATGTTTTTTTTTTTGTTACAGAAACATAAGCTTGGCAGGAGATTTTGCTCATTCCCCATTCACACAGATAGGCGCAGTACTAGCATGATTACAAATAGCGATGTCAAGATGGCCACAGAATGAACTGACTCCCTTCAGAGAAAACATACTACTCACATGGTAAAGAGAGGTGGAGTCTGGGTTAGGCGTGTTCATGGATTCCTGCCGGAGCACCTCCATTTGGAGGGTGGGGAGAAGGGCGTAGTGGGTGGGGCTCCCACTCTTCTCGCTCTTCTTCTTGCTGCGTTTTCCTGTGTCTCTCTTCATGCTCCGCCCTGCCAGATCGGCAGCCTTCTCATCACTTATATACCGCAACAGAGAGTTTTCTGAGAGAGAGAAAGAACAATATCTTTAATAACAGAAGTTTTTTTGCGAGCATGAAAGCCCCATGTCAACATATGCACAGGGCCATCCTTAGTGTGGTGCAACTGGTGCAACTGCACTGGGCCCCGCGCTTTAGGGGGCCTCACGTTGAATGGAACGTTTTCCATTCCATTAAAGGGGGTGACCCCCCTTTAAAGTCACCCTGTAGTCAATAATTTTATCCCTTAAAACTCATAGCTTGAATGTAACTCTACACCAGGGATGGGCAAACTTGGTCCTGGAGGGCTACTGCCCTGCAGATTTTAGTTCCAACCCTAATCAAACACACCTGGGCCAGCTAATCAATGCCTTCAGGATTACTAGAAAACTACAGGCAGGTGAGTTTTATCAGGGTTGGAGCTAAACTCTGCAGAGCAGTGGCCCTCCAGGACCGAGTTTGCCCATCCCTGCTCTACACCCTTGCTTCATTTAGTATACGCAGATCAATAATTATGCAAATTAGCCCCGCCTCCACTCACTCACACCAGCTCAGAGACCCACTCAGTCAAGTTTACTCAAGTTACTGTAGTAAACGCTGCACAAAGGTATCGCTCTTTACAACGTCGGATACATAACGGTAATTAATATGATTAGCCTTTTGCTTTACTACACTATCAAACAGCTAATAATTTGTTGCTAATGTTACACAAACCATGTTCCCGTTCGCCTTCTCAGTCTGCCTTCTAAAAATCAGCATCCTTAGAAACGCTTTGAACAACTTAGAACGTCAGTGGAGAAAGGCATATAGTTCATCATAACATCATAATATACATCATATACATAATTCACACGCTATATTGCTAAAAGTACCCGATTTTTTATATTAACAGAAAAATATACCAGGATAACCTGGCTTCTCTTGAGACTCCCCTGTATCGCAGCATAGTTAATGATATGCTAAAGCCCACCCACACGTTGACGTGATTGGATACAAGGTAGTTTGTGACATCAGAAACACCAGCGATTTCAAACCGTGTTTTTGAGACTGTCTTTGGTTCACTGGAGTTTTAAAGAGAAAGTACTCAGCAATGGTGTTGTCTTATGAATTTGCACATGGTTTGTTTTAAAGCATATTAAAAACACCACATAGAGATATAAACAAAATTAAAAACTTGATTTTCACCACAGGGGGTCTTCAATCATTTAACTGCAACCATTTTATTACCAGTTAAACTACAAGACTACACCACCCGCTATGAGAAGGGGAACAAAATTTTATATGGTTAATCAGGCATTAGAGATTTTGTCTGGCATGTGCAGTAAATCAAAATTACATCTGTACAGCCAGTCCTTCTCAAAAAGTATGGACATTTTCCAGGTTGTGCTGTGTCAAATCACTGAATAAGCTTGCATTAGTATTCCATCAATCAAGCATTCCAAACCCCTCTCGAAATACTCCAAACCTCAATTGGCCAATCACAATGATTCATTCCCTCAATAGAGGTCTATCATTAGCACTACTTAAGCCTGTGCACTCTTCCCAAATCAGTCAAATCCAATCAAACTCTATAGGCTTATTCTTGCCTAATGAGCATAAAGCCGATTGGTCACAGCCATATTAGCAAGCCAAACCAACGGGCTCCCAGCAGCCCTGATTTGCGCTCGTCCTTTGATTTAGGAACCACCGCAGCCATTGTTGGGCTTCCCTTCTCCCACGCCCAAGTCCACCGTTGCCCGGCAGCAGCCAATGGGACGTGAAACGCTCAGGAGAGCTCCTGTCAGAGTTTCCATGGCAACAGCATGCTTCCAGAAGAAGTTCCCTCTTCTTTACGGCTCGGTTTCCCTCATGCTGATGAAAAAGTTGAAGAGGTGGCAGATTTTAAATTGCATATATTCAGCCAGACAGGGTTCACAACCTAGTAGAGTCATAATAAATCATAATTGAATTAACTGTAACTTCTTGAGTTGTAAAAATGGATTGAACTACAGCTCATTAAAATGGATAAGAGGTGAATGGATCTAAAATGTTATTTGGAAAGTTATGGAAAATTCATCAACTACAATGTACCTTTATGTAGGGCTGCAATAAAACAATAAAAACAAAATCGTAACATGGCTCGGCATGATTATCAAAACCTGTCAACTTGCTGTCAGAAAAAGAGAAGCTTTAAAGGGTTCCCTGTGGTTTTCCAGCAAAATAAAAGCTTGATGGTTTCATTTAATTTTAGTTTAAATTTTCGTTTTAGACAGCCATAAATATTAGTATTGTAATTTTACAGTTGTACTGTAAAATAAAATTATTATTATTATTATAATATTTTTTTTCTTAAATTTATTATTAGTATTATATTTTTATCATATTGATATACAATCACAAAAATTTGGGCCAAATTGTGCAGTCCTACAAATATGCACAGCAAGCCTGCAGTTTTTATTTATTTTATTTCAAATCAAATTTTAAATTGCAAATGCAATTTTTACCAATTTTTCTCTAAATCGTGCAACTCTACTTTTATGTTTGTTTTTGAAAATCAAGCCTCAAAACGAAATGCCTGAATTTTCTGAATTTTGAATGCGATGCCAGCTATTCAGAGGATGACTTTAATAGAACAACCATTCTGACAGTAAAATACTATCACTGTAACCCAGAATGACAAATTACCCATATTTCCAAACTGTGGGTAACCTTAATACATCTTTATCCTCTCTGACCCTCCCTCCACTCCCGCATTCTATCGCAATCTTATTCCTACATCGCTCTCGCCATCTCCTTCGAGTGCCTCTTTCCTCTTTAACCATCTTTCTTACTCTCAGCTAAACACCATCTGGCAGCCTCAACACCAGCATTTTCTCCCCAGAGTTTTAAGGAAAAGAAGGAGTCGAGAAAGCGAGGAAATAAGAGAGCTATCAAGGCACTAATCTCCACACAATGCGGATAGACAGAGCTGCTTAACAGGATCAAATAGCAGCTAGGACACACAGCCAGGTGATCATCCGCCCCCCCCCTCTGCTCTAAAACACACATATAAATACACACAAGTTCCACAAAGGAGAGAAAAGAGAGGGGTTTGGGCAACAGCAAGTCCTGGAGGAGACCACCGAAAGAAAACAGGTTAGCGTGGGAAAGCAGTAAGACACGACAAGAGTGAGTCAAAACAAAAGATGCTGCCTCTGCAGCCGCAATGAAGATGGTGATGAGGAAATAATGAAGACTGACTAAAACACGCTAACCAGCCAAACTTTAACCCTAAACACAATAATTCAATTTGATGAAAGAGCTTCATTGATATTAGCCATTGATATTATCTGTCTACATTCTTACAGTCCAACTATTTCTATCCGAGTTCTGGACTGTATTTGTAAAGCAGCAGCCAGTTGAGACGGTCTCGGCACTAGCGCACACTGGCTCTGTGTTGGTGCTCAGAGACTGCCACTGTTATCCTGGCACTGCATGCAGTGCATCCACAGGAAGTAATCAGAAATGCCCAGCGAGGTTCAGAGCCACCGTGCAGCGAGGAGAATTAGATCCATGGAAAAGAGCTCAGCTGAACATCACTCCTGAATAAGAGCCATGAGAATGCAATAACAAAGAAACTGAGAGAAACAATGAAGGGAAATCCAGGATCCAGGACTGATGGAAAACAAAGATGAATTTGAACCCTAAAGAAGATATTCAGGATAAATATATAAAAAACATAAAAAACAGATCCTATGTACTTATTATAATTTTTTTTATAAATTGTATTATTTATATGATATTCTACTTTTTACTTTTAATAAAATAGACAATTAATGTCCCTAGTTTTACCTTGTATTATTCCTCAGTGCATGTTCTAAAGAAAAAAAATATATTTCTTTTCATAATGTTCCATTAAAATGTAATAACGTTCTCCACATTTTTTCCTGCTGATGTAACCAAGGCTCTGAAGTTGGCAGAGCAAAAAATAAAAATAGCTGACCGAATTTGTATCTGAAATATCAATTAAGTTCTTGTTTATAGAATTGTTGCATAAAAGCAATATCACAATACTGTACTATAACGGCACTTTTGCTTGTCTGACATTGTTTCAACATCACAGCCCACTTTTCATGATATTAATCATAAGTTTTCATAATAAAATCCTGATGGTTAAATTCAAGAAAGATGTGCCAGTATAAAAATTCAAGGGGTTTTGACAGTTCCCTGCAGTGGGACATGTTTAATTAATCTAAAACAATTTTAATCAAACATTTTCCAAATCATCAATATTTATTATACATGTTGTTTTTATGGCCTCATATTTATTAAGAGATTAAATTGAATATTTGTACTATTAAAAATTGATTAGTCACATTGCAGGACCATTTGAAATGAACCAATAAAAAATGTATTAATTAATTATGACAGAAATTGTTTGGACACTTTCTGGTTGTCAGCAAAACCATAGACGGATAATATAATAGTATATTATATATAATAATGTATATGATAATTTTCGGGTGCAGCTAAACTACACCTTTGATTACTCCATACATCCATTGAAAGTAGTTAGTTGTAAATAATTTCAACAATGGATAAGAAAAGTAAAGTTAGTTCTGAGAAAATCTATCTATGGAATGAAGTAATGTAGCTTAGTTTTTTAATTACAATATTTTTAATAATATTGTATTTAATTGTTTTATTTATCCCAAATGATAAATAAATTGATTTAAAAATGGTCAAATAATGTTAAATACCTATAAACAGTAACCTTAGGTACCTAACAGACACCTAAGATGGGCCACTCTTTTTGTAAAAATAATGATTACATTTCCATAATATCTTTGCAGAGTAAAAAGGAGAATGATGAATAAAAACAACAGAATAACCATGTGTATTTACTGTAAATGACACAAACTCACCTCTCCGACCTTCTCTCTTCAGTCTAGCCGGGTCCTCATAGTCAGGAACCCAATTATACTCCACAGGCATAGAGATGGGCCTCATACGACCTGAAATCAGATGCGCATATACACACATCACATTTTGTGTGTGTGTGTGGAAAGACAAGGGATGGAAAAATGGAGGTAAAATGACAGTTCACAATCCATTTTCTCCACAGACGCCAAGGTAAGTCTGTGCGAGTGTGTGTTTGTGTAAGACAAACTGTCACAGTTAATGTGTCCTCTCGTTTTCTAGGGAAGCAACGGGCATGGAGTGTGTCAGCAGTTCTGTGCCACTGCAGAGGCTCACGCTGGCATTTAACGACTAGAGCTGAGTTCTCTGGTTTTGGATATAATGCTACGCACACACAAACATTCACAACAAAGTGCAGCCCAGCTCCCAAGAGTTTAATTACAGAAAATCTGAAACCAACTCCCCTTCGCAGGAAACTAGTTACAGACATGCTCACTTTATGAACCTCAAAAAACATACAATCATGCGCAGCGTTGGAAAAACACAGAACATATTTAGATTAGCAGAAGTTTCCTAAACCAGTTCTCATTATGTGCTGTTCTACAACCAGCAGATGTTCATAGAAGTTTGGTCTGCGCCTCGAGTTAGTCACTGGGTCAATATTCGGTCCCTCGGACATCTGCTGTTAAACCCAGCGGAAAATAACAAATAATTTTATAATGCACAGAAAGGCACAAATTATATTCCCCATGCTAAAAGAGTAAATGAAATGAGCTCATGGACAAAACTTTTTTGTGCCTGTGTGTGTGTTTGTGTACCATAAGTGGGTGTGCTGTCTCGGCGGGACGTTGTGGGTCCGTGGCTGGGGTCATACTCGTAGCAGTATAGGACGGCCTCCTCTTCCATGAGAGGAAATCGCCGTCTGTACTCTTGATCCAGAAATGAGTTTGGTGACTCTGACCCTTTTGCGATAGGTACCCCACCATCACCTGGGAGACTGCTTTTTTCATCTCTAAAAGCACAACATATCACAATATATTCAGATTGCATGCACACAGTATGATTTCTTAATGTTTTTGAAAGAAGTATCGGTAACACTTTATTTAAAGCCTTTATGTATAATGCATTATAAGGTATTCATAATATACATTACAATGCATTATATCTTTTCATAAATAAGTGTTACCAAAGTTAAAGGGTTAGTTCACCCAAAAATGAAAATTAGCCCATTATTTACTCACCCTCAAATCATCCTAGATGTATATGACATTCTTCTTTCAGACGAATAAAATCGGAGTTATATTTAAAAAGTCCTGGCTAATCCAAGCATTATAATGGCAGTGAATTGTTGCCTCGTTTATGAAGTCCATAAAAGTGCATCTATCCATCATATAACTGCTCCACACGGTTCCGGGGGGTTAATAAAGGCCTTCTGAAGCGAAGTGGCACGTTTGTGTAAGAAAAATATCCATATTTAAAACTTTATAGACTAAAATAACTAGCTTCCGGCGCTCAGCGGTGCGCGAGTCGACTTGCGCTAAAAGAGTAACCCCCGAATCTACATTTTGTTTTGCTCTATCCTCTGCGCTTCTGCGTTCGTCAATACGCATGTGTCAAGGGTTCAAGGGTCAAGGGTTACTCTTTCGCCGTAAATCGATGCGTACGGCAATCCGCCGGAAGTTAGCTATTTTAGTCTATAAAGTTTTAAATATGGATATTTTTCTTACACAAACGCGCCACTTCGCTTCAGAAGGCCTTTATTAACCCCCCAGAGCCGTGTGGAGCAGTTATATGATGGATAGATGCACTTTTATGGACTTCATAAACGAGGCAACAATTCACTGCCATTATAATGCTTGGATTAGCCAAGACTTTTTTAATATAACTCAGATTTTATTCGTCTGAAAGAAGAATGTCATGTACACCTAGGATGACTTGAGGGTGAGTAAATCATGGGCTAATTTTCATTTTTGGGTGAACTATCCCTTTAAAATGCATTTTAATATTAACAGATTCCTTGTTACATCTGAAATTGGTTGTTTGTCATGTTTTATTGCATTATACTTTCTAAAGGTGTATTATAATGTATTATAATTGTGTTTACAATACAATGCATTAAAAATACTTTTATAATGCATTATGCATAAAGGCTTTAAGTTTTACCAGAGTATCTTATGCACAAGGCTGCTTTTATTTTTAATTAAAAATACAGTAAAAACAATAATATTCTGAAATATTATTTCAATTTAAAATAAATGTTTTCTATTTCAATGTATTTTAAAATTTAATTTATTCCTGTGATGCAAGCCACCATTACTCCAGTCTTTAGTGTCAAATGACCCCAAACTTCAATGGTAGTGTAGATCAAATATCATACAGAATTTGTAAGCTCATATACAAGCAATATTTGTGCTTAAAATGCTTAATATTGAAATTCAATTAAAAAAAAACTTTATTAGAAAAAAAGGGAGTGGTCATTCAAATATCGCAACAGTGGTGATGTCAAAACCATCAGCTCATTAACATATGCCCGCCCACATGTACATACCAATACCTCAATAATATGAATTACACCCATACAGAGAAGCTTGCCAATCAAAATAGGCACTTAAAAAGTACAGTAGCAAAACAGCTTGCTTAATTCTAAGGATATGAGAGTGGGTGAAAATTGTCATGATAAATATAGTGTTTTTGATGTATGAAACCTATACAGGTGAACTTCATGAAAAAAATAGCAAAAGTGTAAAAAAAACAAAACAAAACAAAAAAAAAAAGCCTTTACTGGATGAGTTACCTGGGTGTGTAGGGCTCAGATGGAGGGGGCGGGATATACAGATCTTGGAGGGCGGAGCTATCACGCTTTGAGGGTGTGCTGATTGTGCTTGTGGGCGTGGCCGAGCTGCTGGTTGGACTCCTGGGAACAACTGGCTGCTGGGCAGACAAGATCATTGGATTAAAGATCAAAGTTTACTTCTACTACGAGCTCAAAGTACTGGTAAAACATCTGAGGGCACGACTAAATGTAATAATGGAGCTCTGTTCCAGGACGTGACCCAAACACTGATATCTGCAGACAGTCACAAAGGTGAGGCATAGAGATTAATAGGTCCCTGTGCAGTGAGACGGCGGCGCAGTCCCTCTGCAGTGCTGTCTGCAGTAAACAGTGCACTGCGATCTCTGGGTCAGGATGCTTTGACATAATGAGTGGGAGTCTATGGAAACATTCGTGGCATCTCCACAGAACACAATGACTTCAGAGATTATAGACATGTGATTAGTGTCTCCAGTGAGCTGAAAGGCTGGGGACAGGGGTTGTGACACAGACTGCACATTTGGATGTACACACACGACATGCACAAAGAGGCTCGTGCAAATAATCACAGTGAAATGAGCATGTAAGATGACAGCTGCCAAAGTGCAGATCTGTTGGGGAAAATAGCTAAAAGTTTAGTCTAGAGTCACAAGTCTAGAACTAAACTTGAATCCTCCAGCAAAAGCCGATTAAAGCTAATCTGCTCTCTCTGGCACAGACACAAACACTTCCAGGTTTCTTTTTTTAAGCAGTTTGAGGCTAGTGATGTTAGTGCAAACGAGCAATGCAAGAACCACAAAAGCAACTCTGATACCCAGCAGTCCTGTTATTTACACAAAATAAACTGATTTTGATGGTTGTGATACAAAATTTCAGTAGGAAGAAGTGCACAAGTTATTGTCTCCCAAAAGAAAGAACCGATTCTGAACTGCCTGAACAAGTCGTCAAGTAATTCCAGTTTTCCTTCCTGCATGACCCTACATAGGTTTGTAACAAATTTGCATGGTCTTCATTGGCTGCCCACAAAAAACATTCAGTTTGACCCCCAAAAACTAGTTGTAGCTGAGGACTTGATACGGTAAAAGCAACACCATCATTACTGTTTGTATCACCTGTCTATACAAGTACTGAGGAAGCCTCCAGAGCTGAAATTCAGGTATGGTAATGGATGTTTCGTTTCTGACACGCACTGTAAGCGGTAGACCAATCACAACAGACTGAACCATCTGGCCAATCAGAGTAAGTAGGCTCTGAGAAAGAAGGGGTTTAGAGAGACTGGATCCTTGATCAAATCATTTCAGACACTGTGAGAAAAAAGATGATGCTGCAGTGTATAAGAAAATTAAAGTGTTTTTGTTTTGACCTTAAGTGCATGTAAATCTAACTAAATGTAAAATTGTACAATTAAATATCCAGTATTGGCCTGTTCAACTGCTGATTTATGAAAATAATGCTAAAAAAAACATGATTTGTGTAAATGACACTGCAAAAACAGGTCATTCACAAATAGCAAAAGTGGTGATGCTGTCATGGCGATCAGCTCATTAACATACACTCACCTAAAGGATTATTAGGAACACCATACTAATACTGTGTTTGACCCCCTTTCGCCTTCAGAACTGCCTTAATTCTACGTGGCATTGATTCAACAAGGTGCTGAAAGCATTCTTTAGAAATGTTGGCCCATATTGATAGGATAGCATCTTGCAGTTGATGGAGATTTGTGGGATGCACATCCAGGGCACGAAGCTCCCGTTCCACCACATCCCAAAGATGCTCTATTGGGTTGAGATCTGGTGACTGTGGGGGCCATTTTAGTACAGTGAACTCATTGTCATGTTCAAGAAACCAATTTGAAATGATTCGAGCTTTGTGACATGGTGCATTATTCTGCTGGAAGTAGCCATCAGAGGATGGGTACATGGTGGTCATAAAGGGATGGACATGGTCAGAAACAAAGCTCAGGTAGGCCGTGGCATTTAAACGATGCCCAATTGGCACTAAGGGGCCTAAAGTGTGCCAAGAAAACATCCCCCACACCATTACACCACCACCACCAGCCTGCACAGTGGTAACAAGGCATGATGGATCCATGTTCTCATTCTGTTTACGCCAAATTCTGACTCTACCATCTGAATGTCTCAACAGAAATCGAGACTCATCAGACCAGGCAACATTTTTAAAGTCTTCAACTGTCCAATTTTGGTGAGCTCGTGCAAATTGTAGCCTCTTTTTCCTATTTGTAGTGGAGATGAGTGGTACCCGGTGGGGTCTTCTGCTGTTGTAGCCCATCCGCCTCAAGGTTGTGCGTGTTGTGGCTTCACAAATGCTTTGCTGCATACCTCGGTTGTAACGAGTGGTTACTTCAGTCAAAGTTGCTCTTCTATCAGCTTGAATCAGTCAGCCCATTCTCCTCTGACCTCTAGCATCAACAAGGCATTTTCACCCACAGGACTGCCGCATACTGGATGTTTTTCCCTTTTCACACCATTCTTTGTAAACTCTAGAAATGGTTGTGCGTGAAAATCCCAGTAACTGAGCAGATTGTGAAATACTCAGACCGGCCCATCTGGCACCAACAACCATGCCACGCTCAAAATTGCTTAAATCACCTTTCTTTCCCATTCTGACATTCAGTTTGGAGTTCAGGAGATTGTCTTGACCAGGACCACACCCCTAAATGCATTGAAGCAACTGCCATGTGATTGGTTGATTAGATAATTGCATTAATGAGAAATTGAACAGGTGTTCCTAATAATCCTTTAGGTGAGTGTATTTCTGCCCACATGACCCATGCTGACAAAATGAGTCGCAATGAGCACATTTTCGGTTATTGTTATTTTCACATTCTCTATTAAAAAAAACTTCAAAATGATGTATGATTTGTTTGAATCGGACAAAAAAATGACTGAGCTAAACCTGTTTGAAGTTGATAGAGTCAGCAAAGTCAATTTTGAGAAAAATCCAGTTAAAGTTTTCTGAAGGTTCCAAAATCAAATCACCTAGCAACCATACCTTAAAATCCCTGGTAATAACACCAAATTTGGCACAGATCAAGTCAAAACCAAATATCTATAGGAACAATATATATTCAACTTTTTTTTCCCATAATACCACAATTGTTTGATTAACATTAATGAAACAGACAGCCTATATATTAAGACCTACTGTACCGCACGGATGTTTTATAATGTTACACATCAGGGTAGGGTTGCACCAGTCGTTCATAAGTTCTTTCTTAAATTGGAACATGAAGTCCACACTAGAGGCTTAGTAACTACTAGCTAGTTTGTAACTAACTGTGTACTTTATTCGGTTGCACCATTTGTTCTTAAGGCAGAACGTACAGTGGGGAGAACAAGTATTTGATACACTGCCGATTTTGCAGGTTTGCCCACTTACAAAGCATGTAGAAGTCTGTAATTTTTATCATAGGTACTCTTCTGTGAGTGACGGAATCGAAAACAAAAATCCAGAAAATCACATTGTATGATTTTTAAATAATTAATTTGCATTTTATTGCATGACATAAGTATTTGATACATCAGAAAAGCAGAACTTAATATTTGGTACAGAAACCTTTGTTTGCAATTACAGAGATCATACATTTCCTGTAGTTCTTGACCAGGTTTGCACACACTGCAGCAGGGATTTTGGCCCACTCCTCCATACAGACCTTCTCCAGATCCTTCAGGTTTCGGGGCTGTCGCTGGGCAATACGGACTTTCAGCTCCCTCCAAAGATTTTCTATTGGGTTCAGGTCTGGAGACTGGCTAGGCCACTCCAGGACCTTGAGATGCTTCTTACGGAGCCACTCCTTAGTTGCCCTGGCTGTGTGTTTCGGGTCGTTGTCATGCTGGAAGACCCAGCCACAACCCATCTTCAATGCTCTTACTGAGGGAAGGAGGTTGTTGGCCAAGATCTCACG
This sequence comes from Coreius guichenoti, assembly GCA_039654105.1. Classification (NCBI taxonomy): domain Eukaryota; kingdom Metazoa; phylum Chordata; class Actinopteri; order Cypriniformes; family Gobionidae; genus Coreius; species Coreius guichenoti. Next base: position 23,325,180 of record CM077189.1, read on the forward strand.
ATACATGGCCCCATCCATCCTCCCCTCAATACGGTGCAGTCGTCCTGTCCCCTTTGCAGAAAAGCATCCCCAAAGAATGATGTTTCCACCTCCATGCTTCACGGTTGGGATGGTGATCTTGGGGTTGTACTCATCCTTCTTCTTCCTCCAAACACGGCGAGTGGAGTTTAGACCAAAAAGCTCTATTTTTGTCTCATCAGACCACATGACCTTCTCCCATTCCTCCTCTGGATCATCCAGATGGTCATTGGCAAACTTCAGATGGGCCTGGACATGCGCTGGCTTGAGCAGGGGGACCTTGTGTGCGCTGCAGGATTTTAATCCATAACGGCGTAGTGTGTTACTAATGGTTTTCTTTGAGACTGTGGTCCCAGCTCTCTTCAGGTCATTGACCAGGTCCTGCCGTGTAGTTCTGGGCTCATCCCTCACCTTCCTCATGATCATTGATGCCCCGCAAGGTGAGATCTTGCATGGTGCCCCAGACCGAGGGAGATTGACCGTCATCTTGAACTTCTTCCATTTTCTAATAATTGCGCCAGCAGTTGTTGCCTTCTCTCCAAGGTGCTTGCCTATTGTCCTGTAGCCCATTCCAGCCTTGTGCAGGTCTACAATTTTATCCCTGATGTCCTTACACAGCTCTCTGGTCTTGGCCATTGTGGAGAGGTTAGAGTCTGTTTGATTGAGTGTGTGGACAGGTGTCTCTTATACAGGTAACGAGTTCAAACAGGTGCAGTTAATACAGGTAATGAGTGGAGAACAGGAGGGCTTCTTAAAGAAAAACTAACAGGTCTGTGAGAGCCGGAATTCTTACTGGTTGGTAGGTGATCAAATACTTATGTCATGCAATAAAATGCAAATTAATGATTTAAAAATCATACAATGTGATTTTCTGGATTTTTGTTTTAGATTCCGTCTCTCACAGTTGAAGTGTACCTATGATAAAAATTACAGACCTCTACATGCTTTGTAAGTAGGAAAACCTGCAAAATCGGCAGTGTATCAAATACTTGTTCTCCCCACTGTAGCTAGTAGGTCGTAAGCTGTCCGTAAAGTAATGCGTGGTCGCATAATATGATGTTTACCCTCAATGATCCAATAATAGCCATCAAATACGTGAGCAGAAGTTGTGTTGAAATGCCCTGAATTTAAATTTATACTTCAATCTAACTACTTTTGCCTCAATAACTAACGGTAAAAATAAGTTTCCATTAAATACGATACTTAAATCATAAATAACATCATAAATGTTTTTATATATAAATAATATTTAGAAACTGTATTTGAAATGAAATTAATAAGGATCAATAAATAAATACTTTTATTGACATTTATTGATTATGACTGATTTTATTTGACATGCACAACACGGACCGATGAGACAGATGCCCACACTGGCGCGCTGTTTAGGACGGGTTCGTGTTAAAGAGCTGCTAACAAAGTAATCTTTTCACATAATGTTTTCTCTCTTAAAATGCAAGTGAGTGTAAATGTCAGCATTATCATATATGTCTAAAGAATTGAAGTCTGTCATGTAAAACAAGAGCTTATTGATTCAGTTCAGTCAGTATGCTATATTATTCCAACCGTTACTCCTGATCAGGGGCTTCCATAAATATTTAGTTTAATGCTTAATGAACTCATTTTATGTGAAAACCTCACAATCGACCAAAATCAACATTTTTCACTTGTTTTGCCTGTAGCTCAAAATTATTCTGTGCGCATTCCGACTCGTTTTGCCAGCACGGGTCACATATGCAGATCTGTGTTGGAGTGGTTGGGGAAAATGACTAAAAGTTTAGTGTAGAGCAGTGGATCTCATTTTTTTTTGGATCTCAAACCACCCCCCCACCCCCACATTGTCCACAACAATATCAATAACTTGAAAGATATATATTCGTTATAAAAATAAACAACTACTAGGAAATATTTTTATTTTTATCTGTTGTAGCTTATTTAATGGTCCACAAAATCCTCCACAAAAAGCCGATTAAAGCTAATCTACTCAGGGAGCGGATGGCAGATAAAGGGGGAAAGTGCAGCCCAAATGACGAAAGCTTTGGGGACAGGGCATTTTGAATCCTACCTGCAGGGCCAGGGGCTTCCATCTCATGTTCTTTAGTAGGGCTGGGGCGGAGGTGAGCGTGCTCTGGGGACGCTTTTTCAGGGTCAATGTCACACCGGCAGGGTCCCCACGCAGAGAGCTTACCAAGTTTTTCAACTGCCAGCCCACCTACAGCAACAAACACAGGGTCAACATACACAGACTCGACAAGAACGCCACACAGAGACATCACCTGACAAGCAACTGCTAGGAAATGCTAACATTCGCTAACATTCGTCTCTATAATGGAGAGGATTTAACTATGTACCACACACATGCTTCCTGACACACAGTACATATTGATCAAGTTGACTGTAGGATGAGTGTACACTAATAAGGCGTGATGTTTGCTAATCTTTCAATTTATTCCACATTAAAGTCTACAGAAGATCTTGACATTCCCTGGAAATGTCAATATTTGAGCCTTGGTTCATAATATATGTAATCATGAATGCTGCAAAGCATGAATGATGAACCAAATGCCTAATGTGGAATTTTTTTTAAAAATGAATAACAATACTGACTATATTTTAATAAATAAAATAAAAGATAAAGATAAATAAAATAAGTCTATACACTGACTATATACTGTATATATTGTTTATAATTGTAATTTATAAAAGTAATTCTGTTACGCTCCTGTAAAATGCTTAAAAGTCGGCGAATGAAGCTAATAGCTGGAGGCAATTGTTCAAATATAATTCTAAAATAATGTATAATATATACATGCATAATATATGCAAACGTTACATTTTTAAAAGATGTTTACATTACAGATGAATTATTAAACTACATTAATTCATAACATTTCACAGTTTAGTAAAGTAATAAAGCTGTGCAGTGTACCACAAGTGATTTTACATTGATTAAGATGTGCTGTTAGATAAAATGCCACTAAAATATGATAAAAATCATGGTACATTATCACAGACTCAAGTGGCGTATAGTGACGTATAGCAACATGAGAAAACTGGGGTTTTCAAGGTGGGGTCTAGGGAAAGGGATAAATAAAAAAAAAAAAATAAATAATAATAAAAAAATAAATAAAAATAATAAAAAATAAAATAAAACATAATAAAATAGGTAACATGAAAATATATAGCTGCCTCCATATATTAGGATAGGGGGTCCCTCGAAAGGGGTTCATAATATTTAGGGATCTAATTCAGGTTGTTTTTATGTGATATGCAATGTAGAAACATTTAATATAAAACGTAATTGTTGTGTAGTAAATCAGATTTTAAAGCTGGAAATATTAACGCTATAATGAAACTTCATAAACCCAATAATCACTTCAGTGTCAGTCCCAAAATAAATCAGTGGTTCATATTAATATGCCACCCTTATGTAAATAAAAATTCACACGCACACACACACACAAAACATTTGTTTTTCTGTCAAAACGATAACTATCTACTGTATTCTATTGTTTTTATATAGAGCTAATGATTTTTTCTATCCCCTAACCATCACAGAAACCTTTCTTCATTTTTAGATTGTTATTAAGACATAATTTAAAGTGTTTATTAAGCAGTTTATTGTTGGCTAGTCCCCAAAATGTATGTGGTTTGAGGTTTTACTATCCTTTAATATCCTTGTGGGGACATTTGGTACCCACAATGTAGGCAAAACTTAACCCACACACACAGTTTACACTAAGCATGCCCTTCACAGACAGACAACGATACACAACCACAACCACAAACCACAATACACAACCACAAATACACACACACACACTGAGATGGGCTGGAATCGCTGGATATACAGGACCTGATCCTGTAGCGTATGGGGACTAATCACAGACGTTACATAGAGCAGCTCCCACAATGCACCATTCTTTAACGCTCGCTGAGGTTGTTCCTGAGCATGAACCGCTCATTGTTACGGTAATTGTTGTCTGTTTTTTTTTTTTTCCCGCTACAAGCTGAATTCGTATCGCTTATCGCACATTAGAGGCACTTTGATCCAATTATGAAGGTGATAACAATCTAATTACATGAAGATTAATGAGGCCTTAGTGTTGCTGATCTTTCATCACAAAAAGAGCTCAGCATCCCTCACCACGGCGACAAGATGACTGAAGACAAACAAGAAAAACTGATGCAGAAGTTGAATTCTGATGCCTTGAGGTAAAACAGAAAGGGAAAGAGCATCTTAAATCTGAACAACGATGTCAGAAGTCATTGTAATCAGAGATAATGAAAAGGGAACATTTAGATTTCTAACTTCATAATACATACCACCACTTGAGAGTAAAATTCAAACATTCATAAAATTATTCAGCACCTCATACACATCAAACAGTAAGGGAATAATTTCAAACAGAATTGATTTCACAAGCTAAAATCCATGTGTAATTACTTGTAGACACACACATACAGTATACGCCGAAAGAGCTCTTTATCAATTCTTTGAAGGCAACTCCACATGGTACGATCACTGGAGTACCTATTGACGCACTCCATATTCACGCAAAACAAAAGCACTCCACTGTCCTTAATTTACAGCCTCTTATGCCCTTTAAACACCCTCCAGTCTCACTCAGAAACACCATGACACACTCAATCAGCATTGTGAATTTTGTCAAATTGGAATATAGTTGCCCCAGTCCTAGAAATGAGCTGAAAAGACATCAAGTAATACTTGAAATATGTTTTAAACCTCAAATGGAACTCATTTCAGACCCATAATTCTATACACAATCACAGAGGAAGGGGGCAACTGCTGTTGAATGCCAAGTGAGGCTTACATACATTGGAGAAATGAATGAATGATGAATGAATGGGTGGATGGATGATAAAACAGAAGTATAAATGAGCCAAATGGATTGAATGACTAAGAGAGACTGACACTCACCACTGTCTGATGGTTCACCTGGATGACCTCATCACCTGCGTGAATCTTTTTACAGCGATCTGCTGGAGACTAAGAAAGAGATGAAAAGGAGAGATATAAAAAGACAGAATAATAAGGGGAAATAAATAAATGTCAAATAAAAAAGATGTACTGCAATATTCTAAGTATTGCATTTAGTAGATGCTTTTACCCAAACATAACATTGCATTTATGGTATACACTCCCGGTCAAAAATATAGAATAATTAATGGGTTAGTAAATTCTAATCAATTACTCACCCTCATGTCATTCCAAACCCATAAGACTTTGCTCATCTTCGAAACACAAATACAGATATTTTAAATGAAATCTGAGCAATTTCTGTCCCTCCATAGGCAGCTACACAACTGACACTTTGACGCTTCAAAAAATTCATAAAGAGATCGTAAAACTAATCCATATGAATTGAACGGTTTAGTCCAAATTTTCTAAAGAGACTTGACTGCTTTATATGATGAACAGATTGAATTACACTTTTATTTACATTTAAAAATTGATCAGCGAACATAAACAGAAGCTCAACCGAAACTGTTTGACGCGCAAACCTCATTAGTTCTTGCGGAAGCTCAAACGTGCTGTGTAACACACGAAAATGAACCTCATTGGTTCTTGCTGAAGCCCAAACGTGCGGCGTAACACGAGAATGAACCTCCTTGATTCTTGCTGAAGCTCAAACGTGCTGCGTAACATGAGAATGAACCTCATTGGTTCTTGCTGAAGCTCAAACATGCTGCGTAACACGAGAATGAACCTCACTGGTTCTTGCGGAAGCTCAAACGTGCTGCATAGCACGAGAATGAACCTCACTGGTTCTTGCTGAAGCTCAAACATGCTGCATAGCATGAGAATGAACCTCATTGGTTCTTGCTGAAGCTCAAACACGCTGCATAGCACGAGAATGAACCTCATTGGTTCTGGTGGAAGCTCAAACGTGCTGCATAGCACGAGAATGAACCTCATTGGTTCTTGCGGAAGCTCAAATATGCTGCATAACACAAGAATGAACCTCATTGGTTCTTGCGGAAGCTCAAACATGCTGCATAGCACGAGAATGAACCTCATTGGTTCTTGCGGAAGCTCAAACGTGCTGCATAGCACGAGAATGAACCTCACTGGTTCTTGCTGAAGCTCAAACATGCTGCATAGCACGAGAATGAACCTCATTGGTTCTTGCGGAAGCTCAAACGTGCAGCGTAACACGAGAATGAACCTCATTGATTCTTGCGGAAGCCCAAACGTGCTGCGTAACACGAGAATGAACCTCATTGGTTCTTGCTGAAGCTCAAACGTGCTGCGTAACACGAGAATGAACCTCATTGGTTCTTGAGGAAGCTCAAACGTGCTGCGTAACACGAGAATGAACCTCATTGGTTCTGGTGGAAGCTCAAACGTGCTGCATAGCACGAGAATGAACCTCACTGGTTCTTGCGGAAGCCCAAACGTGCTGCGTAACACGAGAATGAACCTCATTGGTTCTGGTGGAAGCTCAAACGTGCTGCATAGCACGAGAATGAACCTCATTGGTTCTTGCGGAAGCTCAAACATGCTGCATAACACGAGAATGAACCTCATTGGTTCTCGCACTTCAAGAAAACATGCTTGAGCTTCCGTTTATCATAACTGATGTGTGAGTTAATGAATGTTTGTATGTGAATAAAAGCCTAAATTCATCTGTTCATCATATAAAGCAATCGTGTCTCCAGAAAATTTAGACTAAACTGCTCGATTCATTTGGATTCGTTTTACGATCTCTTTATGAACTCTTTGAAGAGAGTATTTGCGTGGATTGTCAGTGGAGGGACAGAAATCTCTCAGATTTAATAAAAAAATATCTTCATTTGTATTTCGAAAATGAACGAAGATGACATGAGGGTGAGTTAATAATGACAGAATTTTCATTTTTTGGGTGAACTAACCCTTTAATTTTTTTTATTTTGAAAGAAGTCTCTTATGCTCACCAGGGCTGCATTTATTAGATGCAAAATACTTTAAAAACAGTAATATTGTGAGATATTACAATTTAAAAGAAGTTTTTAATATATTTTCAAATGTAATCTATTCCTGTGATGCAAAGCTGAATTTTCACAATCTTTACTCAAGTCTTCAGTGTCACATGATCCTTCAGAAATCATTCTAATATGCTGATTTTGTGATTTAACTCAAAAACATTAACTTTTGGCCCGTAGTGTACATTTTATCAGTTTATGCATTCGCTGGGAATTGAACAAATGACCTTGATGTTGCCAGCGCCATGCTCTACTGTCTGAGCTGCAGTAACTGCATATAAAAGCAGTCTGGTATTCTAATTATATTGTAACTTGATTATATATATACACTATTTGTAATATCATGGTTATAGTTTACTGTAAATAAAAAAAACGAGCATAGAGCAGAGATACAAAATGAATGTGGATAGAATAGTTCTGATAATTTGGTCTGGCAAGAATTTGATGGGAAATGAGATCATGTTGAAATCTAAGACTTCTGAATCTACACACTTTGGTATCATGTCAAATCTGAGCACACATCTCTCTAGAGGAGACATGCGATGAAGAGATAAATCTGAGAAACCTCCATTTATCTGAGAAATCTTCATTTGTTATCAGTTTAATCTCAGTGTGGTCAGATGCAAATGAAATATGACATATATACAGTAAATTGTGCTTTTTCTTTTCTATGGGTACTCTATATTGCAGTATACTGGGTGATTTCCACCCACTGCTACAACAAAAACTAAGAGCTTTCAGTCACATGATCGCTGGATCTTTATTTAGAGCACTCCTGTCTGTATAGCTCTCTCTTTCTCTCTCTCTCTCTCTCTCTCTCTCCTGCTCTTTGGTTTGATCATATACAGTAATAGCTGTACAATCAATTGCTGAGATTTATTAGTTTTATCTGCAGCATACTGGACATTATAAAGACACATGAATTAGAGCACACACATTAACAATGACTGGCTCTTACCCCCTCTGTAGTTCCTGTGATAACATGAAGTCCATCATATGTGGATTTGATGTACATTCCCTTAAGATTTAAGAGACAAAGGAAAAAGATAATCGACTATAATGAATAATCGCCATTTCTTCCTCTTTCTGTCTCATACTCACATTGAAGAACACTTCAAAACCCTTCTAGTTTATTCATGTGCATATAGAGAAGTGAAAATACTTTTAATAAAAGAGATTTTTGATCACATATCAACACAAGCATGCATACATACACATATTCGCTCATTAGGACAAATATCAGTGTTGGGGAAATTACTTTGAAACTGTTTTCCAAGCTACACAGGTCACTTATAATTACAATTAGTTAAGTGACATATAAGCTACACTACTGTAACTGTAAGCTATACTGCTAACAAAAACTACATTAAAGCTTTTAAAGTGGAAATATCTTTAATACACTACCATTGAAAAGTTGGGTTCAGTAAGACTTATTTTTATGTTTTTGAAAGAAGTCTCTTATGCTCATCAAGGCAGTATTTATTTGATTTAAAACAATATAGTACAACCAGTAACAGTGAAATATTATTATAATTTAAAATATTTTTTTGTTTGCTTTAATATATTTTTAAATGTAATTTATTCCTGTGTCGGCAAAGCTGAATTTTCAGCATCATTATGCCAGTCTTCAGTGTCACATAATCCTTCAGAAATCATTCTAATATGACGATTTGCTGCTCAAGAAACATTTCATATTATTATCAATGTGGAAACATGTTGAAAATACTTTTGTTGAAATCAGGACTCGTTTTGATGAATAGAAAGAACAGCGTTTATTTAAACAAATCTTTTGTATCAATATCTTTACTGTCAATTTTGATCAATTTAATGCATCCTTGCTGAATAAAAGTATACATTTCTTTCTAAAAAAATAAAATCTTACAGACCCCAAACTTTTGAATGGTAGAGAATTTAATATATTAGTTATTAACAATATTTTTTATTAAATAATGAATAGTATTTAATATGTAAACAAATGATCAGATAATCTGATTTATATTTACAAAATTATTTATCAATCACAAATTAGTGTGACATCATTAACATGAAGTTATGAACAAATACATTTACATTACATTTCTAATCAAACTACTAAAAAAAAAAAAACCTACAATAATCTAAATAACTGAATTAAAAACAGTGACAAACAGCAGTAATTAGAACAGCGGTCAGTAGCAAAGTATAAATGTATGATCTTACCAGACCCTCTGTAGGTTTAATATTAGCCAGTTGAACCACCTCCAGATGTGCCGACTGGGAGACCAGGGGGTCTGACGACAGTGAGATGATGTGGTCACACACTCCAGATAATGTCTTGCACTTCAGAAAGAGAAAAGGAGTGAGCATATAAATTCCTTTCTGCACTGGGCGATCAATTATTAGATATAACTCAGCCTCATAAATATGATAATATTTAGGTTTAATGTCCCGTGACCACAGAATGCATCTTTAGAAATCAATGTTTGTGGGGCACAGTTTTAATAAACAGGTGTAGTTCTGAAGCCATTTCAATTGGGAAGGACTTTGTTATGCCTAAAAAGACTAAGGGCCCTATCATTAACCTGGTGCAATGCGATGCCAAGCGTGACGCAAGTTTTGCTAGTTTCAGCCCGACGCAGTTATCATTTTCACGTCCAGTGCCCAGATTGTTTAAATATCAAATGCACTCACGCCCATCTGTTCGCCCATGGGCGTGCTGGTCTGAAAACGAGGTGTGTTCAGGCGCATTGTTGGCGCGTTGCTGTTTTAAGGCAACTGAAATCGACTGCGCCATTGACCAACAAAAACCTGGTCTAAAGTCAATAGCGCAGTATCTTTTTGTGTTATTTAAAGGGCGCATTACTAATATCTGCCTATAGGCGGGTGCACAACGTGCGTACACTCTGCTTATTACACACACAGGGATGCACAGCAGCACACAAACATGCCAAATATTAAAAATAAAAGGATTATTTGTGTGGGTTGGTCAGGAATAATTATGCTGATAATTTGGTTTGGAAAAGGTTCTGCATTAATTTAAGGTTGGGTTGTATAGAGGTTTCATCCTGGTTTAGAAATCTTTCAGTTCTCAGGCCAAGGTTTCTGCTGGTTCTCTATCTATCTATCTATCTACACATCCATCCATCTATCCATCTATCTATCTATCTACCTATCTATCTATATTGTAGCAACCATCTAGCAACCTAGCAACCTATCTAGCTACTAAATCTATCTACCTATCTAAAGTACCTATACAGTGGGGAGAACAAGTATTTGATACACTGCCGATTTTGCAGGTTTGCCCACTTACAAAGCATGTAGAGGTCTGTAATTTTTATCATAGGTACACTTCAACTGTGAGAGACGGAATCTAAAACAAAAATCCAGAAAATCACATTGTATGATTTTTAAATAATTAATTTGCATTTTATTGCATGACATAAGTATTTGATACATCAGAAAAGCAGAACTTAATATTTGGTACAGAAACCTTTGTTTGCAATTACAGAGATCATACGTTTCCTGTAGTTCTTGACCAGGTTTGCACACACTGCAGCAGGGATTTTGGCCCACTCCTCTATACAGACCTTCTCCAGATCCTTCAGGTTTCGGGGCTGTCGCTGGGCAATACGGACTTTCAGCTCCCTCCAAAGATTTTCTATTGGGTTCAGGTCTGGAGACTGGCTAGGCCACTCCATGACCTTGAGATGCTTCTTACGGAGCCACTCCTTAGTTGCCCTGGCTGTGTGTTTCGGGTCGTTGTCATGCTGGAAGACCCAGCCATGACCCATCTTCAATGCTCTTACTGAGGGAAGGAGGTTGTTGGCCAAGATCTCGCGATACATGGCCCCATCCATCCTCCCCTCAATACGGTGCAGTCGTCCTGTCCCCTTTGCAGAAAAGCATCCCCAAAGAATGATGTTTCCACCTCCATGCTTCACGGTTGGGATGGTGTTCTTGGGGTTGTAATCATCCTTCTTCTTCCTCCAAACACGGCGAGTGGAGTTTAGACCAAAAAGCTCTATTTTTGTCTCATCAGACCACATGACCTTCTCCCATTCCTCCTCTGGATCATCCAGATGGTTATTGGCAAACTTCAGATGGGCCTGGACATGCGCTGGCTTGAGCAGGGGGACCTTGCGTGCGCTGCAGGATTTTAATCCATGATGGCGTAGTGTGTTACTAATGATTTTCTTTGAGACTGTGGTCCCAGCTCTCTTCAGGTCATTGACCAGGTCCTACCGTGTAATTCTGGGCTCATCCCTCACCTTCCTCATGATCATTGATGCCCCACGAGGTGAGATCTTGCATGGTGCCCCAGACCGAGGGAGATTGACCGTCATCTTGAACTTCTTCCATTTTCTAATAATTGCGCCAACAGTTGTTGCCTTCTCACCAAGCTGCTTGCCTACTGTCCTGTAGCCCATCCCAGCCTTGTGCAGGTCTACAATTTTATCCCTGATGTCCTTACACAGCTCTCTGGTCTTGGCCATTGTGGAGAGGTTAGAGTCTGTTTGATTGAGTGTGTGGACAGGTGTCTTTTATACAGGTAACGAGTTCAAACAGGTGCAGTTAATACAGGTAATGAGTGGAGAACAGGAGGGCTTCTTAAAGAAAAACTAACAGGTCTGTGAGAGCCAGAATTCTTACTGGTTGGTAGGTGATCAAATACTTATGTCATGCAATAAAATGCAAATTAATTATTTAAAAATCATACAATGTGATTTTCTGGATTTTTGTTTTAGATTCCGTCTCTCACAGTTGAAGTGTACCTATGATAAAAATTACAGACCTCTACATGCTTTGTAAGTAGGAAAACCTGCAAAATCGGCAGTGTATCAAATACTTGTTCTCCCGACTGTATTTACCTAGTGCCACATTGAAAGGCACACTGTCATGAAGGTATGATACTAATTGCTGCTGGATTTGCAAAAAGTGCACCTGAATTTCTCTGCTTAGCATTTCTGTAGGTATATTGCAGAATTACATTTGCTTTTTAGGGTCCTGTAGCACTTTAATTCACTTTGTTTTATGGTTTCATCTCTCGCTCTACTTCTGCTTTCATCTGGTGTCATTGCTGTGTTTGTTTCTCCTCCTACAGTCAGTAACTGAGGTGGGGTTGTGCTGGAAAATGAAATCTGCTGCAAGCAGGCGCAATGTGAAGGTATTTATAGCTGTAGGACTCAGTGAGAATGACAGCTGTGCCCAGCCCAGCAGTCTGTGGCGACAACAGGGCCTGCCACACACACTGCTGTGTGCTAGTGTGTATGAGACGGGAATCTCACAAAGAGCCTTGATGTGGGTCTCCTGTGACTGCAAAGGGAACTTCACCTCAGGGCCTGAAGTAGCATAATACATGTTCACTAAATGATGTCCACAGGTCATGTTACCTGACGATTTTACATTGACATTGACATAAAAAAAAAAAAAATCACATCTTTTACAAATTAGGAATGCCATCCCTAAAAATTATTATTTTCAATTTATTATTATCAATGTTAAATAAAAAAAAATAAAAAACTTTATTTGAATCAGTTGATTTGAATCAGTTGAATCAATGATTTGGTCAAAACGAATCGCAAAGCTTTTCTAAAACCCTGCAATAAAAAAGTCTGAGAGTATAATATAATATAATATAATATAATATAATATAATATAATATAATATAATATAATATAATATAATATAATATAATATAATATAATATAATATAATTTTTCTTCAAAGAGGACTTAAAATGGTTATTTTCTGGAAAAAAAAATAGAGTAACAACACCAAACCAAAAACTTCTGACTTCTGCAAACACTACTGAATGATACATAACAAATCAGTTTTTTGAATGCACTACATTTAAAATGTCTATTCACATCACGGTGTGGTTATAAAATCAGTCAGGCATTACATTTTGTCTACCACACAGAAATAACAGGCAGAGAGAGTATGTGTATGAGCATCTTCATGGTTCTTCTTGTAAATGAAGAAATGGGGGCAGAGCTCACAGGAGAAACAATAGAGCTCATTATCAGCCTCATATTGCAGCGTAAAAAAAGAAGAGAAATACTTACCACATGGAGGATCTTGTTTTCGGTTTCATAGACGGTGCAGTCCTGCGAAGAGGAGAGGTAAGATATTACTGTCATTTTAAACAGTTTAGGCCTCTCACATACAAACTCACCCACACAGAGCGCTTGAGAAAACATTTACTGAGCAAAATATCTCCGCAGATGGGTTAATCTTCCAAACAGCTGGGTCACTGTGTTCAGAAATGTCTCTCTCTCTCTCTCAGATGCTGATCTAATGTAGGAAGGTTGAACAGAGGAGAGCCCCGGGCTCAATTTAACATTCAGGCTCTGATGGAGACATTTCAAGGAGCTCCTGAGGTTCCCGCTGGGGGCCGGGACTGCTGTGAAAGTTCATGGAAAAATAGCAAATCTGCCATGTGATTTTGTTTGTGCAGGTGTAATATACAGTGCAGTAAGACCTACAAGGAGTGTATACATACGCACATATGTAGAGGAAATTTTTAGTTATTTGCTTGTCTACTGGTCACAAACAGATCAATTTCATCAAGTATATTGATTGTTATTATTATAATCTGACACTATGTGTCAACATTGGAATTAACCAACAGTTTGTGGAGGTCTATACAGTTGTTGTGGCTGCACATTCAGAATGTTGGACCATGGACCAATCAACTATGAGCTCGATGTCAGATTTCAGCCACAGTAAAATGCGAGAACTTTCTAATATAAAATCCATTGGTATAAAAACAGCCCAGCAAACATTGGTCCGACGGCAACGAGGTGTCCCTGGCCAAAAATAGTCATGGTAGGACGGCATAAATCGGTAAAAATATGTAACTCAGAACATTTCATAAAAATGCATTCAGATGCGTCCGTTCAACTTTCATTTTGGAACTATTTTTCAACCATGACGGGACGTGTCAGAGGGACGTCTTTTCAACGGTCATTAAATGTCCAAATGTTTGCTGAGAGGCTTTGAATAGGCTATTTTACAATAGTATAACAATTTGAAATTTAAACAATTTTTTCTTTTTTTTCAATTTTAAGCTTTATTTTCAATGAAAATCCAAAATCGCTTTGAATGAGGTCTTTTGGAATAATTATACTATACTACCGTTCACTACTGTTTTTTAAAGAAATCAATACTTTTATTCAGCAAGGATGCATTAAATTGGTTAAAAGTGTCAGTTAAGAAATGTATAATGTTACACAATATTTCTATTTCTTTTGAACTGTCTATTCATTAAAGAATAATAGACATACTGTAAGTATTAAACATAATGACACAATTGTCTTCTTTAGTCTGCTTTTGAAGTTGTTTCATAATTGATAAACTAACATTGACAGTGATTAAACTGAATTGAATCAACATTGAACTAAATTGAGGTGAATAATTATTATCTTCTGTAGAACTGCTTTATATCCAATTAAATTTTGTTTCATAATTGATGAATTTTACAACATCAAAACTGTCATTAAACTGAATTGAATCAACTTTGAAATTTATATAGCACTATACAAATAAATGTGACTGGACTTCATTTTTTAGAATCCTGAAAAAAATTTATCACGTTTCCAAGACCTTTATTAAGCATCAAAATGGTTTCCAACACTGATAATAATAAGAAATGTTTCTTGAGCACCAAATCAGCATATTAGAATGATTTCTGAAGGATCATGTGACACTGAAGACTGGAGTAATGATGCTGTTATTTTAAAGTAGTAATATTAGTAATATTTAGTAGTAATATTTCACAATATTACTGTTTTACTGTACTTTTGATCAAATAAATGCAGCCTTGGTGAGCATAAGACATTTCTTTCAAAAACATTAAAAAATCATACCGACCAAAGATGACATCATGAGCGTGCAATGGTTCAATACAAAAATCTTAATCAATTATGTAACTGATAGAGATCAGATATACACTCACCTAAAGGATTATTAGGAACACCATACTAATACTGTGTTTGACCCCCTTTCGCCTTCAGAACTGCCTTAATTCTATGTGGCATTGATTCAACAAGGTGCTGAAAGCATTCTTTAGAAATGTTGGCCCATATTGATAGGATAGCATCTTGCAGTTGATGGAGATTTGTGGGATGCACATCCAGGGCACGAAGCTCCCGTTCCACCACATCCCAAAGATGCTCTATTGGGTTGAGATCTGGTGACTGTGGGGGCCATTTTAGTACAGTGAACTCATTGTCATGTTCAAGAAACCAATTTGAAATGATTCGAGCTTTGTGACATGGTGCATTATCCTGCTGGAAGTAGCCATCAGAGGATGGGTACATGGTGGTCATAAAGGGATGGACATGGTCAGAAACAATGCTCAGGTAGTCCGTGGCATTTAAACGATGCCCAATTGGCACTAAGGGGCCTAAAGTGTGCCAAGAAAACATCCCCCACACCATTACACTACCACCACCAGCCTGCACAGTGGTAACAAGGCATGATGGATCCATGTTCTCATTCTGTTTACGCCAAATTCTGACTCTACCATCTGAATGTCTCAACAGAAATCGAGACTCATCAGACCAGGCAACATTTTTCCAGTCTTCAACTGTCCAATTTTGGTGAGCTTGTGCAAATTGTAGCCTTTTTTTCCTATTTGTAGTGGAGATGAGTGGTACCCGGTGGGGTCTTCTGCTGTTGTAGCCCATCCGCCTCAAGGTTGTGCGTGTTGTGGCTTCACAAATGCTTTGCTGCATACCTCGGTTGTAACGAGTGGTTATTTCAGTCAAAGTTGCTCTTCTATCAGCTTGAATCAGTCGGCCCATTCTCCTCTGACCTCTAGCATCAACAAGGCATTTTCGCCCACAGGACTGCCGCATACTGGATGTTTTTCCCTTTTCACACCATTCTTTGTAAACTCTAGAAATGGTTGTGCGTGAAAATCCCAGTAACTGAGCAGATTGTGAAATACTCAGACCGGCCCGTCTGGGACCAACAACCATGCCACGCTCAAAATTGCTTAAATCACCTTTCTTTCCCATTCCGACATTCAGTTTGGAGTTCAGGAGATTGTCTTGACCAGGACCACACCCCTAAATGCATTGAAGCAACTGCCATGTGATTGGTTGATTAGATAATTGCATTAATGAGAAATTGAACAGGTGTTCCTAATAATCCTTTAGGTGAGTGTATAATTATAAAGACCAAAATAAATCAATTATTTAAAATCTTTTTAATCAGATGAAGAAAATACACTTTGACTGAATAATGCAATGTGCTGTAGTGTAGTCAACGTTGTTGATTAAAATGGAAGTGATGCAATTCTACCCCTTCACAGACACCATTGTGACATTTTTACTGAATAAGGCTGCTATGAAGTGTTTTTTTTTCTTGTAGCAGCCAAGAAAGTCATTTAATATTCTTAACAGCCCTTTAATATTTCATAAATGGCCAGTGTATTATATACATCAACCAAATGATGTGATATCGTTTTCTATTCATGGAACAAATGTCCATAATAAAACTTGGAAAAATGACATTGTGAGGACATTTGGTCCATGAACAGACAAACAAGACTATAAATCCTTGCTTAGTATATATGGATACATTGAGCATTTATGAAATATTAAAGAAAACGTACTGAAGAAACTGATCTCTGGCCATCAGCCATCACCATGGCAACACCCACTCTGCTTCCTATATCCATCACTGACCCCCCCCCCTAAACCCAACAATGCCCAGTAGGAGGACATGATTCTCTTTTTCTTTGGTCGTTGAAACTATATGTCTCCGTTTCTGCAGCATCTTAGTGAGAGAGCTTATTTTTTGTCATCGTCTTTGGTGCTCTCACCTGCACCTCTTCCTTTTCATCACAATAAAGTAATAACCAGCCCTCACACCTGAGACTCTCGCACAGCAAAAGCCTTGAGAGAGAGCAAAAGAAAAGAGTGTTCCCGGGAAATGAAACCACATTGATTCACTTCCCTTTCGAGCACCCCTGAGCATCTCCGTACCTATTCTCCAGTGCTGTCACTCAAGCCATGGATCATCACGCAGAACGCCAGTGTGCATATTTATGTGTCTATGTGTGTGTGTGTGTGTGTGTGTGTGTGTGTTCATGTGTGTCATTAGTACTTAAGGTGCATTCTCATGTCACAGCATAGTGTTTAAAGAGATAGTTCGCATAAAAAATGAAATTGTGTCATTATTTATTCATGCTCATGTTGTTCCAAACCCATGAATTTCTTCTTTTACACAAAAGACGACTTTTTTGAAGAAAATTAACCAGGGACTGGAACTGTCGAGCACAATAAAAGTAACATCACTTTTTAAAATTTTAATAAATTGTATATATTTTAAATTGTAATAATAAATCACAATATTACTATTTTTACTGTATTTTTGATCAAATAAATGCAGCCTTGGTGAGTATAAGAGACTTATAACTAACCAAAAACTAAATCTTACTGACATCAAACTTCTAAACAGTAGTGTAAGTAAGTAAGATCTTGACCAAAAATTGATGCACCTCCTGATGGAAATAACATCACAACATTTATTTCCATCAAGAGGTGCATCATTTTTTGGTCAAGATCTTGTATTGAAAATGCAAGAGTCGAGCACTCTGTAAAGTCTCCTCCAGCACATCCCAAAGACTTTCAATGAATTTAAGGTCTGGACTCAGAGGTGCCAATTCATGTGTGAAAATGATTCTTCATGCTCCCTCCCAACCATTCTTTCACAACCATTTTGACATTGTCATCCTGGAATATGGCCATGATGTGTCTTCCTACACGGCTGTTTAAGAAATGTAAAGCTACACACTCCATCAATTATGGTTAGAAGAACTGTTGCCAAACATATAACATGCTAGAAACATAATAATCACTGCAATAATGATCCAATCATAGACTCTTAAGCATTTGCCTATTTAAATCCAAACAGTGACTTTTTTGGCCAGGCAGTGTATATATAAATAAAATTAAAATAGTAAGCCAAATATCACATCATGAACATATTTTGATGTAATGGTCAAAACAAATTTAAATCATTTAAATACATAAATAAAATTCATAATCAATATGTAACTGATGACTCATACTGACTCAACATATGACTTATATTGGTTCTTATGCAGTAGTTAGTAAGTTGTTAGTAAGTGTGATTAGTGAACAAATCATTCAGATGGACTTGGAACCAAGGAGAGCTCTGAGGATGAATAAATATTTAAATTTTGGTCTGTTTATCAAAAAGCTGTCGCATGGCTTTGGAAGACTTGAAATATATGTGCAGATGGACACTTTTATGGTGCTGTTAGGTTGCTTTTTTCATCGTTTTGGAGTCTGGAGCAGCTACAGACCTTATTCACTTTCACTGTATTGAAAACTTTCATGCTCTATGGAAGAAAGTAAGAATTTTTGGAAAATAATGATACATTTTCATTTTTGGATAAACCATTACTTTGAGAAGACACCACACACAGCCAAACAATGAGAGAGAGACAAACAAAAACACAAAAAACACTCTCAGAAAAAAAGGTACAAAAGCTGTCACTGGGACACAGTACCCTTTAAAAAGGTTAATATGTACCATTTAGGTACTAATATGTACAATTTTGGAACCAATATGTACCTTTGAGGTACTAATAGGCACTCTTTAGGTACAAAGGTGTACCTTTTGAAAGGGTACCGCCCCAGTGACAGTTTTTGTACCTTTTTTTCTGAGAGTGTAAGATAGAGGTAATAGTGATGCCAGCAGGGGGCGATCATCCATACAGGCTATGTAAAATATAATTCAATAATGGAACAATTAGGATTGTGGTCATTAAAGCTCGTTTAGGTGGTTGACTATCAACTAGTCAGTGGCAGACTACCAGTGACCTGGCTAACCATCTTAGTCAAGTGCCCTGGTGGATAAATCAGATGGTCAAGCAGGTTTTTGGAACATATTAGGTTGGTACAAGATTGTCTACCAGCTCATTCAGGTTCCAACCAGCTGGAAGTCCATCTGGTCAGCTAAACCTATTTGAATTATCTTGGATCAGGTAGAAACCAGCTAGCATGTTCTGAAAACACACCTGCCAAACACACCTTCTGTACTAAAACCATTAAAATGGTTTTATTTGGAGAAAAAAAAAAAAAAAGATTTTCACCTAATCTCACAAGGGCCGATCTGGGAAAAGGACCTCTGCTGGTCCTGAGTGCTCAATACCAGTTGCATTAGTTAAGATTAGACCTAGATCTCTGGCTTCAACGCTGTAATCTGTCCTGGATTAAGAGAGAGTTTGAGCGCTGTGCTCAGGCTGAGCTGGCTGTGACAGATCCATCCATTTAATGCTGCTCTGACTGGCCATGATCCTCTGACCCTAACAAAAATAATCTGCTGGGTACACAAACAAACACACGCACGCACGCACACACAGGTCTGGTTCACTATCTTTTTGGGGACTCTTCATATACGTAATGGTTTTATACTGTACAAACTGTATATTCTATCCCCTTACTAACCCTACCCCTAAACCTACCCATCACAGAAAACTTTCTGCATTTTTACATTTTCAAAAAAACTCATTCTGTATGATTTATAAACTTGTTTCCTTAATTTAGGTCCCCATGGTGACACAAGTCCCGATGAGTCTGTGTTCATTCAGGTTGAAGTCCCCACTGTGATAGAAAAACATGAACACACACACGCACACACACGCCATCCTGCTCTGCTCCAAAGGACTACATTACCCATTATGCCTTCAGTAACAAATGAGCTGTAGTTCTGTACACATCCTCATAGTGCTTTTTAAAACTTCTTTATAACATGTGGAAGAATGTAAAAGAAGCAGATATGTGAGAGAGGTTTAAGTAACATTTCATATTACAGTAAAAAAAAATAAAAATAAATGCTGTTCTTTTGAACTTTCTACAGTATACATCAAATTATCCTTAAAAGTATCATATATACCTGTAGATAGATAGATAGATAGATAGATAGATAGATAGATAGATAGATAGACACTATACTCGTTTTTAATAATATTGTTTAAATTTTTCAGTTAATAAAAAAGTTAATTTAATAAAAGTAAATATTTTCCAGATCATTTAACAGTTTTCTGACAATAAAATACATATATATTTAATTAAAAAAAAAAATTGCACTCATTTATTAATTTATTGACATGAAAATATACAGCTTCCTCTATATGTTATGTTTTTAGTCCCTCATCATCATGTTTGGCAAAAAAGAAAAACTCCCTTACTGCACCAAGTCCTTCTCCACAGCTAGACTACAGCCATATATGACCTACATAAATATTTCCAAGAAATTCCCCAGCTGAAATGTTGTTTCCATCAGAAGTGTCAATTTCAATGTGTTTGTAGCATCTCATATGAGAGCATTTGATCTAGTTGGTTTGGTTGATGAATGTCATTACCTGCTGTACTATGGTAGTGAGTTCCAGGCACAGCTGGATCACATTGTTCCGGGTCATGGAATAATCTGTTACGGCAGCGAACGGTGACCTGCAAAAGAAGTAGCACCTGGAATTAACCGTTAGATTATTCTTAGAGCCAGACCCACAAGATAGACAATTTGAGTGTGTGTGCTTGTAAACTTTAGGTATGTGTTGGTGTGTGCTGTGCTATACGTTATCCCTGTTTGTCGTGAATGTACTCCAGACCCAGTTTCTCTCTTTTCTTGTGAGTGACGAAGTGAATGTGGGTCGTGTGTATTGAGGCTGTGTGCTATATATACAGGGCTGTAGGAACATTGGTTCATCGTTTCCATCCTGTCTCTAAATATTCCTCTAAGACCGCTGGGAACACCAACTGATGCCAACCCAGAAGCCCCTCACAATTTAAAAAACTCTAACCATCTTTCACCGCTGGGCTAAAAATCGTTCATATAAAGACCCCACAAGTGCTCTTAAACCACCCGAACACGCATTCCTGAGTCAAACTGTCTTTTCTAAACAGGATTTGGGATGCAGCTCTAGGCGAATACCAAATCCCCCTTCAAAACTCCACTCCTAAATGTCAGCGTCTTCGCTTGATTCCCAAATATCACTTTGCAGTATGACGACAGCGTCTGACCCCGGTTCAAGGACACCTGTCAGCAAGCGTGGACGCAGTGGACAGACACTTCACGAGAACTGTCTGAAAGAAACCTGAGGGGATGGAGAGGGAGAATGGAAGGGAGAAAGAAAAAAACTGCGAGGGAGAGACAAGGAAATGATAGCAATAAGAAAATAAGATTCAAAATTCAAAATCAATTCATCCGAACTAGACTGCGAGACACTGAAATCTATGCAGCTCACTTGATTCTCTCCAGGATTGACTAGACTTCATTACATCCAACCTTAGCTCTTTCGAAGCATTTGAGCACAAGACGCCATCTGGACACAAAGGCTCCAGGCTGACAGGAAATCCGTCAGTTGGGTAAAAAAGACCACTAACATTTCCTCAAGGCCAGGCCTCAAAGTTTCACCTCGTCCCGCTCCAGTTTTTCAGTCAATGCCCAGAGAGTCTGGGAGCTGGTGTGCTCTTGTAATTGCTTATGCGCTGCTGGCTATCTTCATTTCAAAGATCCTTTTACACACGGAGAGAGGATTCGAACACTTTCAGCTCCTTTCTGAACAAATCAATGAAAACGCATTAGCACTAATAATGTCAGGGCATTTACATTTATGCATTTGGCAGATGCTTTTATCCAAAGCAACTTGCAGTGCATTCAAAGTATACATTTTAGCAGTTCACACATTCCCTGAGAATCAAACACACGACCTTGGCATTGCTAGCGCCGTGCTCTAATGTTTGAGCTACAGAAAAGAGTCAAAAACCTTTATCTAAATATAATGATTACACCATAAAAAGTAAATATGGGTAACTAGTTGGGCACCATCAATAGATTTGACGCTGATATTGAGGCTAGAATTCAAAATTATTTATTTATTTCTGGTATGGTTAATTTTTAAAATCAATTTAATCAGTTCTAAAGGGCTTATTTAGGCCAGAATTTGAAGAGGAATCAGTTTGAAAACAGCTGAACTGAGTGTAAGATCAAAAACTATAGACCTCAGTCAGAGTAGATGGAAAATTTAAAGTGGCACAAATGAAAATGAGACGGTGAGGAATGGAAGTACACTGCGTTCGGTGTTCAATGTTGTGCATAGAGATTGAACATTCAGACTTTTCACAAACTTCAAATGACATTATAAACGTTTTGTCGCCTGAATTATCAACAATCAATTTAGCGTGTACTCTGACTATGATCTATTATGCCTTTTAAAGGGATAGTTCACGCAATGAAAATTATTTAATTAATTACTCACCCTCATATCATTCCAAACCCGAAAGATCGTATAAAGCAATCGGGTCTCTTCAGAAAATTTGGACTAAACCGCTCAATTCATATGGATTAGTTTTACGATCTCTTTAGCGTCAAAGTGTCAGTTGCGTAGCTGCCTATGGAGGGATCAAAACAATCTTCATCTGTGTTCCAAAGATGAATGAAAGTCTTACGGGTTTGGAACAACATGAGAGTGAATAATTAATGACAGAATTTTTATTTTTGGGTCAACTAACCCTTTATTTTAAGCGAATGGTAGACAAACCTGACGGAACTTCTCTTGCATTTCAATAAGCCCCTCCCACGTGGAGCTCCGCCCACAGTGAATGACAATGAGGGAAAGCCCACAACAAACCCAAAAGAAGCAGCCAGATACCATTAAACGATGATCACCGGCTTGGCAAGTGGCAGAGGAGAGCTGGTGTCAGCCTGGATGGATATCAACCAATAACACTTAAGGGACCGAGACTCTCAAGTCAGTCATAATGTCTCTTGGCTTCAGATCCATTCACCTGCGTTAGTGTAACTCTGTTCCTCCCTCTCTCTCTCTCAGAGTTCCTTCTGTTCTTCTACTATGTCTGCAGGGGAGACGACAGGGGACTGGGGACTGTTTTGGCAGAGAAGAAAGGCCGGGGAGCGTAATTAGGCCATCATTAATGAAAGAGGGGAACAAGGCACCCCTCCCACACGGTGGCCTTGTTCCTGCAGTGTGCGTTCCTGATAATGGATAGTGAAACTCAAAAACCTCCCTAACCCAAACACTGACTGGCTACAAGATCACCTTAGTCAGCAAGCCGTGAGCTGGTGTGGATTAGTGCTCTCAGCTTGAGCCCATCCTGACAGGGTCAATGTGAACTGTGTGTGATATGGACCACTCTCAGGTCCAGGATCAGAATCAAGAAGTGGGGTTGCGGGTGCCTGGGCACAGCAATAGAGAGATGGCGTTCTCAGTGGGGTGCAGCTGAGAGGATATCAAACGCCGTCTGATGGAAAGGGTCCTACTGTGAGGTGCTGTCCCAGTCCAGAGCTTTAAGCCAGGCTCAGTACCAGAGGGAGCTGGACCGAGTAAAGCAGCTGGCTGCCAAATGGATCATTCAGCACAAACCACCCACTTGATTTACATTCATTGCAAAATTAAAAAGTAGAAATATTGCAGCACTATGGTCTATAACTTAAGTGTCTTATGGGGTGTTTATATTGACAGTGATTTGCAGTGACAAAGCAACAAAGTTAAGCAGAATTCAAATTTATGAAAATAAGAAGCAAAGCAGTACAATGAGCACACATTTGTCTACTCTCAGCTCTGTTTAACATACTTTAACATATCAGGTCTCAAAAATATATATTTTTTCTGTTGGCCACCTATATTTTTTTATTTCTGTGGCAATATTTTAACTGATCCCAACAACAAAATAAAGATAAAATTTTTCACCAATTAATTTTTATATTTGTTATAAATAATTATATTTTTCATTAAAGGTTTTTAATTGTACAAAATTCTGTTCACATTTTTTTCTTTACTTTGTAAAATAATTGCAAGTCTATGTTAGCCAGCTAGAGAATACTATCTTGGTGACAAATCAGCAGAATTTGCGATAATCTACAATACATGACAGAAAGTTTAAGTTTATAAGTCATAAAAACTGGACGTAAGTGGTTCTCAACCAGGGCCCCATCAAGCTTCCAATGGGGCCAAAAGATAACTTAAAATTGTTTTAATTACAATTTATTAATATTAGTATTACTATATTAAAACAGTCTAATGTAATTACAATGCAAAAAAATCTACATGCAGTCAAGATGTAAAATCATCATATTTCTTTTTTCCCCTCAATAACTATTTTTACCTGAAATCACAAAATGAATTGTGGTTAATTAATTTACCTATATTGACACTGCATTATATACTGTATATTATACACTGTAAACCCGAATAAGTTGGCAAAACTCAAAAAAATTAAGGCATCAATTTTTTTAAGTTAAGAAATTTAAAGTTTAAATAAGCAGAACTTGCAGATTTTTATTTTGTATTCATACATTTTAATTGCTCAACTTCAAATATTTGAGTAAGCTATTTCATACATTTAAATTAAAGTTATCAACTTAAATATTTTTAGTAGCGCAAACTTGGGTAGCTTTAACTAGCTAATTTAATAAATGCTATTGCTAATTGGTAACACAATGCTTTGATAGCATTAGCATAGCATAGCAATTGCTGAATGAGTACAGCAATATACAAACTCAATTCCAAAAAAGTTGGGACACTGTACAAATTGTGAATAAAAAAGGAATGCAATAATTTACAAATCTCATAAACTTATATTTTATTCACAATAGAATATAGATAACATATCAAATGTTGAAAGTGAGACATTTTGAAATGTCTTGCCAAATATTGGCTCATTTTGGATTTCATGAGAGCTACACATTCCAAAAAAGTTGGGACAGGTAGTAATAAGAGGCCGGAAAAGTTAAATGTACATATAAGGAACAGCTGGAGGACCAATTTGCAACTTATTAGGTAAATTGGCAACATGATTGGGTATAAAAAGAGCCTCTCAGAGTGGCAGTGTCTCTCAGAAGTCAAGATGGGCAGAGGATCACCAATTCCCCCAATGCTGCGGCGAAAAATAGTGGAGCAATATCAGAAAGGAGTTTCTCAGAGAAAAATTGCAAAGAGTTTGAAGTTATCATCATCTACAGTGCATAATATCATCCAAAGAGTCAGAGAATCTGGAACAATCTCTGTGCGTAAGGGCCAAGGCCGGAAAACCATACTGGATGCCCGTGATCTTCGGGCCCTTAGACGGCACTGCATCACATACAGGAATGCTACTGTAATGGAAATCACAACATGGGCTCAGGAATACTTCCAGAAAACATTGTCGGTGAACACAATCCACCGTGCCATTCGCCGTTGCCGGCTAAAACTCTATAGGTCAAAAAAGAAGCCATATCTAAACATGATCCAGAAGCGCAGGCGTTTTCTCTGGGCCAAGGCTCATTTAAAATGGACTGTGGCAAAGTGGAAAACTGTTCTGTGGTCAGACGAATCAAAATTTGAAGTTCTTTTTGGAAAACTGGGATGCCATGTCATCCGGACTAAATGGTGCAAGAACAACCCAAGTTGTTATCAGCGCTCAGTTCAGAAGCCTGCATCTCTGATGGTATGGGGTTGCATGAGTGCGTGTGGCATGGGCAGCTTACACATCTGGAAAGGCACCATCAATGCTGAAAGGTATATCCAAGTTCTAGAACAACATATGCTCCCATCAGACGTCGTCTCTTTCAGGGAAGACCTTGCATTTTCCAACATGACAATGCCAGACCACATACTGCATCAATTACAACATCATGGCTGCGTAGAAGAAGGATCCGGGTACTGAAATGGCCAGCCTGCAGTCCAGATCTTTCACCCATAGAAAACATTTGGCGCATCATAAAGAGGAAGATGCGACAAAGAAGACCTAAGACCGTTGAGCAACTAGAAGCCTGTATTAGACAAGAATGGGACAACATTCCTATTCCTAAACTTGAGCAACTTGTCTCCTCAGTCCCCAGACGTTTGCAGACTGTTATAAAAAGAAGAGGGGATGCCACACAGTGGTAAACATAGCCTTGTCCCAACTTTTTTGAGATGTGTTGATGCCATGAAATTTAAAATCAACTTATTTTTCCCTTAAAATGATACATTTTCTCAGTTTAAACATTTGATATGTCATCTATGTTGTATTCTGAATAAAATATTGAAATCTGAAACTTCCACATCATTGCATTCTGTTTTTATTCACAATTTGTACAGTGTCCCAACTTTTTTGGAATCGGGTTTGTAGATCATTTAACATACTGTATATCTGTTCTCAAACTAAGCTAATGCTCCACTCGTCACCCAAAAAAACCCCAACATAACAGAAACTCTTCTAAACTAACATAGGAAAACACTACTAAATCTTCACCTTAACATTAACATTGCACCAAAAAAAATAAACATTACATAACACTTAATTTTAGCATTTACTCTCCCTTCTGAGTGCTATGGCAAAGCATGCTGGAAAATAGAAATCCCAGCCCAGTTTAAATTAAAAGAAACAAGTTCATAAAACTCAAAACAATGAAACAATTCAGATTACTCAAAATGTGTCTGTTTTGTGAACTCAAAAGAAAAAGAAAGTTCTACATACTCATAACTAATTTGTTTAATTTGAGTTGGCTCTATTCAAACCAATTAATTATTTTGAGCGTTAGGGTTTACAGTGTAGATATACTCCTGTAAATATTACATTATACAGGGGGCCTTCAAATATTGCGTTCAAGTCAAAAAGGTTGAGAACCAAGGTTGAGAGTCATAGAGGACAAATGGATGTGAAATTATTAGTGGCAAAGCAGAATTTCTACAGATTTTTCCTCACATTCAGCACCGAAAGTGTGCACAGATTCCGTTTGGACTACTTATGAGAAGAAAAGACAGTTTCAAACAACTGCTGGACAGAAATGTTTCATTTCTTACTTTCCTCACATCTCTCTCACTCTCTCTCTCTGTCTCTGCTCATCAATATATCATAAAGAAATCAATATCTAAAGACAATCGTACATGAACAGAAGCCATGAGGGTAAAATCTAGACCCGAAAGAAGCGGAAGTTACTGAGAGAGAAAGAGTCTGTGTTATATAAGAGCTCTTCACTCATCCGTGTACCTGATTGCTGAGGGGTGGAACACAAATCAACATAATTGAATTTGAGCAGATAAAAGCTGACCTCGCGCACACTAGACAAGAGAGACCCCAAGTCGCTAACTTCTGCCCACCCTGAAACACAAAGTGTCACTTTAATTCTAAGTGCCATCCCTTGACTGGAGGGAAGACCGTGCACAAAATGATTTGCACTAACAGGAAATGTTCCTGGATCAACACCCTCTGTCATACCTGGAATAACATTTGAGGAATCACAGCCGTATCTCTGAGCCTAAGCCCAAAATGCAGCAATACATATTAAATCCAAACTAATCCATAAACTAATTCGTACAAATAATAAAACTCTCATCATTTCATGATGTACACTACCATTCAAAATTCTGGGGTCTGTAAGATTTTTTAAATGTTTTTGAAAGAAGTCTCTTATGCTCACCAAGGCTGCATTTATTTGATCAAAAATACAGTAAAACGGTTGAAAAAAAAAGTGGCAATGCTGAATTTTCAGCAGCCATTACTCCAGTCTTCAGTGTTACATACTTAATTTTTAAATGTTGAAAACAGCTGTGCTGCTTGATATTTTTGTGGAAATCATTATACATTTGATGAATAGAAAGTTTAAAAGAAAGCATGTATTTGAAATAGAAATCTTTTGTAGCATTATAAATGTATTTGCCACTTTTGATCAATTTAATGCATCCTCGATGAATAAAGGTATTCATTTCTTTCAAAAGAAATCTTTCTTACTTGCAGCTCTAGATCTACGACTATCAAGTCACCAGAACTTTCAGTCAGTTTCTCACGTCACAACAGCATTTATCTGACTGTCAGCAACAAAAGATGACAAAAGACCCTGGAGTTCAGGAGAAGACCCTATTAATCTTTATGGTCATACTTCTTCAACCTTTATCTGACATCAAATAACGTTTTCTCTAGTTTTTCTCAGAGGAGCCCATTTCTAATGGAAAGGGCACTGAATTTTGCTATACCCCAACTTGACACATCAATGTGGAATTTGAATTCAATTAAGTTGAATATGTGTATGTTTATATTAAGTATCTATTAATTCATGTATTGATTCGGTGTCTATGCGGCTCTTAGCAGGACTAACCTATCCAGCCAGGCCAGAAGGCTCTTAGCGGCAGCGATGAGGTCCACCACAGAGGTGAGGAAATCATTGGGCAGCTTGCGGGTGGTCCGGCCATCATAATGGCCACTGCGTCTGCGGCCCGTGATGAAGTTCTGCAGGTTTTTGGCGGAGGCATTGAGCTTGTGAGAAAGAGTTTTCAGGTTTTCAGTCTCCAGCCCGTAGTTCTGTCAAACAGAGATAAAGACAATGAAGTGCTTTAGTGACGAAACTGGTTGGCAAACAATTGCAGGAATGACTCAATCAGAACATTGCTTTTTGTTTTTTCATTGTTCTGTTCAGTTTCCATTTTAGATACAAGATTCTCCTCTCTCTGTTTTCAATTTTAGTTGTGTTCTGCATTATTGGCATTACAGAAGTTGTACGTTTGCAATTGTGAAAATTGTGCAAGTAAAACTAGAATAAGAAAGATTAAAACAAGATTAAAACAAATTTTGAATGTTACTTTACAGAAAAAGAAAAATTAAATTAAAGATTAAATTAATGGGAATGGGTTTCCATGGCCGAGCAGCTGCATCCAAGCCTTACATCACCAAGTGCAATACAAACCGTCGGATGCAGTGGTGTAAAGCATGCCGCCACTGGACTCTAGAGCAGTGGAAACGTGTTCTCTGGAGTGACGAATCACGCTTCTCTGTCTGGCATTCCGATAGACGAGTCTGGGTTTGGCGGTTGCAGGAGAACGGTACATGCCTGACTGCATTGTGCCAAGTGTAAAGTTTGGTGGAGGGGGGATTACGGATTAAACTTCCCACACAGCGTGTAAGCAACGAATTCCCTTTCGCGTGTTCCAACGCTTGAATATTAACATGAAAAGGCTTTCGTGATGATGCAGCACTGACCCGTCAACTGTACGGAGCGTTGTCTAAATTTGTTCACGTTCATGTTGTCACAGCATCGCATTGATGAATTCAACATTTTTTACTGGCTAACTGGCGACTGAAACAGTTTCATTTACTTGCCAACGCCGATTTTTTATTAACAAGGTTAAACTAAAGATGTATTACAATGAGCATAAATTTGGTAAAAGAGAAAAGCAAAAAGCACATCACTCACTGGCAGACACATACACAAATACATCTCTCTTTCTCTCTCTCTCACTCACTCAGTCTCTCACTCCCTCAAAGATCACTCAGAGATCTTAAATGAATATTCAGCACCTGGCAGAGAGAGAGAGAAAGAGTGAGCGCTTCATATGTAGAGGTGCGTTGAGTGGGTGGAGACAGAACATAAAGTTCAGGGTATGAATAATGCACTAAGAGTCTCTGCTGCCAGCTGATAGGAGCTTACAGACGCCACACTCCTCTGTGACATAACGCAATCAGCTCAGAGAAATCTGCATATCTAAATATGACAAAAACGTGTCAGAAAAAAAGCACACTTTAGTTTTCATATACGCATTTGCGTTTACTTCTATAGGGGTCTTTGGCATAGGATGTAAAAAATGAAATTGCTGTGTTTGTGTGTTAGAGAGGTCGCACCAGGTGCCTTTGGCAGGGTACCAAAGTACCTTGCTCCTGCATAAAGAGTACAGCTCAAGGAGCAAAGGCTGATCAAAAGCAGCATTATGCACATACATTCAGGAGCATGAACACACACGTTAGTCCAATAACTTCTATCCATAAACCTCCATTTTTCAACCTATTCATTTTTTTTTCTATCCATAAACACAGAAACATTTTTGCATTATTAGAAGGTGATCAGTGTCCAATTAGATGTTACAATTCTTTCTCCTATCCCATGTTAATAAGCAGAACAACATATTACTGTACTACTTTTAAAGGCACATGTAAGAATTTTTAATTTAAAATATCCAAAAACTACTAGAACAATGTTATTTTGTTGACTTGTGTACTTGCATTATCCCAAAAGTTTCCAACATTGTTTAAATCCAGAGAACTAATCATTGTTATATAGCTTACCACAAGTAAGGTGTTTGTACCATGCCTCAGAGACAACACTATTTTGTCAAGTGGCTAACATAGCATAATCAGAAAGAGCTTTATTCGTAGCAACAGTAATACAGCAAATTCTCCACCATACAATATACGCCATTTTTTAACGCCATTTAGCAACACAAGTCATCCAGCTTTTATTAACATGATATTCTAATATCAATCTTGCTTACTGCAATGTTCAACAAGTGTCTCATACCAGCCACGGAGTTAACGCAAAGAGTAACGTTATAATATAACTTTCAACACACTCAAAATTATTTTTAGCTTGATTTTTTTGAACAAGTAAAGCAGCGCTGCGTTACACCACAATTTTAATTTGTCAAATAAAGTGACCTATATAATTCAGCACTATTTCATTAGAATTAAATAAAATATGAATTTAAGTGATCAAACATAACTGTAGCAAAGTTCAAGTTCAGGGAAGAAGGAGGCGGACGTTAAACGTAACTTTAATCGTAAAATAAACACAAACAACAAAACGAAAGTAGCGGCAGCGGCTGACTACGGCACATAAGCATAATAAAAACAGCAGCGTAAAATGTCCCAGCCTCTCGACTCCACCCTGCATATACCATAGTAACGTTAATACAACTTCAATACATTAGCTCATCCATGAACATGATTTCTACCTGAGTCCCGTCGGATTGCTGTCCATCAGCTGTGGAGATGAAGACAACCACTCCCATGATACCCAGCTCATTCACAGCGTAATCAAGCTACGCCTTTGTTAATGTTTTGAATAATGACCTCTAGCGGCGAAACTTACATACTGTGCCTTTAAAGGGGCTATATGTAGAATTCAGAAAGCGATTAATACATGAAAATTCTTACATATAGCCCATTTAATAAAATAATAAAAAGATGCATATATATTACTGCAGTATTAGATGATGTGTACAGTTATTGAATAAAAAAGCTATATGTGTGTGTGTGTGTGTGTGTGTGTGTGTGTGAGAGAGCATTTATTATTAGTAGTAGTAGTAGTCCTATTGTTATTAGTTTTAGTATTAGTATTAGTAAGACTTTTCTCAAGAGTTGGTCACAAAATATGTTTATGGCTTAAAAAAAACACCATATAATGTCTTAATGGAAATATAGAAATGACAAATACAGAATGGTATCTGTGATGGCTAGGTTTAGGGTCTGAAAATAGAAAATATCATTAATTCAGCATAAACCAACAGAAGTCAATGGAAAGTGACCACCATCATAGAAAAACTTGTGTGTGTGTGTGTGTGTTAAAGTGTGCATCAATTTCAGTATCTCCTCTCACATCAGCAGGAGATCGATCAGAGTAATGTGCTCCATCTCGTCCAAAAAACAAATCCCACACACGCACTTACAAAGAACAAGAACAGGTAATAAACACACCTGGAACACTAAAACAGGCTTGTACAACATACACACAGACTCACAAAAGATACATTAATCATCTTCAGAGAGAGTGGTGATGGGGGGGGGGGGGGGTGCTAAGAATCCTCCATGCTAATCTGTTTAGAAGCTCTCTGCATGAATGCAGCAGATAACACACACCACAATGACAGAAAGATAAAGCAATAGGGAGGGGAAGAGCGCGATAAACAAATACGTGAGAGAATGACAGCTTTTGAGAGTTTGGAAAGACGGGAAAGGAGAGAGTGGGCTGCTCTGTGTCTCTGAGGTCAATATGCTGTCAAACAATAAAGACTCAACAGTTCTCTGGCTTCCATCAATATTTGTGTGCAAGTTTGTTCTGTATCTAAGATGGTTTCAAAGACACCTTACAGTGGGGAAACAGGGCACAGAATAGACCTCAGTGAACTAATACTGTGCTTGCAAGACAAGGATGCTTCATTGTTTACAGTGATGAAGACATTTTCTCTCAGTATGTTTTCATTTTGAATAAGAAAGTTTGTGGCATTTTTCTTTCCTATACATTTTCAGGGATAGTTCACTAAAATCATCATTTTGTTTTATTTTCATACCATTATGGAAGTTATATTTTGAATTTACTTTTACTTGTATATTTGAGTTTAATTACATTTGTTATGTGCATTTGTAATTTTTTTTAAAACATTGTAAACATTTTTTTTTACTTTAATTTATTTTTTATAAATTTAAATTTAAACATTTTATTTCACTTACTGTAGTTGCCAAGACAAAATTTCTAATTTTGAACTAAAGCTAATTTTAGTTTTGTACATTTTTCATCTAATATTTATATCTTATTATTTCATTATTTATAATGCTTTCTTTTCATCTTTTAGTAATTAAAAATTTTTATGCTCTTACAAGAATAAACGCAAAATTAAAAGCAGCAAATGAGATTCCAGAGCTAAAAAAGCCAGGGATAGTTCACACTAAAATTAAAATTCTATCATCATTTACTCACCCCCATGTTGTTCCAAACCTCTTTCCTTCTGTGGAATATAAAAGAAGATATTTTGAGAAATATCTCAGTGTTTTTTTGTCCATTCAATGGAAGTCAAAATGTTTTGGTTACCAACATTCTTCAAAATATCTTCTTTTGTGCAGAAGACATAAGGGTGAGTAAAAAACAGAATTTTCCTTTTTGAGTGAACTATCCCTTTATGTTCATTATATGGAAAAAAGCAGCAGGGACATTCTGCAAAATATCTAATTTTTTAGTGCAATTGAAAATATTCTCAGTTTCTGTGAATGATTCCTTTAAATTAAAAAGTGACTTTCAAATCGTACAGTTGAGACAGCGTTTATGTGAAATCAGAGATGTACAATCACTTTATGGCTAATTTCATACACACGTTTACAGGCTGACATTCAGGCTGTGTAACGTGAATGTCACCAGCTCTGATTTGGGATCAGTGTTCAGAACAGATAGAGCACAGCAAAGTCATCTATTTATGATTAACACTCTCCTAAATGTCAGCGACACAGGCCAGTGGTTCACAGTCACTCACAAAACCTCACACTCATTATAGTTCACCGTGTGTTAGGAATCTAACAGATCAAACTCTACGCTGAAATTCAATCTCAGGAAAAGGCAACAAGAACAACAACAACAACATGTCTGTTAGACAAGAAAAAAAGTAAAACATAAAAAGGACAAGAAGGATAAAGGTTGAGGAGAAACTCGGATGGGCGGCACGTGAGACGGCTCACACGGATGCGATAAACATCATCCTGTCGTCTGTTCCCTCCCGTCATGTTGCTGACATTCTGAAAGCGTGGGCTGGTAAGTCATTGTTTTAATACCTCAACTGAGAGATTCGAGAGAGAGTAAGTGGAGGAGAGAGAGAGAGAATTAGATGGAAAGCTAGTTATTAAATGCTAGATAATGTAAAAGGCTCAAGCGGTGCAGAGCAAATTTCAGCCTAAATCCTTTTCCCATCTCCCACACTGTCTGTACTCTTGGTACCTTTTCCTTTTTGAAAATTGTCAAGCTGTCGAACATCACACAGCAATAAAAATTAGTCAAGAGACACACACATGCACACAGAACAGATACAGATTAAGGCCACAAGAACAAACCCACCTAGCAAAAAGCCTCATTTAAATACTGATTGAGTGACATTTTAAGAACAAACCTGAGGAAATCTTTCCCAGGAGAACAATATTTCAATCTTGTAAAATTGAAGCTGCAACTCTTAAATCTTGTGACTTTTAAGAGAACATGAAATGGCATTTGCAACTTATTTCATCTCGCTAATGTGAAGTTTTTCAAAGTGAAATGGAATATTAATTTGGGTGGATTGTGAAAAAGAGGCTTCAATATTATTATATTATTATTATTATATTGCAAAATTAAATATATTAATATAAAGAAATCAAATTTTTTTTTGTCTGATACACAGTATTGTGTGAAATAAGACCAGGCAAATTGAACTCTTTCCCCACCAGCGTTTTTTTTTTTTTTTTTTTTAAGTTACCAACCAGAACCAGCATTTTTTATAAATTCCACAAAAGTTTTATGGCCCCCAGAATATTTTATTGTATGAATATCTGAACATGCAATATATTATGGCTGCTTAATTATGGCAAAAATCATAATAACAATTATTTTGCTCAATATTGAAATCACAATTATTTAACACGATTATAGGTGGGTTATTATAAGACTTATTTCATTATATGAGTAATTTTAAATGTCAGTGAAATTTCACAATTATCAATACTTCAGCAAAAACTAATACTTGGTTAATTAATGTAAGTAAAGTCCTCAAAACAGCAATACATTAAGAACAAAGAAACTAAACTAATTTATATTTTTTTAAAAATACCCAAAAACAGCGGCATTACAAGATGGAAATATAGACTAGAAAGGATATTTAAACTTACTCTGCCCTTACGTCCATGACTCACCGCGGAGTTGCCAGTTTTGGCTGTCTTTCCAGCTTTTAACGCCTTTTTTGTGCTCTTATAGATCAACACGTTCTCATGAAATGCGTATCTATAACACGAATTGTATTTATCGTGCAATTTATACGCCAAAATGACTTTTTACGTGCATATGATACACATTGTCAAATAGGATTAGTGGTGTGGGTTACGGGCCAGCATCATGAGCACAGACAGCGCGCCAGAAAGAGTTCTCTTTCGCTCTTGAACAAACTATAATACACAGAATTATGCCTAAATGTCCGTTTTGTCGAGTATCCTCATAAGAACAGTTTTAAATGAGTTAAATAACGTCTTGAACTTAAAGAGTTGTGAGGAAAT
Organism: Coreius guichenoti; assembly: GCA_039654105.1. Taxonomy (NCBI): domain Eukaryota; kingdom Metazoa; phylum Chordata; class Actinopteri; order Cypriniformes; family Gobionidae; genus Coreius; species Coreius guichenoti. Next base: position 23,359,952 of record CM077189.1, read on the forward strand.
GGGACGCGTGTGACAGCGCGTCAGATCCGCGTCATGTTCGGCAGCGGCAGATCTTAAAGTCACAGCAGCCACTAATGATGTCTGTTATTAATGTTAATCACTCACTGCTCTTGACTAAAGAACTTTTGTAGCTTTAATACGGATTAATCTATATTTAATTCATAATAAGTTTGAAGCCTAATAAATGTTAAAAAGCTTTCAATTACACTGTAATGTTGAATGGCTATAATTAATGTTTAAAATCTATCGTAGAGACATCAGTATCAGTATCAGTATCAATGAAACTGGCCTTTATTTATAAAAAGTATTTAAAATATACTGTCTTTGTTTTTCTACATTAATTTGGTGATTTACTGTGAAAACAGAAAAATGTGTGAATAATCTAGTTAATTTTTTTAATCGATTGACAGCACTAAAAGAAAGTTTACATTAAAAATATATTATGCATACCCACTATCTATCTACCTTTTGTATTTATTGCATTGCATATTGTATGTTTAGGGATGACAGCTTGATAAGCAGACATGCTATTTATGACTGGATGTAACTTTTGATACTTTGCGGTAAAAGTGGCTCTCCTATTGATTTTGTCCTATCAGTGTGGCTCTCATGAAAAAATAGCGAAGACCACTGGAGTAGATCGTATCCATCAACACCCCCAAAGCTTGCACAGTCCAAAGCCATTCAGTAACGTTAGTTTGTTTAATGTTTGATGATTGCGTTATTTTACATGTGCATATCCTGCGTTGACGCCATGTTATAATTATCGAAGAGATGACAAGACATGACACTGTATTTGGAGATGTTCAGATTCGGACTTATATGTTTCTCTTGGACAATTACCTCCAAAATCTGCAGTGGTTGCGTGGTACAGCGGTCACATGGTACAAGTTGTAGCTAGTCTAAAGTTGTCTAAAGTTGTAGTTACAAATTCTACAATCACGTGAATGCTTTTTACAAGTCAGAATAGTTGCGTAATTATAACATATCTGCTTCTTCTTCGCCTGTGTTTCGATCCGGAGATTCTGTACTCTTCTGTACTCGTTGTGTCATAAATTATATATAAATAGCGGGGAAAGAGTTAATAAATAAGTATTTCAATTTTCAACATTGTCGTTCATTGTCAGTAGAAAATGCAAACAAACATTTGCAGCCTTTTCAGAATGTGATATTGTTTTTCTCAAAGTGATATCTCTATATCTTTGTCAACATTGTGCAGTAGTGTCCACCAGCTGACAGGGTGCTGAACAGCAGATGTAGGATCAAGTGTATAAAGGAGAGTGAAAGCTCTCACCAGAGCGCACAGCAGGTCCACAGCTTCCAGGATCAGCTCTTGGTGTCCAATGCGGGACACCCCCAGATCCTCCAGCTCCTGATGGGTGATCCTCAGCAGCTGGTCACCTCCTACCTTCTCCCGTTCAAAGTTCTTTATATACTGCTGCAAGCAGTCATCCAGACCTGTTGAGGCATTAAGAAAACATCAACAATCTAGGGTCAACTCTGATTCACTTCACAAAGATTAGAACATCACAAATCATCCCAAAGCCATGGGATTTATGGTTAAAGTGCCCAAAAGATAGGAAAGATGGGAGAAGATGTCCCTCCTTAAGACTGCTAAATTATAAAATATTTAGAGATGCATTTAGCTTGTACAAGAAAAGGATACATCATCCAATATATTAACGGAAATATACTGAAAAAATTGCAACTGTTATTGTTATAGCACAAAACTGAAAATCAAAAAGGTGTCATCTGATTTTTGCAAATATATCCAAAACATTGAATAAACAAATAAATACACAAATTCATCAAATTATAACTCCTTAATCAAAAGGTCTAGCATTCAATTAAACTTGTGATGAAAAGGAAGTAGTGGTCGATCTTTTCTTCCATATTGTGGCGTACATCCAATTGAAATGTATTATAGAAAAAGAAAAATGTAGGATGGGGACTTGGCTCAGTCCTTCAGCTATGGATTGGATGAAGGCATATCTGAATGTGAGCTTGCAGTTGGTTGTAAGAAATGGGTGGGGTTTAAGACTAAAGATTGGAAGATCGAGTTGTGCATTTTAAATAAAACTTACAAGGTCAAAACAAAAGAAAAAAGAAACATGCACGAATTAATCATTCACAATAAGATCAATAGACCTTATTCACAGTAGCGCCATCTTTGATTTTTAACAGGAATGAAAGCGAGGCTGTGAGGGATATTCATACATCTCTTCAGTGGGTTGTACTGTTATTTAATGTGTTTTTGAATTGTTCTGCTGACGAACCACTGCAAAAATGTCCTTCCAAGAAATTTCAGTAGACTAAAAACTCCAGACAATATGAGCTGTGGAAAAGTGATATAGGAGCTTTTTACAGCGGATGCCACTGAAAACACAGTAAGTCTATCCCTCACAGCCTCGCTTTCAGACCTGTCATGGCGCTGCTCTGAATAAGGTCTGACATGCATTTAGAAAATAGAGTGAATATTCCTTTCATGCCAACTAAATGAATTACTCTTTCTATAATTCCCTTATTAAAAAATTAAAAATATACCCAACAAAACTTAAAAGGTCACTATTATAATACACTAAAATATAGAACTGTTCAGAAATCACACAAAGGTTAATGTTCAATAAAAAATGTTTAAACAAAAAAATCAAGATTAAGAGCATAAACATTCAATAAAAGTATCTAATATTTACACCCCCTTGCGTAAAGATACTGGTAAATAAAGCACTGACCTGGTTTCTGTTAGAGAGCAGATAAGTCATGCAAATGGGGTTGAACATTTAATAATTGCTCATCAAAGCATTAATAGCGAACAAGAGCAAGGTTTCTGAAATAAATATTTATGCATATTGTGTTAATTTCAGAAACATTGCACGTGACCACTATTAATGATTAACAGAGTCATTTTGACATCTACATTGTATATAATCATCTAGATAAACTGTAACGTGTGAGCAGGGATGAAGCGGAGTGAGAATCCAAATGCAGCATGAACGATTTAATAACAAACAACATACAGTAAATCCAAGAACAAGGGTATCAAAAAACAGGCAGGAGTGCAACGACAGGAACACACATACAGGAGCGACCGACACCCAACAACTGAAGTACAGAGGTTTAAATACACAGGGTCAAACAAGGTTAACAAGAGGGAGTGGCTAAATGGGAAACACCTGGGAGAACTAATCAACATGAAAAACTACAAAGGACTACAAAACATGACATAACAAAAGAGTCCTCACAAGACAGGGAAACACAGGCTGGAATCATGACATAAACATTGAAATGAATATTGCCACACATATTAATTTGTATGTAAACAAACATAAACAAGATTCAGATCCACTTTGGGGTAATCTATTTCAAAACACTTTAGTTAACTTAAAGGGTTAGTTCACCCAAAAAAAAAAAAAAAATCCCATAATTTATTCATCCTCAAGCATCCTAGGTGTATATGACATTCTTCTTTCAGCCAAACACCATTAGATTTATATTAAAAAATATCCTGGCTCTTCCAATCTTTAAAATGGGAGTGAAGGGTACCATTTTTTTTAAGCCCCAAAAAACGCATCCATCATAAAAGTAATCCATACAGCTCCAGGGTGTTAATAAAGGCCTTCTGAAGTGAAACGGTGCGTTTTTGTAAGAAAATATCCATAATTATAACTTTACAAACTATAATCACTAGCTGCTAACGGCTGTACGCGAGTCTAGTCAGAGGAGCTTGAGTTTGTTGTCCTGCCCTATTTATTGGAACCGCGAGAGGCGTCTACTCTCACCTAAACTTACGCTACGCCTACATCCTATGTCATACGCCAGAACTCGACTCTCGACTCATGAACGCATGGATGGCTGTTACCGGAAGCTAGTGATTACAGTTTATAAAGTTATAAATATGGATATTTTTCTTACAAAAACGCATCACTTCAGAAGGCCTTTATTAACACCCTGGAGCCGTATGGATTACTTTTATGATGGATGGATGTGCTTTTTTGGCCTTAAAAAAATTGTACCATTCACTCCCATTATAAAGCTTGGAAAACCCATGACATTTTTTAATATAACTCAGATTGTGTTTGGCTGAAAGAAGAAAGTCATATACACCTAAGATGGCTTGAGGGTGAGCAAATTATGGGATAATTTTCATTTTTGGGTGAATTAACCCTTTAAAGCAGCTGTAACTGATAATTAATTATAACATCATCAGAGCTGTCCATGCCAAATGCAGCACACAATCCTAATAAATGCATCTGCTTCAATGTCTCATCTGCTTCAGCCTTTACCCCAAAATCGGCAACGACAAAGACACACAAGGGGTGCCACATTTATACATGATGACTGACAACCTGTATTCCGCCCTAACAATGTCGCATATCCATCAAACTGACAGCAAATGACAGCTAAGTAACATCATAACCTCTAAGCCTTCCCATGTTTGAGGGAGAGGTTAATTTGATGGACAGAATCATGCAAAAAAAGTGCCTTTAAAAGAGTGTTTAGCCATTTTCAAGAAACTGCTGAAGACGCATCTTTTTCATCAACATTTGACCCATTAATACTAACACTTACAATTCTATATATTTTTTTTTTTTAACTGTACTGTGCTAGAATAACTGGGACTAGTCACAGCACTTGCATATTGTTGCCCTATTGTTGGCTTGATTGCTTCTATTGCTCTCCTCATTTGTAAGTCGCTTTGGATAAAAGCGTCTGCTAAATGATTTAATTGTAAATGTAATGTAATGTAATTTGTGATGGAGCGTAATAATGTTTGTTTAAATGCGACCATTTTGAGATCAAAGGTTCAATGGGGTTTAACAGAACCCTAGGGTTCTTGACTCAATTTTAAAAAACACTTTATGCCAAAAAGATTCTATATAAGGAGAAAGAAATGTCTTAAAGGAATACTTTACCACTGGCAAAATGGGCTTTCAAGAAAATTGGGCTGCCTATGCAATAGAAAGGCAATTTTTTTTTAATTGGTGCTACCTGAGACAAAACAGAGAAAAAGGGATGTTGTCTTTCCTTTAGGAAAATAGGTAAGAAAACTTCAACACCCATAATGCACTGGGCTAAACATGTTGCCATCCAAACCAAAACGCTGTTGTGCACATGTAAGAAAGCTGTTGCCATAGTGTTTCATTTTTACCAGAATGCTGTTTAAAGAGTAGACAAAGTACGATACAATTTTCAGCGTTAAACCCACTCTGACAATAACTGTTTTGTTAATAACCCTCTGTCGATTCGACTGTTCCACAAAAATGAGGAAGTATTTGTAGTTTTCACAAAAGCCCTGGAGCTGTCAAAGGTCCGCCTGATGATGTGTTTTGCACCATCATTTTATTCATAATTAATGTGAATTTCTCGGTCCAGGTAACACAGACAACAAGTAAACACTGTTCATTTACATATACTGACATTGTAACAAGACAAAGCGAGGTGAAAATCGGTGAAGCAACACTTTAAATGATTGCATAATACTAATGTTTAATTAAATTTCTTTTTTTTATACTGATAAAGCATGTTTGTGAGCTGTTTAATTAATAAAATTCAATTAAAATTAAAAATGAATTAAAACAAAATTAATTAAAACTAAATCCATTAATCGATCCCATGATGGGAACCCCTAAAAGGTTCTATATTTGAAGTACCTGGCAGAAGGTTATATAGAAACTTTTCTTCTGAGTGTATATCAGTAAAGCTGCATGTCCAGAATCAAAACCATCCTAAATCAAATCAGAAATGATTGCTGCACTGTCTCCGGTAATGCCTCTGAAAACCGATAGGATGAACACATAAATCAAAATAATAAAGCTACTGTCAGCTGTAGAGGATAGATGTGACTATGAAAGCTATAAATACAGAAAAATAGACTAATAAACAGTGAGGGATCTAGCAAGTTTCGAAAACACCACCATTCACAACTGTCACCGTCAAACAGGTGACAACACACACTCTCTCTATAGTGACACACACTTGCTGGACTGCATTTGTCAGTCTTGGGCATTCTGTTGCCCAACGGCACGTCTCACAGCAGCCGTGTTCTCCGAACAGCTGCTGTTCGACACAACGTACATAACTGCACAACTTTTACATATTTTACTTACAGCATGTGCATGTGTTTATGATAGTGTTTGTAAGAGGGAAGGTAGCAGGAACTCTTTTTAACCTCACTAGCTGCCCTCTAATAATTAAATCCAGCGCAACCATCATCATCCAGCTCATTAACAAGACGGGCCAAAACTCATGGGCCAGGACAGCAATAATAATAGCTGTCATTACTGCTAAACAATACGTGACTCATTAATGAGCGACTCTTTCTGTTGTTAGATAATTACTTGGTGATCCGAGGTCTGACTTTAACGTGGAAGGTACGGCTGAAAATGAGAATCTTGAAATGAGCGGGATGACTAACTTCTGCTGATGCTGTGGCTCTGATTCACATATTGGACAGGTGCAGTGAACAGTTAATTGTCAGTTAATGCTGTTAATAATGATGTGTGGGCAACATGATGAAGAGATTTAGAAAGGAAAGAATGAAAGAAGGGTAGAGAGAGAGCTTGAAAGCCAAGTGTTAATCTTGGTAATGTACCTATGGCCGTCATCAGAGGGAAGACAATTGGGCCCTGTGACAAGGACCTTAAATATTTTGTCCCAGGCCCTATGAACTCAAATAACGACCCTAGATGCATCAATAAAGACATTTTGGCTGATACTACATTCAGCCGGTGTTAATTACTACCAGTAGCGGCTCCTGACCGTAAATTTAGGTAGGGCAGATTCTGGGTCTTAGTGCTAGTTTATGATAAACATTTTGTAAGATTTATATTCTAATTGCTGAACACACGCAGACTGATACACTTTTGGCAGAGGTCTAATGTCTTTGCGTTATTCAGCCTGAGGGTGGTGCTCTAATGTTGATTGACAGGCTTTAAAGGGTTAGTTCACCCAAAAATGAAAATGACCCCATGATTTACTCGCCCTCAAGCCATCCTAGGTGTATATGACTTTCTTCTTTCAGCCAAACACAATCAAAGTTATATTAAAAAATATCCTGGCTCTTCCAAGCTTTATAATGGGAGTGAATGGTACCATTTTTTTTGAAGCCCAAAAAGGTGCATCCATCCATCATAAAAGTAATACATACAGCTCCAGGGGGTTAATAAAGGCCTTCTGAAGCAAAGCAATAGGGTTTTGTAAGAAAAACATCCATATTTATGACTTTATAAACTACATTCACTGGCTTCCAGTAACGGGCGTACGCGAGTCTCCCGACGCATGACGTGTTGATGCATGACGTGTTGCGGAACTTGTACGCCGGAACTTGACTCTTTATAATTATGAAGATTATAAAGTTATAAATATGGATATTTTTCTTACAAAAACTGATCGTTTTGCTTCAGAAGGCCCTTATTAACCCACTGGAGCCGTGTGGAGTACTTTTATGATGGATGGATGCGCTATTTTTTGGCTTAAAAAAATGTACCATTTAGCCCCATTATAAAGCCTGGAAGAGCCAGGATATTTTTTAATATGCCTCCGATTGTGTTTGGCTAAAAGAAGAAAGTCATATACACCTTGGATGGCTTGAGGGTGAGTAAATTATGGGATCATTTTTATTTTTGGGTGAACTAACCTTTTAACCCTTTGTTGTACACACAACACACACATACAGTGCATCCGGAAAGTATTCACAGCGCTTCACTTTTTCCACATTTTGTTATGTTACAGCCTTATTCCAAAATGGATTAAATTAATTATTTTTTTCCTCAATTCTACAAACAATACCCCATAATGACAACGTAAAAGAAGTTTGTTTGAAATCTTTGCAAATTTATTACAAATAAAAAAACAAAAAATCACATGTACATAAGTATTCACAGCCTTTGCATGACAATCAAAATTGAGCTCAGTTGCATCCGGTTTCCACTGATCATCCTTGAGATGTTTCTACAACTTGATTGGAGTCCACCTGTGGTAAATTCAGTTGATTGGACATGATTTGGAAAGGCACACACCTGTCTATATAAGGTCCCACAGTTAACAGTGCATGTCAGAGCACAAACCAAGCCATGAAGTCCAAGGAATTGTCTGTAGACCTCCGAGACAGGATTGTATCGAGGCACAGATCTGGGGAAGGGTACAGAAAAATTTCTGCAGCATTGAAGGTCCCAATGAGCACAGTGGCCTCCATCATCCATAAATGGATGAAGTTTGGAACCACCAGGACTCTTCCTAGAGCTGGCCACCTGGCCAAACTGATCGACTGGGGGAGAAGGGCCTTAGTCAGGGAGGTGACCAAGAACTCAATGTTCACTCTGACAGAGCTCCAGCATTTCTCTGTGGAGAGAGGAGAACCTTCCAGAAGAACAACCATCTCTGCAGCACTCCACCAATCAGGCCTGTATGGTAGAGTGGCCAGATGGCACATGATAGCCCGCCTGGAGTTTGCCAAAAGGCACCTGAAGGACTCTCAGACCACGAGAAACAAAATTCTCTGGTCTGATGAAACAAAGATTGAACTTTGGCCTGAATGGCGAGCGTCATGTCTGGAGGAAACCAGGCACCACTCATCACCTGGCCAATACCATCCCTACAGTGAAGCATGGTGGTGGCAGCATCATGCTGTGGGGATGTTTTTCAGCGGCAGGAACTGGGAGACTAGTCAGGATCGAGGGAAAGATGAATGCAGCAAGGTACAGAGACATCCTTGATGAAAACCTGCTCCAGAGCGCTCTGGACCTCAGACTGAGGCGAAGGTTCATCTTCCAACAGGACAACGACCCTAAGCACACAGCCAAGATAACAAAGGACTGGCTATGGGACAACTCTGTGAATGTCCTTGAGTGGCCCAGCCAGAGCCCAGACTTGAACCCGATTGAACATCTCTGGAGAGATCTGAAAGTTGCTGTGCACCGACGCTCCCCATCTAACCTGATGGAGCTTGAGAGGTCCTGCAAATAAGAATGGGAGAAAGTGCCCAAAAATAGGTGTGCCAAGCTTGTAGCATCATACTCAAAAAGACTTGAGGCTGTAATTGGTGCCAAAGGTGCTTCAACAAAGTATTGAGCAAAGGCTGTGAATACTTATGTACATGTGATTTTTTTTTATTTTTTTTTTATTTATTTTTTTTTATAAATTTGCAAATATTTCAAACAATCTCCTTTCACGTTATCATTATGGGGTATTGTTTGTAGAATTGAGGAAAAATTCACTAGCTTATTTGGAATAAGGCAGTAACATAACAAAATGTGGAAAACGAGAAGCGCTGTGAATACATTCCGGATGCACTGTAGAATGCTATCTTAGAATTGCATTAATGCAGTATTTATTGCCTCCAAATGTTGTTTTAGAATGTTACAAGTTGTGGAGGAATTCCGGTGAGGAAAAGAAAGTCATGTCTATTCTCAGAACAAACATAAAACAAACACAACAGAACTAGGCTATATAAAGGCTATTCATATGAACACATTTGAACCAAAGGGTTTATACTTTCATCAATTTGGTACACTACTCCACATAGGAAGAACAGATGTGCTAACTAGTTACTGACTTGATGCAGACTAATATCCACATAGCTGAAGCTGATTGATATTGCCTTGGTCTGGAGCGAGGTTTACATAAGGTACCGTGAAAATAAGTGGAGCAGTCTCAAATCTGCCCCAATATCTCTCAATTACAGTGCGCTGCAGACAACCGAAATGGAGGCCATTACAAATCTAAAAAGTATTATCTGTTTATTTTTATTTAATTTTTAAGAAAGTAAGTTAACTAATAATCGTAAGGGTGCACAGAGGCACAAAAAGGAAAATGATTAGTGATATTATAGGCTAATACCAATAATTAATTATAATAATGTGGCCATGATAATCAATAGTATAAATCTCCAGTACACTATATCGCCTCTTTTAAAGGCACAATATGGCAGATTCTGGGTCTTAGCGCTAGTTTATGATAAACATTTTGTAAGATTTATATTCTAATCGCTGAACACACGCAGACTGATACACTTTTGGCAGAGGTCTAATGTCCTTGCGTTATTCAGCCTGAGGGTGGCGCTCTAATGTTGATTGACAGGCTTTAAATGTTGTAAAATTAAAATGATCCCATAATTTACTCACCCTTAAGCCATCCTAGGTGTATATGACTTTCTTCTTTCAGCCAAACACAATCAAAGTTATATTAAAAAAAAACCTGACTCTTCCAAGCTTTATAATGGGAGTGAATGGTACCATTTTTATATTTTAAGCCCAAAAAAGTGCATCCATCCATCATTAAAGTAATCTATATGGCTCTAGTCTAGGGGGTTAATATAGGCATAGGCATATATCGCCTCTTTTAAAGGCACAATATGTAAGATTTTTGGATTAAAATATCCAAAAACCACTAGAACAATGTTATATATTTTGTTGACTTGTGTACTTACATTATCCCAAATGTTTCCAAGAATGTTTAAATCCAGAGAAATAAGCAATTTTAACCAGGACACGGACCGTGTCTGTGCATCGCCTATCAATGACAACATACCTGCGTTACCCTCGACCCTCAAAACCATGGAAACACCAAAGACGCTTTAATATATTATGTGTTTTATTAGACAGGTGAGCAACTGTTTGGATACATTCATCGACAGAAAACTAATCATTGTTATATAGCTCAACACAGTTAGTCTTACTGTTTAAATCTCGTTTTCATGATTTACCGTGAGTACCATGTTTTACCATGCCTAATAGCGATCTAGCTTACTGCAGTGTGCAACAAGTGTCTCATAGTAGTTGCCGAGCTTTCAACACACTCAAAATAATGCATCTAATATGATAAAACAGTGCTGAGTTACCCCACATACACATGACCGGAAGAAGCGGAAACAGTCGTCTGCGGCATAATAAAAGCTCCGCGAAATCAAGGCGTCATCAAGCTATGCCTTTATTTTGAAAAAGCGACCTCTAGCGGCGAAAAATTACATATTGTGGCTTTAACACTCATGTTCTGTTGAGACTGACTTTCACTACCATTCAAAAGCAGCCATTACTCCAGTCTTCAGTCACATGATCCTTCAGAAATCATTTTTATCTGGTAATTTGGTGCTCAAAAAACATGTCTTATTATTATCAAAGTTGTAAACAGTTGTGCTGCTTAATATTTTTTTGTGAAAACCATTAAAAAAAAATTTCAGGCTTTTATTAATAGAATGTCCAAAAGAACAGCATTTATTTTAATTATAAATCTTCTTAGAAGTCTTTCTTGTCACTTTTGATTGATTTAATGCATTCTTGCAAATAAAAGTATTAATTTCTCTCTTTAAAAAAATCATACTGACCCCAAACTTTTGTACGGTATGCCGTTATGTATGTTGAATTATGTGTAAATAGCAATATTTTCTTATTTTCCCATTAGATTCTTTAAATATGTTCCATTTTTTAGTTAATCATCTTTTTTTGTTTTATTAGTTGATCAAAACTAGATCCCATTAGAAAAATATTATTAAAGAATTAAATTTGTTGTACCACAAAGAAAACAGACATTTGACTGCATTAGTTCCACCGATATAGTGTTCCATCCTAATGTACAGGGAAGAACAGAGAAAAGGAGAGAAATACTCAAATGATCACACACATGGAACAGCAGTGAAGACAGCAGAGGTGCCTCCTGCTTACACTCAAGCAGCATGCCATTAATTCATCACTATCCACTATATTTATCAACAAATCTGAGAGATTACTTACAGATCATATATTCTGTCCTGTACACACTCTCTGCACACACTCACTCGTACAGGAGTATTAGAATAGCCTCGCTCTGTTATATTGCATTATTCATTGCACATAGCCTGCTCCTCTGACAGGTAGCACAGTAAACATGCAGGGAGAGAGAGAAAAAGCCAGAAAAATGGGCCAAAAGGATATATAAAAAAAAAGCTTAGCCTGAGCACTTAAAATATGACACGTATTAAACACCTCCCCGGCTTTCCGTCATTGAATGATAGATAAAACGGTCTGGTAAAAAGCTCTAGAGTTACGGATATTCTGAACCTTTCCAACTCTCCCAGACACAGTCTAAGCAATGTCATTTATTTGTGCTCTTCTCTCTATATTCTATCAATCTTCACCTCATTTCTGGCAGCTGTGCTGTGCATTATGCAGACTTGGTGACCACTGAAAGGGTTGTCGTGACAACCGTTCAAGGGCACAAAGTGCTCAAGGTCTTATGGGAAACTCAAAGTGCTTTCCTGATTTGTTTTAAAGCTACTGTAGTGATTTAATGATTTACAGATAGCGGTGATGGGGTAACTATGTTGATTTCAACAAGTTACAAGTTACCTATAATTTAAAGTAGTTATTCAGTGTATATGATTATATTTATTAAAATCATTAATGCTTTATTGGGACATTTACTTTTACCCTGTTTTTAGTCCAGCCCTACACCTACTCCTAACCCTACCCATTAAACACTTTTTTTCCTGCTACAAAATACCCTTCAGTCACTTTATTTTCACTTGTTGAATACTTATTTAAAATAAACGCCTTTCCAAGCTGATATGCAATGTGGAAAGTAAAATTAAAGTTAGTAAAATAGCCTCTGCCAACAAGGTAGGCTATTTGCACTTATAATATAAATAGACACTCTGTAATAATAAATGTTTCTTGAGTATCAAATATTAGAATGATTTCTGAAGGATCATGTGACACTGAAGACTGGAGTAATGATGCTGAAAATTCAGCTTTGCCATAACAGGAATATTATTACATTTTAAAAACATTTAAAAAAAAATCTTTCTGACCCCAAACCGTTGAAGGATATATATAAATACATTTTTGCATAAAAACAATAGATCAATAGACCAGTAAATTTACCCTAAATGCAACTAATAACACTAGAAAACACACTGATATATGTAAATGAGTCAAATACAAAGTGATTGGGCTACAAAAAAGTAAAAACGCCTCAAATTGATTATTGATTAATTTAAAAAAAATTCATAAGAGAGTTTGCTTGGTTTTAAAGTTGTGCACATAATTTATTGACAGAAAATCAGTGATGTTACAGCTTGGTGAGATACAAGGCTACATGTTGGGAAAGTTAGCTTATTTCTGGAAAATATACACTAAGCTAATGTCACCCTACTAAATAGTCAAGTTAGTAGCATCGCTACTTTTAGTCTTGGTTCACACTGCAAGTCTTAGTGCTCAGTCCTCGTCTTCATCTCCATATCCTGCACTCAAATTCACTTGCACATCACCTAATACACTATATTGTCAAAAGTATTCGGACACCCCTCCAAATCATTGAATTCAGGCATTCTAATCACTTCCATGGCCAAAGGTGTATAAAATCAAGCACCTAGGCATGCAGACTGCTTCTACAAACATTTGTGAAAGAATGGGTTGCTCTCAGGAGCTCAGTGAATTCAAGCGTGGTACCGTGATAGGTTGCCACCTGTGCAATAAGTCCATTCTTGAAATTTCCTCATTACTAAATATTCCACGGTCAACTGTTAGTGGTATTATAACAAAGTGGAATCAATTGGGAACAACAGCAACTCAGCCACGAAGTGGTAGGTCACGTAAAATCACAGAGCGGGGTCAGCGCATGCTGAGGCGCACAGTGCGTAGAAGTCGCCAACTTTCTGCAGAGGCAATAGCTACAGACCTCCAAACTGTGTGTGGCCTTCAGATTAGCTCAAGAACAGTGCGTAGAGAGCTTCATGGAATGGGTTTCCATGGCCAAGCAGCTGCATCCAACCCTTACATCACCAAGTGCAATGCAAAGTGTCGGATGCAGTGGTGTAAAGCACAGCATACCAAGACATTTTAAACAATTTCATGCTCCCAACTTTGTGGGAACAGTTTGGGGATGGCTCCTTGCTGTTCCAACATGACTGCGCACCAGTGCACAAAGAAAGGTCCATAAAGACATGGCTGAGCGAGTTTGGTGTGGAGGAACTTGACTGGCCTGCACAGAGTCCTGACCTCAACCTGACAGAACACCTTTGGGATGAATTAGAGCAGAGACTGCGAGCCAGGCCTTCTTGTCCAACATCAGTGCCTGACCTCACAAATGTGCTTCTAGAAGAATGGTCAAAAATTCCCATAAACACACTCCTAAACCTTGTGGAAAGCCTTCCCAGAAGAGTTGAAGCTGTTATAGATGCAAAGGGTGGGCCAACTCCATATTAAATCCAACGGATTAAGAATGGGATGTCATTAAAGTTCATGTGCATGTAAAGGTAGGCGTCCCAAAACTTTTGGCAATTTAGTGTATATTACCAAGTAAATCCTGACTTTAATGGCCTCCATCACGTTTACTTCCGTATGACAGTGTGCTGCATACCGTCTTTGTTATTGTTCTTTAATTTGCAAAGAGTGGTGACCAGTTCACACTCAAATCTGATTAGGGATGGGACGATTACCGGTTTCACGATAAACCACGATAAAATGTACTGACAGTTAGTATTATCATTTAAAATTTAATTATCATTAAAACTGTGTTTGATTATCGCGATTTTGAAAACTCACGGTAAATCCTGTCTAGCCAGCATCAGTCTGACGCAGGCACAGCGCGCAACGTTGTTTTTTGAACGAGAAGAAATGGCGGAAGGCAGTAACAGCACTCGGGAGATTTTTCAGCCTTCTAAAAGGACCAAATCTGAGGTGTGGTCATATTTTGTTTTTTACAAAAGTCCTGAGGGAAACTTAACCAAGGATGGTCACCCTGTCTGCAGAACATGCAATGGGGGAAACGCTTCAAATCTGCTGAGTCGTCTTCATGACCATCACCCACTGTTGTATAGCGAATGCAAGGTAAGTTAACTTTGACCTCAGTACCAAAACTACGTCTGGGAAATGTTTTGTTTTGAGTTGAAATATTTTATCTCACTCACTTGAAATTAACGTGAAGCTTCTTGAAATTGAAGTGGCTTTGAGCCAAAGACGAACGAACAAGTTCAAAAACAAGACTATTAAAGGGATAGTTCACCCAAAAATGAAAATTTGATGTTTATCTGCTTACCCCCAGGGCATCCAAGATATAGGTGACTTTGTTTCTTCAGTAGAACACAAATGAAGATTTTTAACTCGAACCGTTGCAGTCTGTCAGTCGTATAATGCATGTTAATGGTAACACATGAGAGTATGAGAACTATGAGAGTAAAAAAACATGTACATACAAATCCATATTAAACCCTGCGGCTCGTGACGACACATTGATGTCTTAAGACACAAAACGATCGCTTTGTGTGAGAAACCGAACAGTATTTATATAATTTTTTACCTCTAATACGCCACTATGTCCAACAGCCTTCACCGCCCGATCACTTCTGGTTTTTTTATCGTGGTTTCACGATAAACCACGATAAAATGTACTGACAGTTAGTATTATCATTTAAAATTTAATTATCATTAAAACTGTGTTTGATTATCGCGATTTTGAAAACTCGCGGTAAATCCTGTCTAGCCAGCATCAGTCTGACGCAGGCACAGCGCGCAACGTTGTTTTTTGAACGAGAAGAAATGGCGGAAGGCAGTAACAGCACTCGGGAGATTTTTCAGCCTTCTAAAAGGACCAAATCTGAGGTGTGGTCATATTTTGTTTTTTACAAAAGTCCTGAGGGAAACTTAACCAAGGATGGTCACCCTGTCTGCAGAACATGCAATGGGGGAAACGCTTCAAATCTGCTGAGTCGTCTTCATGACCATCACCCACTGTTGTATAGCGAATGCAAGGTAAGTTAACTTTGACCTCAGTACCAAAACTACGTCTGGGAAATGTTTTGTTTTGAGTTGAAATATTTTATCTCACTCACTTGAAATTAACGTGAAGCTTCTTGAAATTGAAGTGGCTTTGAGCCAAAGACGAACGAACAAGTTCAAAAACAAGACTATTAAAGGGATAGTTCACCCAAAAATGAAAATTTGATGTTTATCTGCTTACCCCCAGGGCATCCAAGATATAGGTGACTTTGTTTCTTCAGTAGAACACAAATGAAGATTTTTAACTCGAACCGTTGCAGTCTGTCAGTCGTATAATGCATGTTAATGGTAACACATGAGAGTATGAGAACTATGAGAGTAAAAAAACATGTACATACAAATCCATATTAAACCCTGCGGCTCGTGACGACACATTGATGTCTTAAGACACAAAACGATCGCTTTGTGTGAGAAACCGAACAGTATTTATATAATTTTTTACCTCTAATACGCCACTATGTCCAACAGCCTTCACCGCCCGATCACTTCTGGTTTTTTTATCGTGGTTTCACGATAAACCACGATAAAATGTACTGACAGTTAGTATTATCATTTAAAATTTAATTATCATTAAAACTGTGTTTGATTATCGCGATTTTGAAAACTCGCGGTAAATCCTGTCTAGCCAGCATCAGTCAGACGCAGGCACAGCGCGCAACGTTGTTTTTTGAACGAGAAGAAATGGCGGAAGGCAGTAACAGCACTCGGGAGATTTTTCAGCCTTCTAAAAGGACCAAATCTGAGGTGTGGTCATATTTTGGTTTTTACAAAAGTCCTGAGGGAAACTTAACCAAGGATGGTCACCCTGTCTGCAGAACATGCAATGAGGGAAACGCTTCAAATCTGCTGAGTCGTCTTCATGACCATCACCCACTGTTGTATAGCGAATGCAAGGTAAGTTAACTTTGACCTCAGTACCAAAACTACGTCTGGGAAATGTTTTGTTTTGAGTTGAAATATTTTATCTCACTCACTTGAAATTAACGTGAAGCTTCTTGAAATTGAAGTGGCTTTGAGCCAAAGACGAACGAACAAGTTCAAAAACAAGACTATTAAAGGGATAGTTCACCCAAAAATGAAAATTTGATGTTTATCTGCTTACCCCCAGGGCATCCAAGATATAGGTGACTTTGTTTCTTCAGTAGAACACAAATGAAGATTTTTAACTCGAACCGTTGCAGTCTGTCAGTCGTATAATGCATGTTAATGGTAACACATGAGAGTATGAGAACTATGAGAGTAAAAAAACATGTACATACAAATCCATATTAAACCCTGCGGCTCGTGACGACACATTGATGTCTTAAGACACAAAACGATCGCTTTGTGTGAGAAACCGAACAGTATTTATATAATTTTTTACCTCTAATACGCCACTATGTCCAACAGCCTTCACCGCGCGATCACTTCTGGTGAGCGAGGTCAATGTACAATGTACACGATCTGGCGCAAGCGCCGGAAGTGATCTCTCGCGCGTATCTCTACGCCAGATCGTGTACATTGACCTCACTTACCGGAAGTGATTGCGCGCTGAAGGCTGTTGGACATAGTGGCGTATTAGAGGTAAAAAATAATATAAATAACGTTCGGTTTCTCACACAAACCGATCGTTTCGTGTCTTAAGACATCAATGTGTCGTCACAAGCCGCAGTGTTTAATATGGATTTGTCTGTGCATGTTTTTTTACTGTTTTTTTTACTCTCATAGATTTTGTTACCATTCACATGCATTATACGACTGACAGACTGCAACGGTTGGAGTTAAAAACCTTCATTTGTGTTCTACTGAAGAAACAAAGTCACCTATATCTTGGATGCCCTGGGGGTAAGCAGATAAACATCAAATTTTAATTTTTGGGTGAACTATCCCTTTAAGGGTGACATTTATGGGATAATAGTGTATATTCATTGTACACTTATTACACAGATTTTTACCACATAAATAATTATGGGGACATATTAAATTAAGATTAATGTTTTAAATCGTACCTGCTTATAAATCCATTTTGTACAGTGTACAAAACAATCGTCCAGACAAGATGATCACAGCAATATTGTAGTAGTATTAATAGTAAAGTCCTCTGATTTCATTTTCAATACAATCAAAAATGGAGACACAAGATGGCAAGTTGCTTTTGAATGAAATGAGAGAGCGCGTCTGTTGTGATACATGGATGTGCATTGTTATAATGCGTTGCTATTGACGATGGCCATTATAAGGAAGGAACTGGCACAGAATAGAATCTTGCTTAAAATGTGAATAGAGCTGCTTGTTTTATTTGATGTTTGTTGATTTTCAAATATAAAACTTGTTGAGATGTGTTTAGTGTGTGCATCAGTCATTTTTGAGCACTTTCATCTCATTTTAACAAAACCGTGATAATATTGATAATCGTGATCATTTTGGTTACTATAATCGTGATATTAAATTTTCATACCGTCCCATCCCTAAATCTGATATTGGCCAGAATGGACATATTTAAAAAATAACAAAGAAACAAAGAAAATCGGATCTAAGCAATAAGCACTAAGGCTTACAGTATGAATGTAGCCTTAGTTACAGTTACTAAAAGGTGTAACATCCCTGAAAAGAAACATGAATACAGATTGCAAAAGGATGGGATAAGAATACCCATGAATCAGCTGTAAACTCCTACACAGGCTTTTCGTCATTCTGCCATGACACCACCTGCGATGAGGCTCTTAATATGTGTGTGTGTGTCCACAACTAAATCGTCCTTCCTCTGCCATCACTTAATCTCAAAGCCATAGGGGACTTCTGGAGATGAGAAATTCATCAGTTAAATAAACCCTGTCTTAAAATGAGCCATCCAGCTGTGCAGAACCAGGCCTCAAGCCTCTGCTGAAGTAGGAGAGCTGAAGGGCTGGTTCTTCGTCCAACAGTGAATTGTTCATAAATACAGTCTTTCACAACAAAATGAACACACTATTATAGATTGGTTTCTTTTCTGTGGCTGTGAACAAAATAGAGTCAGAGTAACATTATCTGTCTATAATAACCCAGTAGGTATTATCTGTTAATACACTGAAAAATCCAACAGTGATTCTAACTAACACATTTAAGTTAACTTACTTAATGTCTTAACTTAATTGGAAAAAATCTAGTAATCTGTACTATTCACATACTATGCCTTTTTTACTCAGAAAACCCAAGTTAAGATTAATTGATTGGTTTGAGTGCCATTTTGTCCAGCAAAAAAAAAAAAAAAAAAATTGAGGCAGGGCAATTCTTAATAGACTTTTCACTCATTTCCTCCACTTCTGCAGTTATTTTTCTCTGTTTACATTCACTGGTTTCCCAAAGTCATCTTAAATGTTTGATTGAAAAAAAATCTGAGAAGTAGAAAATCTTCATTTTGCAGTCAGAATATATTAAGGCCCAATTCACACTGTACCAACAGATAGCGACCAACAGCAACAGACACATTGGTCGGTGCTTGTTTTCGTGTTCAATTGGCGTTTGTCGGGTCGTGGAATGCCTGAGAAGTGACTATAGCCACGTTTCCACCAAAATTACCCGGAACAATTTGTCCCAGGAACTTTTTCCCCCAGACCTGTTGTTGTCTGTAATTCCATCACGGTCTAAAGTACCGTGAAGATTAGGCAAATTAGTACGGTGACACAGGGCTGTGCGCAACTTTCCAGTTCCCGCTGGATTTCGTCCTCTGCATATAAACTTAATAAACCCTGAACCTCGTCGTCGGCCCATCTGTCATATTTTTTAAACTCCATTGTTGATTCGAATAGCAAACAACTCCTACTGCAGTGCACACACCGCAACAGACTTTTAAAAATGGTGGTTGAAATAAAATACTACGTGGAGTCAACCAATCAAAATGGTGCGTGAACTCAACCAGTCAGCATGTTCCGTGCCCAAGTGCCACCCCCAAAAGTTCCTGAACTTTGAAAAAGTACTACCTCGTGAGCAGGGACTTTCTGAGGGGGAAATTTTTACCCGGAACTTCATTTAGACCCTGGTCCCTGCGGTTGAAACACACAGAGTACCACCACAAAGTCCCTAGTTCCTGGGGTGGAAACGCGGCTATACTGTAAACTGGTGACTGTTGGCATTGGTCGGTGCGGTGTGAATTGGCCTTTAAAATCTCATTTGCCACTTTACTTTCCTACAATAATGACAACATACCTGACTTGGACCATCACAGACTCAACAACATTTCTGTTCTCCTATCTACAGTGGGGAGAGCAAGTATTTGATACACTGCCGATGTTGCAGGTTTTCCTACTTACAAAGCATGTAGAGGTCTGTAATTTTTATCATAGGTACACTTCAACTGTGAGAGACGGAATCTAAAACAAAAATCCAGAAAATCACATTGTATGATTTTTAAATAATTAATTTGCATTTTATTGCATGACATAAGTATTTGATCACCTACCAACCAGTAAGAATTCCGGCTCTCACAGACCTGTTAGTTTTTATTAAAGAAGCCCTCCTGTTCTCCACTCATTACCTGTATTAACTGCACCTGTTTGAACTTGTTACCTGTATAAAGGACACCTGTCCACACACTCAATCAAACAGACTCCAACCTCTCCACAATGGCCAAGACCAGAGAGCTGTGTAAGGACATCAGGGATAAAATTGTAGACCTGCACAAGGCTGGGATGGGCTACAGGACAATAGGCAAGCAGCTTGGTGAGAAGGCAACAACTGTTGCCGCAATTATTAGAAAATGGAAGAAGTTCAAGATGACGGTCAATCTCCCTCGGTCTGGGGCACCATGCAAGATCTCACCTCGTGGGGCGTCAATGATCATGAGGAAGGTGAGGGATCAGCCCAGAACTACACGGCAGGACCTGGTCAATGACCTGAAGAGAGCTGGCACCACAGTCTCAAAGAAAACCATTAGTAACACACTACGCCGTCATGGATTAAAATCCTGCAGCACACGCAAGGTCCCCCTGCTCAAGCCAGCGCATGTCCAGGCCCGTCTGAAGTTTGCCAATGACCATCTGGATGATCCAGAGGAGGAATGGGAGAAGGTCATGTGGTCTGATGAGACAAAAATAGAGCTTTTTGGTCTAAACTCCACTCGCCGTGTTTGGAGGAAGAAGAAGGATGAGTACAACCCCAAGAACACCATCCCAACCGTGAAGCATGGAGGTGGAAACATCATTCTTTGGGGATGCTTTTCTGCAAAGGGGACAGGACGACTGCACTGTATTGACCCTCCCGATGGATGGGGCCATGTATTGCGAGATCTTGGCCAACAACCTTCTTCCCTCAGTAAGAGCGTTGAAGATGGGTCATGGCTGGGTCTTCCAGCATGACAACGACCTGAAACACACAGCCAGGGCAACTAAGGAGTGGCTTCGTAAGAAGCATCTCAATGTCCTGGAATGGCCTAGCCAGTCTCCAGACCTGAACCCAATAGAAAATCTTTGGAGGGAGCTGAAAGTCCGTATTGCCCAGCGACAACCCCGAAACCTGAAGGATCTGGAGAAGGTCTGTATGGAGGAGTGGGCCAAAATCCCTGCTGCAGTGTGTGCAAACCTGGTCAAGAACTACAGCAAAAATGTATGATCTCTGTAATTGCAAAGGTTTCTGTACCAAATATTAAGTTCTGCTTTTCTGCTGTATCAAATACTTATGTCATGCAATAAAATGCAAATTAATTACTTAAAAATCATACAATGTGATTTTCTGGATTTTTGTTTTAGATTTCGTCACTCACAGTTGAAGAGTACCTATGATAAAAATTACAGACTTCTACATGCTTTGTAAGTGGGCAAACCTGCAAAATCGGCACTGTATCAAATACTTGTTCTCCCCACTGTACCTGGTTGTTTATAACAGCTCCCAAGCAGTAACACGTGATCATGAGTCCCATTTTCACATCAACCACCTAAAAAGCCGGTTTCCGATTCCTCTCAGGTACTGACTCTTGAGTAATGATCTGAATCCAGAGCATCAGCAGAGGAGCCCAGGTGTTTCCCACCCAGTTTGTCTCCTAACAGATGCTCTACTCCCTGCAGACACAAAACAATTGTTCTGAAAAACCAAAAGAGAATCTGTTTTCCTCCCATCCGTAAAACTCTGTAGCCCTTGGCCTGTTTGATTCATGACTTTTTTGGGGCGACCTCTGGAGAGTTGTTGTGGTTTCATTTTTTAAAAAACTACAGACAATCTTTAGATCACCATCCAGAAAAATGTGAGCACTGACAGACAGGATACAGCGCAGAGTGTACAGTCTCTTGCTGAGCACATACTGTATTGCTACCTTTTTGGAGTGTTTTGCTGAATATTTCTCTCTATACTGCAGTTCTTCAGTTCTATAAAGTGATTCAGAGATGACTCACACCCTTTACACCCACTGACAGCACACAAACACACTTTTACACTTTTTCACAGGAGGGAAGAGTCGCCCTGAGCCAAGCCACACACCCACACACCCGCCTCTCGAAGCTGCAGCCCAGGACGCAGTGCTAAAGCTCTGCGTGTGTGTGTATTATTATTCAAAGGTCTTTAACCTTGCTTTCTTCCTCTCGCTCGCTACCATTTCTGTATTTCTGTCACACACGCACGCAGTCAATCCTCCACAGCTCCGCCACATGTCATACGAAATACAATATTCATGTGTTCCCTCAGGACACACCCCGGAGACAGGCCTGGAATCCCCAAAATGCCTTGCTTGGAGAGCCTGATAAATGTATGTGCGAGTACATATGCTCTGACGGCCTCCATAAGTGCGTGCTATACGTTTTCCACTCAAATACACCAACATTAGCCTCATAAACCATCAGAAAAAGTACCAAATCAAACCTTTCTGAGCTGAACACCACTAAATGACAGCATGTCATTTCAGCCAAAGGTCCCACAAAGCAGCTAATGCACCTTCCTACATGACAATCAATTATAAGATGTGTAGTGGAGCGAGAGAGCACGCCGTAACATGGTCTTTCATCTTTCTGTCAAGATATTTCAGCTGAAGCTGCGATTCTTCTTCTGCTCGTTTGTTAAAAAAAGTTTAAGTGCAGAATGTCGGAAAGGAAAATGAGTTCAGGTTTTTTTGTTCAAAGTGAGTGAGTTGAAATTGGTTTTGAATTATATATAATCGTTAGATCTATGTGCATGTAGCAGACGGCAGGGGGTGGGGGGGTCTCTTTAATATCTCAATTGTTTCCTATAGTCAGGCATGATTTACTGCTGCATGCAGCTTCTCAGATTTTTCCATCCACAATATTGCTGTATGTCACTGTATGTCACTGAATCGTTTCATTTGTTTCTCTTTTCATTTAATAATAATAATAATAATAATAATAATAATATATAAACTTTGTGTCCATTTTCTTCCTTTAAAATTCCTTCGGAAATTCCAGGGTACATAACACACACAGTTTCTGCCAATCTCATGCTAATCTTGAGTACCTATAGAGTAGTATTGCATCCTTCATATCTCCGAAGAGTCTTTAGTTATATCATATTTATAAAACAGAGACAACCAGTATGGGGAAGTCCCAGAGCAAGTGGGGAAATTAATTACATATAAGCTGAAATGTTTTACCAGATGAGAAGTCTATGTATAATCTTTGTATCTCTTTTAATTCCTTTTATAGCTGTTTTAATTTTGCTTACTTTTATTTTGTGATTATTTTAATTCCCTTTTCTATGTAAAGCACTTTGAATTACCATAGTGAATATAATAATCTTGCCTTGCCTTGCCCAGATACGCTGTACCGATTCTTTCTGAAAACAGCCGAACTCATGGAGGCGTGCAGTGGGTGGAGCTAAAGAGTCACGAGCACACACACACACCCTGTGGCATTATCCCTGGATAACTTTCGATTCACTATACGTTTGTGTTGTTTACATTATATTATATGCACATTATATTGCCAACAAAACACAGACATTTGATGCAGTTTCACTCACCGCCTGCGGTTTCGACTCATGACCGGGAACAAACACACTGGCAGAACACCGGGAAAACAAACTGCATCCACTGTTCCCTTAACGCTGGGTTATTTAGGAAGCTGAACAAGGTTATCTTTCCCTCACAACCAAAAACACACTTCTTTAGTGACATTGTTGATTTCGTGGTCTAATAAAAAAATGACAGTGCTGCCGACGGCTTCTGTAACCCGAACAAAGCTTGTTAAAGGGTGCGCTCTTGCTCTCGCTCAGGTTGATGCGGGAGAAGTGCCCATACAAGGAATTCCGCCCTTTATGACATCACCCCCCCCCCCCCTTTAATAATAGAAACAGTAATTATTTATTTATTATTATTATTATTATTATTAACAAGAAAATATTATTTTATTTACTAATATATTACAAAAATACAGTTTCAGTTTTCCAAATGCATTTTAGAGGAAGGAGTTGATATATAGTATTTTTTGAATATACATTTTTATTATTATTATCAATAATATATTACAGAAACATACAAGTTTTGTTTTTCCAAAGGAATTTGAGGAAAAATCAGAGACAAAATAGATATTTAAATAAGCATAACAGCCAGCCAATCAGATTTTCACCCTTTATTCATATAGCTTTATATTCTGTATGATGTATTAATTTAATTTAATTATTTATATTGTAATGTTAAAAATAATAATAATTATTATTATTTAATAATATATTACACAAATATATCTTATTTTTAAAAAAAAAACTGAAAAAAACTGAAACAAAGTTGATATTTAAATGAGCACAACAGAGTCTAATGAGCTATAAATGAGTTATCACTCAGTCATCTTTCTCTATTCATGATGAACGATTCTCAGCCGAATTGATTTTGATACCAAAATATCTCAGTAGGTGATTCAGGACTTGAATGGCCCGTCAGCACATTTATAGGCTCCAGTGCACAGCTCCCAGCGTTTCTTGGTTATATTGAACACTCCTCTGAGGAAATGGCTCTATCTGAAGCAGTGCTGCCTCTCAGTAAAACCACAAGCCACAAAAGCACAGCAAAACCAGGACCACAGTCTAACTGGGAAACCACAGATGCTGGTTCTAGTTTAGCCAACGTGCTCCACCCTAATCTTTACAGAGATGGAGGCACTGGCATCAGAGACGCGCCTCCAATCAGAGGCTAAGATGTTTACTTTTCTGTTTCCTGGAACGTGTTGGCCCGCATTGCAGATACATGGCACTTTCCACGAATAGGCCCTGAAACATACAAAATTGGGCCTGAAAAAAATATTTCCTAACAAAAACTTGAGTAACAGAATTGAATGGTTAAGCTGGACGAATACATTCAACAGCATTATAAATATACTTTGCTCATAACTTCATGCTAGGTCAATTTTATGTTACATAACATTTCTAATAGTTCTCAAAACAACAAAAAAGAGTTTTGTGCCTCTGTTGCTTTAACCAAAGCATACCGTATAAACGGAAAGTGATGCATAGCCGCAGGAGATGATTATACATACAGTAGCACTTATGGGAAAAAGCAAGGAAAAGAGAAAAAGAAAGTCAGAGATGGAGATAGAAAGATGGAGAGAACAGGCTTGCTGCCTATCAGAGTTTGCAAGGCCGCAGTGATGTAACAGAACTTGATTACATCTAAAGCCCTACGGTCAGAAAGCTAATCAAGAGGAAGGAGAAGTCATACACACCCACAGACACCCCGAAGCTGTGTTTCCAGCTGTTGCATTCCGAACACTGGAAAAAAATTGAGGCGTTCGATCTCTAAAAAGTGATGACAACAGGTGGATTAATTATTTCAAAGAAATGTCTTGAGTGAACTTAAAAGGTTACGTTTCCATAATTTAAAATCTGCCAAGTATCTGTAAGAAGTTGTTCAATGCAAATTGCAATATTATGTGCTTTATACAAACCCGATTCCAAAAAAGTTGGGACACTGTACAAATTGTGAATAAAAAAGGAATGCAATAATTTACAAATCTCATAAACTTATATTTTATTCACAATAGAATATAGATAACATATCAAATGTTGAAAGTGAGACATTTTGAAATGTCATGCCAAATATTGGCTCATTTTGGATTTCATGAGAGCTACACATTCCAAAAAAGTTGGGACAGGTAGCAATAAGAGGCCGGAAAAGTTAAATGTACATATAAGGAACAGCTGGAGGACCAATTTGCAACTTATTAGGTCAATTGGCAACATGATTGGGTATAAAAAGAGCCTCTCAGAGTGGCAGTGTCTCTCAGAAGTCAAGATGGGCAGAGGATCACCAATTCCCCCAATGCTGCGGCGAAAAATAGTGGAGCAATATCAGAAAGGAGTTTCTCAGAGAAAAATTGCAAAGAGTTTGAAGTTATCATCATCTACAGTGCATAATATCATCCAAAGATTCAGAGAATCTGGAACAATCTCTGTGCGTAAGGGTCAAGGCCGGAAAACCATACTGGATGCCCGTGATCTTCGGGCCCTTAGACGGCACTGCATCACATACAGGAATGCTACTGTAATGGAGATCACAACATGGGCTCAGGAATACTTCCAGAAAACATTGTCGGTGAACACAATCCACCGTGCCATTCGCCGTTGCCGGCTAAAACTCTATAGGTCCAAAAAGAAGCCATATCTAAACATGATCCAGAAGCGCAGGCGTTTTCTCTGGGCCAAGGCTCATTTAAAATGGACTGTGGCAAAGTGGAAAACTGTTCTGTGGTCAGACGAATCAAAATTTGAAGTTCTTTTTGGAAAACTGGGACGCCATGTCATCCGGACTAAAGAGGACAAGGACAACCCAAGTTGTTATCAGCGCTCAGTTCAGAAGCCTGCATCTCTGATGGTATGGGGTTGCATGAGTGTGTGTGTGGCATGGGCAGCGTGCACATCTGGAAAGGCACCATCAATGCTGAAAGGTATATCCAAGTTCTAGAACAACATATGCTCCCATCCAGACGTCGTCTCTTTCAGGGAAGACCTTGCATTTTCCAACATGACAATGCCAGACCACATACTGCATCAATTACAACATCATGGCTGCGTAGAAGGATCCGGGTACTGAAATGGCCAGCCTGCAGTCCAGATCTTTCACCCATAGAAAACATTTGGCACATCATAAAGAGGAAGATGTGACAAAGAAGACCTAAGACAGTTGAGCAACTAGAAGCCTGTATTAGACAAGAATGGGACAACATTCCTATTCCTAAACTTGAGCAACTTGTCTCCTCAGTCCCCAGACGTTTGCAGACTGTTATAAAAAGAAGAGGGGATGCCACACAGTGGTAAACATGGCCTTGTCCCAACTTTTTTGAGATGTGTTGATGCCATGAAATTTAAAATCAACTTATTTTTCCCTTAAAATGATACATTTTCTCAGTTTAAACATTTGATATGTCATCTATGTTGTATTCTGAATAAAATATTGAAATTTGAAACTTCCACATCATTGCATTCTGTTTTTATTCACAATTTGTACAGTGTCCCAACTTTTTTGGAATCGGGTTTGTAAATGCATGAAGAGTAGAACATCACATGAAAAGTCAACACTTGAACAAGACAAAAAGAAGCATGAAGTATTTGCCACATGCAGACCTACAACTGGTCATTTTAGTAAAACATTTAAATATTTATATCTGTTAAATTTAATCTGTTAAATAAAACAGTTTTAAAATATAATTATTAATATTTTAAAACAGTTTTAAAATATAATTATTAATATTTATTTAGCTATATATATATATATATATATATATATATCAGGGCTCGACATTAAGCCTTTTCATGTGCTTGTCCGAGTCGTCATTCGGTCATTCACTTGTCCGAGTAAAAAAATGCTTGTCCAGAAAAAAATAGGATTTTATTTGTGTTGTAAATATAATTTATTCTAAAGCAATATTCTCATCAGTGTTCAGTCAGCTTTTACATATTTATGACATTTTAATCTTTATAAAGGGGATTTTTCCCCTAATCGTTTGAAATATAATGATCACATTTTCGAATTTAAAATGAAAGATGAAGCATATATTAAATTAGAATAGTAAGAAACTATAGGGCTGTTACCAATCAGAATAAATCATTTACACTGAAAAATTACATTATTTTGAATATACAAATAAGAAATGTTGGAAAGAATGATACTTTAAACACGAAACTAAACCGCCAGTAGGTGGCGGCAGGTGACTGTCTTAATGAGTGAGTCATTGAGTCATTTATTCAAACAATTCGTTCAAACGGCTGATTCGTTCAGGAATGAGGCAGTTGTTTATGAATGGGTAATTGAATCTTTGACTCAACCGATTCGTTCAAAATGCTGAATCATTCAGTAACACACTGTTGCTGTTAGATGCGTTATGGTTCTGATGTGATCTTGGAACTATTTTCGCTGCTGAAACAGAACAAAAACAGTCAATATTGCATCTAAAATGTAAGTGACTTAATATTAATTATTTGTTTATTGAACTGTCATATGAAATCAGTGTCATATTTTCAATCGTGATGGTATTTAGCACTCTTGGTCGTGTGATGTTGCTTAACTGTATCGTATGTTATAAATATAAAAGCTTACATTTTTATTTTTTATCGCAGTGTGTTACTGAGTTTCTTTGATCTGCGCTCGTGTGTTTCCATTTATCCTCGAGAGGCTGCGCGAGTCTCAACAGAGCAACCTTGTTGGCGTCAGAACATTATATATTATATTATTATCCACTATCAATCGCCACTTACACTAAATTAATGCAGAATCATTCTCGCGTTTTGGTGAATCCCTAGGTATTTTTTGTTATTGGCGTTTTAATCAGGATACTTGTCCGGTCGGACAAGTAAAATTATCTTTCACTTGCCCCTTCAAAAAATCCACTTGTCCCGGACAAGAGGACAAGCGTCAGTGTCCAGCCCTGTATATATAAACTTTCAAGGCCAGGTACAATATGTCTTCTAATGAAACAGGCAAAACACTGCTTTGACTTGGAGATCAAAACATTGCAATCTTTTTGTTATTGTAGCAGTTTTGGTCAAACTGTGCAGCTCTTGGAAATAATCATACACACTACACAGAAGCAAACACATTATCATTTGTTGTTTTGCAGCATCTGTTGATAGTAACCTTTTAACCAAGCACTAAGGCCATGCTATTTTAGAACAGAGCAAATCATTCTGTTAAATCTTGTAAGTCTCCAGGATAAAGGCCGATGTACCATTAAATTTCCTTCTGTATTCTTTGTCCCATCTTTCCTAAACACTGTTTATTAAAATGGCCAGCATGGCTCTGCGACACCACAACAATTGCACAAAGACTTCAAGTTTTAGGAACCCTCCATTTCAGAGTTCGCTCCTTAGCTCTACCCCTCACATGCTTGGATCTTCATCTCCATCTTCACGGTCCTTCTCCGTCACTGTTCTTTCAGCTGCACACCTCTCATTAAATGCATATTAATCGCAGTCTGATCTCAATGACCCCAGACAGCTTCCACATCTCAGGCTAATCAAATACAACGCCAGTCTGTTCTTGGCAAGTTTTCAACCAAAAGCGATACACTACAACCCGTTTATAAAAGAATATTGTCACAATTTACTCAACCTCATGTTGTTCCAAACATGTATGCATTTTTTTTTCTGTACAACACATTCTTTGTCCATATAATAAAAGCCAATGGGGTCCAATGTTGTTTTGGACCCCTTTGACTTTCACTGTATGGACAAAAACTTTTTAAAATATTTTACAAAATACTGCATTTTCTGTTCCACACGGGGCTGGAATGACATAAGGATGACAGAATATTCATTTTGGGGTGAACTATCTCTAAAAGTCATTAACAGAAAATCTGTATTGGGAAAGAAAAAGAAAGATTGTTACATTGCTACAAATTAGTATGTACTAACATCCATTAACCAAACACAGAATTCTACAATAAGAAAAAAAAAAAAGTTTGTATGTTTTCAGGTGCTACAGTGTTACTACAAAATGCAATTTTAGTTTTTATACTTCAAAATTTCACGTTTAATTCAATGTGTTACTTGCCGTTTCTTCGTAATTGTTTGTGAAATTTACAAGCAATTTCAAAGTGAAAATTGTTTCTGGGTGAATGATGGATAAGGATTTAAAATTTGGAAAAAAAAAAAATTTTCCCCATGAAAATGTCATTCCATATCAATTTAGAAATTAATTACATTTCTACCATTGTTGACATATACAAATGTACTGATATCCATAATTGGAGCTCAACAAACAATTAGTTCTAGGAAAACTACATTTTAATCACAATTAATATAATCAATTTGACATGGGCTCATTTTTGGCTGATGAAAACTAAAAATTCAGAACCAAATAAAAAAGAAAAGCTGGAAAATGTTTAAAAATGTTTTCCAATAAAGTAAATAAGACTTGTTTTATCCTTAACTCAACAAAAAACAGAATTGTGTAATCTAACACACAAATATGGGTTAAAAGAATTGCCTGTGTCATTGTTAGCCGGAATGACATACTGTTAGATGGAAGGACATTCTGCAGTATTTTTCAGGATTACCATAAAAACCATCCTCATATATATATACACTTTTAAAAATAATATATTAGTTTCAAGATGTAACATTAACATTATGGTAATTTAAATGTAGCCTTTGTAAAAATATAAAGCGAAACATTAAATGTGGAAAAATAAATTGTAAACGACTAATATTTTAATATAAGTCGACTAGCAGCAGCACTATCGTTTAATCGATAGTCGGCTAGTCTCGCACATCCCTAATATCCCTAATACAAATATTAATTAAAAACTAGATTGTTATGCAATATCAGGCACTAACTTAACCACCTGTGGAAAACTACAATTTAGCTATCATCACTTTAAGGTAATCTTTTAGATCAAATAGATAGTTTTTTAATATAAAAACATTATAAATGTTTTATTAGTGTTATCCAAAAGGACACATGATATTGCTACAAAGTGCACCAGTGACTGAAAAGATGACGCTTACTGGCCTTTGCACATGTTTTGGGGCTCCTTCAGGTTCTTCTTTTTGATACAATATTATGTCACATGACATACCAAAATGCATTACGGTCCAAAATGGCCACTGATGTCTGTTATCCAGGAATGACATTAGAGAAATCACAATTTGGAGACAAAAGTCTTTTTTCATAAATATGCAAATAAGCTTAGTATTATCACTAAATTTGTTAAATGGTACATCAGGTATCACTGAAAACATCAATACAATTATGCCCAAGTAGATTTTAAATACTTTTATTCATATGTTTTACGTTTTTGTCGTATTTTGTATTCAGGTTTTAAGCCAGGACAGTTACCTGGAATGACATTTTGAGCTCAATAGTTCCTTAAAGATTAATTATTTAGAATGAATACTCAAATGAGTAATTAAGAGGGGGAAGTCGAGTCATTTAATGTAGTGTATTTAAAAATGTACAGGGCTTGACGCTTACTTTTTTCCCAAGGAGCACCTGTGCTCCTAAGTTGAAAAATTTAGGAGCGCATTTAGTAGCGCAACTAACTATTTCTGCCTTTATATATACACTCACCTAAAGGATTATTAGGAACACCTGTTCAATTTCTCATTAATGCAATTATCTAATCAACCAATCACATGGCAGTTGCTTCAATGCATTTAGGGGTGTGGTCCTGGTCAAGACAATCTCCTGAACTCCAAACTGAATGTCAGAATGGGAAAGAAAGGTGATTTAAGCAATTTTGAGCGTGGCATGGTTGTTGGTGCCAGACGGGCCGGTCTGAGTATTTCACAATCTGCTCAGCTACTGGGATTTTCACGCACAACCATTTCTAGAGTTTACAAAGAATGGTGTGAAAAGGGAAAAACATCCAGTATGCGGCAGTCCTGTGGGCGAAAATGCCTTGTTGATGCTAGAGGTCAGAGGAGAATGGGCCGACTGATTCAAGCTGATAGAAGAGCAACTTTGACTGAAATAACCACTCGTTACAACCGAGGTATGCAGCAAAGCATTTGTGAAGCCACAACACGCACAACCTTGAGGCGGATGGGCTACAACAGCAGAAGACCCCACCGGGTACCACTCATCTCCACTACAAATAGGAAAAAGAGGCTACAATTTGCACGAGCTCACCAAAATTGGACAGTTGAAGACTGGAAAAATGTTGCCTGGTCTGATGAGTCTCGATTTCTGTTGAGACATTCAGATGGTAGAGTCAGAATTTGGCGTAAACAGAATGAGAACATGGATCCATCATGCCTTGTTACCACTGTGCAGGCTGGTGGTGGTGGTGGTGTAATGGTGTGGGGGATGTTTTCTTGGCACACTTTAGGCCCCTTAGTGCCAATTGGGCATCGTTTAAATGCCACGGCCTACCTGAGCATTGTTTCTGACCATGTCCATCCCTTTATGACCACCATGTACCCATCCTCTGATGGCTACTTCCAGCAGGATAATGCACCATGTCACAAAGCTCGAATCATTTCAAATTGGTTTCTTGAACATGACAATGAGTTCACTGTACTAAAATGGCCCCCACAGTCACCAGATCTCAACCCAATAGAGCATCTTTGGGATGTGGTGGAACGGGAGCTTCGTGCCCTGGATGTGCATCCCACAAATCTCCATCAACTGCAAGATGCTATCCTATCAATATGAGCCAACATTTCTAAAGAATGCTTTCAGCACCTTGTTGAATCAATGCCACGTAGAATTAAGGCAGTTCTGAAGGCGAAAGGGGGTCAAACACAGTATTAGTATGGTGTTCCTAATAATCCTTTAGGTGAGTGTATATACACTGTAACAGATTTTGCCATACTAGTGTTATTTTAGTATCACTGAGATACTATATAGTTTTTGTTAATATTTTGAATTCAATTTAATTCTGCTTTCATTTTAATTTTACTGAAAAGTTTTTGTAATTCTGTTGTTTTGTCTTTTTTTTAGTTTTTGTTATTTTTAAAAATATCTGTATAGTTTTTATTAATTTTTTATTTCAGTTTTAGTTTGGTACATCAGGGTAATGAAACTAAATAACAGGTTAATGAAACTAAATGAAAATAAGAAAAGCTTAAGTTTTTTATATTTTATGTCAGTTAACATTTATTTCAAGTAAAGAGATTTTTTATGGTTTTAGTTTTTGTTAACTATAATAACACTAGTAAAATCTATATTTTTAATCATATGCGTCAAATAATGTTCTTAGTCTTTCCTTCCTGTGACAGGACATCTGAGGTTTTTCGCATTTCGTGGAAAGAGAGCATGACTGCATACAGAAAGGCCATAAAAACTGCTAGATCTGCTTATTTCTCGACTCTCTTAGAAGAAAACAAACACAACCCTAGGTATTTATTTGATAC
This sequence comes from Coreius guichenoti, assembly GCA_039654105.1. Lineage (NCBI taxonomy): Eukaryota > Metazoa > Chordata > Actinopteri > Cypriniformes > Gobionidae > Coreius > Coreius guichenoti. The sequence continues at coordinate 23,392,936 of CM077189.1, forward strand.
AGTGGCTAAATTAACAAGAAGTAAAGCTTCAACTTCTGACGTTTGCAAACAGCACAGTAGTAATGACTTTATGAACTTCTTTACGTGCAAGATTGATAATAGTAGGAAGAAAATTATAACTATACAACCATCTACTACAGTATCACTTCAGACAGTGCATTGTAGTGTCACTGAGGAAAAATTCCACTCATTCACTGCTATAGGAGAGGAAGAATTTGCTAAACTCGTTAAATCATCTAAATCAACAACATGTATGCTCAACCCTATACCAACTAAGCTACTAAAAGAGATGCTTCCAGAGGTCATAGATCCTCTTCTTAATATCATTAATTCATCCTTGTCATTAGGATATGTACTGAAAACTTTTAAGTTGGATATTATTATTAAACCACTTATTAAAAAAACGCAACTTGATCCTACAGAATTAGTCAATTACAGGCCAATCTCAAATCTACCCTTTATGTCAAAAATACTAGAAAAGGCAGTGTCCTCACAACTATGCTCCTTTTTAGAAAGAAATGATATCTGTGAGGATTTCCAGTCTGAGACTGAGACTGCTCTCATCAGAGTAACAAATTATTTACTCTTATCATCTGATCGTGGTTGTATATCTCTATTAGTGTTACTCGATCTTAGTGCTGCATTCGATACTATCGACCACAACATTCTTTTGAATAGACTCAAAAATTATGTTGGCATTAGTGGAATTGCATTGGCATGGTTTAAATCATACTTATTTGACCGTTATCAGTTTGTAGCAGTAAATGAAGAGATGTCACACCGATCACAAGTTCAGTATGGAGTACCGCAAGGCTCAGCGCTAGGACCGTTGCTTTTCACCCTGTACATGCTACCACTGGGAGCTATCATTAGGAAGCATTGCGTTAGTTTTCATTGTTATGCTTACGATACTCAGCTCTATATTTCTTCATGCCCTGACGAAACTTACCAATTCACAAGATTAAAGGAATGCATAGCTGGTATAAAAAATTGGATGACTATTAATTTCCTGCAACTTAATTCAGAAAAAACAGAATTGGACAAAAAAACTCCACAAGTAGTAACCTAGAATGACTGCTCTGTCAAGTCCTCGTCGTCAGTTAGGAACCTGGGTGTGCTCTTTGATACCAATCTTTCATTTGAAAGCCACGTTTCTAGCATCTGTAAAACTGCATTCTACCATCTTAAAAATATATCTAAATTACGGCACATGCTTTCAATGCTTTCACACGACAATCACGCCCGCCCTAGTGTGAAGCTGGAACCCAGGCACACTTAGGACGCGAGCACCCTGGCGCCAGGCGTCGCATGAAGTTGCAGACTGTAGAATCTAATGAAGGTGTGCGGGGTGGCCCACCTGGCCGCCTCGCAAATCTCCTGAAGCGAGACTCCAGAAAGGAGGGCCACCGAGGAGGCCATGCCCCTGGTGGAATGAGCTCTCACGGCCATCGGTGAAGGCAAATTGCGCACCTGATAAGCCGTGGCTATAGCCTGGACAATCCAGTTACTGATTGTCTGTTTTGATGCAGGCAGCCCTTTCCTGGGTGAGCCAAAGCACACCAACAACTGGTCTGACTTTCTCCACTGCGAAGACTTCTCTAAGTAGATTCTTAGTGCTCTGACCGGGCAGAGCAGGTGAAGTCTCCCCGCTTCCGCCGTCACGTGAGGTGGAGGATGGAAGGCCTGAAGAACCACTGACCGTGCCACACTCGATGGCACCTTGGGCACGTAGCCCAGCCTTGGATGTAAGATGGCCTTAACTCCGCCAGGGGCAAACTCCAGGCAAGTTGGCGTAATCGCCAAGGCCTGGAGGTCCCGCACTCTCCACAGAGAAGTGATGGCAAGGAGAAAGGCCACCTTCAGGGTCAGGTTCTTTGCCTCAGCCGACTCTAGTGGTTTAAAGGGGGCCTCAACCAACCCTTCGAGCACCACAGCCAGATCCCAGGTTGGGACTCTGGAGCGAGCCGCAGGCCTCATCCTCCAAACCCCACGGAGGAACCGTACAACCAAATGGTGCCTCCCCAAAGGCCCATCACCTACAGGCGAGTGGAAAGCCGCAATGGCAGCCACATACACCTTAAGTGTGGACGGGGTAAGACCGGCGGAGAAACGATCAGACCACCCCGTTGATAAGCTCTTCCCACCAGTGTTGATGTATCCCTGCATGGCTTGGTGGGCAGTACCGGGGCTTTAAGGGACGATGCAGCGTCAGGCGAAAGATAACTCACAAGAGCTTCTTCCACTCGCGGCATCGTCCCATAGCCATATTCAGACGCCCCCAGCACGTTACCAAAGGCCCATCACCTACAGGCGAGTGGAAAGCCGCAATGGCAGCCACATACACCTTAAGTGTGGACGGGGTAAGACCGGCGGAGAAACGATCTTGGAGGAACTCCAGCACTGAAGCCACTGGGCAGTTAACTGGGTCCACCTCACGCTCTCTACACCAAGTGGAAAACACATTCCACTTCAGGCTGTACAGTCTCCTGATGGAAGGAGCCCTGGAGCTGAGTAAGGTCTCAACAACACCTGCTGACAGGCCAGCCTCTAGGTACCGGGCCCCCTCGGGGGCCAGACCCAGAGGTTCCACAGCTCTGGCCGAGGGTGAAATATTGTGCCCCCTGCCTGAGACAGCAGATCCCTCCTCAGAGGGACCTGCCACGGGAGACCGTCTAGCAGTGCTACAATGTTTGAGAACCATACCCGGGTCGGCCAGCAGGGTAGTAGGCTGCCACTAGAAGTAGGCTAATCCCTTCTCGGCGGACCCGCTCCAAGACTCCCGGGAGCAGAGCTATCGGGGGAAATGCGTACAGACGCAGCCTCAGCCACGTCTGCGTCATGGCATCCAACCCTAGCGGGGCTGGATGCTCAAGGGAGAACCACAGTGGGCAGTGGGCAGTGGGCAGTGGGACGTCTCTCGAGACACGAATAGATCCACTTCCACTGGGCTGAACCTCTCGCACATGGCCTCCACCACCTCTGGGCCTCAACCCCTGCCTCGACAGGACGTCTGCTCCCTGATTTTGGTCCCCTGGGATGTACATCGCTCTGAGAGACGACAGTTTCCCCTGGGACCACAGGAGGATCTGGTGTGCCAGTCTGCATAGAGGGCGCGACCTCAGACCCCCCTGATGATTCAGATACGAAACTACAGACATGTTGTCTGATCGTATCAGTACATGGTGGCCGCGGAGGTCCGGGAAAAAGCTCCTCAGAGCTTTGTAGACCGCCAGCATTTCCAGGCAATTGATATGCCAGGAAGAATGCCGGGTCTCCCACAGACCTCTCGCAAATCGGCCTTCCATGACCGCGCCCTAACCAGTGAGGGAGGCGTCTGTTGAAACGGTCTTCCGGCAACATGACGCTCCCAACACTGGCCCCTGGGACAGAAACCAAGGTTTCTTCCATATGACGAGGGAACGAAGACATCTGCGCGTTACCCTGATCATACGGAACAGATTTCCTCTCGAGGAAAACCCCTTGGTTTTCAGCCACCACTGTAGGGGCCTCATGTGTAGCAGGCCGAACGGAATTATGTCGATATAATTGAGTACACAGATGCCCTGGAGTCTGAGGGGAATGAGAGCTGCATCCATGCACTTGGTGAAGGTGCGAGGGGAAAGAGCTAGGCCGAAGGGAAGAACCCGATATTGGTACGCTTCGCCCCCAAAAGCGAACCTCAGGAACTTCTTGTGACATGGAAGGATGGATACATGGAAGTATGCGTCTTTTAGATCTATTGTGACGAACCAGTCCTCGAACTGGATCTGACTCACGATGGCTGGAATTGTGAGCATCTTGAATCTGAATCTCCTCAAAGACCGATTCAAGTGCCTCAGATCTATTATTGGACGCAACCTCCCATCCTTCTTGGGAACTATGAAGTTCGGCTGAGTCCGGCTGTAGAACCCGGACTCTCTGTCTGGCGGAGGAACACGTTCTATGGCCTCCTTTACCAACAGAGAGTGGACTTCTTGTTCCATAACCCACACCTGCTCTGGGGCCACTACAGTCCAGACCACCCCGTTGATAAGCTCTTCCCACCAGCGTTGATGTATCCCTGCATGGCTTGGTGGGCAGTACCGGGGCTTTAAGGGACGACGCAGCGTCAGGCGAAAGATAGCTCACAAGAGCTTCTTCCACTCGCGGCATCGTCCCATAGCCATATTCAGACGCCCCCAGCACGTTACCGAAGTCCAGCACTGGGGGATTGGACAGGCGCACTGAATATGGCTTTTCCCATGACTTGCACAATTCGCTATGTAAGTCTGGGAAAAATGGCAAGCCCCGGCGTGGAGGTTGAGCCCGCCGCTTGAAAAAGCGTCCATCCCGCTTGCTTTTTGGCTGGACTTCAAGCTTTTCCTGTGGCCAATCAATACTAAGCTTGGCCACAGCGTGGGTCAAAACCTCCACCAGCTCCTTTTGAGCGGGAGAGTGAAGAGGCAATTCAGCCTGCACTTCACCCGCCTCGATACTGAGTGCATCTGACTCCTCAGAGCCAGACAACTGCAGCATCGGATTCTCCACCCCGCGGGAAGAAGCCACTTCGCGGGCTTCCGCACGGGGCGGGAGAGCATCTGAATCGTCAGATGAGGACTGGGAAGATGCCTCGGCAGTCCCACGTCCCGCTGACAGATCCACTTGTGAGCCCCATGATCTGTATCGCCGCGCTGCCTCAACAGACGCGGGACCAGAACCACGGGGCTCGCGAGCCTGGCCGGCCTCATCAAACACGGCCAGCCGTGAGCGTAACACTCTAAGCGGCAGCTTCTCACAATTACTGCAGGCAGCCCCCTCGAGAGCTGCCCGAGCATGCTGCGCGCCCAGACAATACACACACAATTGGTGTGTGTCCGTGCCCATAATATAGCGCGGACACGGGTGCACACACCTTTTGTACTGCTCGCTTCCATGCTTTTAATAACTTGGACAGACAACACCAAATAGTACAAACAATTCACACAGAGTGCCTCGCTGAAGAGCAAAAGCTGTCTGTACTATGTGCCGGCGTCCCCTTTGTAGCTTCCGTGTATGCCATCACATACTACGTCATGACGCAGCACTAATCAGGATTGGAGATAGATTTCATTCATGTTTCAGACGCGCTACGCGAGAGGGCGTTCCCAAAGTGTCGATAGACGCAGTGCAAGTTCCCTCAAAAGGGAACTAATCCGCAGGGATTTTTTATTCGCACACATGCTCCAAAATACATTTTACAGTTCGCACACATCTATTTTTAGTCGCAAATGTGAGTGAAATGGTCGCACTGTCGAGCCCTGATGTATATATTTTTTATATTATGACTATGCTTTGGACACCAGAATTGACACGTCACGTCATTGACCCTTCTACACCAATTTTTTTTTTTCAGTGTATAGAGATCATTGCGTCTGAGATGAATGCTCCTATGTCCACATGATGAACACTGAATGAATGAAATGTCGAAAGGACAAAGCTGTTTGAGATGTTTGACTTTTTTTTCAAATGCTTTGCTTATTCTTTAGTAAATGAGTTTATGCCACTCCGGGCAGCCTTCAGAGCACTGATACACTAGCAAGACTTTAATAATGGCATTTAGAGAGGGCCATAGAGGGGGTGTGCTGAGTGTAATGTGTAGGCCTGGGGGGTGGGGGGGTGCGCAGCATGTACAGGCATCGATCAAAACACTCACTGACTCTCTCACTGAGTCACAAACTGAAAAATACATTAACTATAAGTCACAGATGCAGTTTGACCTAGCTGGTGTACATATGTAGGCCTACTCCTCAAACACACACACATTTCAGTTGAGCCTGAACCAGACTGATTCAGCTACATCCTGTCTCCCTGTAAGCTGTATTAGCCATGCTATTAAATTAATCTGCTCTTCACAAGCAGGTAAAATTCCACAGCTCTATCTTTTCCAGGTTATATGCTTGTAATTGAGACAGTAAGGGTCAGGAGCCGTTAATGTGTCTAGGTAGATTTTACACATCTGACAGGAAGAATGATGAGGCAAATTGATAGAGGGCATACCAATAAATGTGATTACAATAACTGGCAGCACTAAACCTGGCACACACACCAATTTGAATCCAAAATTAGGGCAAATATCCCTCCTGATAAGGCCTTCTTCTCTGATGGTTAGTATCTCAGCTGTTCCTCACAGATGCTCAGATTGAAACACAAAATGACAAGGCACAAACGCTAAATAATTTTAGTACACATGCAAAAGTCTATAACTTAATGAAAGAATTTAGTTCCAGTCAAAGCTTTGACTACATCAGGATTAGGGAGATCAAATGTATGACTAAACTCATATCTGTCAATAATCAATGTAGGCTTCCAGTGAACCAATGCAAAAATCTATTAAAATGGCACAAAGCTGCTTTCATAACCATATTTTTGCACATACATGCCAGAGGTGCTATTCTTATATTCTCGCATAATTCTTTCTTCATCATATTAGCTCTAAGACATATGAAGAACAATTTTGACTGATATCATAACAAGCCTTATATCACAGATCTGTGAATCATTGTCCCACTGGGACGCACTCGAATCCTGTCATACAACCTCGATAACTCACTGCTCGATTTGTTATTCTGATGACGAATCTGGACACGCCGCCCACGCCCACGAGAGCAGAGAAGGTGCGTAATTGCCCCCTCCGCCTCCGCGCGTCAAAGATTCAGCTTCCCTTCTTCAACTATACACGAGGATGCTCATTCACATTACATTTATTATCCCCATAAAAACATACAATTTAACCCGTACCTATTGGAAATGGTGATTTTTGACGCCCCGTGACCAGCATTCCAATTTTGGCAGTCATATTAATTCGGAGTTCAAGCTCCTTTACGTGAAATAAAGTTAAATTCTAACAGGTTTTTGTGATTATAGATACGTATCTGATATCTTTAGTAGGCCGAATAATGTGAGTTAGCATAGGCCTACTATTAATCAATGGCTTTAAGGGCGTTCGACGTTTTAAAGGAATTCCTGTCAGTATTTTTCTGTCGAGGTTTAACAGCACTAACTATCTTAAAGACCTTTTAAACAGAACTTTAAAGTTATTGTGATGCATTTGTGATGTATAAATCTATAATAAATAGATAAATTATTATTACATTAATCGTGTTGTGTGTCGTACCATCCCATACCGATACTGAAAGCGCTCGAGCTGCGAACTGTTGCTATGGTTACCTCAGGCAAACGGGACTTCAGTTCGCTAGCGGCTATTTAGTGCTGACTTGTATATAACTTTTGTGTGTACTGAACTAATTGATACACAAACATTGTTACAAGTACAAAAAAGACATACTTTTAAACTTTTTGGTTGTTTGTTTGACTCAGGGGTTCGAGCCATTGAACTGAGGGTCAGACTCTCCAACAGTCCACCAATAATTCATGCCATGATTAACATCAGACACCTGTACGCTTCACTACTTGAAAAAAAACAACAACATTAAGAATACCCAACTAGAACATAAACGATCTGATAAATCAATAAAAATGTAAGAGTAGGCCTACCCAGCGCCGTTAGATTTGTAAATAATGGGCTCTGCCGGTTTAGGGACCAAAACGCATCACGTACCTTTCATCCAGTCCACAACTTGACTGGGGCTCCATTTACTAACAGGTTCCATGACGAGAGCCATCGCGAAACTTTCTGTGGTTGCCCCCCTCAACACGGCTGAAGATGTGGTTTAACGAAGCTCTGGGGAGCTCAGATCGGTGGTCTCACGTTAAGCGCCTAGATTTGGCCGCCGGTTACGCGATTTCATCCCATCCAGAATTGCGCATCCAAGAGCGTCACACCGAACGACATCAAGCACATTCCTAACCATTTACTCCAGCAAACTCAAGCGTTTCTTATTAGTAACACCCATATCTAAGAGCCCAAACCTGGTCCCCGTTTCGGTTCAGATCCTGGCATAATGTGCCATGCTCAGCCGGGTCCCCAACAGTCGCGTCTTCATGCCATGCACCAAATGCAGTCTCTCCTGTTTCTCCCTTCGTTTTCTTCTCCTCTCCTCTCCTCTTTAGGAGTCTGTACCTTTCAGATGTGGACTAGCGGGTATATAGAGTAAGACAGAGAGAAAGGAGCGGTGTACCCACGGGGACTCAAGTGAACGTCGCTTTCAAAAGCAGCGGCGAGCGTTGATTCAATTGGGCGCGCACTCCTCCTGTGGGTGGTGCGGCAAAGTGAATTTGACTCGCGCGCTCGGTTTATTTCCCACGAGGATAAAAGGCTTTCGGCCGTATTCATTTTAATGAGGGCACGCTGGTTCGCCCTGCTTCAAAAACTCTGTAAAAGCAGTGCACGCAAAGTATTTGTCTGGAATATGTAATGATGTTCATACAGAGGCATGAGACTTGGCCACTTGGGACTATGTGTAGTTAATGTTGTGGTCTAAACCAAAATTATAGAGCATAAACCATATATGAGAGACAAGAATAACATACATGGGAGTTCAATAGGGGCTAGTTGTCACACGTTTTACTCCAGTGAATATTTCTCAGGGTAGGTTTATTTTTGAAAGTCAATTTCTGTACAAGAACATAGCCTAAAGCCTTAAAAAGCTATTAAACATTTAGATTTCCACACACGTTGCCCAGAAATAAATATGCAGTTAATGTAACAAAACTTTGGTGAAACTAGATGGGCAAGTTTTCTCAATACCTGCCATTAAACAGCCTATTTCATGCTTTCATGCAAAATATAAAAACTACACAAAACAAGCATTCATGAAACATGTAGCTAACATACAAAATTATCTATTGTTTCAGCCTAAAATTTTAAAGAAAAATACCCTTGAATTTCGCAAAAAACACTAGGTTTTTGAAACCAACAAAGCCATTATTTACATAATATATAACTCATAAACTAAGAGAGATTTGACAAAAGGCGTTTTATTTTCACATTATAAGGGAGTACTGAAGAATATCTCAAATTTAAACTACAAATCACATTCCTAATGTTAAAATAAACAGCTACCGCATCTATTATTCACAGAAAGAGAAAACAAAATTGTTTAATGTGGTTTATTATTGTTGGCAGCCTTAGCACTGTGTAAAGTAGAAAAAACTTCCTTTTCCTTGTGAATTCTGTCATAGACATATGTAATTGGTTCACTGAAATACAAATCTATTTAATTAGGTACTTCATCATAAAAATTTCTGTCATTTGGAAGAAATTAGCATGTTTTTGTTGCATACAGAACAGTTTTATGAGTGTTTTCGATATAAATTGAAGTGGTCTAGCAGACCCATCCAACATGGACAGTTTCACCAGTTCACCATCATCCCTGGCCTTCATCCTGGCTGCCTATTGATTTTTTTCCAACTCATCCTTACTTCAGAACCAGAGCAGATGGAGCCAGGAGGCTGGAGTCGGGCCCAGATCAGGCTCCAGTATGTCAGCATGAATCATACAACAGATTCTGTGGAACCTAACCACGGAGATTCAGTGATCAGTGGGCTCTGCCCCATAAGCATGCACTCTTAATCACACGGGGAGGGAATCAGAGCAGGAAGATTTGCAGCCAATTGCAGCAGTCAAGTCCAGAATCTTTTTTAGCACCTGATTTCATATTTGCCCCCTAAGTGTGCTCTTTTACAAGGGCTGTGTGTGGCCACAACTGCTTTTGAAACTGATCTTTGTCATTTTTTCTCATTTTAATTTATTTTCACATATTTGGGGTAGTGTGCCCCCTTCTGGCCACCCAGAGACATGAGCAAAAGTTGCAGTCCTTTTCTAGGAGCTTTAAGGAAAAACAGAAAGGATTGATCATACTTTTTCTATTTGAATACGTTCAATGTATTTTGCAACAGTGCAGGTTCATAGATACACGCTACTACTACATACACCAGTTGTGATCTAGTAATAATCACTTGTGAGATCTGGATATCATAGTTTTAGATACAAAAGAAAAGCTTGTCCTTTGTTCTGGGATGAGTGCTATGAAAAGCAGGGAAAGCAGGCTAGGAAACGTCAGATAGAAAGATTCTGTCAGCTCTGCTTCCTTATGCTGTTTTTGCTGTGCAAACAGGGTGGTAAACAAACACCTCCAGATGGATGGCGGGGGGATCGGCTTCAAAACGCATTGCTGCTTTTGAGTGGGAGGAACTAGGGTGTTTTTATTTCCTGCTGGCCTAGATGTTGTGGAGATGTTAAATTTATTCCCCCATCCATGCTGCTCCTACTCCTCTAGAATGGCAAAAAATGAGTGTATGCCGTTTTGGAAAATTAAGTGGGTTAGCAGTGCTGTCTGACAGCTGCCACAGGGCTCCTTATCCATAATAAACACAGGTGGGCGGAATATGCTTGTCTGACACTAAGATACCTGTCTGTCCTGAGAACAAGCTGAGAGGTTTGGGGTGCATATTCGTTCCTTTTTTTCCATTCCATTTGAGTTTTCTTTAGGAAGACTGGTCCTACAGGAATGCTCTGGGCTCAAAAGAAGATATAAACTTTATCAACATCTCTGGCATGCTGTCAGTTACTACAGAATATTTCTCCACAGTTTGTAAACAACAAAACAAAAATCACATTACAGTAATGTTCTCACAACATACGTCTTACATAAATACGTCTATATGGGGGGCAAATCATGTTAAAAATATGTTTTTTCACTGTTTTAAATAGTATATCCACAATATTTAAACATTATGTTAACATGAGAATAGAGACAGTTGCCCTTTTTATAGACTAACTAAATCTACTTTAACGATGCTGGAAATATGCAAAGTGTATGTTATGGAATTCATAAACAGGCATTGCAATATACAGTCTTGCTCAAAAGTTTACACATCCCTTGCAGAATCTGAAAATGTGAATAAGAGGGATCATACAAAATGCATGTTATTTTTTATTTAGTACTGTCCTGAATACGATATTTTATAAAGATGTTTACATATAGTCCAGAAGACAAAAACATTGCTGAATTTATAAAAATGACCCTGTTTAAAAGTTTATGTACCCTTGATTCTTAATACTGTGTGTCATTATCTGGAATATCCATGGCTTTGTTTTGTGATGGTTGTTCTTGAGTCCCTTGTTTGTCCTGAGCAGTTAAACTGCCCAATGTTCTTCAGAAAAATCCTCCAGGTCCTGCAAATTCTTCCGTTTTCCAGCATCTTTTGCGTATTTGAACCCTCTCCAGCAGTGACTATGATTTTGAGATCCATCTTTTCACACTGAGGACAACTGAGGGACTCAAACACAACTATTAAAAAAGGTTCAAACATTCACTGATGCTCCAGAAGGAAACACGATGTAAACTTTTGAGTTTGTTGAGTTTGAAGATGTCCAAATTTTTCTTATTTATAGTTTAAATATCAAATTTTTGTCATTTAGTACTGCCCTTCGGAAGCAACAGAAGATACTTACATGTTTCCCAAAGACAAATTAAGTACAATTTACCTTGATCTTTAAATTCAATAAGTTTTCACCCCCTGGCTCTTAATGCGTTGTGTTTCCTTCTGGAGCATCAGTGAATGTTTCAACCTTTTTTAATAGTTGTGTTTGAGTCCCTCAATTGTCCTCAGTGTGAAAAGATGGATCTCAAAATCATACAGTCACTGCTGGAAAGGGTTTCTGAAGAACATTGGGCAGTTTAACTGCTCAGGACAAACAAGGGACTCAAGAACAAAAAAGACAAAAAAACGTTGTGGATCATCGAGGTAACGACACATAAGAATCAAGGGTACATATTAAGAATCAAGGGTACATAACTTTTGAACTGGGTAATTTTTATAAATTCAGCTATTTCTTTTGTCGTGAACCATATGTAAAATATTTTATTCAGGACAGTACTAAATAAAAAAATAACATGGATTTTGTATGATCCCTCTTATTTTGTTCAAATTATTTACATTTTCACAGATTCTGCAACTGCAAGGGGTGTGTAAACTTTTGAGCAATAAAGTCCTTCATCGATAGCAATCGGTTTTGCAGGTTTGTTTTAACTGTAGATAAAGCTTCATTTGATCCAGCGCTCTGTTCTCTGTTGTCTGAAGTACACTACAGACTTTATATAGCCCCGCCCCATTTCAGCAGCGAGTTCGTTGTGTTCTGTCTTCCGGTTTGTATTTCCACAGCATGAAGGTAAGATCTTATGGATTTATGGATGAACCGCTCGTTTTAAAATCTTCCCGATCTACTGACATTTGTTATGACATCCCCTTCAAACATTACAATGCTCATGATAACTTTCGTTAACTCTACAATAAGTAAATCAACAGCGATGCCATAGAAATATACAGAGCTACCCCAAAACGGAAGTTCAAACACAAAATTGGCTGGCTGCTTGTTTCTCTGGAATAAGGTTTTATGAAGTAATGATAAACACTTCAGGTCCAAACAATTCAATGTGTATGTGAGATCAGCTGCTCCACCGAATGATTCAGACTTAAATCGCAAACCATTCCGTTTTGTTAACCCGTTCAAACAATTCTTGGGAAAGAGCCATCTACAAAATCAATTCATTCACGGACGAGGCATCATGGGAAACAATTGCTGGAGGTGATTCATGGGTCGTTAAAATAGTAATTTCCCTCGACAGACAAGGACTTATCAGTACATTTTTTTTCTTATTCTGATTAGATGAAAGAAAATATAGGAGGGCACGCTGCACATGTGAGACATTTCTCCAAACGATTCAGTGCATGAGTGAGATGTCCAAATGATTCAGACTGAATTGCTAACCCATTTGACCAATTCAAAGAAAAGAACTGCTTCATTTACAAATCAAGCTTTGCTAATTATTCTTATTACTTCAACACAAATATGAGCTTTACATTTCTAATTTAAGTACATGATACTGTCTTACATCAGTGCTCCTCAACCAAAGATTGATGGATCATTTTGGTTCAGTAGTCAGTACAGTAGTCACAATGCCTGTTTGATGAGCCTTAGTTGAAGCTATTGGTCTTGCTGGTCTGAGCTTTCTCTCTCTTTCTCTCACTATAATAGCATAACCGTTCTGCTGATGGATGGCCGTTTCCACAAAGCTAAACAAACACTCTCCAATAGAGCGATTGCAGGCCATTAAGCCATTTTATCAAGACCAATGGACAAATGCCCCCCCCCCCCCCCCCCCACCCCCCCACCCCCCACCGTCAACAACTTTGGATTAATCTCCAGTTTAGATTTCAGATCCAATCTCAAGGCCAATTTGTGTGGACCACAGTAACAAGGTTTTTTTTAGAGTCAATCGATCAAAGTTACTACCAACTTCCAGATCTTGACAGAGCACAGAGTAATTTTCACTTAATAACTCATGGCATGTGGACTATTAATTATTAATTTCACAACTTCAGCGGAGGTTGATCTTGAGGGAAGTGCCTTGGACTGTAATGGTGGGAAAATAAAAAAAATAAAGAAGAAAAAAAATAGATACAGAAAGACAATGCACTCGTATTAAATTAATGGGAGAAAGTGCAACGCGTAATATGGCGGAATAAGTCCACCTTCTAAAGAAAAGAGCCGATTGGTAAAATCATTGCGTCATTGCAGCTGCAGTTAGAAGCTCCGGTTCCTATAGAAACAGTCAGTGTGCCATTTTTGTCATGATTTGAGAGTTTAGAAACAGTTGTTCTCAGATTTCATTGGTGATTTCAAATATGAAATTTAATCGTAAGCTTGGTGAACAGTTTTTGAAGAATTTAATGTTTCTCCATTTAAAGAGATAGGAGCTGCACTTGCATGCCCGAGAGACATTTCAAAGATGGCCGCAGAGTAAAATGACTTGTCTTAAAGGGATATTTGTCCTGTTTAAATACCCACACTTGCGGTCTTGGCCACTTGAGAGCACGTGCACGCGACAGGAAGTAAGTGTGCAAGACTGTCCCATGTCCTAAAAATGCCAAAGTGCAGTGCCCTCTCAAAGGCCCTGTCCCAAATGGCACACTTCATATTCACTTTCGGTCTTGTGGACTTGCTGTACAATGGCTGCTGTGTGCGCGCGTTAAGTCCGTGAGACCGTAGGGTGTGCCATTTGTCATTTTAGAATCCAGAAGGGTGCTCGCAAACCCTTGCATTATGATAGCGACTTTTGCATGGTTCGGTTTGCACACATAATCTAGTCTTCCCTATTTCGAGCCTGTATGCATGTATGTTTCCAGTTTCCACCTCCAAGGAAGCTTAATGTACTTTAAAAACAGGATGTGATTTAGACCTAAAGGTTGAATGAATCAACTACGGTCTATTACACTTTGCATAACATCAAACCCCTATATTTTTCACTCCAGTCACTTCTCTCCTTCTCCTGTCCCTGTTGTGCTGTATAATATCTCAAGCACTTCAATAACATAACAGCGTTAATTATGAAGGGAAAAGTTGATGGACAGATTTTGAGGGCAATACTAAACCCTAGTGGTGAAGCATTGCAGTGCAGTATTTATGATTTATTTATATAATCACATAACAGAGAGGCACTTTCAAGCTGGTTTGTGAGCTGTGCCATTTATAACTCTATTTATAATTTAAAATAGTCAGTTCTACTTTCCTTGCGTGTCCAGGATCCTCTCCATGGATTTAGGTTCTTTCTGTTCTGAACATGTCCCTGTGAGATTGTTCTACAATAACAACATCACAAATATGGCTGGGGGAAAAACTTTTTTTTATTATTATTTACCCACTGAAACAAAAATTACACCCAGGAGGAAAAGGCAAGCAATATTATTTTACTCTCCCTTCTCATAGCAGAAGAGGTTCATTCAGCACACTTATTAAACAACATACATAATGTTATCAAGCCTGCATAAAAAGACTAAATGGAGGGTAATTTATATTCATGCTTTGTATTGCTGTCAGAATAGCTTTTATGATATTTCTCAGAGTGCTTGAGCTATTATTCATAACCTAGCAGTAGTGTAGAGAGGTCATGAATAGCGCTTGTTTTCTTCTGTATAGGTGAAGGAGTCTCCCTGGAAGGGCAGCGCTGGTGGCTGGTTGTAGTTTGCCATCATGAAGATAAAGATAGTTCCTAACGTCATAACTGGAGTGACCACAAAGAAGCAGAGTCGGTCCACTGTCCTGGCAATCCCACTCCAGTTGTCCTTTTCCTGAAGCAGAAATGGTTAATGGTTAGGATTGTAAGTTTAGCTTGTAGGGAATATATATATATATATATATATATGTTCATGCAATGCATTTGCCCACACTGTAAAGATATTTAAAACTTTAGTTCAGTTGCTGTATAATTTGCTGTATAATCAAGTCATTTCAATTTAAATTATATTAATCTGACTTAAAAAAAAAGTTGAAATTAGTACGTTTTTTGATGAGATAAAGTAATGGGAAAACGTTGTATTGACGTGTTGATCATAACATTTTTTAGCAGCATCTGGTAACAGTCATTTTTGTTGTGCATTTGATTAAATGAATCGTTTAATTAAATGGAATGTATTAAATGAATCATTTAAATTTATTATTTATACTCTTATTATTACTCTTATATATACTTAGATTGGAATATAATATTTATATGTATTTTTATACCTATATGCAGCCTACTGTATAATTATGAAACTATCATAATTTATCATTTTATTGTATTTATATAATTCATAATAATGTAGTAATAAACTTGGTTTCATTCTTTGAAATAAAGCAAAATGAAAAGGTTCAAACTTCCAAATAAAAAACAAAATGCTCCAGAAATTCTTAATGCACAAAGAAAGTTTTGTTATGATAACTAAATTCCTATAAATGCCTGAGGTATCAAATATGATACATAAAACATTGCAAAACTGTTTTTACATATTTTGTCTAAAGGTTTAAAAGTCAGTTTAATATGTCAGGCTATACAGGGTTAAAAATAGGAAATCATCTCCTGCAAAGTGTTTACTGGATTTAATTGTCTTCTTACCTCATTATAGTCATTTTTGTCATGCATGTGCTTAACGATGTAATTGGCTCCTTCCACAGCTGGCTTCATCTCGTTGTACAGCTGTTCCGAGACATCGGAGTCATTACTGGATGTGTACGCTGTGAAGAATTTACTTTTAGTGGCATTAAACTGATAACACTTTAGCCTAAATAAGATCATAATATGAGTTTAAAGTGTCATTCTGGTCATGTGGGACTGACTGGCTTTGGGAGTGGGGCGAGCAGCCATGCCATGCCTCTCTGATTGCTTCTCAAACATCAGTTCGCTGCGTGATTTAACGCTGTAGTACTCCTCGGCCTGGGCGATGTATCCCAGTGAGCTGGAGCGCCGCGGCAGCGCTCCCTCCAGGCTGGGTTTGTCATCGGTCGGACGGGACATGTACAGAAGGCGAGGCAGACGCTCTAAAAAGAACTGTAGCAGACAAGATGAGAAGTTGTTAAATAATCTAAAACCAGCTCAGAACAGATCCAATGGCTATGTTATGTGCAGTGAGGCTTTTATGCACAATATATCGCTACCACTGGTTATCGCCTTAATTTTTTAAATGACCCATATCTGCTGATATTGGATTCAATTCTACATGCTCATTTCCCCCATTTTTACATTTAGATTACCTTTGCCATCATCTAACAATCACTTAAATTAGTACTTATAATTTAATAACATTGTTAAAGTCACCAATCAAAATTGACTATTCTTATTTTTATGGGATATTTCAGTACTTATAATAAATGACCTCATTTATGATGGCAAAGGTAATCTAAATGTAAAAATGGGGGAAATGAGCATGTAGAATTTATCCATGCACATTATTTTTTTTAAATTCATGTGTCCTCATAATCTTTAATCAAATTAACTTTGCAATGACATCCCTTCTCTGATGACATGTTTACTGGCGCGAGGGTGGGACAACCTGTCACTCACATGAGATCACCAAACCACAACCATCCAATCAAATCCTGGTGGACAAAAACCAGTCCCGCCCTACATTTTTTCTTGTTCGAGAAGCAGTTTCACTCGGATAAACGTCACAATAGGAAAGAAAAGACTATTACAACTTCTGTTTCATGCCAACTTTAAATGTAATCTTTAGCAAATCATTATTAAAAAATAATAATTTTTCATAATGTACATTATATTGTTGTGATGCATACATTTGCTTGTACAGTGATTTTTCAAAGTTGTAAATAAAATCTGTTTTACAAGAAAATACTATTACAGTCTTTCTACTTCAAAATGTCATGTGTTATTGAAATAGCCATTTCAATGCAATAGCATTTATTTGATTAATTTATTTAATTTAAATAATTGTTTTTGCAATATTAATTGCAATAGCAATTATTTGTTAAATTTACTAGCAATTTCTGAGTGTAAATTGTTTCAAAGCCAATTTTTTTCTTCAGTGTAGTATTTAAAATGATTGATTTTACTTTTTAGTGTTTTATTTTTCATTTATTTAGACAAAATAGTATAGAATTTTATTTTCAGTGCACCTCTATGCATATGCTACCATTACACACCATCAATAAAAAAGCAACATTTTCAGCAAGATGATGGGCACAACAGTCAAAGTTTGTACCAATCATGTTTGAGATTATCTGTTAGAGTCACATGCAAAAAAAAAAAAAAAAAGACAGACAAGTGAGGGCCTGACCTCTTTGGTCCATTCTGTCATGACATGGGTGCTAGGGGTCCGAAAATGCAGGTTCAGCACAATGACGCAATTCAACACCACCACAGTGACCAGTACCATGATAAACATCAGATACCTGTCAAATCAAAAACATTCATTTTTACTATTATTTAACTTCTTTCTTCCTTAAAAAATAGATACTTTTATGCAGTATGTATTTAAAATCAATACTTAATATTGTCATAGCATAGTGATACTGAAACATTCTCATGTAATATATCTGATATTGGCATACTTGACGATTAAGGGAACCGCCATAGACGTCTCAGGCAGACGCTGTGAAATCAGCAGCAGAAACACAGACTGAGCCAGCAGCACAGAGATGGATAACGTCATCTTCTCACCACCTGAAACAAAATAAATATGTTATGGCATACTGTTTTGTGACATGTATGTTATATATTTATTCTAAACAAAATTATAAACGCAACACTTTTGTTTTTGCCCCCATTTTTCATAAGCTGAACTCAAAGATCTACGACTTTTTCTGTGTACACAAAAGGCCTATTTCTCTCAAATATTGTTAACAAATCTGTCTAAATCTGTGTTAGTGAGCACTTCTCCTTTGCCGAGATAATCCATCCACCTCACAGGTGTGGCATATCAAAATGCTGATTAGACAGCATGATTATTGCACAGGTGTGCCTTAGGCTGGCCACAATAAAAGGCCACTCTAAAATGTGCAGTTTTACTGTATTGGGGGGGTCCGAAAACCAGTCAGTATCTGGTGTGACCACCATTTGCCTCACGCAGTGCAACACATCTCCTTCGAATAGAGTTGATCAGGTTGTTGATTGTGGCCTGTGGAATGTTGGTCCACTCCTCTTCAATGGCTGTGCGAAGTTGCTGGATATTGGCAGGAACTGGAACATGCTATCGTATACACCGATCCAGAGCATCCCAAACATGCTCAATGGGTGACATGTCCAGTGAGTATGCTAGCCATGCAAGAACTGGGATGTTTTCAGCTTCCAGGAACTGTGTACAGATCCTTGCAACATGGGGCCGTGCATTATTATGCTGCAACATGAGGTGATGGTCGTGGATGAATGGCACAACAATGGGCCTCAGGATCTCGTCACGGTATCTCTGTGCATTCAAATCGCCATCAATAAAATGCACCTGTGTTCGTTGTCCATAACATACACCTGCCCATACCATAACCCCACCGCCACCATAGGCCATTCGATCCACAACGTTGACATCAGCAAACCGCTCACCCACACGACGCCATACACACTCTGCCATCTGCCCTGTACAGTGAAAACCGGGATTCATCCATGAAGAGAACACCTCTCCAAAGTGCCAGACAGCATCGAATGTGAGCATTTGCCCACTCAAGTCGGTTACGACGACGAACTGCAGTAAGGTCGAGACCCCGATGAGGACGACGAGCATGCAGATGAGCTTCCCTGAGACGGTTTCTGATAGTTTGTGCAGAAATTCTTTGGTTATGCAAACCGATTGTTGCAGCAGCTGTCCGGGTGGCTGGTCTCAGACGATCTTGGAGGTGAAGATGCTGGATGTGGAGGTCCTGGGCTGGTGTGGTTACACATGGTCTGCGGTTGTGAGGCCGGCTGGATGTACTGCCAAATTCTCTGAAACGCCTTTGGAGGCGGCTTATGGTAGAGAAATGAACATTCAATTCACGGGCAACAGCTCTGGTGGACATTTCTGCAGTCAGCATTGCCAATTGCACGCACATTTTAGAGTGGCCTTTTATTGTGGCCAGCCTAAGGCACACCTGTGCAATAATCATGCTGTCTAATCAGCATCTTGATATGCCACACCTGTGAGGTGGATGGATTATCTCAGCAAAGGAGAAGTGCTCACTAACACAGATTTAGACAGATTTGTGAACAATATTTGAGAGAAATAGGCCTTTTGTGTACATAGAAAAAGTCTTAGATCTTTGAGTTCAGCTCATGAAAAATGGGGGCAAAACAAAAGTGTTGCGTTTATAATTTTGTTCAGTGTATGTTAACATGTTAAAGTGCCCCAATTATGCTATGTTTTGGAGGTCTCCTACAATAGATTTACATGCATTCAAGGTCAAAAAACACTTTCATTTTCTCATAATATACATTGCACATCACCTCATTTCACAAAGAGTCTGAAAACGGTTCCTTCGAAGATTCAATCTCTCTAAACCCCTCCTTTCTGAGCCTACTCTGCTATGATTGGTCAGACAGCTCAGTCTATTGTGATTGGTCTACCACTTACAGCTTGTGTCGGAAACTAAATGCCTATTACCATATTTGAATTTCAGCTCCAGAAGTTTCCTCAGTGCTTGATACACAGTGAACAATGGCGAACAATGGCGTCGATTTTTGCATATCAATTCCAGCGCGAGTCCTCATCCTTTGGAAGTGCATCCAAAGTGGATATGCAGCACTGAAAACAGTAGTCAAACTCTTCCAAGCCTCAGCTACATCTATAGTGTTTGAGAGCGGGTCAAAGTAGACGTCGTTCGCGGACAGCCAATGAAGACCATAGGCTGGAATTATGCAAATTTGTTACATTGTTACATACACATCAGGCATCAACATTATGACCACTGACAGGTGAAGTGAATAACACTGATTATCTCTTCATCACGGCACCTGTTAGTGGGTGGGATATATTAGGCAGCAAGTGAACATTTTGTCCTCAAAGTTGATGTGTTAGAAGCAGGAAAAATGGGCAAACGTAAGGATTTGAGCAAGTTTGACAAGGAGCAAATTGTGATGGCTAGACGACTGGGTTAGAGCATCTCCAAAACTGCA
Organism: Coreius guichenoti; assembly: GCA_039654105.1. NCBI lineage: Eukaryota > Metazoa > Chordata > Actinopteri > Cypriniformes > Gobionidae > Coreius > Coreius guichenoti. The sequence goes on from CM077189.1 coordinate 23,413,272, forward strand.
GCTCTTGTGGGGTGTTCCCGGTCTGCAGTGGTCAGTATCTATCAAAAGTGGTCCAAGGAAGGAACAGTGGTGAAGTGGCGACAGGGTCATGGGCAGCCAAGGCTCATTGATGCACGTGGGGAGCGAAGGCTGGTCCGTGTGGTCCGATCAAACAGACGAGCTACTGTAGCTCAAATTGCTCAAGAAGTTAATGCTGGTTTTGATAGAAAGGTGTCAGAATACACAGTGCATTGCAGTTTGTTGCGTATGGGGCTGCATAGCCGCAGACCAGTCAGGGTGCCCATGCTGACCCCTGTCCACCGCCGAAAGCGCCAACAGTGGGCACGTGAGCATCAGAACTGGACCACGGAGCAATGGAAGAAGGTGGCCTGGTCTGATGAATCACATTTTCTTTTACATCACGTGGATGGCCGTGCGTGTGTGCGTCGCTTACCTGGGGAACACATGGCAACAGGATGCACTATGGGAAGAAGGCAAGCCAGCGGAGGCAGTGTGATGCTTTGGGCAATGTTCTGCTGGGAAACCTTGGGTCCTGCCATCCATGTGGATGTTACTTTGACACGTACCACCTACCTCAGCATTGTTGCAGACCATGTACACCCTTTCATGGAAACGGTATTCCCTGGTGGCTGTGGCCTCTTTCAGCAGGATAATGCACCTTCCCACAAAGCAAAATGGTTCAGGAATGGTTTGAGGAGCAAAACAACAAGTTTGAGGTGTTGACTTGGCCTCCAAATTCCCCAGATCTCAATCCAATCGAGCATCTGTGGGATGTGCTGAACAAACAAGTCCGATCCATGGAAGTCCTACCTCGCAACTTGCAGAACTGAAAGGATCTGCTGCTAACATCTTGGTGCCAGATACCACAGCACACCTTCAGGGGTCTAGTGGAGTCCATGCCTCGACGGGTCAGGGCTGTTTTGGCAGCAAAAGGGGGACCAACACAATATTAGGAAGGTGGTCATAATGTTATCCCTGATCGGTGTAGGTATATAACAGGAAGTGAGACTGGAATTGCTGACTCATTTCAGGCAGTTCAGAATCAATTCATTTTTTAGGAGACAACTTTATTTGACCTTATAAATTTACAAACAGTTATATTACACACTTCATGAAAGGTAATATTTGAAAAAGCATAATGGGGCACTTTAACGTAAAAGTATTGCCTGTTTATTTCAATATTCTCTCATTGTTTTCTGTCATATTGTGACAATACAGGATGTACAGTATATGAGCTTCAAAATGCAGTAAACAGCAGGATCACTTACTGTCTGCAGGCAGGTAGTAGACGAGCGAGGCCAAGAAAGAGATGAGCACGCAGGGAATTATTATATTCACAATGTAGAACAGCGGTTTGCGTCTAATGATAAGGTAAAAGGTGATATCCTGGTGCTTGTTGCTTTCCATTGGGATGTTTTTATAAATGTTTCTCCTGGCAGGCTTATGAACAATTTCCCATTCGCCATTTTCTGCAAGAAAGGAGACAGAGAGAGATCTTGTATTTAGATGAAATGAAAGAAAAAGAGAAAATCCTCACAAATGTCAGATCTCACCTGTGAATCCCTCAGGATCAATAATGATCCATTCCACCTTGAAGGACTTTCCATCCTCCTCCTCTTCTTTCAGATGTAAGCTAATCTCTTTGGCGTTGTAAGTTAATGAGCTAATAGAGACAAAATGGGTGTTGTGGGGCTCATAAGACTATAAAATACAAGTAGTAATTCATACTCATACAGTAGTTAATGTATAGACATAGGCCTACTACAAAACGTACCTAAACTTCAGAGAGCAGTTCTGCCAATCAAAAGGAAAGTAGTTGACGTTTATAGAGCAGGAGCTCCGAAATATAGCTGGAGGTAACCAGTACACGTATCCACTGGGATAGATCAACACGTTGCAGTAATAGGCCACCTGGAACTGGGCGTCATTGCTATTTAAAAGAACCATGAAATCAAAAATTCATGTAACTTCTTTCATAAAATAAATAAATACTGAGAAATAAAACATGGCGAACAAAGGAAGCATACTTGTTTTCAAGGACAATCTCTGGTAACCACACCATACTTGGCGGCAGACGCAGTACAGGAATGTTATCAAATTCTGATTCATTCCACTCAAGTCTATAATCAGTCCAGCCCTTAAAAGAACAAGAAAGAAAGAAAATGTTGGTGAGCACATATATTAAATATTAATATAAAAATATAAAGAAATAATATAAAAAGATAATATATATATAAAGTATATACATTGTGTGTGTGTGTGTGCATTGCATTGAGCAATTAAAATAATGTACTTACATGCTCCATCCACACATTTGTTAGTAATGTCTCATCAACTTCTTTCTGTCATGGAAAAACATCTTTGTTTAACAGACTTGTACAGTATCAAACAATACACATTAATACAATATCTATTATATCTATATTACAGCCAGTGTTGGATAAAGTAATGTTACATTATTGCATTACTCTCTAAAAAAGTAACTAATTACGTACGTACGTTACTTTCCACACATGCATGACTGAGAATTTTAATTCAGTAGTTTAAAAAACGTTTAAGCAAATTAATTGATAAAATAAACTAAGTAAAAGTGCAGTACTTTTTAAAAAAGTCACTCAAATATAAATGTGTAAATTTATAAAATAATGCATTACTTTACTTGTTACATCAAAAAAAGTAATCTGATTACATAATGCATGTACTTGTAATGCATTACCCCCCAACATTGCAGTATATAAAATAGTACATACTAATATCTCTGGTTTATAATATCTCCCCTGCTCTGTGTACAAAAAAAATTCTCATATTGGCAATATTATGCACTCACCAAGGAAATAAGATTAGAAAGTGTCAGCGCCAGGTAAATATCTACGGTTTCATCTTTATGTTTGACCGGCCGAAGTTCTTTGTTGTAGCCACGTTCCTTGAAAAGGTAGTTGATGAGCCGCTCCTCTTCGTTCCGTCCCCAACATTCTGCAAAACATGTTAAATATCATTTTTTGATTGATAAAATGTGTTTTCTCATCATGAGCTTTAACACTTAACTAATGTTAACAAACATACCTTCACCTATCAGGTATTTGGGTAGCCTACCAAATTTTTACAGAGAAAATAGCTATATGGACGTAGTACTAAAAAAAAAACTTGTGGTGGTATGCAACTCTAAATGACAAGTATTTCACATTGACATTGCCATCATAAAAATATAACAATGATTTTATATAATGCATTCAGTCCTTAGTTCACTGTAAAAGTGCCATGTAATTCCCCTATATCCAAACACAATATGAATATAAAACCAAGTGGTTGTAAATAAAGCTGTAATTTCTAAGTTGTTTACAGTTTGAATGTTAAAAATAGTCATAGAACTTACTATTTAGTATAGTTGTTTTACTAAATAAACACCACAGAACAACAGCTGACAGATGGAGGGTAATAAAATCCCACATTTTAAATGTTAAGTTATTAAATATTAATTTAGCTTGTCCTACCTTGGAAAAAGAAGGAAAACAAAGACACTATCAACAGATGAAGAATGCTTCTCATCATGGCATGCCGTTGTATGACTTCCTTTTACTGTTTTTGCTGTGCCCATCCAGGGCTCTTCTGTACAGCTTTTTCCTTGACTGACACAGACAGGTGTGGAATCAATACACACACACACAAAATCTCCAATGTCCACTGCCGGTCTTACTGAGACTGTAGGGGGTGCTCAACAATATTCAAGGGCCCAGACTTAGTGAGCAAAGTAGTCAAGAAACATATATGTCCTCTTCCAAACACTCTTACTTATCTAAAACAAAGAGTCGACCCAAACCACTCTTCATCAACTGTGAGACGCCAACTGCTTTGGTCTCTACTTTTGTCCACATGGCCCGGTCTAAAAATGGATCACACAACATTCCAGTGGTGATCCTACAGCAGGCCACCTGTCAATGATACAGAATGTGTTTGCAAAGACCATAAGTCTTTAAGGCAAAAGTCAGATCTGTTGGAAGCCATCAGTGCTAGCTGTCATGACGTCGATAGTAAAAGAGAGTTGGATTATCAATTTCAACATTGTTTTCATGCAGCATGTAGCTGCTACTGTACAAGTTCTAGGATGTCTTTGAAATGTCCAGCAGAGGGAGACAAAAGATAACTGAAGGTTTTTAATTAGGAGACAACAGAGCATATGCAGGATGGGCAGCAGATTTGTACATATTTACCCATGAAATCCATTTTTCTAACTGCCTTTGGCAGAAAATTTGGGGTCAGTGACATCTTAAGTTGTGCATTTTAGAAATTGACTTATGTAATGTGATTCTGAAATTCTGATACATTACAAATTAAGCTGTCATAGCTGGTTACATTGTCACAGTTATTCATATATTACTTTACTAGTAAAGTACTAGTAAAGCTGAAATTGACAAGATGTACCATGTAATATAGGTAACCTTAATAATGGCTACTAGTTAGCCTACTAACTAGTAGCCATTACTTAGTATTAGTATTTTAGTATTTTCCATACCTAAATGGAAAATATGAGAAATATACATATATACTGTGTGTGTGTGTGTGTGTGTGTGTGTGTGTGTATATATATATATATATATATATATATATATATATATATATATATTATTTTTTTTTTTTCTAATGCAAAAATTCTGCACTGCAATTACTTCTTAAATTAATAAACTTTATAATATTGTTTTTGTCGGGCAGAAGCTTGTATCTCATATTTTGTCATTTTATCCTTTTTTTCATAAATCATTACTATTGGTCACCCTTTATGTCTGTCTGTGGGTTTTGCAAATATTTAACCAATGAAAAGTATTGAAAAGAGCTTGTGACTAAACCTAATAACTCCACTGGATCCTCAAACACCATAACGCCACCCCGCCTTTATCGTGAAGGAAGTGCAGTTTGGATCGTCTCTGCTTGTTTGCAAGGATAAATAAAGAACTGATTTGTTGAATAAGTACAGCGTTTTCTTTACTAAAAACATATGAGGTAGGCTAAATAAGGTGTAATGACAAATTGTTTTTTATTATGCACTATAATGTATTTGTACACATATATAGTAAGCTATGCGTATTTTAAATTAATATCATTCGTATATCCTTAGGATAAGCATTAACTGACAGTTTGGGGAGACATCACACCGGCATCCGAACCACCTAAATTTGCAGTTACCACAGGTTACTAAAAACTATTGGGATGTAGGCCTAGTAGCAAAGGAATATACATAGTGAGTAATAATAACATAATAAACATAGTGAGTAGTAGTCAATACTGGAATAAACGCTGAAACTAAGAAATACTGCTCATTTAATTGCTTTCTAGTATCCAAATAAATACTAAAATAGATGCTACTTCGTTTAGATCCTAGCAAAACGTAAGCTATTGTTACGCTTTTTTACTCGCGCATATATTTATTTATTTATTTATCCCTGCGACCCTCCCCCTTCAAACACGGATTGATGACTTCACTTTTCCGTCTGGGTTTCCTTTATGATCTCGGGGTCTCCCTCTATTTCTCACAAGAGCTCACCAGCAGGCGGACGCAGCGCTCCTCTCTCCAGGTACATCCGACGGTTCGGCCAGGAGAGCAGCCCGACTGAACCTGCAGATAGTTATTCCAGGGTCTTAACTTTATCTTTCGACACTGAAGGGGGGCAAGAGTAGCCTGAAAAGTCTTTATTGATAACTACCCCCAACTAATATTCGTTTTTCCCTACGACCTTAGCTGGGAACTTGAGTATAGCCATGTCCGAAGTGCTGCCATACAACGAGGGGAAGATGAACGGCTACGGGGCGGACAGTGAAGTCAGTCAGATCTCCTTCAGCTGCCGATTGCAAGACACGAACTCGTTCTTCGGAACATCACAGTCCAAAAGACCACCGAAACTCGGGCAGATTGGAAGGGCAAAACATGGTAAGTATCAACAATATACTGATAACCACCATAACATATAATAATTTGTCTTACCTGTAACAATGGCTAATAAACATAACATACAGACAGAGCACAAGGTTACACACAAACACAAAATAAAATCAGGTCAACACATGATACAAAAAAGTACAATATTTATATAAAGAATTATATATGATGAAAAATAAAATTTTTAAGAAAGTAAATCATATAATGCAACATACAGGGAACTCTGGGAATGTTCTTGTAATGTTTGTCGCTATACATTTGCAATATAAATGTATAAAAACTGTTTTTTCATGGCATGTTTTTTTACTTCCACATACAGAATGTTTCAATATTTTGCAGTACATTTATATTTCCTGTTAAATTTTCACTGTACATGGTGAGGTAACCTACAGTATTTTGTTTCTATAGCATTCTTTTTCCATTAAAATGGTGGTTTTCTTTCATAGTGTACATGCATTTCCAAAATAGCTCTCAATAGTACTTTTTCTTACTGACACAAATAGGTATATGCCCATTTTCTTGCCTTCGTGCTTACTATTTAAAATCTCTAATAAGCATCTGTGTCCTCTCTCCACAGTGGTCATTGAAGATGACCGAATAGATGACGTTCTCAAAGGAATGACAGACAAGTCAACTCCCGGCGTGTAAACCTGAACGATTATACCTCGTCAACCTTTTCTTTTAATCACCGGTTTGAAGCACTTGTCGCCTGTGCATGTGAACGAGGGGTTAAGATGATGGTTCAGTGTACGAGTACAGGATGAAGGATGAAGAGCCACTCTGGACAGTGGGTTAAAATAGTGAGATCTGAAGATGCTGGCAATTCTCCAACTGAAACCTATCCCGAACTGCTGCTGTGAAGAAAGCTGCCCAAGATTTCTGGTCATTTAACCCCTTGTCTCGTAGAAGCAGTGGGTCTGGGTGTGAGATTTCATCCCGACATTAGCAAACAGAAGCCCCTGTTTTAAGGCATCTATCATACTATGAGCTGCTCATTCAAGGGAGCTGTCCAGTTCAGCACCTGACGCACAACTTGACTGTCTTTCCAGAGAAATAAGCTACATCTTGCATGGAAATGGGATGATGTATGTAATCGAGGGAAGATTGATTACATCTATTTACTTCCGCCACATCTACACCCATTCCATTTTCAATCCCTGACTGATCAAATGCCCAAAATAAATTTTATAGCGAACAAAGCCACTCAACGCCAGCAAGGAAGAGCTGAAGAATGACAGCAATGGAAGGAAAATGAGAAGGAGTATAACTTCTTGTTTGATTTATTGCGTCTTTTCTATGACTGTTTATTCTGTTTGGCGTCGTGTATAGATTAATATATGCGGTTCTCTTTGCATGAACTTTTCTCTTGTGCCATTGCGGGAGTTTCCACCTCTTTTAAACCCAGGCACGCTTGTTTTTACCTAAATCAGTATTTGTATTTTTTATATCTGAATATTTGTTACGGTATTATCGTCCAATTCTTAACAGTCTATCGACACAGACAGGGTATGTGTGTAGATACAGAGGCATAAAACATAATCATAAAAGGACAGCTGAATGTTATTTTGGGGAAGGGGTTTCACACATCAGCATTAACGCGCTTTTTGTTGCAATAAGTGATCGTGCCTTTGTTGATGATGAAATGATTAGGAAATATAATTTAAGCAGCACTCATGTTTTTTTTTAAAACATTTCAGTTGATTATTTATTAATTTGTTTTTGTATTCATAATGTTCAGTGTATGGTTGATTGTGCATGAAATATGAATATTTTTCAAGCTTATACATTTATGAAGCAAAAAACTGTACACAAATGTTTTAACATTCTACAAAATGTAATAAATAAATCAGAGGATTCATTCATCATGAGGTTTCATTTTTACCTAAAACTTATTTAAATCACTGAAAAAAATGACAAAATAGCTCCATAAATACCTGCAGATCATGGGCTATCATTTAATTTGGATATAATCTGGTGAATTTGAGGGCTATCTAAGGGTCTTAATGCAGGAATGAGTAACTGAATAGGATTTCAGCTGTTATCATAAATTAGAGTGTTGGCCCTTCAGCCAAGCTGACAGCATGAGAACAAATCAGCAAACAAACAAACTTAATAGCTCACCCAGTCTGCCAACCACACTTTGGCACATGCAAACCTTCAGGATTTTAAGCCAAGCATCTAAATAACCAATGCCAAAAAGCCAATGCACCTCTTAGTAAAAATGGCAGATAAAATACATTAAATATTATTACCGCTTTCTGAAATACCTGTTCCTAATTGGTCAATCGCAGCATTCAGCGGTCTGGTATTTTCCAGACCAGGGGTGTCCAATCCTGTTCCTTGAGGGCCACTGTTCTGAAGAGTTCAGCTCCAACCCCAGTTAAACACACTTGAACCAGCTAATCAAGGTCTTACTTGGCTTACTTGTGTTAAGGCAAGTTGGAGCTAAACTCTACAGGACAGTGGCCCTGGAGGACAGAGTTTGGACACCCCTGTTCCAGATATTCGCTGTTGTCCATGGAAATGCTGCCACACATTTGGGCCCTGTCCCAAATGGAACCCTAAGTCCATGGATCTTCCTCCGAGTCCATACATTTGTAATGTAATGCCGCTTTGACTGTCGGGTAGAAGTCTGCTGTGGAGATTGCTTCAGTGCCGGCTCGGCAAAAGTGTGTATTGAGGGTGCATACTTGGCCGCAAAGGGAGCGTTTGCGAGCACCCTTCTGAAACCTAAAATGACAAATGGGACACCCTACAGTATTGTGGATTTAACAGACACGCGTAAGACCACAAGTACTCAAAAAGGGTGCTTCTCAATCAGAAGGCTGCGTCCTAGTTTGGGTTGTGTACTGAAACCTTGGCACCGGTACCTATATGACCGAATCAGAACACGAAAACGAATCAGGTGCCTCATTTCAGTGCCACTTAAAAGCCTGAGCTTTCGATTGAAATATTTGCCCTCTGGTGCTCCAAAACGGACGTGAGAAGCATCATCACCACACGTGATCGCCTGTTAAATTATACTGCATTCATATGGTGTCAGAATAATCGGAAAAATAATTTCCCAACTGAGAAAATTCACGAATGCAAGTCGGAACAACAACATGGAAAGTCAAAGAACATGGCAGACAACAGTGATTGGATGATGTTAAGAAAGTTTGATTAATGGGGCAAAATCACGTATTGCATATCAATTTTTTGCTAACATGTAATTTGTAATATGGTATTAGGTTATAACGGTTAGTTGCTGTCCATGTAGATTGACGTGGATTAATTAGAAAAGTTATTTATTAGCAGTAACCCTTATAAGTCAGGTAAAGCAATATTTAGTGGTTTGAGGTAATGTACTGGTGCAGTAACAAAATCACTTTGTAATATACGTAAGGGTAGGGTTTTTTAAGTATCGGTTCAGGCACTGTTTAGGCACCATTACCGTTTTAAAAGTATCGATTTGAACAATACCCAATCCTAGTCCTAGTAAGGCTGTATATCTCGGCTGCCACGTCATCAAGCGCCGTCAAAGGACGTCTCGATTTGAAGGATCCTTGGAAAGCAGCCTTCGTTTCACCTCCTTTTGAAGGATTAATCAAGTGTATCCTTCGCATCCTTCAATCACCCACAATTATTTGGCACACATTCCAATTCATGAAAAAGAACTGACGGGAAACGAGTCGGCACTGAGCTTGTCTTAGTTCATTATGAAATATAAGACAAAAATAATGTTTTCGGAGATGATGGCATACATCTTTTGTTTTGGTGTAAATTAACACTACACAACCAATAATGTAAGCCACTGGGAGACCACATATGGTAGTCATTCACTATATTGCATTAATAGAAAGAGAAAAACACTATTTTAAAAAATAAATATTTCTTTGAACAATGATTTGCATATTCATGCATATTATGCATAATTCCATTAGCAGTTAAAATGTGCTTTCATCTTTGTTACAACCACAAATCCTGAACCAAGAAGGTTCAATTTCAGTTCAAAAGTTTTATTTGCTGTATCAGTTTTCGTGATGACCCAAACCAGTGCCTCATAGGAGGTGTGTAATGGGCCATGAAATAGTGACTCAAATAGCACAGAAGAGTCTAAACAACCCTCAAGCTCTATTTGTTATCGAGCTCTAAAATAGACACAAATTACATTACAGCAGAGGGTTAAAAATGAATGATTTCTGGTTTATTAATGCAGATCTCAGAAGAGGTTGCGCTCTGCTGCGGCACGGTGTAGCGTTTGATGTTTCTCTGCAACAAATACAGAGGAGAGGCATCGGAGCACGACAGGAGATGCCACCACACCTCCGTTCTCCACAGGCAGGGCACCCAGCATTCTCTACGGGGACGTGGAACCCTGCTTTGCTGATCTGCATGTGGCGCACCTCTCAGACACAAACATATCACTGTGTTTGAATGTGAGCTTGAATTTTAGATCATTGAAAACGTGGATTTAGAGCAGTGCTCTTAATGGAAGAAAGGCGTAATTCAAAGTATGTGAAAACAGGTAATACAAATACAAATGAACATAAGGAAAGTCAAATGAGGGGAAGACAAAGAAGAGGGAAGAACAAAGATTCTTGTGGAAAGGAAAGTCAGGTCTTGTTCTTGAAGTTAATGAAGTTAATATAACTCATGTCATATCATAGTCTTATTACCCATAATCTCAGAGTCAGACAGCATGTACAGAGTCAGACAGCATTCATATGTATTCATACGTTTACTGACCAAGTTGCCTAGTGACCAGGGTTGAGCACCATTCAGATCTAAATCAGCAAACACAATAAACTGTAATTCAAATATGAAATTGAGTATAATTGAAATAGTACTGAAATGAATATATACACCGATCAGGCATAACATTATGAGTGAAGTGTGAAGGTGAAGTGAATAACACTGATTATCTCTTCATCACGGCACCTGTTAGTGGGTGGGATATATTAGGCAGCAAGTGAACATTTTGTCCTTAAAGTTGATGTGTTAGAAGCAGGAAAAATGGGCAAGCGTAAGGATTTGAGCGAGTTTGACATGGGCCAAATTGTGATGGCTAGACGACTGGGTCAGAGCATCTCCAAAACTGCAGCTCTTGTGGGGTGTTCCCGGTCTGCAGTGGTCAGTATCTATCAAAAGTGGTCCAAGGAAGGAACAGTGGTGAACCGGGCGACAGGGTCATGGGCGGCCAAGGCTCATTGATGCACGTGGGGAGCGAAGGCTGGCCCGTGTGGTCCGATCAAACAGACGAGCTACTGTAGCTCAAATTGCTCAAGAAGTTAATGCTGGTTTTGATAGAAAGGTGTCAGAATACTCAAAGCATCCCAGTTTGTTGCGTATGGGGCTGCATAGCCGCAGACCAGTCAGGGTGCCCATGCTGACCCCTGTCCACCGCCGAAAGCGCCAACAGTGGGCACGGAACTGGACCACGGAGCAATGGAAGAAGGTGGCCTGGTCGGATGAATCACGTTTTCTTTTACATCACGTGGATGGCCGGGTGCGTGTGCGTCGCTTACCTGGGGAACACATGGAACCAGGATGCACTATGGGAAGAAGGCAAGCTGGCGGAGGCAGTGTGATGCTTTGGGCAATGTTTTGCTGGAAAACCTTGGGTCCTGCCATTCATGTGGATGTTACTTTGACACGTACCACCTACCTAAGCATTGTTGCAGACCATGTACACCCATTCAACGGTATTCCCTGTTGGATGTGGCCTCTTTCAGCAGGATAATGCACCCTGCCACAAAGCAAAAATGGTTCAGGAATGGTTTGAGGAGCACAACAACGAGTTTGAGGTGTTGACTTGGGCTCCAAATTCCCCAGATCTCAATCCAATCGAGCATCTGTGTGATGTGCTGAACAAACAAGTGCGATCCATGGAGGCCCCACCTCACAACTTACAGGACTTAAAAGATCTGCTGCTAACATCTTGGCGCCAGATACCACAGCACACCTTCATGGGTATTAAGTAAATATTCATTTTAATACATTTAATTTTTTTGTAGTAATTACCCATAAATATGTTATCATACACACAGCATACAGGATATTTTTTAATGAACATAATGATATCAATAATTAGTGTTTCAAATGCCACCTATGGAAATGGGTAATTAATTTCTATATTTTAACTAACTATCATTTATTTTTAAAACATATTTTGTTATAATTAATTTCATTATTTAATTACATATTTTATTTATTATTATTAATTAATTTATTTAGTCATTTTAAATTAAATTGATTATATTTTAATATTCGTATGTTTTTTATTTTATTTTTAATCATTTTTATACAGTTATCTTAAACAATATGGTGGATTTTTTTGATTGTGTTAATTGTTTTGACAGTATTGGATAGATTTCAGAATGTAGAAATATATAATTTAATCACACTGAAGTGTAAATAGTAATAAATATAATAAATAGTCAACATCTTTATTTTATTATTATTATTTTAGATTAGGCTAGGGCTATGTTATGGCTATTGCAAGTTAGCCATCTTGTTAGGATGTGGGTTTGTGTTGGGTTAAATCAAAGTATTTTAAACGAAAATATGGTACATTACTGACTTGCATTTGTTTGTTTTTATAGCTACCTCACACCAGGAGTGCTCACACAATTTCATATCTGTCATTACAAACTTTTGAGCAATAGCTTTTCAACTCATAAATGACATGAACTATACATGCTGATGACAAGACTGTAAAAAGAAGGGAGTGGGGGTTGAATTATACGTTATCCTTCAATGACAAGAAGCTTTAAATGGATGTTTCATGAATTCACGTTTATATAATCCTTGGATTATCCCTTTATGGGCCCATCCCATAGGAATCCCCATAATGGGATGCTGTATGCAGTGGTCGTCCTTAACTTTGGCAGGATTAGATGAACACTTCACTCCCATGCATCCTTGAGTACAGCGAATTTCTATTAGAGAATCACTATTAAAGGTTTTTCAAAATATAACAAATTAAAATGAGTCAACATCATAAATCCTTCGTCCAAAACGTGTTTTTGTTTTACCTACGATCAGCCTACCTGTCAGGATCGCGGGAAATTGCGTACATACGTCACTCGCGCGTCTCGACCATAGACCGTAAAAAACTTTGTTCAAGCCACCTCGTATTTACCGGAATCTTGAGATGACAACACGTGACGTTGTATTCGACGCTGTTCACGTCCTAGAACTGGGGATTATTCCTTTCTATAGCGACAGTCGGCAAAATGAACCTGCCTGAAAGAATGCTGTAATTTAAGTAAAATGTAAAAACATGTGATTTAAGTACTAAGAAGAAGAAAAAAACACAATAGAAGTAACACTGAAGTGTTGTTCAAATGCGTTATTATTACACTTTCATTTATTTAGGTTCATTACAAGAATAACTAACATCTAACTGCATGTCTTTTATGTTCACATTACTTTTGCATGAAAAAGTTAATTACACGAATTTTAAAATATTACGAAATAACTGCTTATTTACGTTTTACTGCAAGAAGCGCTGCCATTTTTCTCTGCTTCCGCGTGAGGTGCGTGATTTTCCCCCCCAAACCAGTTAAGCGCAAACCACGCCCCGCAGCGTTGACTCACGTCTATGACTCGATTTCATTGGTCAACTCTGTCACAGCGCCGATTGCTAAAACACAAAATACAAAAGGGATGCACAAGTGTATATACTAAAATAAAAGTAACTCAAAATATACAGACACACAAAATGTTTTTAAAATCGTATTTATTTTGGACACTCGTTAACACTAGCAACTGCACAGAAAAAAAGCCACTTCTTTTTATTTACGTAGCTTAATGCTGTTGTAAGTCATGCATACAATGTCCGATCTGCCCCAAACTTCACATGTTTGATAAGAGTCCTGGCCTGAAGACATCTACATGGCAATATTCAGTTAGTCATAGCGCCACCTGCTGTAAACAGGAAATGGCATGCTTTACACTATAATTCACTCCCAGAAACTCATTTAAATATGCCATGAAGTACCAAACATGCTAGAAACACATTAAATCATACAACACGTGGCTAAGTGCTAATGTATGCGATTTAACCCAAGAAACAGGAAGTTGTTGTAGCTCAGGCATACAATGTCCGATCTGCCCCAAACTTCATATGTTTGATAATAGTCCTGGCCTGAAGACATCTCCATGGCAATATTCAGTTATAGTCAAAGTGCCACCTGCTGGCAACAGGAAATGGCATGCTTTACACTATAATTCATTCCCAGAAACTTGTTTAAATATGCCACGAAGTACCAAACATGCTAGAAACACATTAAATCATACAACACGTGGCTAAGTGTTAATGTATGCGATTTACGCCACGGGTTGGTTGGAGTATGAGGCCTCTGGAGTAGGTGAGCTGGGGGAAGACCGGTCCAGCTGATGCATGTCCACTGTTCATAACATACACATATACAAAATGAATATAAATGTTGCAAGATAATTTCTGTTCATTATGCCACCATTACAAACAAGAAAAAAATAATAAAATGAAAAACAAAACAGCACCAACCCTCCATTTATACTGACCATCATCTTGAGCACTGAAATTGTACTGATCATCAGTATTGAAAAAACGTAAATAGAGAAAGTTGCTTCGGCTACTTTGACGCGTGTATGGTGTGGAAGTGTCGTAGGATAGTTGCCACAACGAGTGAGAAAGGTTTGCATGCATCTCGAAACTCCGGGGAATCACATAAAAAATCACTGAACACAGAAGAGTCTGCTGGCAAAAAGAGAACGCCACAGAGCTCGTAATAAAACGATAGTCAACATTGGCTTTGCTTTTCGAAGATGGCAAGTTGTATGTTGTAAAATGTTGTAAAAGTGACGCAGAGTCAGAGATTACTCAACAGGTGAGTAAAGTATTTTATTGAACAGATAATTGCCATGTGTAGCTCTCTAACAGAGTTCAGTTCATTGTATTGTGAAGGGTCATATTAATCCGCACAGTCACGCAGAGCCGAAGCACAACCAAAACAACGTTCTTCCGCAAAATGCATGCAGTTTTATTTTTAACTACAAAAGTTACTAAATGTGTCCATGCCTTGAAAGTCCATGCCACTTCATTAAAGCTTTTAAAGTGTTAAAACACAATATGATACATTTATGATTTTGAATATAAGATATAATAGTAATGTATAATCAAACAAATGTTTCCTTAATTATACAACACACACAAAACTGATATTCACTTAAGATGTACTAATAAATAGGTCAGTCTGCGAGAGACTATGAGGTAAAGAGAAGCCCTTCCTCTTCTCATGACTCAAATCATCCATAAATTATTTATAGTAACACTGCACAGTGTTAAATATGCTGTTGTAAGCTGTATCTGATGTCTATTGTTTATTTGTCCTCCCTGCAAAGCTAAAAATAAATCTTCCTCTTCTGATAACCGTAACAAAAGCAGGACAGACATAAACAGAGCAGTGACTGCTGACTTACAAGTCACAGTAAAACAAATCCAAATGTGAGAGATTGAGAAACATTCTGTCTGGAGAATAGTAGATAGTGATGATATTGTTATGTACTGTATTGGCCAGTAACATCTAGGTCTCTTAAATTACTACTACACTTGTTGTACGCTCAGGCTTGGACGCAATGACCAGAACTGAGGTAAAACTCAAACAGGTAGGTTTATTTGCATATATGGCTGGAACACAATGCATAAACAGATACGTAATGATACTTGAGATTGTTAGCAGATGAGATAGACTTGTATTGTTAACTTTGAGTCTTTGTCTTACAGAAACGTTGGAGCACACACACACACGAGAAAAACTTTGAGAAGAAGGATGAGTGGAAGATGACTTGAATGACGTGATGACTGGACATAGCAGTAGCTAGCAAGGTAGTCAGGAACATCAAGCAGGGTGATTTTCTCAAAAGCACCATAAGAACCATTGCTACCAATGGTCTCTACGATCAACTTAGCTGGGAAACTTCAAAATATAAGGTACCATTCACTCCTATTATAAAGCTTGGAAGAGCCAGGATATTTTTTATATAACTCTGATTGTGTTTGGCTGAAAGAAGAAAGTCATATACACCTAGGATGGCTTGAGGGTGAGAAAATTATGGAATAATTTTCATTTTTGGATGAACTAGCACTTTTAAGACATTATGGTGTGAAAAACATATTACTTAATAATAATACATATTACATATTACTTAATAATACATATTACATATTACTAAATAATTGATGAAGAAACATAATACAGGTGAAAAGAAATTAGGTGAAAGGTCAATCAGCAAATTATTTAATTCAAAATTTCTAGTTCAAACCTCACATATGGTTAACAGACTATGTTTTGTACTGTATATTTTTCATCTGATGAGGTATTACATTTTAGCTGTGACATAATTCACTCTTCATTAGCTCACCATGGGACTTCCCTCAAACACCAGCAACTGGAATGTATTCAAGCAAAATTGGGCCACTGTGTCTCTTGACCATGAGTCGGCGTGTGTTTCTGTTTTTAGTAGATGTGGGCATTTTATAGAATAAAACCTGCTCATCGAGTTTGTTGTCATGAGGAAAACCTCTGAAACAAAACCAAGAAAAAGACTTATTAGACAGTAAAATTTATTAGTGAAATTTACACTTGTATTAATAAAAAAACAAACAAACTAAACATACACATGACATCTACACCTTGAAAATAAAATAAAAATAAACATTTGTTTTTCTTTATGATAAAATCTATGCGATTATTAGAATAAGTAGTTGATTTTATGATGTCATGATTTTAGATGATCTCATGATTTCTGACCAGTTTTTAGAAAGCAAAACAAAATAGTATAATTTTAAATTCTATAAATGCATTCAAGTTAAATTATTTAAATGATACATGTAACTACATTTAAAGGTGCAGTGTGTATTATTAATGATGATCTATTGACAGAGATGCAATATAATACACATAACTATGTTTTCAGTGGTGTATAAAGACCTTACATAATGTACCGTTATGTTTTTATTACCTTAGAATGAGCCATTTCTATCTACATATACAGCGGGTCCCTTTACAGTGAAGTCACCATTTTGTGCCGCCATGTTTCTACAGTAGCCCTAAACGGACAAACTGCTCTATAGAGTGCTAGCTACTCTCTGCTGTCTCAGACGACGACATCTTTGTCCTGTGTCAGCCACTGTAGCTTCTCTATGTGCTTCGAAAGGGAGGGGTGAGCGGTGGGACAATTCGCAACCTCACTGCTAGATGCCACTAAAATTTACACACTGCACCTTTAAGAACAATACATTTATTATTGATTATTAAATATTTCATATTTAATCAGTTGCTGTATTCACACCATATCGTAATTACTGCAATTTCGAGATGACAACACATGACGTTCTACTCGGACTGGGAAATATACAAAGTTCTGTAATGAAACTCTAGATGACTAAAATAGTTATCGTTACAGTTATCTTTATCGTTTATGTTCTTGGTGTGAATGGGCCTTTGAATGGTGTACCTAATAAAGTAAGTGTACAGAAGCAGAAAAAAATCCTTAAAAATGTGCAGAACTGCAAAATGACAACACCTAAGGACACAGAATAAGTTTATGTATTATTATATCCTTTCTGTTATGCACTAAAAAAAACTAAATTTCTATCCAATTTCTGTTTAACATACTTTTTCTAAAATAACCAGCCATTTCCCACTTCATATCACAGGTGACCTTCTCACATGTTAATGTCTGAGCACATCAGTTCTGGCATTTCTTTGGCATAAGTCAGACAATTTTCCTTGAAGTGTGCACTGTCATCGTCATGACAACCTTTCCTAGACTCAATAGTAAAAGAGTGCGACGAGAGAGGCTCTTTCTACTCGCGAAAAACATTCATCATAGCACAATATCTAAATGATCAAAATTTTAAAATGAAGGAAGAGAAAAATGTGAATTAATACACATAAAACGTCATTTAGCTGAATCACGTTCCCAGTCCAGCTGAGAGAGGCTTCAAGAACTTTTTCTTTTCTACAGTGAAATGTTTTGAAATGTTGCATAACTTCATATGTAGTATTGCTATTTTCTCCACACTCAACCCAAAATGTCTTTTTGACATTACCATACAGCTGATAAAATTTCTTAGGAGCAGGTTTACACATAACACACTTCTTTTAATAGTTTTTCTGGTAACGCTTTAGATTACAGCCCGGAAAGTACTGTGTAAGTAAAATTAATTTACAGCATAACTTTCGGTAATTATAGTGTAACTTTAAAGTACGTACTTGTAGGTATAAGGGAACAATATGTAATGTTTGGGGAATAAAGGGGTAACTACCAGGAAAATTAACAAATGATTTATACTGTACGTATTTTAGAACTAATGGGTAATTATTCTACTATTATGATAGGCAACATTCTTACGTTTGGGAGCAATTTAGTGAGAACATACACTGCGTAGCTTTTTGTTACAGGGTAAGTGTGACATGTGCAGGCTGTAAATTAAAGTGGTGTTTGTTACCCTCTTGTTCCATGTAGTTTCAGGGTAAGTACAATAAAAACACATACACAATCTGATTTCACTTGGAAACCTTTATTTGAAAAACTTATTTCAAAACATATTTACAACATTTCTTATTCGTTTCTCTTGCTTGGCTTCATCCTCCTCTTGTTCCTCTTCTTTTTCGTTCTTGCCACAGATGAATCTTAAGAAGGAATCCCATGTCTCTAGCTATTCTGTATTATGTATTAAAAGAAAATACAATACACCCAGAAATGTCCTCACCATTTACTCGTCTTTTACCCTCATGCCATCCGAGATGTATACGACTTTCTTTCTTCAGATGAACACAGAAAAATAAATCATCTCTGCTAATGAAAACTCATTTGCATTCCTAAAAGTTGAAGCATCAAACAGCACATACAGCAATAACGACAGTGAGTTAATCCATACGACCCTTGTGGATGAATCAATGTCTTCCGAAGTGAAACGATAAGTGTTTGTAAGAAAAATACCAATATTTTTAACTTTTCAAACTGCAGACTATCACTTCCGACCAACAATCACCTGCACGTGCATGAGAGGGTTGAGTTCACGCTTGATGTAACTTGAAGCGTGACATAAGCGCACTGAGAAACTCACGTGAAAAGCCACACAGATGTCACATGAAACTCGAGCGAGAACGACATGAAAGCTTGAAGCTTCATGTTGCTCTTTACTCATGCACACACTGGTGACAGTTGGTCAAAAGCGAAAAGATGAGTAAATTATGAGAGCATTTCTGGGTGTACATACCTACATAATACAGAATAGCAAGAGACATGGGATTCCTTCTTAAGATCCATCAGTGGAAATAATGAAAAAGAAGGTGAGGAACAAGAGGAGGAGAAGCCAAGCAAGAGAAACAAAAAAGGGACAAAACGTGCCTCTTTCTTCCAGGACGTTAGTATTTGAAATGAATAAATGAATAAGAAGTGTCTTAAATCTGTTTTGAATTAAGTTGTTTTTCAAATAAAGGTATATCAGATTGTGTATATATTTTTATTGTACTTACCCTACATGAAACAAGAGGGTAACAAGCACCACTTTAATTTTTTTAAGTTGCAATAGTGTAAATTACTTATAAATGCACTGATACAGTGGGGAGAACAAGTATTTGATACACTGCCGATTTTGCAGGTTTGCCCACTTACAAAGCATGTAGAGGTCTGTAATTTTTATCATAGGTACTCTTCAACTGTGAGAGACGGAATCTAAAACAAAAATCCAGAAAATCACATTGTATGATTTTTAAGTAATTAATTTGCATTTTATTGCATGACATAAGTATTTGATACATCAGAAAAGCAGAACTTAATATTTGGTACAGAAACCTTTGTTTGCAATTACAGAGATCATACGTTTCCTGTAGTTCTTGACCAGGTTTGCACACACTGCAGCAGGGATTTTGGCCCACTCCTCCATACAGACCTTCTCCAGATCCTTCAGGTTTCGGGGCTGTCGCTGGGCAATACGGACTTTCAGCTCCCTCCAAAGATTTTCTATTGGGTTCAGGTCTGGAGACTGGCTAGGCCACTCCAGGACCTTGAGATGCTTCTTACGGAGCCACTCCTTAGTTGCCCTGGCTGTGTGTTTCGGGTCGTTATCATGCTGGAAGACCCAGCCACGACCCATCTTCAGTGCTCTTACTGAGGGAAGGAGGTTGTTGGCCAAGATCTCGCGATACATGGCCCCATCCATCCTCCCCTCGGTGCAGTCGTCCTGTCCCCTTCGCAGAAAAGCATCCCCAAAGAATGATGTTTCCACCTCCATGCTTCACGGTTGGGATCGTGTTCTTGGGGTTGTGCTCATCCTTCTTCCTCCAAACACGGCGAGTGGAGTTTAGACCAAAAAGCTCTATTTTTGTCTCATCAGACCACATGACCTTCTCCCATTCCTCCTCTGGATCATCCAGATGGTCATTGGCAAACTTCAGACGGGCCTGGACATGCGCTGGCTTGAGCAGGGGGATTTTGCGTGTGCTGCAGGATTTTAATCCATGACGGCGTAGTGTGTTACTAATGGTTTTCTTTGAGACTGTGGTCCCAGCTCTCTTCAGGTCATTGACCAGGTCCTGCCGTGTAGTTCTGGGCTGATCCCTCACCTTCCTCATGATCATTGATGCCCCACGAGGTGAGATCTTGCATGGTGCCCCAGACCAAGGGAGATTGACCGTCATCTTGAACTTCTTCCATTTTCTAATAATTGCGCCAACAGTTGTTGCCTTCTCACCAAGCTGCTTGCCTATTGTCCTGTAGCCCATCCCAGCCTTGTGCAGGTCTACAATTTTATCCCTGATGTCCTTACACAGCTCTCTGGTCTTGGCCATTGTGGAGAGGTTGGAGTCTGTTTGATTGAGTGTGTGGACAGGTGTCTTTTATACAGGTAACGAGTTCAAACAGGTGCAGTTAATACAGGTAATGAGTGGAGAACAGGAGGGCTTCTTAAAGAAAAACTAACAGGTCTGTGAGAGCTGGAATTCTTACTGGTTGGTAGGTGATCAAATACTTATGTCATGCAATAAAATGCAAATTAATTATTTAAAAATCATACAATGTGATTTTCTGGATTTTTGTTTTAGATTCCGTCTCTCACAGTTGAAGTGTACCTATGATAAAAATTACAGACCTCTACATACTTTGTAAGTAGGAAAACCTGCAAAATCGGCAGTGTATCAAATACTTGTTCTCCCCACTGTATGTACCTCCGTACACTATAATTACCGAAAGTTACGCTGTAAATTAATTTTACTTACACAGTACTTTCTGGGCTGTAATCTAAAGCGTTACAGTTTTTTTTTTTTTTATAATGTGAACATATGCTTTAGGCAAGCATCACCATTGGGTTTACAGTGGCCCTGTTCCAAATGGCACCCTAAACACTCACGGTCTTTCACAACGTAATGCCTCTTTGACTGTCGGTAAGAAGTCTGCTGGAGCTTGCTTTAGTGCGGTCTTGGCAAAAGTGTGCATCGAGGGTGCATATCGAGCGCAAAAGGGGCACTCGCAAGCACCCTTCTGAAAACTAAAATGACAACAGGACACTCTATGGTCTTGTGGACTTCACGATCATGCGCATGCATGACAAGTCTATAAGTGCATATGAACTGTGCCATTTGGGACAGGACCAGTTGCAATGGACCCTTTTCACATTTCCGTGGTTGACAGAAGTGGAAGTCGTCATAGTTAGGTAAACTTGTGTAGTGTTTATGATGGTGTTTATGACTTTCCAAAAGACAAAACAAAACATAGAGAGAGAATGATTACAGCAGTCAGATATGAAAAAAATGTATCTCACAATTTAGACTTTTTTTCTTGAAATTCTGAGAAAAAAGTCAGAATTGCAAGATACACTCAGTGATGGAGTGTTAACTCGCAATTCTGAGAAGAAAAATACCTTTTTTATTTTGTTATTCTATAGCGGAAACAAAACAAAAAAAACAATTGCGAGATGTAAACTCAAAATTCTGAGGAAAAAATGTCAGAATTGTGAGATGTAAACTTGCAATTTTGAGTTTATAATTCACAGTTTTGAGAAAAAAAAAATCAGTATTGTGGGATGTAAACTTGTAATTTCGAGTCTATAATTCACAATTCTGAGGAAAAAAGTCAGGATTGTGAGAGGTAAACTTGCAATTCCGAGTTTATAATTCGCAATTCTGAGGAAAAAAGGATTGCGAGATGTAAACTCGCAAACACAAGTTTTTATTTTACAGTTGCGCAATATAAACTAGCAATTGTGAGAAAAAAGCCAGAATTTAACGCAGCAGTGTTTTTTCTTCTTTTTACTATTCCTCAAGAGTCTCTGGTTTTTAAATTAAAATGCAAAAATAGAATGAGGCATACAATGAATAAGAAATATTTAAGATTCTGCAAAACAGAAGCATTTTCACTAATGGACTCAGGCTTTTGGATTATATCGGAGGATATCACTTTGTTTGTTTTGTATTGTTATCAGAACATCTCCATGACAAGACTGTGAAAAGATCTAATGCTGTCTCATTCAACCAAGAGGATGAAATCTCTCTCCTCCAGTGGGCTTTGTTATATCACAATCTGATGATAAGTTGACCGAAGTGATCATCATGCTCTTTTGTGTTCCTGGTTTAATCATTGTGGCCTTTGAGCAAACCAGTTGAATTATTGTGGTAGAGAGAAGCAAATGGCAATAAGAGCTACACAGACAGTCAGTTATCCACTGGCTCCTCGCTGCCTGTTATGTAAGTTTCATGCACTAGTATGCTGATAAGACTTGAAAAGGCAGGCTAAATCTTACATAAACACTCTCAGTGCTGAGACAGGCTAAGAAAATATTTACAATGAGTTTTAAGAAGGGGTAAATACATTTTCAAATGTAAAAACCTGATAAATAGAACGCAAATCTCTTTTAATTACCAGTACATGTGTAGTATAAGACTTTATCTTGGTTACATTCTGAAATCTTCTCTATCCTTGAAAACTCTTGAAGTCAGCATGAAACAGAAGTTGCAAAAAATCTTGTCTTCCCTAATGTGATGTTACAGCTTTTAGGGCGGGACTTGATTTTGTCCATCGGGAATTGACTGGATGGTTGTGGTTTGCTGTTTCTGTGATGTCATGTGAGTGACAGGTTGTCCCGCCCTTGCGCCAGTAAACATCATCAGACAAGAGATGTTGCTGCAAGAGGGAGGGGAAGTTATTTTGATTCATTTATGTATTAAATAATGATGTTCAAGGAAAAATCATTTATAATAAATACTGAATTGTCCATTTTGATTTCATGGTGACTAAACAAATTTACAGTTACACATTGAGATGCTGAAGTTCATCTCTATCCTGCTTCAAAATTAGTCTTAAGTCTCTTGTTTTGGATCTGAAAGCATGTCTATTGATTTATCTGCACAATCCGTATTCAACAGAAGATGATTCAGGCTAGAGTGGGCTCCATCTTGTTTTCTGTAGATCAGTTATTGTTCAGAGGCTTCAGGAAAAGTAGGGCAAGCTGTCTGTCTCTCATGCCACCTCTGCAGGCCCCAGGGATGTGATTGTTCTCAGTGCGTGAGGGAGATCCTTGTGGGTGACACGACACGTCTGTCCTGTGTCTTTTCTCTCTCTACCTGTCTTTATAGTCTGAATGGCTTTGAAATAAAAATCTGATGACAATGTAAAGCACGAGATCTGGAGCACATAGTTTAACAACATGTCTTTCTTGCACATGATAAGCTTGCGTTGGTGTGAAAACTCATCTTGGTTCACAAATCAAAATTCTGTCATCATTTACTCACCTGCATTTCGTTCCAAACCCATACAAACGCATATTTTGTATATTCAGTTTCAGTAACATTGATTAAATTTACACAGAAATTTGTTCTGCTAAGTGGTGTGTTTTCCATTAATTTCAGCAGTGTTGACTGTACAACTGTATGCGGCAACTGCCATGCTATTATATGAATATATGAGTGGCCAATTTTTTAGCAATCTCATATATTATATCAACTATTTTAGATAAATCCAACCCTAAGAGTCACATAAATATAAAATGAATTAGGCAGTCAGTCAGAATTTCTGCTCTAAGTTCCCCATAAGCTGCAAATTGGACTATACTTACCGAACTGTCAAGCTGAAAAAAGTGTGATTTGTGTACTGTTTTTAAAGTCTTCTGAAGCCATAGCCATATAGCCATAAATCAAAATTATGAGAAAAGAGTAATAACTGCACTGTAAAATTGCCTTAAAAAATTCTTGTTGCATCGCTGCATCAATAGGAAGAGAACTACAATAATAAAAAATGAAGTTCCAAGAGCCCAACCAAAGGGAACGTTGATCACCATAATGGTGAGCTCAAACAAAAACATTTTAGGAAAATCAACATCAATTTATAAAGTCAGCTTATGTGATATTCTCTCAAATTTTTCAGTTGTATAGATAATTGAACATTTAAGATGACTTTGGGAAATCAGTGAATGTAAACAGAGAAAAAAATCTCTATTTATTTATTTATTTATTTACAAACCCGATTCCAAAAAAGTTGGGACACTGTACAAATTGTGAATAAAAAAGGAATGCAATAATTTACAAATCTCATAAACTTATATTTTATTCACAATAGAATATAGATAACATATCAAATGTTGAAAGTGAGACATTTTGAAATGTCATGCCAAATATTGGCTCATTTTGGATTTCATGAGAGCTACACATTCCAAAAAAGTTGGGACAGGTAGCAATAAGAGGCCGGAAAAGTTAAATGTACATATAAGGAACAGCTGGAGGACCAATTTGCAACTTATTAGGTCAATTGGCAACATGATTGGGTATAAAAAGAGCCTCTCAGAGTGGCAGTGTCTCTCAGAAGTCAAGATGGGCAGAGGAGCACCAATTCCCCCAATGCTGCGGCGAGAAATAGTGGAGCAATATCAGAAAGGAGTTTCTCAGAGAAAAATTGCAAAGAGTTTGAAGTTATCATCATCTACAGTGCATAATATCATCCAAAGATTCAGAGAATCTGGAACAATCTCTGTGCGTAAGGGTCAAGGCCAGAAAACCATACTGGATGCCCGTGATCTTCGGGCCCTTAGACGGCACTGCATCACATACAGGAATGCTACTGTAATGGAAATCACAACATGGGCTCAGGAATACTTCCAGAAAACATTGTCGGTGAACACAATCCACCGTGCCATTCGCCGTTGCCGGCTAAAACTCTATAGGTCAAAAAAGAAGCCATATCTAAACATGATCCAGAAGCGCAGGCGTTTTCTCTGGGCCAAGGCTCATTTAAAATGGACTGTGGCAAAGTGGAAAACTGTTCTGTGGTCAGACGAATCCAAATTTGAAGTTCTTTTTGGAAAACTGGGACGCCATGTCATCCGGACTAAAGAGGACAAGGACAACCCAAGTTGTTATCAGCGCTCAGTTCAGAAGCCTGCATCTCTGATGGTATGGGGTTGCATGAGTGCGTGTGGCATGGGCAGCTTACACATCTGGAAAGGCACCGTCAATGCTGAAAGGTTTATCCAAGTTCTAGAACAACATATGCTCCCATCCAGACGTCGTCTCTTTCAGGGAAGACCTTGCATTTTCCAACATGACAATGCCAGACCACATACTGCATCAATTACAACATCATGGCTGCGTAGAAGAAGGATCTGGGTACTGAAATGGCCAGCCTGCAGTCCAGATCTTTCACCCATAGAAAACATTTGGCGCATCATAAAGAGGAAGATGCGACAAAGAAGACCTAAGACAGTTGAGCAACTAGAAGCCTGTATTAGACAAGAATGGGACAACATTCCTATTCCTAAACTTGAGCAACTTGTCTCCTCAGTCCCCAGACGTTTGCAGACTGTTATAAAAAAGAAGAGAGGATGCCACACAGTGGTAAACATGGCCTTGTCCCAATTTTTTTGAGATGTGTTGATGCCATGAAATTTAAAATCAACTTATTTTTCCCTTAAAATGATACATTTTCTCAGTTTAAACATTTGATATGTCATCTATGTTGTATTCTGAATAAAATATTGAAATTTGAAACTTCCACATCATTGCATTCTGTTTTTATTCACAATTTGTACAGTGTCCCAACTTTTTTGGAATCGGGTTTGTATTTTGCTTGACAAAATGGCACTCAAACCAATCAATTAATCTTAACTTGGGTTTTCTAAGTAAACAAGGTATAGTATGTGAATAGTACAGATTAGTATATTTTTACAATTAAGTTAAGACTAAGTAAAGTTAGTATCATTGTTGGATTGTACAGTGTGTGACAAAAAGTATGACCTAAATTTGACAAAGTTGAAATAAGATACTGTCATAATTGACAACTTTTTTTTTTTTTTTTTTTTAACTTTTTTTTAATTTTGATGTCTTAATTATGACATGACAATATATGATAATATGACAATGACAGACAGAATTCTTCAGTGATGCATGTGTGTTCACCCCAGGACGTTGTTTGACAAATGAAATTAACGAGTTACTTTTAGAAGTAAATGTACTCTAATTTCTAAAAGTCGACAGGGCCAAAAGTACAGATAAACAAGAGTTAAACTTTTTAATACATTTTGAATTCAACAACGACCGTGTTCCCTGTGTGTATCATGTTATATGTGTAACATGTAACATATTAACTTTATCCTGGTATGCATTGAACTGAATTGTAAGTACATTAGCATTAGAGTCCTCGCATAAATTTGGGCCATGTGTCCTGCATTGTGTTTCTAAAATTCCCTCCCGTTGATAACTCGAAAACAGCCCATAAAAGCAGATTACAGGCGGTGTGTGTGTGTGTGTGTCTGTGCGAAGCTCCCTCAGGAAGCCGCCTGCTTGCTGAAGGCTCACTTGCTCCAATCAATGTAGCAAGCCTGGGTTTTTAAGGCAGCTGGGGGATGTGCTTGCCTGGATCAATGAACAAGAGCTTGCAGCCAGTTTCTGACTGACTCTTATTAAAATAAAGCACAACTACAGAAGCTGGGGAGAGAAGGTGAGACAAAGCAAGTTTGTTGGAGGAGGGGGGTTAATGCCAATGAAAAATGGGTAAATTAAGATCCCGATAAGCCAACACCCATGTATTAGTGAATATATCAATGCAAATGCCTGACAAATTACCTTATTTAGTTAGTTGAAGATCTTGGATCAGCATTAAATGTTTGCTCAAGGGAAACATTAACCTTCCTGTTTATCAGAATTATCTGGGTCATTTAGCTGTTGGTGTGGGGCCATATGTTGATTCGGCCCCAGATGTCATTGACGTGTGTTTTCAGCAGTGGCGAGATGGAGGACTTGTCCATGTCCTGTCCAATGATGCCTCTCTGAGCTGTCCTGCACAAGAGAGAGTACAATCGCTACAGTAATAAATCAGTGTGTCCTTCCACTGAGCCAACAAACATCTCCTGCCAATCAAACGACCTGATGAGGGAAACAAATAATCAGTAATATAGAGTGTTTCTGTGAGGTAATGAACCATGAAAATGTTTATCATAAGTGACAATTATGTTAAATGTGGGGACACGTGAATTTAAAAAAAAAAATGTGCATAGATAAATCATTTACACTAAATACTGCAATATTCCATAAAAACAAGAATTGTCAACTTTGATTTCACGGTGACTTTAAACTATAAAATCCATAAAAATCTTAAATATGTATTTTTCATCTTAGTGGTCTAAATATTAATATTTATATATGTAACAAGGTTCAATATATATATAAGGAAGGAAGAGAACAGGGTCGGCTTGATGGAGACTCGGGTAAACTTTATTTTCTTCCGAAATAGTCCCACAACACAGTATCACGCTCTCTGGCGCTCACAATCACTCAAACTTTCCTTAATAGCACTTCAGTCGCTCTCCAGAGCTTCTCTCAGTCTCTCTGTGTGTCTCCTGAGTCTCCCGTCAGTCTCTCTCCCAGATGTCCTCTTCCCGGTGGCTTTTATGCGGTCTCTCCACACCCATTACTGGAACAAGACACAGGTGTTCATTATTTGCACTTAACCCACTTAGGCCGCACCTGTCTCCCAAGTCTCTCTCCCGTCACAGACCTCGCTAAACCACGCCCCCCCAAGGCACAATATTTTTTTATTTTTTTTTATTATTTTTTTTTTTTTACCCAAATTACACTATCTCAGTTGTGGTATCATTTCCACAACAACCCACAGTTTTGCCCATAATAAATATTTTTCAAATGATACATAGTTTGAAATGTTTTGGAAATATTTATGACCCAGTTTCCTTTTCCGTCAGATGCAATGAAACTCATAACATTTACTAAAATAAAATATGAGCTCAGTTGGAAACACTGCAACATAGGTGATAAAATTATTCAGTATTTTTTTGCATTTTGCATTCTACAAATGCTTTCCGGTTAATGTGCAATATCAGACGAGACTAAAGAGACAGAGACCAGACCACCATTATTCGTTGTGAGATGGCAACAGTAAGCAACCAGAAAACGTGAAGAGAAACTTGGTGGGGTGAATCAACCTCAATTAGCATCAACAGTAACTTAGCGTTTTTATCAACACACCCCTCAGTGGTCCATAAGCTGAGGGTCAGAGATTGTCTTGGCACCTGCTGAAGTTCCTGTCTGTTTCTGTCACGCTCGTGTGACCTACATAAAATCTGCCGTGAGGCTGGATTCCCCCTCCTTCAAAAGAAAGAAAGAAAAAAGAGCAAGGTAGATTAGAGATGTGCTGCTATAGCTGGGCAGGGGTTTACTTCACGAGCTTCTCAATTTATCTAATATCTGCATATTATGCCTTGAGCAACATTTGTTAAGGGAAAAAAGATAACACAACCTCATTCGAAATTTAATGTCAGAGTAAATTATTTAAGAGCTATTTTTACTGTACAGAGGCAGGCACACCGGGTTTTTAAATTCAAGACTTTTCAAGATCTGCACAAATAACATTATTACCGCAAGCCTATGTCCATAGAGAGAAAAACCTATACAATCTCAAAATAGCCTGTATGCCTATCTCAGATGTTTTACTTAATTAAACAGGCTGTAACACATTCAAAGGACTTAATACTGGTTATCAGCAAAACAGTAACTGCAAGTTTAAAATACTCGAGACATGTTTTAGTCAATACATTGAAATTGGTTTGTGAATATCAATACATTTGAATTAGGTCGACTGATATTGTATTTTGTTGACATGATGATGTGTTAAAAGAAAACAACAAACACTAATAAAGAAAAGCAATACCCAGATTATTATTATTGTTCTGATACTTGAAAATCTATATACTAAATGCGTTAAATAATGTTCTTAGGGTACATTTACACAACAAAGATGTACTAAAAACGGAAAACTGTGTTTTTTCGCGTACAGAAGACAACGTCAAAATGACACCCGTTCACAAAACGACTAAAAATGCTGTATAATGCTGCTAGGCCAGTAGGTGGCGATGTCACTTTGCAAAGAAACACTACGCGCCTTGGCGCCCATACACAAATTAGCATTTTTGTTTACACGGAGACGATGGATAATGGATAACGGTATCGTTTTTAAAAAATGTGCACTTTGAAACCTGTTTTTAAAAGCTTGTGTTTTCAAGCCGCCAAAACGCCCGTCATGTAAATGAACGGCCAAAACGCATAAAAAGTTTTCCGATCTGAGGGAATAATCAAACGCACTCACCTAAAAGGTCCTCTCATGTGTATAGCTTTGGAAAATCTAGTGAATCGGTTCGTCGCAAACGATTCTATCCCATGTGTAGTGTTGTAAAGTCTGATTCATTCAAATGAATCAGTTCATCCTCAACAATTCTATCCCATTTGTAGCGTTGGAAAGTCTGATTCATTCTAATGAATCGGTTTGTCCTAAACGATTCTATCCCATGTGTAGCGTTCATAGACTGTAAAAAAATATGGACGTAGTGTCCGTGACGTCACTCGTAGGTTTCTGAAGAGCATTTTTGAAGCCTAAATTGGGCTGAACCGGCCGTCGCCATCTTGGCTGCCACTGAGGCATCACTGCGTGTCACTCAAGGATAACTGAAAATGGGAAAAGAGGCGTGGGTGGAGCTGAGGTGCTTGGTTGCTGAAACCACACCCACCTAGCTCGACCATAGTGGCAATCCATCTGTCACTCAATTGGCCACGCCCTTAATTATGCAGAACTTTAAGGCTTAATATAATTTAAACGGATGAGTTCTGAAAAAATTCACCCTCCCAACCCCCCACAGTTGTTATGAAGGGCAAAATTTGATGTATAGACCAAAACCACTTTTTGTACCAGGCTGTAAACATATTTTTTTCTGCTGTAAAGTTGGCCATTTTAACATGGGGGAGATACAGATTTGAGAATCGGTTCGTTCGACTGATTAAAAAAAGAACCAGATCAAGTGTCTGCAAACATTTAAGTGTAAATTAGTTCAAGTTTGACAACTTTAGACAGAGCTGTTCATTTCACTAATCACTAGCCTTCAGCTATTTAAGTTAAAAAAATGAAATTGTTATTTACGCACATGATATATGTAGGCTACCAAAATCTATGTGCTGCATCAAATTAGATCTTAAAAAAAAACTTATGCAGCTTTTGCCATATAGTCAATAATGTTCAGAGTCTGTCAAGCATTAAAAACATTGACACAAAATTACTGCCCCCCTCCCCCAACCTAGCAACACCACCACCACCAATTATATATATATATAAATATATATATAAATTTAAATATACATATAAAGTGTTGCACAATGAGACCCATTACATCCATTAAACCTGTTAAAGTCATTAATTTGTCACATACATGTGGAGGTCAGTAACATGTAAAACTAAACTCAAATATAAACAAAAAGAATAAAATTAAGAATACTGAGAATAAAATATGCATTCCTTGGGTGAGATCAGGAGCACAGAGAAAGGTTTGGATGACTGACCCAATTAAAACTTACGGCTGTTGACAGCGGTGAAAGTCACTTATGCATGAGATAATCCCAATGCTCATTAACAGTACCATGTGCAAGTGTTTGTGTGTACAGTACAGTAGGTATGTGTGTGTGTGTGTGTGTGCATGTGAAACGGGCAGCACGTGTGGTGGATTCACGTGGTGAGGCTACGCTCACTAGCGGAGGATCCAGGCTCAGCTGTTGCCTGGTTACCAGATTAAACCCAGAGCCTCCTAAACAGGATCTTTTCAAATTGTTTTGTTTCCTTTTTCATCCCTATAATATTTCCTTTTTCATCCCTGCAACAAGAACAAAATCCCACAAGTTAAAGAAACACGTACAGCGTTTTATTTTTCATCCCTGCAACAAGAACAAAATCCCACAAGTTAAAGAAACACGCACAGCGTTCACATCAAGCACAGTATATGAAATGTAATTCAGAGTGGCATGTAGTAGATATCTTTAACTTGACCTAGAAATATGAAGAATTATTAGATAAAACTGGAGAGATCAGGATTAAGAGTACAGAAAGTGAAAATGGCTGCATTACGAGGATCAGCTATGAACAGAAGTGACATTTGCAATCATTGATTTTAGGTTACTGCGAGGTTAGAATATTACTGCCTGGTTTCACAGACAAGGCTTAACCCTAGTCCCAGACTAAAATGGATGTTTGAGCTGTTTTAACGGAAGCAACTTGCACTGACATATCTTAAAATATGGAGGATTGTTTTGTCTCAAGATGCACACCAGTAATGTTATTTTCTAAGGCACATTTATAAAAGCTACTTAAATGTCCTTCAGATTATTATTAATCATAATATATATATTATTATTATGTCCTAACAGGTGGATGCTGCACATTGGTGGTGGTTGAGGAGATTCCCCCCTTCTATGTAAAGCGCTTTGAGTGCCTAGAAAAGCGCTATATAAATGTAACAAATTATTATTATTATTATGTTCTAATTGAACTAAAGCCTAATCCTGGTTTAACCTAAGTCCTGTCTGTGAAACCAGGCCCAAGTTTATATGAATCAGTTTTAAGTTCCCACTAATGAAGTTATAAAACTTTGCATACAGAAACAAACATAATCAGTATACGAAGAGCAGCGACGTTTGATGGTGGAGAGACTTTTGGAGGACCCAGAGGATGTGCTGTGCTTTGATGATAAAATACTCGTAAATAATTACAGACTCCCACGACACATGATTTTGCAGTTAGTCGACGAATTGCGGCCAACATTACAGAGGCCAACAAGCCGTCACGGAGCATTACCAGTCATTCTTCAAGTGACTAATGCCTTACGTGTTTTTTTTTTGTTGTTGTTGTTGTTTTTGTTTTGCAAAAGGCAATTTATAAAACAGGCTTTAACTCTTCAATGGAGCTTATCAAAATTTCAATCTCTGCCGCACTGAAATTAAAAGCATGCCGTTGTTTCTCCATTTTGATTTTAGGTTTACCTCAGAAGCAGTTTGCGCGTTGTTGGTTGCTTGGTAACAGACCTGACAGTTGATTACCGAACTCGATGGAGCAGTTTAAGATTTCCTAACTACAGATAAAATGAGATTTTGTAAGATAGGATAAGAATCCTAAATCAAGTTAAGATTTGCTTCTGTAATACGAAATTGTGAAAAATCCTAAATTAACTTATCATATCTTAAGTTAAGACCTAAGATAGAAAGTTTCTGTAATACGCCCCCAGAGTTCTAGCATGAACTAACAATGAACAACACATTTTAAGATATTATTTAATTCCTAAATATTAGAATATTTAGTAATTCTTAAATATTAAGATATATTCCTTAAAAATATATATCACAATACACAATTTTGCTTCAAGTAAATTTATCTTTAATGATGCCCTAATATTTTACTAGAAATTACACAGCTTTGTGTCTGCTACTGCTAAATTGTATACATATATTTAGTTGTGCTGTCAAATTGATTAATCACGATTAACTGCATCTAACATAAAAGTTTGTAAATATATCTTGTGTGTGTGTGTGTGTGTACACACATATATTATATATTTACAAACTTTTATGTTAGATGTGATTAATCGATTTGACAGCACTAACATTTAGCCATTTATAATGTAACACTTTAGTTTAGGATCCAATTCTCAATATTAACTAGTTGCTTATTAGCATGCATATTATTAGGATATTGGATGTTTACA
The DNA here is from genome assembly GCA_039654105.1 of Coreius guichenoti. NCBI lineage: Eukaryota > Metazoa > Chordata > Actinopteri > Cypriniformes > Gobionidae > Coreius > Coreius guichenoti. The sequence continues at coordinate 23,446,247 of CM077189.1, forward strand.
CTTATAAAGCACATATTAATGCCTTATTCTGCATGACCATATTCTACATCCTTAATCCTACCCAATACCTAAATTTAACAACTACCTTGCTAACTATTACTAAGCAGTAATGCAAAAAAAGCAAAGTTTATTGCACAAAAACATTCAAAGTTCTCAATAAACTATTCGATTAGTGTCTTTTACTTGTGCCTTGATCTGAATATGTAAAAGTCCAAAGCTGGCTGACACAGTTTGGCCTGAGCCAAAACAGACATCTACCTCCTCTCCTGTCTCTTTTCTTCTCTTCCTCCCTCTCTCTGACCCTTCCACACCCACACACGCATCCATTATCGGCTGTGAGTTGCCCATGCGGAAAAAAACTCTCAGCTCCAGAGATTAACCAAAAAAGCAAGAAAAGGAAACAAACAAAAAAAAAGGCTGTTTTCCCAGCCATCAAGAGATTCTCTGCACCACAGAAGAAAGTGGCTGCCACTATCATTCTTGCCAATTACCTCCGGCCCCCTCAGGCATCTCCAGTTTCCACGGTAACTCATGGCACCCACTCTAGCTGGGATGCGCATCACCATGGCAACCTGAATCGAAGCCCGGTACCCCAGTGTCCCTAGCTTGTCTTCGCCGTGACAGCGCGGACTATCCTCATTACTGAAAGGCTCATGCTGAGGCTATGAGAACCCTTTGATCACATGACCCAATTATGGCAAATATCCAGTATGTGTGACAACCCCAGACAGACTAGTTTCAGCTAGTTTATTCCTGCTGTGCACAGATCACTTTTAACACACAGCAGTGAATTCAGACCATGACACTGCTAAGCCTTCTCATTGTTTGTCTCAAGGTTTCAAACATGTCTTGTTGTTTAATCTACATTCTAAGATTTAGTCAAAGGATGTAACCAGTGTGTATAATGGAAGTTTGTTTCTGCCAAAAAATAAAAAAGGTATAATGCGACTTCATATCTCGCAATTCTGACTTTGACCGAATTGTGAGATATAAACTCTTTTTATTTTTTAGAGTTTATAACTTACTTTTCTTCTCAGAATTGTGATATTAACTTGGACTTGAGAAAAAAAAGTAAGAATTGTGAGATTCTTGAACTTCACAGTTAACTATCTTTAAAAACTTTAATTTTGACTCAAATGTTACTTAGATGCAGCCTTTGTGACAACTTTCCTGGATGAAAACTAGCCCTAGTCTCCACTGTAATTTGTGTAAAATGTAAGCAAACAAATAATCTAAACTTCTCCACAGCAGGAACAGTCAACTTTAAAAAAGTAACCTGCACCTAAATGTTAGCTTATCTTACACTAAACAAGACACCTTAGAGTCGAGTATACAAAACTAAAGTAAGGTAATATGCAAAATAAGGAGCTACAACCTGTTATAGGTTATTGATTGGTGTGTGGCACTTGTCTTTAATCCAGATCTGGGCCACCCCAGGGCTGTCAGTCTGTATGTGGGACAAAGGAAAAGTGGTTGTGTGGACTAGAACTGGGCCAGAAAAAATTGCTTTGTGGGTATATGTGTAACTTAATGTCAGTTGTGTTAGGGATATGAAACACTGTGCTAAAACAAAGCCTCCAGCATCAGTTCACAGGCAGGATAATATCAAACAGTCTGCCAATAGCAACCTGCAGGGCTCTGCCTCAGGCTCCATGAACAGTCTCTCTCACCCAACACACACACTTTCACATCTGATCTTTGTGGGGACTCTCCATAGACATAATGGTTTTCATTCATCCATCCATCCATCCATCCATCCATCCATCCATCACAGTATAATTAAATGCAAGTGGATACTGAAGTCAGACCTTTCCTGAGAGGTTACATAACTTCCCCCAATCAGCAATCTGAGATAACAGATGTTAGTTTTTATTTCACTCTGTATATACAACATCTCAAGTGGATGTTGAGTCCAATCTCATAGGATCTAGCACAAAAAAATGTTTACATCCAACACAAAATTTACTTACAGTACTTATCATTTAAAACTATATAAACAATGAATAAATAAATAAATAATGCACACACATAGGTTTTATGGGGACTTTCCATAGACACAGTGAATTTGATCTCCCTAACCATAAACCTACCCATCACAGAAAACTTCCTGCATTTTTTAGATTTTCAAATAACACTTAGTATGATTTATAAGCAGTTTTCCTCAATGTCTGTTTTCTTGATAAAAATGTTAAGGTGATAGTTTACATAAACAACAGCCAAATTCATGTTAGAACACATCTAATGATAGTTCCCTGCTGTATGAAGAAACACAGAGAGACGCGAAACAGTGTATAGCTATTTTTGATCACATGATGAAATATTCACTGAGCTCCACATGATGAAATAGCTTTCATATTTTCTCTCTTCTCTCCCACATACTCCATCTCTCTGCAGCGTCTCTTTTGCCTTTGAAAAATGAGTTTCTGTCTCAAGGTTTCAAGCTGTCACTCATGAACACAACTTAATTACAAAGGATTTGAGGCAAATGCCATTATTACCACACAAACAAACGTACACACACAAACACATACACAAACTTTAAGAAACATCTGGTGGAAACCACTGTAATTACTCTGATTGTGAGCAGATTGCTCTATTCTGTGTGTTTGTGTGACTGTTGATGCCTCGTGTGTGTGTGTGTGTTTGTGTGTGTGTGTTTGGAGGGTCAGCGCTGATTCGATTTGGCGCAGAGCAATTCATCACGCTGACCTCTTCCGTCACACGGGCCAATATCATTTGCCATGTAAGGGGGCGAATGAAAGGGCCACTGTCCTGAGATCCTAACGGATGAGTCATCTTCAAAAAACGTCCAATAGATTTCACACGCACACTCCATGCACTACCCACAATTCTGCATTAGTCTGTCTAATGGACAGTGGTGGGAAACTACCCTGCCAAGCTTCAGGCTAATATAATAGCTACATAACAAGCTACAAACAGTTACTTAAAGGGGCAATATGTTTTTATAAATAAAAACTATACAATCATATAATTTATAAATTTAATCAGAGCTATGTTTTAGTTGGAGACGGTGAGGGCTTTTGAATGAACAGTGTCAGTTAGGATGAAAGTATCAAACCTCAACAGGTAAATTATACTAAATACAATACCTTTTCACTAACATAACAGAAACATTTAAATACCAACAGAACATTAAACATTAAAAAGTCTCTCCATTTTCTCATCTTGCTAAAAAATGCATAAAATCACACTTTATGTAAACATTTACTCTCTGAATTCAGCCCCTTTGCAAAGCATGATGGGAAGTGAAAGTCCTGTTTGATTGGGTAACTTGATTGAAACCTGTTATTTCAAAATTATAACATCAAGTTAAGTCAAAGAGTAACTGTTTCAAGTCAATTTAACATGAAGCAATCACATTTGAACCAGAAACCTGATATAATGGTGTTAAATCAGAATGAATTGCTTAAATAAAATGAACAGCATCATAAATTAATTTTTTTTAGTGCATGCAGGGATTCAGATCGGTGAATCATATTTTAATCTGTTTATTGACAAGAACTGATTCACTAGAATGAATTGGCCTTTCCAACCCTTATATATGACAGTTATATATAGGATAAACTGATCCACTAAAATGAATCATACTTTCTAATGCTACATATGTGTTTTAGGACGAACCGATTCAAGATCTTGACCAAAAATGGATGCAGCCCTTGATGGAAATAAATGTTGTGATGTTATTTCCATCAAGAGGTGCATCAGTGTTTGGTCAAGATCTTGTATTGACGATGCAAGAGTCGAGCACTCTGTAAAGTCTCCTCCAGCACATCCCAAAGACTTTCAATGAATTTAAGGTCTGGACTCAGAGGTGCCAATTCATGTGTGAAAATTATTCTTCATGCTCCCTCCCAACCATTCTTTCACAGTTTCAGCCTGCTGAATCTTAGCATCGTCATCCTGGAATATGGCCATGATGTGACTACCTACATGGTTGTTTAAGAAATGAAAAGCTACACACTCCATCAATTAGGGTTAGAAGAACTGTTGCCAAACATATAACATGCTACAAACATAATAATCACTGCAATAATGATCCAATCATAGACTCTTAAGCATTTGCCTATTTAAATCCAAACAGCAACTTTTTTTGGCCGTTTAGTACGAACAGGTGTGCTAAAATATAAATCGTACTTTGGCTGTGTTAAACTCCACTTTTAGACTTCCCCTTGGGGCAATCCCTGCCTGCATTTTAAAGTGCATTCAACATTGTCAAGTGGATGAATGAAGTTTATTTGGACTGACAAACGGAGCGAGTCTACATATGTGCACTTCAGGCAGATCCGTAGACCACAATGCAACATGACTGTGACGTCACAACAGGAACTCGCATGGTGGGCTCCATAGCAGATTCCAAGTGATCAAGGGCTTAGGGCGGTCCATTTAAACCTATTGCAAGGGTTCTGCCAGTAGTGGGCATTCGTGCAACGTAAGCAGTGACGTACATCTGAGTGAACGAGATTGAGGGAATTTAGCAAGTGATGGGCATAAAAAGGACTTAAATGCCTTACTGCTACATAGGCTGTGACATAATGAGAGAGTGTGAACCGTTTAGGATCATAGACTGTAAAAAAAATATGGACGTAGTGTCCGTGACGTCACCCGTAGGTTTCTGAAAAGCAGTTTTGAAGCGTAAAAATCGGCCGTTGCCATCTTGGCAGCGAGTCACCGCGCGTCACTCCCGTATAACTGAAAATGGGCAAAGAGGCGGGACGTGGGTGGAGCTGAGGTGACGTCATGGCTAACAGACAGCAGACAAACGGCAATCCACCTGTCACTACCAAGTGAGTGGCCACGCCCTTAATTATGCAGAACTTTAAGGCTTAATACAATTTAAACTAATGAGTTATACAAAAATTCACCCCCCTCATAGTTGTCATGAAGGGCAAAATTAGCTGTATAGACCAAAACCACAATTTGTACCAGGCTGTAAACATGTTTTTTTCTGCTGTAAAGTTGGGCATTTTAACATGGGGCTCAGTGAGATTCTGCTCCCTTTTGGAGCCTGTCTCTAGCGTCCAGTCGATGAATTGCAGTTTAAGTCACTTCCGTATTGGCTTCACGAGAAACTGGGGGAGGTTGCCGCTTGTTTAGGATAAACCGATTAAATAGAATGAATCTGACTTTCCAATGCTAAATAATGCTGCTTCAAGTTAGCTACTTACTAACACTGCTAATGATATTATATTGAACAATAAAGAATTAATTAAATAACCCAAATAAGTTAAAAAGTCAAAAGACTTTTTTTTTCTCATGTCGTTCCAAACCCGTATGACTTTCTTTCTACTGTGGAACACACACTCACAAGTATACACACACAGGTTAGCAGCTGTGCAGTGCTGTAATGAGTTCATCAGACACACACGCCGACATTTCAGTTCAGTCGGAGGCAGGCAGGTGTTTGTGAAGAGAGCGGGAGGCTTTTGTGTCAAACTGAAAGATGTGAGGGGTGAAAGAGAGCATAACAATGAATTGAGACGAAGAGGAGGAGGAGGAAGTGTGTGAACATTTGGTGGGATGTTTATTCTTTTTGAGCGTCATAGGCAGCAAAAAGACCCTGACTGTCGTGGTGAAAGCAAAAAAAAAAAAGTTGTGGTGAAAGCATGTGGGTTCATCTGTGTTTGTGACTGACAGCTGAGGGGCGGAAGAATCGCAGACTTATGTAACCTTGTTAGCATGTAAATGACTTGGCATTACGCCTCAGACAAAAATGTCATCTTAGGGATGAGAGACTTTATTCCAGGGAACCACTAGACCATTATCACTCATTCAGCAGTCAAAATACTCGCGCAATCCAGAGCCGATCATTGATCATTATTTTTGTATTATTTTTTAAATAATGAAAACAAGATTAATTTACTTGAATTTTTTTTATGTTTAAGATATTAATATTTATTTTCAGACAATATGTCTTTAATTGCATTTATATTTATTTCCCATTGGCAATATAGGCTGGGTTTAAGCTTAAGTATAATACAATGGAGTGTGAGGTTTTGCTTCCTAAATAAATGTATAGTACTTTTAATTTAAATATTGTTCAGACACTTTTACTGAAAAAATACAAAATACTGCTTCAAACTAAATATTTTAATCTTATATTAAAAAAAGACAAATTTAATGCATCTTCATCTTCTATTGAGATGTGTTTTTCTTGCCTACAATGTGTTATGAGAAATTTAGGCCAGTATTTCTGTTGAAGACATTGTATATGAATTATTTTTATGATGTCATCCTGTGCTGATGAAATGCCCTGTTGTTTTGGTGTAAATGTACTTGTAAATCTTGCATGCACATCTGTCTCTGTCTCATCCACACACACACACACACACATACGCTTTATCTTGCACACATTCACATACTCGCGCACACACACACACACACACACACAACTGCCCAAATCAGCTCTCAAAGTTTGGAGAGGGTGAGCCTCACGAAACGGTTCCCATAGCAACAGTCTCTCTGTGCAACTCTCTTTGAAGGCAGTAGTTTTAGATTTGCAAATGTACCCTAATGATACAAATTACAGGCACAGCCATCCTTCTTCCCTGACTGGTAAAAGATAAGGGGAAGAGAGTAAGGAAAAGGATGCACTACTCAAAATATACAAGATTCCATTCTTTAAAGCTTGATATCTCACCATTTCTGAGGTAGTTTACAGGAAACACACACAGACAGAGGCAGAAACTGGGCTTGGACGATGTTGCAGAGAGCAGCCTAACAGTCACCAATTACATTCTCCCTGAGGGGGCTCTACTAATTAGTGATGATGAGGCTTCCAAATTGATCTGTCACAAGCAAATGCATCCATTATTTAAGCACGGCAGCTCTCACTTAACACACATGGGCGAACCTTAATTGTGGTTGTGTGTTTAGGAGCATGTGGGGCTGGTTTGAGACTGTGTGTATGAGACATGTAAGACATGTTCCTTAATCAACATATTTTGTTGATCCTGGAACAACATTCCTGTCTGAAAAACCCTGTCCCTACCCCTAAACGTAACTCTACCCATAACTTATCCCTAAAATCAGAGGGAAATAAGTGAATATCACTGATGTGGAAGCACCTAACCATGGTTGTAAGCCTAAACTTGATATAAACTGTAAACTTGATCCTCAAATCTGATTATTATTATTATTATTATTACCTTTCTAATATTGTGTTGGTCCCCATTTTGCTGCCAAAACAGCCCTGACCCGTCGAGGCATGGACTCCACTAGACCCCTTAAAGGGATAGTTCACCCAAAAATGAAAATTAGCCCATGATTTACTCACCCTCAAGTCATCCTAGGTGTATATGACATTCTTCTTTCAGACGAATAAAATCAGAGTTATATTAAAAAAGTCCTGGCTAATCCAAGCTTTATAATGGCAGTGATTGTTGTTCTGTTTTTGAAGTCCATAAAAATGCATCTGTCCGTCATATAATGTGCTCCACGCGGCTCTGGGAGGTTAATAAAGGCCTTCTGAAGCGAATTGATGCGTTTGTGTAAGAAAAATATCCATATTTAAAATTTTATAAAGTAAAGTTCCGGCCGATCGCCTTCCATATTCAATTTATGGAAAAAGTGTTGAAAGTGCCTCTGCAGTTCAAAATGCTTACGCTACCAGTTACGCTCGTCAGACGTAGCGTAAGCATTTTGAGCATGTTATATGCCACAGCCACCGGGGAATACCGTTTCCATGAAAGGGTGTACATGGTGTGCAACAATGCTTAGGTAGGTGGTACGTCAAAGTAACATCCACATGGATGGCAGGACCCAAGGTTTCCCAGCAGAACATTGCCCAAAGCATCACACTGCCTCCACCGGCTTGCCTTCTTCCCATAGTTCATCCTGGTGCCATGTGTTCCCCAGGTAAGCGACGCACACGCACCCGGCCATCCACGTGATGTAAAAGAAAATGTGATTCATCAGACCAGGCCACCTTCTTCCATTGCTCCGTGGTCCAGTTCTGATGCTCACGTGCCCACTGTTGCCGCTTTCAGCGGTGGACAGGGGTCAGCGGCTATGCAGCCCCATACCCAACAAACTGTGATGCACTGTGTATTCTGACACCTTTCTATCAGAACCAGCATTAACTTCTTGAGCAATTTGGGCTACAGTAGCTCATCTGTTTGATCAGACCACACGGGCCAGCCTTCGCTCCCCACGTGCATCAATGAGCCTTGGCCGCCCATGACCCTGTCACTGGTTCACCACTGTTCCTTCCTTTGACCACTTTTGATAGATACTGACCACTGCAGTCCGGGAACACCCCACAAGAGCTGCAGTTTTGGAGATGCTCTAACCCAGTCGTCTAGCCATCACAATTGTCAAACTCGCTCAAATCCTTACGTTTGCCCATTTTTCCTGCTTTGAACACATCAACTTTGAGGACAAAATGTTTACTTGCTGCCTAATATATCCCACCCACTAACAGGTGCAGTGATGAAGAGATAATCAGTGTTATTCACTTCACCTGTCAGTGGTCATAATGTTATTCCTGATCGGTGTATATGCTATGCGTGTTCAGTACAGTATACTGGATGTACGTGCATGTTATAATATTTATGATATTGCGCACTTCTAAAGTTCTTAAAAAGAGAGAAAGAAAAAGAGAAGTTTACTTCAGACTGCTTTATCACATCCCTTTAAGATAAATCAACATGTGGAAAATATCTTGCAAGAGACATATTCTATGCTTACATCATATTTGCTTAGTTCATAGGCCAAATATAAGTTTCTGCATACATTATGTTATCTACAGTAATACACAGATAGAAAGAGACGGAGATTGTGTCATTTTCTAAGGCATATTTTTCAAAAGAAAAAAAAGATGGACTTCGGTCTTGCTCTTAAAAAAATAATTTTTATCTTGTTTTTCAGTAAAAAAAAATATCTGAGAAAAATGTGGGAGATATTAAAACTTTATCTTCATTTTTCTTGTCTCAATTTTTTGTCTTGTTTTAAATATGAAACTAACTAATTTTGTTGCTCTTATGAAAATTTTTTCTCTTACAAGAAAAAAACAACAGACTCCTGTCATTTCTTATAAAAAGGTAGCCTATATTTTCAGATTTAAAGATAACATAAAAAAGTTTTTCTTTCTATTTTATTTTATTATTCTACATCTTAATAAATGTCCATTTTATTTTATTTTATTGTTTCATCAGTGCACATTATTCTAAATACTTTTTCTTTTCATTAAAATGTAGTGTATATGTATGTTTGTGGGTGTATATGTATGTCCATTCATTGAGATTTCCTGGAGGAAGAAGATAAGATTGAAGGGTTTACTGAGAACAGTCTGTCTCTTCCTGACCCATCATTTCCACAGAGAGAGAGTCTCAGGGTCCTTATACCAGCACACACACATATATATTTACAATGAGCATCGATGCACACATACGTCCTCCTCTACAGGGCCTCACTAGTGTATCTGAGCCCTTTGCACCATATACTGCCATTATATTTGATATTATATCTTCTCTAGAATCAGTTTAAATACCTCTCAAACTCTTCAGGAGACAAAGTAAAGCCAAACTTACAGCAGAACTCCTAGTTCTAGCCTGCAGTAATGCCAACAGAACAAATCTGTCCTTCATATAGCTGATCCCCTCGGTCCGGCCTGTCCAGAAAGACAGCATTACAGGGCAGATTAAGACCTTCAATTTTCAGAGGAATGCTTTTGGGAACAGCAGCCAGTGGTCTATTACAGTAAGAGCAGGAAAGAGTCCAGCCTGTGGCATTACATCACTGATACTTGGGGATATTTTAATCAGCGCGGACATGAGGCTGACCGGGCTCTGGTTTCAGACCTACCGCCTGTCAATCGGTCTGCCTGTCACCCCGCAGTCCTGGGGAAGTGCAGCAGATTATAGTCAAGGTCGGAATGTACCAAACATATGTTCAGAATAACACATGAGAGGAAAGGAGGTCAGAGAAATGATTGCATGCTGAGATTTTGTCTTTCAGAATGTATTTGTGATCACCTTTGCTTGCTCAGATTTATCTCTTGGCCAGGTTCAATGCAGGTCGCATTGAACAACTTTATTTTGTCTTAGGTCGCACCGTAGTCCTATCAGAAAGGCTCAAATACCCCTTTATCAACAGCAAACCTGGTGCATTATAATTAATTTTACTAAAAAGGCCTGCTAAAATATTTGGAAAAAAACTAAATAGATTCACCAATCACTAAGAAATGAGACAACTGAGCTGAAATGTTATTTCTGATGTCTTCACAGTATATGCACATACACTATATTGCCAAAAGTTTTGGGACGCCTGCCTTTTTATGCACATGAACTTTAATGACATCCCATTCTTAATCCATAGGGTTTAATATGGAGTTGGCCCACCCTTTGCAGCTATAACAGTTTCAACTCTTCTTTCCACAAGGATTAGGAGTGTGTTTATGGGAACACCATTCTTCTAGAAGCGCATTTGCGAGGTCAGGCACTGATGTTGGGCGAGAAGGCCTGGCTCGCAGTCTCCGCTCTAATTCATCCCAAAGGTGTTTTATCGGGTTGAGGTCAGGACTCTGTGCAGGCCAGTCAAGTTCCTCCACACCAAACTCGCTCATCCATGTCTTTATGGACCTTGCTTTGTGCACTGGTGCGCAGTCATGTTGGAACAGGAAGGGGCCATCCCCAAACTGTTCCCACAAAGTTGGGAGCATGAAATTGTCCAAAATGTCTTGGTATGCTGAAGCATTAAGAGTTCCTTTCACTGGAACTAAGGGGCCAAACCCAACCCCTGAAAAACAACCCCACACCATAATCCCCCCTCCACCAAACTTTACACTTGGCACAATGCAGTCAGGGATGTACCGTTCTCCTGGCAACCGCCAAACCCAGACTCATCCATCGGACTGCCAGACAGAGAAGCGTGATTCGTCACTCCAGAGAACACGTCTCCACTGCTCTAGAGTCCAGTGGCGGCGTGCTTTATACCACTGCATCTGACGCTTTGCATTGCACTTGGTGATGTAAAGCTTGGATGCAGCTGTTCGGCCATGGAAACCCATTCCATGAAGCTCTCTACGCACTGTTCTTGAGCTAATCTGAAGGCCACACAAAGTTTGGAGGTCTGTAGCTATTGCCTCTGCAGAAAGTTGGTGACTTTTGCGCACTGTGCGCCTCAGCATGCGCTGACCCTGCTCTGTGATTTTACTACCACTTCCTGGCTGAGTTGCTGTTGTTCCCAATTGCTTCCACATTTGTTATAATACCACTAACAGTTGACCGTGGAATATTTAGTAGTGAGGAAATTTCACGAATGGACTTATTACACAGGTGGCAACCTATCACGGTACCACGCTTGAATTCACTGAGCTCCTGAGAGTGACCCATTCTTTCACAAATGTTTTTAGAAGCAGTCTGCATGCCTAGGTGCTTAATTTTATACACCTGTGGCCATGAAAGTGATTGGAACACTTAAATTCAATGATTTGGAGGGGTGTCCCAATACTTTTGGCAATATAGTGTATATATAAAACATTTAATATATTAAAATAGAAAACATTTATTTTAAACTGTATTAATATTTTACAATACTTCTGTTTTTACTGTAATAAATAATAAATAATTAATAAATAAATTGGTGAACATAAGAGAAGCTTTTGCTTGTCCTCCAGTGTCTGCAGGAAAACAGGTCAGTGTTTAATAAAGACTATATATTGTTTTATGAACATATGGCCATACAGCACAGAGCAGTTTTACAGAGGTGCAATCCAGGATAAAAATTCTATAGTCATGGAACATTTACTAAACCCAAGGTCTCCTGTTTGTGTGTGTGTGTGTGTGTGTGTGTGTGTATGTATGAACACTGATTGGGTTTTAAAGGCTTTTATACTCTTGTTGGTTGCTAGCAGATTTTAATCACAGACTGCAGAGGAGAGAGAACGAGAGAAACGGTGAGGGAGGGAAGAATTGGCAGTGCTGCAACATCAGATAATCTCCAGCTCATCTCTCTCACAAAACCTGACTGACCATAACCTCTTCTCAACTACGATCATACAGCCTGGTCTCTTCAGAACTCTGTGATCGCTGAATCGTAACCTGGTATAGTATTGCAGAGGAAGTTACTTCTAACCTTTTTATAATCACAGAAAACAGCATATGTACCAGCTAAGCACACAATACATACAATCAATATTAACAGGATTATGTTAGATAATACATGTTAAACTGCATTTTCCACTTTTAAAATATGTCAGTCTAAATCATCTGACTTTCTTCTGGTAAGAAGGTCCACAAGCATTCTAGTAAATTCTGTGATGTGTCTGGGAGGTTGAGCTGATTTCATTAGTGGAACTCTCTGCATAGATGTTTGCCATTCTGCCTTGAGAGCTTTTTAGGGGGTTTTACTCCTGAGCAGATTACATTTCCTGCACTGAAACATACAGAACATACAAACAAGATGCAAAAAATCATGGGCAGATGTGCTCTCTGCTGGAAACCAGCAGATGCAAATCTATTGTATTATTTGTGCATGTATGCATGTGTGTGTGTGTGTTTGTGAGATTTTGAAGGTGTGTGCATATTTCTGGGGGGGCTTTTCGTTTTTTAATTTTGTAGTTTTTATGTATAGAAGTAACACCTGCAGATTAACAGATAAATAGATTATAAAATGCAACAGAAAATTATATAAAGCATATAATCCAATCTATACTAAATTAACTAGTTTCTACCCGTCCATCCATCCATGCATCCATCCGTCCATCCATCCGATGAAAGTTCAGAACAGACAGACTGTGGTCATTTATTTTGGATCTAAGAATGAGCTCATGCATGTCTCAATGACATCATTATGTCTTCTCAGTTCCACACACAGACCTCTTTCCCACTGACCTGTGCTTTTCAGTGACAGGATAGCATAATGGTATTCAGGGGCATTCTTTCACATCTATGGTTCTTTAATATATTTACTGAAACATCCTATTATATGCACACAAAAAAATAAAAAAATTATATATATATATATATATATATATATATATATATATATATAAATTCAGCAAAATTCAAGGAGAAAAAAAAAACCTGGCAGCTTTTTTTCAAATGCACTGACAGCATAATTTTTGTAGACCAGCCATTTAAAGGTAGGGTAGGCAATTTTCAGAGAGGCTAGCAATAGCAAGCTAGCTTTGAAAGCATAAGATCCCACCCTCCCTTCAAAGGCCTCTCCAAAGCCACGACTCCTTCAAAACACATGAACACACACAGCAGAGTTTGCAAAGCGTCACGAAAGACGCCATTAAACTACCTCATGTCTCAAAGCACATAACATTAGAATAATAATGAACATAAAGAACTTAAAGAGCACTGACCTGTACCACCTGACTGCTGCAGATTCATTTTGCCATTGATAGTGTTGCCATTGAAACGCATAAATTCAAGTCACAAACCGCTCACAGGTTTCCATCTCTTCCAAATTAGAGTAGTTGTGGCGTGAACGCAGCATAATCTCATTGTTTTAGTTCAGGAGGAACTGTAAAATGTGTCTGCTATTTCAGTTGCTGCGCTCACGCTGATGTCTGTCTAACTCTGCATAGCATGAAACGTGCTGATGACATGATGTCTGCGCGAGCAGGGTGCGCAGAGGTATAAAATGCACAGATCAGGCATAACATTATGACTAATATTGTGTTGGTCCCCCTTTTGCTGCCAAAACAGCCCTGACCCGTCAAGGCAGGGACTCCACTAGACCCCTGAAGGTGTGCTGTGGCATCTGGCACCAAGATGTTAGCAGCAGATCCTTTAAGTCCTGTAATTTGTGAGGTGGGGCCTCCATGGATCGGACTTGTTTGTTCAGCACATCCCACAGATGCTCAATTGGATTGAGAGCTGGGGAATTTGGAGGCCAAGTCAACACCTCAAACTCGTTGTTGTGCTCCTCAAACCACCCCTGAACCACTTTTGCTTTGTGGCAGGGCACATTATCCTGCTGAAAGAGGCCACAGCCACAACAATGCTTAGGTAGGTGGTACATGTCAAAGTAACATCCACATGGATGGCAGGACCCAAGGTTTCCCAGCAGAACATTGCCCAAAGCATCACACTGCCTCCGCCAGCTTGCCTTCTTCCTATAGTGCATCCTGGTGCCATGTGTTCCCCAGATAAGTGACGCCCACACACCCGGCCATCCACGTGATGTGATGACAAAGAAAACGTGATTCATCAGACCAGGCCACCTTCTTCCATTGCTCCGTGGTCCAGTTCTGATGCTCACGTGCCCACTGTTGGTGCTTTCGGCGGTGGACGGGGTCAGCATGGGCACCCTGACTGGTCTGTGGCTATGCAGCCCCATACGCAACAAACTGTGATGCACTGTGTATTCTGACACCTTTCTATCAGAACCAGCATTAACTTCTTGAGCAATTTGAGCTACAGTAGCTCGTCTGTTTGATCGGACCACACGGCCAGCCTTCGCTCCCCACGTGCATCAATGAGCCTTGGCCGCCCATGACCCTGTCACCACTTCACCCTGTTCCTTCCTTGGACGACTTTTGATAGATACTGACCACTGCAGACCGGGAACACCCCACAAGAGCTGCAGTTTTGGAGATGCTCTGACACAGTCGTCTAGCCATCACAATTTGGCCCTTGTCAAACACGCTTGCCCACTTTTCCTGCTTATAACACATCATCGTTGAGGACAAAATGTTCATCTGCTGCCTAACATATCCCACCCACTAACAGGTGCCATGATGAAGAGATAATCAGTTTTATTCACTTCAATAAATCATTTAGACCACTTAACTTAGTGATTGCTATCAGGATGTTAAGAGACTTTCAACCAGCTTAGCAAAAATGCTTCAGGAACAAATCGCCTACTCTGCCTTTAAGAGATAAATGTTAACAACCTATTAAGACTTCTCACTTTCTCTCTCAGCACAACCCTCACCTGGGCTTTGCTGCCCAGGAATCAAGGAATTTGGATGCATCTCACGAACTCACTGCATCCTCCCTGCAGACAGAAGCCTCCCATTGTCTGTGCTGACCGTGCGCATGCAAGCTGAGGCTTCCTTCTCTTTCTTGAGTCTGTGACCTGAATGCAGTTGGATTCTTTAGGGGGGAGACTGTGGAGCCCCTTTGCCTTTCATTCAACTCTGAATCTCATTCATAAGAAGCAACACCACTGACAGAAGCAGAACTACACAGGGGAGGGAGGAATCGCCCTAGCTCTCTGCTGCAAAACACCACCAAAACATCAATGAGAGTGCAGAGAGCATACCGAACCCAAGTGTGCACCTGCATACTAAGTAGGGGATGAAAGCCAAAGAACAGATAATGTAGTCTCTCTCATCATACATATAAGTGAGAAAGCATTTGGAGCATATGAGGTGCTCAACACACTGACATACACAGAAAGAGTGCAGTGAATAATAGCTCTTGAGCGTAATTCATGCTTTGGCATGCTCATGGATATTTCAGCAGGGTGAAGCTTCTCTGGTTTCTTTCTCACTCCCTGCCGCAGGAGGTAAATGAATGTGGGAAGCCTTACTGGACACAAGCTAAAGTGGTCTGGCTTGTTGTGATGCATAACATGTATTGCAGCAGGGCATGACTGACAGCACTTTTCCTGTCAGGTACAATCAAAAACATATTTGGACATACCACTTTTGTTACACCATACTCTGATAGGCGCTCTGTCTCACCAAAAGAAATGAAGAAATCTGAAGATATTCATAAAGAAAAACTTAATGACAGACATATATGAAACGTAAGATTTCTGCACTAAAAAAAAATCATGGTATAGCTTATTAACTATTTTCATCTATTTGATATTATGTTCAAATCAAACTGCATGTATTTAATTAGCTTAGAATCAGCATAAATCTATTCAATGAATGTTCATTCAATTAAAACTTTTTTAAAAATATGGATAGATGTGGAAAATGGAATATTCAATTAGTTAAAATGTATTAGAAACAAATTGGATTTGTTGATGATATAAACCTGGTTAAATCACATTCAGTTTATTATTACAGAAATCGTACCGGTTTCATTTATGTATGACTTACAAATATTCTTCACAGTAAGTTTTATTCGTTTTTTTTTTTTTGTTGTTGTTATTTAGGTTATATGCTATTCAAATACATAAAATCTAAAATTTAATATAGCCAGATGTTGTAGTTACGGCATATACAAGCAGGCTAACTGGACCATGCTAACCAGCCTTGATCCTTTGGCAGAAATATTGTTACCATGGTAAATCTTAGTAAGGGGTACAGGTGTATGCATCAGTTTTGTTTTAGCAGTAATTAGCAGGTAGCCAAGCATACAAATCAAGAAGCAAAACTGATGTCTATGGATATTATTGTATTTATGAGTCCATATAATGTGGGTAAATGTTAAATGTGCACAAGCTTGGGTATGTAGGACAATACATTAAACACGCATGTGTGGAGAAATATAGAGACACGTGTTTCTCTCTCTGAGCGCATGTATATCCACCTCCTCTCCCACCCTCCACCTTCTTCATGGACTTAAGACCACATTACATGCATGTCAGTGTAGATTGAAGGGTGAAAATGACAAACCTTTGAGGCTGGCTGGCCTGGGCTGCCAAACTAAACACGCATAGGACAGAAACTCAGAGAGGCTGTTGCAGTGACTGTCAAGGTTTCTGCAGCCGTAGATGCTGTGCTGGTCCATTAAAGCATAGAGAGTTCCTGTCATTCCCTAACACAGATTTTCAAACCCCACAGGTGATGCTGTACATATAAACTACTGCGCAGTTCATCAGCGTGCTGCAGCTCAACACTGGCCCCTATGGGCTAATGAAGGATATAGCAGCACATTCACATTTTGTTTCCTCATACGTTTAACCATAAATAAATCCGCTATCATTAATATAAATGCTTCAGTTGTATGACAGGACATTGATTTTATAACTCGAAAATATAGTATTTACACAAATCACGCCCCCAATCTCACGCCATTGGTTGATAACGGCAGAGAATTTCCATCAAGTTTTCTGATTGGCTAAGATGTACTAGCGCATGTTTTTTGCTGTTTAGCTGATGGCTGTCACAGAGAATATGTGTGATTTTCCTGGACAACTATTTCAGAGATACCTGTCATATTATTTAACATAATCGCTTACAGCGGCTTTATTTGGGCTGCTCATTGTAAAACAAGATTTCCTGTCTTATACTGACATCTTGTGGTTATATATTTGAAACGCATGGCCATGCTTCTGTGTGTATTCTATTGTCCAGTCTCTAACAACAGCCTATCTCTAGATTCTCAGAATTCAAATATATTTTCTTATTTTAAATACACTGCATATAACGTCTTACTTCTAAGCAGTAGTGATTTCTTAAAGAAATCAAACCATTTTACCATGTGAATGGCAGGCATGTCTCTATTAAAATGAATGAAGACATGAACTTGAGAATTTGATGCTTTTCTGAAGGTTTTTGGAAAAATCAGAAAGCAGGTTAACTATCCATACCTTACAATTGGTGTATTTATGTGCGCAGAAACAAAATTCAAAGTTTAAACAGGTGCATACGCACATAAATCTGTTCAAATGTTTATGAAAACTGCAGGCGTATGCAAATTGAGGCAAATACAACGTCCAAAACGCAACTCAATGTAGTCTATAAAAATTGTTTTAATGGGTTTTGAGAACGGTTGAATAGCTTACTTATCTTGCTGCGCATGCGCTCTGGAGAGCCGCGATAAACGCGCCCACACCCCTCTTTCTCATGTCTCGTGGCTCTCCAGAGCGCATGCGCACCAAGATATTCAAGTAAGATATTCAACCATTCTCAAAACCCGTTAAAACTATTTTTATAGACTACACTGAGTTGCGTTTTGGACGTTATATTTGCCTCTATTTGCATACGCCGGCAGTTTCTAACATAGGCCTACATTTTGAAAATAAAATATTATAAAGCTACTAATTTCAAAGCCACCAGGATATTTTTTTGTATATGTGGTTTTAGTTGGTTCTAAATTTCATTGTAATTTAGAATACATTTTATTGCAAACTTATCATGATTTCTGCACATATTGTAGGCTATGAACGATTAGTGATTAGTGACGCAATGTTTAAACACAAAGACCTTCTCAATATAGCACAACCACTTGTTTTTACTCTGAAAGCAAATACTGACAGTGAATGTAAGTTCTTCTGAGAATTTATTTTTCTTTTTGTCAAGTAAAACATACATTAATGAGAAGGAACTCGTAGCCTTAAGCAGCCAGATTCCATCTAGGCACGTCTTGTCATTTTCAACGTTAATATGTCCATTAAACGTTACCATGTTGCCAGCGGCGACAGTTTACAGTTCCTGCCTTGGTGGGGTTGTGTACAGTAGCTCCAGTTGGAGAACATTTATTTGCAGGTGTCTCTGTAATTCAACACTTATACTCTTTGTTTGACTGGATTTGCTTGGCGTTTTTGTCAGTTATCCGACGGTTTTTATTCAAAGTGACTCAGCATACTGGAATGAAGCCAGTAGGACTTCGTTAAAATGCATGATGTAAGACAAGAACATCACATTATTACTTAGATTTATCTGAAACATTTGTGTTAGAATCCATAACTATAACCAAATCATGACCATTAAACAACATACTAGATTTTTTTAATTTTTTAATGGGACTAGTGTTTACCTGTGAAAAACTCACCACAGCTACAAAGAATTGCTATGAGGTTGGTGTTCAATATCTGTAAAATATTGTGGACTTTATATAGCACTCAGGTTCCCTCATTTAATGGAAAGGGATTGGGATCATCTGCAAGATGAAAACTGTAAATCTGAACTATTACATCAACATGTACACTTCCCTGCACAGTCTGAGGTAATGTACACGTGGTGTTCATGGAAAGTGATCATAGTGTGGTGGTTTCATAGAAATTCAAGGTCCGATAAAGAAAAAACGAAACAGTTTACAAATCCATACTAAAATTGCTTTATTGAAGAAAACGTATGCACATACACCACATTAAGCTCTTGTGTATTTCAGTTAGGCCTACTTGGAACAAGAGCATTTTAGCGACATTTTTACACATTTTACAATATTGTGCTGGAATTAATACAGACGAAACCAATCACACATCTTTGGCTAGTTGTCAGATGTGTATCATTCTGCCACAAAGACACAAAATGGTCATTTAATTTAATGCACTTATAAGTAATATTTTCTTAAGTTGGCACTTCCTTCTGCAGAACCATCACTGTAATCAACGCTTAAGCCACATTCTTGCCATAATGATTTTTTTTTTTTTTTTGACATACAAGTTTTTGGCATGCACAGATAATTCAATACCCAAAGTGTATAAGGACTCATTCAAAAAGAAACATTTGTAAAATAATAATTAAAAAAAAACAAAAAAAAAAACACATTCTGTCTATGGCTTTTAGCAACTGAAAGTTATCAGAAAAAAAAAAACAAGCCTATATAGCACTCACCAAAAGACACCAAACTCACATCAACTAGTCCATACATTTATTTACACAAAGTTGCAAAACTACACACCGAAAAAGGTTAAGAAAAGGCCATGTTGTGTTGTTGCATGTGTGCGCAGGGTTTTGACTCTCTTTCAGTTGAACTGTAAAATTCCCAGAGTAAAATGAACAATGCGTGTTGTTCTGGTCTTGCAGCTGACAAAACTAAATCCTGCTAGGCAAAAGCAGGCAACAAAGCTGACATCACTAGTCTTAGAATCCCTGGCACACAAAAACACAATCTTTTGCTGCTACGTCACTGCACTGTATGCACAAATACTGAGCTCAGATTATTGTAAGAACAAAAAAGGAAGAGTTTTATGGGAGCTGAGAGTGTGAACTGGCCTTTTGGCCTGATGCATCACCATTGCAAACACTTACTGATACAGTAAACCTGAAGAAGGATCATATTTACATCCGGGACACTGAGAAATATTGAAGACTTAAGTGCCTGGTTGGGGCTTCTACCAAGAATAAATAACTTAAAAAGTGAAAGCACATATATGATTCACTTATAAACTAGACATTCCTGCTTGTATTCTACATTATACACAAGAAAGCATGTTTTCCCATAGGCTAAATGAAAAGGAATAAAAATACAGAGGCTAATCGACTCGCATTGTAATGCTTCATATGGCTGGCATTACTATAAAAGTTCAGAATATTTCTCAAACAGCCATTTTTTGTTTTGTTTTTTTCCCCAGTAAATGTCATGATAGGTGCAATTTCTACTACAAAATACAGACAACAATATCACCCAAAAACATACATGCATGCATACATAAAGCAATATTAAAAGAAATACGATACTTTTTGGTGCCTGATGTATTTTTGTTTACAATATACCCATTAGACATGGGAGCTTAACAAAAAGTGGTTCCTGCATATTCTCTCTCACTATCTTCTCACACACATCTGACTGAATATTTTCAAACACACTTTTATATACAAGAATCCATCACAATCAAACACTATCCACCAGTCACAAATAATCACACCATTCACCCACTCAAAACAACAGTCACCATTATTTCACCAAGTACAACATGTTCCTGGATTAACATCTTTGTTGATCCTAGAACAACATTCCAATCAACCAATCAGATTTGAGGTTAGTTTATGTCAGAGTTTGGGCTTACAACAGGGTTAGGTGCTTCTACATCAGTAATATTCACTTATTTACCTCTCATTTTAGGGATAAGTTATGGGTAGAGTTAGGTTTAGGGGTAGTGATAGGGTTAAGACTACATTTTTGGACAGGAATGTTGTTCCAGGATCAACAAAAAATGTCTTACTTGGCAAAATCATGATGACCCAAAATGTCCACTGACACCATGCATTAAAATACAACAGAAAATAAAGTGGAAAAATAAAAAAAATAAAAATCACCAATGGAGGCGTTTAACCGGGGGGGAAGACCCAGATCACAGAGACAAGCTGTGAATCAATTTAGAAACATTTGCATAACAGTATGCAAATCCATACGAAATCTGTGTGATGCTGTCAAACTAATTCTTTATCTCTGAGTATCATGGTGGTAGAATGTAAAACAGTTGATATCCATGAATGTTTATACTGTACACTGAAATAAGTTACTGTGTAGTTGTCAGTTTAACAGACTGCTCTCAAAGCTTGCGAACTGAGGGAGGTTGGGACATACCGTACTCATCTAGCTTACCCATTGTAATGCTACGTTATCTATAATAAGGCTCAGTTTATCTGCGTCTCTGTGTGAGTGAGCTTTTTAATGTCATGAATGGTAGAACTTCTCATTGTAGCGGTGAATGGTGACGCAGCCGTGGTAAGAAATGGGGCGGGGCATGGCGGCCACACCCGTGATGATGCCAGTGGACGGGTCGTAGCACAGGATGGTGTCTGACGCCTCTCCGTTTTCACCACGCCCACCCAGGATATAGATCTTCCCGTTACATACTGACATACCGCAACTTTCCTGAAAAACATAAACATGCAGGTCTGTTTACTCAAGTGTCAACTGAGTGTAACAGATGGGTTTCAAAAGAGCATTTTCTCCGCAGAGAAACATTTGTAGTGTAAACATTTTAAAACATTTCATTTATTACGAAATTCATTTGATACATCACTGATTGTTGTTCCTTCTTTTTTTCTTATGGCTTCAAATCATAGTTTGTAATGTTGTGATTAGTCTTAGAGCTGGTTTGTTCAGTTCAAGTCTTAAGGCCCATTCACACCAAGAACGATAACGATAAAGATAACAATAAAGATAGTTCTAAAAATCACTCTCAATATTAAAGAATAGATTACACCACAGCTATAACGATAACGGCACAGAGAAACTATATCGTTGGAATCACTTTTAGAATGATTTTATCCAGCTGATTAACAATAAAAACAGCCAATCAGAATCCACCCTGCTGTAACAAGCTCAAGTATTTAAAGTGACAGACAAGCACGCGCTAGAATAAACAGAACGTCATTGTCCGCTGGTGTGGATGCTAATATAATCGTTCTTAGTGTGAACGGGCCTTTAGAACTTGTTTTTTTGATTCTCTAACAGAGAAAATGAATAAGAAAAACACTTCTAAAGACAAGTCCACTTTGCACTCTGTAGCATTTCAAATTGCAACTTCATAACAGTCAGTACCTGTTTGCTGAAAGTGTGGACCACATGCATCCAGTAATCTTCAGTGGGATCATAGCAGTAGATGGATTTGGTCAGGCCTCCAGAAACATAGATGAGATTGTTCAGTGATACGGCTGTGATGCAGCGCTTAGCGATGGGAATGTTGGCCCTTAGCAACCAGGAGTCAGATTCAGGGTCATAGCACTGAACCTGGGGGAAAAAAAATATCCACTGAAGGAATTAACTATACAACTAATACCAAAAACAGCCTTATCCAAGCCTGCATCCTCAGGCTGCAAAACAGTAGCAAACATACATCAATCCCCCTGCCATCCTTGAAATGAGGGGTGTTTATAACAACTTCACAGACTTTTTGTGATCTTAAAAATATGAAACTGCCCTGGAGGGATACGAACTCACAAAAACATTCATCAGTGATCTTGTGTCCTGATGAAAAGGAAACAAATCACACACAGACACAGTATCTCCTGAGAAAAGCCTGGATGCATTTTTATCTCCCTCTCTGTGTGGAGTATGTAATAGAGGACGGGAAGGTATTATAGGGGCTTCTCACATTTTGGAAATAGCAGACACTTGTGCAAGAGAATGCTCCGGGCACAAATTATCTGGAAGACTACTGGGATAGAAACGTGACTACAACAACAATAATAGTTAAATACACAACACACAATATTATACTTGAACCAATCAGAGCTGGGAAATGCGGCATCATTAAAATCAGAACTTCCTTATAAGGAAGCAGGAAATGCTCCAACGTTATCCAATTCCCTGAGGACGTTTCCTTTAATATTCAAATCAACCATCACAACAAATTTAAAAAACAACGTCAAAGGTCAGCTAGCTCAGAACTAAGCATGTGATCGGCACTGAAATCGCAGGGAAATACATTAAGGCAATCTAACAAAATATCTGCGGCTGAGTGTTTCTCTCCAAAGAGACACCTGGAGAATGTATCAGAGCGGGCTGACAGATCCAGGTCAGATGGTCATAACTGTTGATCTCCATTAGGGGGCAGGGGGCAGCACGTTCACTGTATCTTCGATCTGTTGTTCAGCAAAGGCAAAGTCAGGCCGTGATGAAGAAAAAACACTTTCTAACTACAGTGTAAGAGTAAACAAGCTGCCATCATGTAACAAAGGGGAAATCTAACAGCTGGTAGACTTAAGGTTTAAGTGATTGATGCCATTTTGGTCACACACAATGTCGTAGTTACCATAGTAGGGGCTTTGTATACTTAAACTTCCTGTCATTTGTCAGCAGAACGTATTTAAACGTAGACTAACCTCTGGTTCAACTCAATTATATATTGATAAGTTATTCAGCTTGAGTTTAAATGTTTTAGTTTATTGTAAACTAAAACTAAACACTAAAACTATTTTTTTTTAAATTGTTAATTGAAATAAAGCTCAAATAAAATGAAAAAAATAAAAGTTGAAGTACTGAAATTACTAAAACAAACTGAAATAAAAACAAATTAAAGCTAATAAAACTAATAAAAATGACAAAAGCACATAACAAAATTACTAAAACTTAAACTGAAAAAAAATAAAAATAAATAAATAAATAAATAAAAGCTGTATGACAAACCTGTACAACTTTTCTTTCGTCAGTGGAACACCAAATAAGATATTTTGAAGAATGTTGAAGAATGCTGCTTTTGTCCATAAAACAAAAGAAAGAAAAAAAAAAAAAAAAACTAGTCATATAATATCTAGTCATTTCAGTCTTGAATGACATGAGTGTGAGTAAATTATGACATACTTTTTGTTTTTGTGTGAACTGTCCCTTTAACTGTCCCAAGCGATAACTAACAGACTCTAATGAGACATGAAGAATAAGGATTTACTATAGTAACAGCACTGGAATACAAATAAAGACAGTATCACCCACATCTCAAGTAAAACTATATAATCAGATCTGTTTTATTTACTGTGGCTGGGTCTATGGTCCACTGCACTGTTTAAAAAAAATCCCAAGATGACTTCACTGGAAAACAAAGCATGTCACACCCTCCAGTAGCGTGACCCAAAAATAAATGTCATGTTTACATGCTGTAAATCCACAATGACATACAGAGATAACAACAGGGTGGTTTCAAAGACACCCTACTCCTCAACACCATGCGTCAAGACTCTTCTACAAACCTTATCAGAGCATGTGTTGTCGTCAGGTCCTCCTCCAATCACAAAGAGTTTATTGACACAGCTGACGACAGCTGGCGAGCTGACAGCCTCCTTCATGGGTGCCACTTCCGTCCAGCGGTTTGAGAACGAGTCGTAGCATTCCACGCTGCTGAGTCGTGACTGACCGTCGTATCCACCAACGGCATACACCTGTAGATAAACACAAGACGTTAAATTTAAGTGATGACCCTGTACACAATACATCTTAAACACCATATTAGTGTTGCGTAATCTCAAACTGTTTTTGTCTCTTTTGAAACATGACGTTTCCGTGAATGACACAATCTGGAGGTGAGCCAGAGCGTGAAGATCTAGCCAAACAAGAACTACCATTTACCCTTTCATATCATGATTCTCAAATTGATTTTTTAACAAAGGGATTGTTACAGACACACGCACATGCCTCGAGGCTACCACTGCATTAGCAACAAGAAATTGGATTATACCTGCGTTTTATTGCATAAGTGCACTAAGGAAACCAGATCCAGACAGACTGACGACAAATGTCCATTTGCAGGAAATTCTACATCTACATTATAAATAGTCATGATGAGGGGAGTTAGATCACTTCTGACTGTGCCAGTGGTTAGAATCTCCTGGTTTCCTCTTGAGTAGCCAGAGGCAGGTTTACTTTCTTAGCAGGGTCAATGACAAATAAGGATGTCTGAGATGAAGATAAGGAAATCTTTAAATAAAAACTAGTTCAACACGAATGTGAAAGTTCTTGGAAATGAAGAAAATACAGTGTGTCCAATTATGCCAGATCACCTAATACTTCAGCAGAGATCCTAAAAGTGTGCATCCAATGGACACTTTACTGGCCCATGAGGCCACAGGACAGTGTGAATGACAGTGAAGCGACACAAGTGATGCACTGGATCACATGTAGTGCATCCGAATTTCATTCATACCAAAATTATTTTGTCGTGAAGTTTGTTCCTCATTATACAGTATGCAATTTTGAATGCAGCTACAGTTGGTGATTTTAAAAATTTCAAACGGTGTTAAAATAAAGACTGTTCTTTTTTTTTTCAAATATATTCTAAGGTAAAAAGTATTTTTTATATAAATATACTTTTTCCATTACTTCAGTCTTCAGTGTCACATGATCTTTCAGAAATCATTCTGATATGCTGATAGGCTGAAACATTTCTTATTATTATTAATGTTAAACACAATTGTGCTGCTTAATATTTTTGTGGAAACAAAAGGATTCTTTGATGAATAGAAGGTTCAAAAGAACAGCATTTATTATAAATAGAACTTTTTTGTAATATTTATTAATTTCATAAATGTCTTTACTGTCTTTTTTGATCAATTTAATGTATCTTTGCTAAATAAAAGTATTATTATTTTTTTTTAAATCGTACTTACCTCAAACTTTTGAATGGCAGTGTATCATGATTTCACACAAAAAAAGCAGCTAAAACTGTTTTCAACATTGATAATAAAAAGAAACGATCTTAGAAAGATCATGTGAAACTGAAGACTGACGTAA
Organism: Coreius guichenoti; assembly: GCA_039654105.1. Taxonomy (NCBI): domain Eukaryota; kingdom Metazoa; phylum Chordata; class Actinopteri; order Cypriniformes; family Gobionidae; genus Coreius; species Coreius guichenoti. The sequence continues at coordinate 23,472,019 of CM077189.1, forward strand.
TGGCTGCTGAAAATTCAGCTTTGCCATCACAGGAATAAATTACATTTTAAAATATGTTACAAATGACAGAAACCAGTTAATTTAAATAGTAATACTATTTCACACTTCACAGAATTACTGTATTTTTGATCAAATAAATGCAGCCTTGGTGAGATTAAGAGACTGCTTCAAAAACATTAAAAAACTACCGCTGCAAAAACATGACCTCTGAGTGCAAAGGGTTGACAGTTCTGTGTTGTAATGCATCACTCAATCACTCTTGTTTGTGTAAGTCCCTGAAGAGATTGAGAAATTTCTCGCTCACTCTCAAATGAAAACACGTGGAACACAAAACCCCTAAAGAGTTTGTCTCCTTCTCCTGCCTCATGGCTTCAAGCTGTTAAAAAGAAGAAAGGTAAACATGTTTCCCTTAAATGGAACAACCAAGAAAACCGGTTGGACCAGTGGCGGTGAACGAACATGCTCGAACACAGAGGGGCAACACACCACTTACACAAAACAAAGCAATGTGCTTTCTGATGAACTCTTTGTTTATTATTGAGACGGTCCTATCACTCCTGGGACTGATAAGATGTCAACAAAATAGCTATAGAAATCATCATCATACAGAAATTAGGCTATAAAATGTCTTCAGAGGAATTTGGTTTCCTGTTCAGCATGTACGTAAGTGAAAGGCTAATATATGCTGACGGTGTGAGGATGTGAGTCATTCTTTCTTATTTAAATGTTAATTAAAATTTTGTATCACACACTTGCATACACCATACAGTATATCTAACCAGTGTCAGCATGGCTCACATCAGATTATTGCAGCTTAACCCTGTGGTAATGCATTTCATTTTTCAAGTCTCGGTGTTGTGACTTCAGTTGATTAGATTTTATCTGTCAGTCATGAATCTTTCACAACCAATAAATCCATCCGCACACAAACAATCCATATGTCTGAAGGGTTGCTTCTCAAAAACAAACCCAAATGATCTTTTGGGATCAAATGGGTTTGAGTCCAAAACTATCATGTGCTTGAACAGAAACACAAAGAGTTAGAGAGACTATAGCAGACACCCAGAGACAGGAAGCTAGGGGGAAATATCTGAACAAGCCACAATACAAAGCATCAAAACAAACAAACCAAGAGAAAGAGGCGCTCATGCAGACAGCTGGCTATATCTTACACTGCATGTTAATTAGTGATTGCACAAGTAGCTTTTGTTGGCTCAGTTCATTCCATTCAAAACAAGACACTTAATTTATTGAACCTTTGAGCCAGCTCCTCACTGAGTACATGCATCAGATCTTTTGCAAACCGGACAGAACAAAGCTATATAACCCCCTGCCAAAGTAAATCAGATTTCTGGAGCTGATTACGGTTGTGAAAAAACGTTAAAAACAGCCTGATATGAGTGATGCAATATTAACTGAAGTATACAGATCCAAACTCTTTTGACAGCGCCCTTAATTAATGGTACGGGCCATTCACATGACTGATCAGTTCAAAGTCAGTTACTGCTTACTAAAAACTGCAGTGTAAGCAAATCAGCTCCAAGGGAGAAGTTAAAAATGAATTATGTCATTGTTTAATGAAAACATGGAACAAGTTTCATGCAGGAAAAGAAGTACAAATCGAGGCTTTGAAAGTGATAGAGGAACTGAGCACAAAACAAATGTAAATGACAAACAGGCAATCAATTATAAGGGTGGGAACATGTTTGAAAACTAAATATGGGTAAAGATACCCAAACAACACCCATTTCTATATGTAGGAAATATTCATCATGGTTAGAGCCATGTAAACCACAGGCCATCATCAAAATAGAAAATCAATGTCTCCTTCCTCTGGCATGACTAAAGCCAAGAATTCATAGGACTCATTGCCAAAAAAATGCCCTTAAAAGTTAAACACAGGAATGTATTGGTTTATTATTGGTTTCTAAATGTCTCTTGAATGGCTTGATGGTTTCATGCTCTCAGCAGCCAATAATTCACGACTAAAACCATGTTTCTCCTTGCTACAAGTCAAATGGCATTAAATTAAATGTTCAAATTTTTCATATTTGTGCACTTGTATAGTTTTGTTCATAATTGAGGGCATGTGAAGTCATCTAGCAGAAGAGGGTTCCCCACATGTTTCCAGTTAGGGGCATCTAGTGGGCTATTGGTTAGTGTATGAATGTGGAAGTAGTTAAACTCACCTTTCCTAACAAGACGGCCATTTTGTGTCTCCAGCGGCCTTTGTTCAAGGAGGCAACCCTGATCCAGATGTTGAGCTGGGAGTTGTACATCCAGACATCCCTGCTGTTGATTCTACCCCCTGAAATCGCAGCACCAATTGGTCACTACCATTCTTGTATGTGCCGTCACACACTGATTGTAATCCTTGCAACCATGTGAAAAGATGAAATGACCCATGACACACTTTGTGAATGTTCCTTGTTTCTTATCTCATATAAACACATTATGTAAATAATAAAAAACATAATTGTGGATGCCCCAGTTCTGAGATAATTCCAGTGAAGCAAGATAATTGGAGACCAGCTGAACCAGAGTCATATATTTATGGAAATAAATTTACAATGTAATGAATAACCGCAATTCATTATTTGCATATACACTAGCAGTTGAACATGTTTGAACATGATTGAATTTATGTTTCTCATAAATACTTAATGCTTGAAATGGGTTTTGTACAAAATAAATGTATCTGTTATTACCAAAATAAATGTATCTGTTACACCAAAATCAGCCAACAAGTGTCTGGCATGCTATTGTTTAAGAAGCATCCTAGGATGCACCTCATGAAGTTGGTTGAGAAACTGTCCAGAGCTGCATTTCCTAAAATCATAGTAAGCCTAAATAGATTGTAGAACTATTCCCAACAATGGTCTCTACGATCAACTTGGCTCACAATGCTTTTGGGAAATGCAGCCTTGAGCTGTAATCTAGACAAAGTGTGGCTACTTTGAAGAACTAAAATTATAAGGTAGTTTTGATTCGTGAAACATTCATTTAGTCACTACATAATTCCCATATTTTCACTTGTGTCATTTTATAGTTTGAGTGACTTTACTACTATTTTTACATTGTGTAATTGTAGTAATGAAGGAGAAGCAGGTAAGTGTGACCAAACATTTGACTGGTCGTATATCGGTTAACACGTGTACATCTGTGATTGTGCTAACAAAAGCTACTCATATACAAAACTGTTCCTGTTCTTCAGGAAGCACCAGTGTGGAAAGAACACACTGGACTCAGCAAAGCTGCCCAACCTGAAACTCATCTTTCAGTCAACTTCCATTATTTTCTGTCTCACATATTTTTGTCTTGAGTTTGACATATACACAGGCTTCCTGCCTTGAAAAAGCCTGCCTGGCCCACTGAAGAGACTTCAAAGAAGGAGTAGAAACAAAATGTTTGGGGAAGGAATGAACTTAAAGGAGATTGAAACTAGAGAGCGAGAAAGCGAGAAGCGTTAACTAGCAGAACTGTTCTCTTGGAAACACGTGAGCGCTTGGCACATGCAGAATGTAAACCGATCGCTCAGAATTCCAGCCCCCTCACTCACCCTTGCTCTCTCTCTCCCTCTCTAGCACTCTTTTCTCATGAGATAGCTGGTAGTCCTGATCTCTTTTAATCACGTCTCAGTCTTTTTTTGCTGAACCTGCTCACTGTTCAAAGTGAGCTGCTCTGTAATGCATGGCGCCCTGCTGTGTCTAAAAGCATCCCTGCAGACTAAACCAGCCAAAAGGTAAACATCAAACTGACAATAATTGAGAAATTAAGACACAGTATACAGATAATTGACAGATTGAGGGCGTATAAAAATAACCATTAGAAATAAAATGACCATGATGCAGCGATTAAACATTTCTTAATAATGTCTTTCATTTTACAGTGAGTAATCTACATATTAAAGACTTTTAATATGTAATATTTAATATCAAAAATTAAGTTTTGTGAGTTGTTGTCCATGTAAGTTAGCTTTGATGTCATCTATATGCTAATGTCGTCATAAAAACTGACAAAATTAGCAGATATATGCATTCAAAATATATAGTTTTTCTATGTTAGACCAAAAATATTAGCTCATCTTGCACTTACAAGATTTAAAAACATTTTATCCAACCAAAATGCTAGAATGAGAATGTCCTTCTCCATAATGCTAGCATTAGCAATCTTCCTGGCTGTGATGTTAACAAAAGGCTACTGCCATTTAAAAAGGAACTAGGCCTTTGATATACCTTGCCTAAACTTCCTGACTCAATAAGCATCAACACAGGGAAGAAAACCAAGTCAAAGTCAAACCACTATTGCCAACAAAACAATTTAGAGCTCAAGAATGTTATTAGAAATATACATGTTGACCATACCTGAGACCAGAATGTCGTTCCTGAGGGCACACACGGCATACTCTGACTTTGTGAACTCTGGGAGTTTGGCTAAGGATTTCCATTCCCCAGTTACAGGATCATAGCACTCAGTGTACGGCAGGTTGAAACCTCCCATTCTCTCACACCCTCCGACAACCACAATGACCTCAGAGAATCCAGTAGACCTGCAGGGACACGACAGGATGTCAAACTTGGACAAATTTAAAACATTTATAGTCCTGGTACATTAAATAAAATAGAAAGGGATCGCACTGCAAGCACAACTCTGTCATACATTTAGCACTGTGCAACTCATTGTTTACATTTTGTTTTCTTGTCATTTTCGGCCTATTTGTTCACTGCAGTGACACTGAAATGAGAAAAGTACAGAATCACTAAGAATAACAGTAAATAACATTGTCTACTAGTTCCCAGAGCACAACATGCATTCTCTGTTCAAAGAACCAATTGGCAGGCAAAGACATTTCATCCAGAACTAACTTCCCCCGTTTTTCCCCTGAAATCATTTGCCTAGAAGACTGTGCTCTCTGTGTAAATGATCATGGGGCTGGAAAGTGCACAAGCGAAGATGCTAAAGTTAGAGTTGAACTTTGAATACCCTCTCTGGGGGAAAGAGACTAGAACGAATCGAGCAAGTCGTCCAGTCAATTCATGCAAACATGGAAAAATCTGATCAGTCTTTCATGTGTGATGTAATTGGTGTAAATGTGCCGCACCCACACAATCCCCTGAGAATAATTAGGGGACATCAGCCAGGCCCTATCCCATAATTCAAATTTAAGAACCATCCCAAATCTGCCTGGAAACACAGGAGGTGGAACTACAACTTTCTGCCAATTGTAAATCGACACCGGTTTGAAAACTCTAACAGTACGCTGAAGCTGAGGTGGTGTTTTGAGAGTATCCTTTTTTCACCAAACCAAGGAAAAACAAAAGGTACGTGGAGTTGAAAACCAAGCACTCTCTTTTGTCTTGCATGAATATTTAGCACACTTTTGTCAAGGTTTAGCTGGTTGCGTGAGACTGGGGCTGCAGTTATTCAATGACTGTGCTACACCTTCCTTCAAGCAGTCTATAATGAGGCTGTTAATAAATAAGCCCTGTAACGTTGGTGGTTTCCTTCAGCGAATCACGTTCAGGCAGATTCCAGATCACTATATATTTGGCTCTGAGGAAAACAGAACTGTGCAGTTCCCCTCCCCCTTCGCTCTCAACCCATGTTCCTCCAGACATCACAAAAACAAAGAGCGCACACTGAAAGCAGGATCAGGTCAACAGGAACATGTTTCGAAACTCAGGTGTTTGTGTTATAAAGCTTGTGAAGGAAGAATGTGTACGGGCAAGCCCCGCTGAGGCTTTTCTTCCCTGCAATACACTGGGCCTGAAGGGGCTGTCTCACTGTACTTACAATGTGGCTCGGATTGTTCCAAATCCATAAATTAGAGCATTGGGTTTCCAACTCTCAACTATGGAGTGCGAAGCTATAAAAAACAAGCCTTCAAGTTACTTCAAACACACACTTGTTGAATCATGCCTTGGTCTTTCGAGGATGACTGAATCTTTAATGTAGCCTTTCTGAAAAAGGTTCCAGAAGTATCTGGGATCTTTAAGGACATAGCAGAACGTGTTTTACTTTAACCAAGCTAGACAACTACTAATAACTTCCATTTGCTTGATTGTGTATGTTTCAGGGTAGCCAATAATTTGAAGTCTAGTCATAGTAAACAAACTCTTTGGTAGTGACTTGGACAAACAGTTCAGGCAAGGTATAGAAGACTCTTCTCTTTCCTGCAATCACTGGTCCATTTTTACATAGTTTAAACTGCTTGGTGCATTTAGTGTGTGTAAATATTAATATGGTGCTTGAATAGGAGTACATTATCAGCACCATTAAACGTTGCTAGAAATACCTGCGTGGACGGGTTCTAGGTGACATCATTTCGTTGCCCAACACATGATAGCGTCTGGCTTCATGCAGAAGCTGATAGCATTCCGGTGCATTTTGGATCAACTGGTCACCTTCTACCGTCTGTACGAAATAATTCGGATGCAGCAGGGGCAGGCGGACATGGTCGAGAAGGTCTTTGAGCATGATTCTGCGGTGGTCCACATCGTAGTACACCCAACGCATCACTGCTTCAAACACCGTCTCCTCTTTTCCAATGACTAGCTCATCACTAGCGATGTACTCCTCCAGTTCTTCTTTACGCAAGTCCAAGAATTCTTCATGCAGGGCCACATCGGCAAAGCTCTGCAGCGCATAAGAACGGCAGCGGCTGGCCAGTTGCTTGAGGGAGTGCGCGTCTGCAAAACGCTGGATGCCCAGGCAGTTGCAAGGGTCAAGTTGGTCCTCCAAGAACTTGGCACAGGCATCACGAAGAGTGCTGATCTGGAAGAGGCTGGAGGTCTCGAAGAGGAACTGCACATTATCTGTGGTGATGCGGGCACGTCCGGTGTAGACGTACTGTAGGAAGGTGTCCATGGCTTCGGCACGAATGCCGTTAATCTCCACCAACATCTCACGGCTCTCACGGTGGTCATTGCAGAACATTGCACGGAAATAGCTGCTGCAAGCTGACAACACGGCGCGGTGACATGGGAACTCACGGCCCTCCACGCTGATCACCACATCTGTGAACAGTCGACCATCACGGAACTCATTAAACATCTGCAGAATGCTGTCAGAGTGGCACGGGCCAGAGGTGAAATCGAACACATCATGATTACTGACGGATTTGTTGTCCACCTCCAGAACCTTTCTCTTGACTGCTGGAGACTCACGGACTCCAGAGTCCTCCCGGTTCAGTCTTCTGCCCAAAATAAGTACCATTGCTATTAGACCAGTGAGGCCCAAGGCCTTGTAGACAATAGAAGAAAATGATGCCTCAGCTGGAATTAAAAAGAAAAATATTATTTTAGTCAGGAAATCCATTAACTTGTTATAAGCATAAAAATATTACAGTGAGTCAAATTTCTAAGTCATTGGATTTGTAGCTTTTAAGTGGTGATAAATAATATGAAAATATGATGTATTAACTGAAAATGAGCTTAAAACTATAACCTGTACAGCTTTTCAGGCCAAATGTACAAAAGGTGAAGGAGCAGCTGATCAACCACGCAGTAACATGTCAACAAAGTGTTGCTATGTTGCTGGCAAACGTGGCAGACTTTAAGTAAATGACATTTGAACTTTTTTATATCAGAAAAGTAAAAAACTATGCCCTAATTTACAAAAATGACTACCCTTTATCGGCTTAAATAATAGGCCTATTTTAAGTTGACATTGTCATGACATTCTTTTGTTTGTTTCACATTGGCCTTTCATTGCCCCAGGTGAATTCACCTTTAGACCAAACATGCTGCTTTTCTTGTCCTGCTGCCCTCTAGCGGTCACTTCCGTATTCAACAAGCGGATCAAAACAAAGACATTAGGGAACGTCAACAAAATATACTTCAGAAATTGACCTGTCACCACGTGTTAACTGACAAATTAATCATTCATATATGTCCATACCACTAAATTCAAGGCTAAATTCAATCATAATGAAATTAAATTATTAAGATAAATTACATCAACGTATGCTGTTTAAAACATATTTATAGCATGCTGTAAACTTCCCAAATTCCCAAAAGGGAAATCCATAATTTTTGTGTCGCAGTTATGGCTTTGTGCAACACTGTTTAAAAACAGATACCGCGGTATGAAGAATTTTAGATAAAATGGACAAATAGTATTTTTTGCATTAATTACGTGGGACATATATATATATATATATATATATATATATATATATATATATATATATATATATATATATATAAATACATACATTATGAATACATTTTACAATTACTTGTCACAAAATGTGTTTCATACCCATATCATTTAAATTATCATAGGTACAAAACTGTTACAGAACATAACAGAACATAATAGAATAGAACAAAATTTAGGCCTATGATATTATAATCAGCATAAACTCACCAGTTTAAAAAGTTAAGACTTTGTTGTGGAAGTCTCGTGAGTATTAAAAATCTGAAAATCAGCACAAGAAAACTCGTCTACCCCTCGGCGGTCATCTCTATTCCAGCAATGAACCCAAAAGAACGTCTGGGAAAAAAAACGGTCCGCTGGGTGCTTTATTGCCATCATCACATCCGAAAAACACGAGCGGCAATCAGCTGATGACGCAGGGAGTTCTGGGAAATGTAGTCTTTATGCAGACTGACAGCATGACGGCAGAAGCGCAGGTGACTACAAGTACCAGAGTGCTCAGAACGCCACATGGCCACAGATTGTTTGTAAACGTTTCAACAGTCACAAGAGTGGCGGAGCTAAATCTCATGTCCGAAAGATATTCAACTCGTTCTTTTTTCCTCTTAAGAATTTGAAATAAAGTTATAAAATACATTCATATGCGTTTTGAAATTATGAAACGATGAAAAAGTAAAACATTTTAGTAAACAATCTAATCTCTAAATCACACGCACACATAATTGACTTCTTTTGTTTTTATACTGCGCTGATATTTTTTATCCTCTAACCGTAATCACAGAAGAGTATTTTTACATTTTCATTAAGACATCGCTTAGTATGCTTATTTAGCCATCTGAACTCAGATTAGACAACATGGTATATTTCAGTTTTTCCTACATTGTAAGAACATTTTACTCCCATAATGTAGCCTACTATATGTGAAACCAAGACACTTATGTTTAATTTGGGGGACGTTTTGTCCCCAAATACATTAACAACGTTGCTCTCTTTCATAGTTCCATTGTATGAGGTTCAAAACAAAGACTCCCTTCTCTCGCAATCCTTTCAACGCCAAAGGCACAATTTAAACAAGTGACGTCTGGCTCATTTGGAAAGCAGGTGAGGCGGTTTAACTTCCTCTTTTCTTCTAAATGCCTAGAGGCTAAACGGCTATATTATGCTAAAAGACTATACATATTCTATTTCTATACATATTCATATTCTATTTCTATACATATATCACTTCCTCTCTTCTGAAAGCCTGTGGGCTAAACGTAAACATAGCCTGCATACTGTGAATCATGACATGTTCAGGAAACTGAACTTAAAAATATTATATATATATATATATATATATATATATATATATATATATATATATATATATATGTCTACTTTAGTTTGCTATGAAAGCTTGTTTCCACCATGAAATAAAAAAAATAAAAAGGTAATTGCAACTTATCTCACAATTCATATAGAAAAGTCATATAGTTATAAACTCACAATTGCAAGAGAAAAAAAAAATCAATATGTTTATATCATAACTGTGAGATAAAAAAAAAAAAATAATCCCAATTACCCTTTTTCATTTTTTTAATTCTGTGGTGGAAACAAGCTTCCATAGTTTGCACACCTCATTGTGGCTGAAAAAAAGATTGAGGCCTAAAGCATTCTGATGGCAGACTTTTTCCTTCCTCTTTCAATGCTTTCACCTCCAATCTCTCTCTGCCCTATTTGTGTTCTGTTGCTATCGTGTGTCTCTGTCCTCTCTTGGATTCCACCATTACTGCAGAGCAGCTGACTGCACTTTCTGCTGTCTAAAGCACATTCCTCTGTCTTTGTGTGTTTATGTGATCAGAAGTCATTCCAGCATTAATAGTGCTATAATAGAGATCCACTCAGTTAAGCCCCATTAATGCAAAACAGGGGAAAGTGACTTAAGCTTACTGACTTAAGCAAAACAGAATATAAAACAAGAAATATGGGGGGAAAGTACTATTTTATATTTGAATATTCATTAAGGAAGCATGGCCAAAAACAATTCAAAAGTGCACTGCCGGTTGTATCCTAAACTGGCCACAGGGTGGCAGCAGTGACTTTGGAAACAGCATAACAGGGGATTTGCAAGCGCGTTTAGGTTAACATGTTTTAAAAATAATAATTTAGGGCTCATTTGTAGGCTGATATTTTATACAAATAAATCCTCTGTAATATACCATATCTGTAATTATTTATTTAACATGGCTAAGGTCTCATCAGACGCAAGGCTCATACAACACAACATTTTATATAGGCCTAGGAGTGAGTTTCTGAGATACAATCATCTTTAGGCAAGTATAACTTCATATATAAGTGTCTATGTTTCCTATAAGTGTTACAGGTTGAAACAACAGCCTTGAGTTTAATTTACACCATTTAAGAATAAGTAGTAGATTTAGCAGACAAATATGGGAATATTACATCAAAGTTTGGCATACATTTTGAGACGTTTAAACAAAACACTGCCGTGTCCCTACAGTTTACATTCATTTCAAACACCTAAAGTTATTTAAAAGTCACCAAATATGTGACACTCTGGTGATTACGCTTTATAATGATCGCTAGTGAGTAAACAAAACCCTAAAACCCGCCCATAGATCCTCACAACACAAGAACATGTTTTTAGAAACAATTACCTGCGACTTGCAGGCCCCAGGTAGGCCTATCTATTTGTAAAACAGCGGAAAATCCCGTTCGACGGCCTCGATCATTACAGCGCATCCTTCAAGTTCTCGCGAGAACTTTCGGTTCATGAGCGCCACTGAGCGCAATGATGATGGCAAGCTGGAGTTCGTAAAGCGACGGAGGCAAAACTGTAGTGAAGCGCCTTACGGCTGGGGCAACATCCACATCATCTCTTCCCCCCTCTTGCATTGTTGCCCCTGCCTTTTTTGCTCTTTTTAATGAGGGGCAGGATAATTTGTCAGAAATATGCTTAGAAGCCGCGTTCATCTTTCGTTTTAAGTGATTATTTGAGGTATTTCCGACCCAGTGTGTTGCATCTCCGAAAGTAGCGGATTTCTCCCTTTTTTCTCTACGTTGAAAACATCCTAGACAAACACGCCGCGTAAACAAGTTCATAAATGGGTGAGTACAGCGCATTTGGGGCAAGTCCGTTCATTGTTATGCTAGATTTTGACCTCAGTGTGCTATTGGTGTGTCATATAAAACATTAATGAAATTGATATCATTGATAGTGTTTGCATGATGCGTCCGTCGCACTATTATAACTATAGAATGATCTGATCATTTCAAGATGTGGACACGTTTGCATGTTTTTCCCTCTTCTCTGCTGCTCAAAGATCATGAAGAGTTAAAAGCTGAATTTAATTTCCCTCTGAGGTTTCCTGCTCTCCTCCAGCTGTCCGTTGTTTCTCTTTACAGATGTGGCTTTTACTACATTGTTTCATAAGGATGTAAAGGGGAACGCTCTTTTCATTATGCATATTATTTTATTATGCAATGCAACGTAAACTGCTTATCACATTTGATCTGTTTCCCTTTTTGGATTACCTTGAACAGTTCTGAATAGGCTACATATCGACCCGATATTGTTTCTTTATGACTAATACAGATTATTGTATATAGATTTATGTTGGAATGTCTGTTAATCAGCTAATTATTAGTCCCTACACAACGATAAATACAAAATAGTTTACAAAAAATTATAAATAGACTACTATTAATAATTCATAAATAATAATAGACTCAGAAATTGGCAGACTGATTTATTGGTTGATATTACATTGTCAGTATCTGGCATTAGCTGTATCTGATTGGCTGATTTATAGACCTGTTATTTCTGCTAAGCGTCAAGGTCCGTTCACACTAAGAAGGAACTATAAAGATTAGCATCCACACCAGCGGACGATATCGTTCTGTTTATTTCAAGCGCGTGCTTGTCTGTCACTTTAAATATTCGAGCTTCTTAAAGCAGGGTGGATTCTGATTGGCTGTCAATGTTTTAATCATTAATCAGTTGGATAAAATCGTTCTGAAAGTGATTCCAACGATATTGTTTCTCTGTTATCGTTATAGTTGTGGTGATAACTATAAAGATGCCCATATTAGCTTCCACACCAGCGGACAATATTGTTCTGTTTATTCTAAGCGCTTGCTTGTCTGTCACTTTAAATGCTCGAGCTCTAAAGCAGGGTGGATTCTGATTGGCTGTCAATGTTTTTAATCGTTCATCAGCTGGATAAAATCATATTGTGTCTCTGTTATCGTTATAGTTATGGTGTGAACTGTGCTATTCTTTAATATTGAGAAAGATTTTTAGAACTATATATTTATAGTTAACTATTATCTTTATAGTTATTCTCCTTGGTGTGAACGGGCCTTTTAGCGTCCACATCAAAGCTGTTTATTATAAGCACGCCCTGGAGTTTTGCTGTCTGCCGCTTTAAATCCTCAAGCTCTTTAAGCAGGATAGATTCTGATTGGCTGTCAATCAGCTGGAAAAAAATATATTTTTAAAGTAATTCCAATAATATCGTTCCACTGTGTTGTTATAGTTGTGATGTGGACTCTGCTATTATTTTAAATTTAGAATGATTTTTAAAGCGATATCTTTATCGTTATAGTTTTATCGTCTTTGGTGTGAACGGGCCTTCGGTGTTGTTAATGGACAATGCAATTTTTTTATTTTTATATATTTCAGTGAATATTAAGTTAGTAAGTGTTCATTTAAATTCAGTGGAATGTTTCCAAAAGGAAACTGGCAAAGTTTATTGCAATCAAAATGTTTTTTGAGATGATTCACCATTTGATCAATCATCATTTGAATGATGATTGATGAGTCTAAATGTTAAAGTTAGAACCGAGTCCCTGACATTTTTTCCTTTATCGATAATCTGTTTCACTCTGATATACATCACAATACAGAGGAAAAGATCTCGCTACTTCGATTTCATTGTGACTTTAGGAAGAAAAGTGTGAATATCTGTAAATAACATTGGTCAAACTTTTTTTTCTTTAGTTTTAAAGGCCACAAATGCTTCTTACATTAGGTTGTATCAGGTAACATCACAGTATGTGCTTTAAGTAAAGTTGACTTGTTTGTACATTTGTTATTTAAACAGACAGCATCCCTTGATGCCCACAATCTCATCACAGTCAATAACTGGGCAGCTGCAGCCAAAACTGTTTTTAGCATATCAAAAAATAGTCATTGTTGTTGTTTTCTTATACTGCACTGATGATAAAACAGGGTGACAGACATTTTTAAGGAATGCCACACTATTGTGGACTGAGAGTCATAACTGCAAAGTCATCACTGTAGAGTAATCTCATATGTAAGACGATCGTACTGAGCCTATCATTAGCATTGGATTACAACCATTTATGGTTTACATTTAACAAACTAAAAGCAACTTCTTATTGAATGAAGCGCTAACAGATGTACAATCCTCTTATGATCCGTTCTGTTCTAAGCACTCTCCCGTGATGAGCTCATCAAAAACGGGGGTGTCTTTGACAAAACACCAGCATGAGACAGTCACACACGTGTCTCTGATCTTTTGGCAAGATTCATCAAAGCTTTTAGATCAACAGGAATACGTGTTGAAAATTTAAACGGCACAATCCAGGTTTTGAGCACATCGCACATCACATTTGGTTACATTCTTTAGTGACTAAAGCCATCCGTGTACAAACCCACCGGAGTGTTTGTTAGGAAAAGGTTTGTTCATTTCTGTTTAAACATAAACGGTAACGGATATTAATGACCCAGGGCCAGCTGTGTGTACCAACTATTTCAAAACATAAATCAATGACACAAACAGGACTGATATGATCTAAAATCAATCTGATAAATGATCCATGCACTAAATGTGGAAAAAATGTAAAACATGCAAAAAGTTTGTACCTTTTCAACACCTAAAGGGTGCATATTGGTAGGGATTGTTTATTCAAAAATGATTATTTGTTCACCTTCATGTTGTTTCAAACCTGTATGACTTTCTTTCTTCTGTGGAACATAAAAGAATATATTAAACCAAAACATCATTGACGTTCATTGTATAGGGACAAAAAACACTTCGGTCAAACATGTTCTTTTGTGTTCTGCAAAAGAAAGAAAGCTATGCAAGTTTGGAATGACTTGAGGGCAAACTGGTGATCCCTTTAATGTAATATGCACTCTTTAAGGGGAAAATGTACAAAAGGTTTACTTTTGTACACTGTAAACCCGAATAAGTTGTCAAAACTCAACAAATTTGAGGTAATTAGTTAAATACATTTTTTAAGTTAAGAAAGTATAAGCAGAACTGTCAGCTTTCAATTTTGTACTCATACATTTTAATTGCTCTTAACTTGATATAATTATATAATTATTATATAATAAAATATTTTTAGTAGTGGAAATTTAGCTAGCTATAACTAGCTAATTCAGCAAATGCTAATTGGTACCAGTGCTTTGTTTCAGGTAAATTTAAGTTTGTCTAAATTAAAAGAAACAAGTTCATGGAACTCAAAACAATGAAACAATTGAGATTACTTAAAATGTGTCAGTTCCGTGAACTCAAAAGAAAAAGAAAGTTCTAAATACTCATAAAAGTTAATTTGATTGAACTAATTTGTTTAATTTGAGTTTGCCCTACTCAAACCAATTAATTATTTTGAACATTAAGGCTTGTTCACACCGGGACGATTATCGCACACGTTTATCGCCAACGTTTAACGCCTCGTGACTAAACAAAGGGCGCCAATGTGAGTGTGCACACCAACACGCAAAACGGCAGGCGTAAAAGCATCATTTAAAAAAAAAAAAACGCCTCGGGTTTGTTTTTTTTTGGTTTGACGTGCCGCGTTAAAAACTGTCCGACCAATGAGATTGACGCTTTTGTTCACAGCCTGGAGCTTCTGAAGTTACAATAAAACACGACTTGGTGGCGCTCAAGCATAAAACGGTCTTGCCAAGCACACATTGATACCTAAGAAGAAGAAGACGACGAAGAGGAAGTAAGTAGACGAAGAAGAAGATGCAACGAGGCAAGATGAATGTAGAGCTGCTGGTCTGCACACAAAGAACTTTGACAAACGCCACAGCGACTACAAAAATCTCGATAAGAGGGAGTTGTTATGGAGAGGAATTGCAGATCAAATAGGTTTTCGATGGTGAGTTTACATTGAATCCTATTTGATCGATCGCCAGTGAAAATCGCTATGGGTATGAACACAAAAACGTCTCGGAAAACGCTGGTGATAAGTGCGTGCGATAATCGTCCCGGTGTGCACGAGGCTTTAGGGTTTACAGTGTACATTTTGAATCGGCAATTTCTCAACACTCCTAAAGACATGCATGTATGAAATATTTGGTTGATTTAATGAACACTGTTAACAGGCCAAGCCTAAAAATAAATCATTTTCAGAATAGTATACATGACCCACCCATGATTTCTGATTCAGCAGTGATCATCCTGACTGACAGCAATCTTAAACCACAACCCATATTCTTAAAAATAAATGTTCCAACTGGGTTTTTTTGGATCCCCCAAAGAACCTCTCAGTGAGCAGTTCTTAAAAGAGCCATTTTGTATTTAAGGTTCTTCATGGAACCATCACTGCCAATAGAGAACCTTTATTTTTAAGAGTCCAGGTATTTATTTTCCTCTGTTTTGAATTAAACATGCTATCAGTAAGTGAATTCATAGTGATCAAGGGCTCCCTGTGAATCCTCATATCGCATGCAAGTTAATGAAGCCCTGGCTTCCTCTGTTACTGTTTTGGCCGCAAGCTCCAGCTTTGCTTTTCCTCCCCAGTGATTTGGTTTGCTTTGGATTCTGGGAAGTGTTGCACTGTACTCCTTCTTCAGTCTCTTTACTATCATGGCTGCTGTGTCATGCTCATTCATTGTCCTTTGGCAGAGAACAGGGAAGTGGTAAGAGAGGCATGTTTCTGTGTATGACAAGTTCCCGTTATAGAGGAGCATTTACACATCTACACAAGTATTTACACAAGTTCCTCCATGTTATGATGATTGCTCTTTTATTGCCTTTGGAAACATTGTAGGGGAACCAATTGTTCATATATCACACTTTTCTGCCTAAAAGTGACGGGTTTGGAAGATCTACACATATCCAACTTATGTTTTTTGGTTACTAAATATTTCAGCTAATTGGATTATTCTTTCAGCTTCCAATAAGAGTACTTTATGCTCCGTTTAACACATCTTACCATGTTTAAATTCATTACTGCTGATTCCCCCCCCTCCCCCTCCCAAAAGAAGCACAGAAACTGCTAATTCTGCAGATGCCTTCTGGGCATGCCTATGTTGAATAATAGTATTCATTAATTCAAAAGAGAGTTATTTTGGATGGTATAGATGTAAAAATTTTCATTGTACCAGAGGGAAATGCACAATATGCAGTAATAAAAACCATAAGGCTTTGTATCAGATGGAAAAATAATAAAGTTTTCCTTGTAAAAACATAAGGAAGAAAGAATGATATGTTTTGAAGCATGAGAAATCATTGATTTCTTAAGTCTAAAGGAGATTGCTCCATTCAAGAGTTTAAGTACAAGACAGACTTAAAGTGTCATGCGGTACTAGAGAAGATCCACCACAGCCAGTATAAGAGTTTTGTGCAATAGCTCCAGATTTATTCATCACATACATTCAAAAACATCTGCTGAAAGAGCTTTTGGAGATTAATAATTTAAGTTTTGTTACACTCGCTGAACATTTCTCTTTTAAATCATGCATTTAAGCTATGATGAAACTTTGCCTCTGCAGTATGCTCTAATATATCCGCATCAGGACATACAAACAACCAAGTGCTTTGTAATGACAAGTACCTTCATGATTTATTACTGTGTTTGACTTTGGAGCAGTAACTTTAAAAGAGAGGTGTAAAATTGTTGTGTGTTAGCTTTAAGGAAGTAGTCTTACACTTTGTGCTCAGGCATTGAGCACAAGAGTGTTTGTCCTACATACTACATCATTTAATGGCATGTTAACTGCATGTTTTATGCTTCTGGGAAAAGTGCGTCATTTTGTGTCTTGCACCAGTCCTATGTTAGTTTCTCTGAATTTCTGCATATGACCCAAGTATAACCCACATAATAAGTGGCTTGGCTGACACAATTTGGGAAGCTTGAACACATGGTGAGCCATTTGTGGTCATGCGTTTAAGAGGACCTTTCCCTTTTCTTCTACTATATAAATGTCCTTGTCCTGTATATATACAGTTGTGCCGAAAATCTCAGGCACGTTAGTATTTTCACACAAAACCAATGGTTTTAAGCCAGTTATTTATATATTTTGCTGTAGTGTGTCAGTAGGAAATAGTTTCAGGGCCGTAACCACCATAGACATTGAGGGGGACAAGTCCCCCCCAATAATTGGAAATGGTCAAATTGTCCCCCCCAATATGATATTTCTTAATGCTGCTATCCATTATGCACCACTCTGTTAGTTGCTAGGATGGTAGACAGTTTAAAAATGTAAATTTTTAGGCTGGTCTGCCTCAGCGGGCTAACAGCGCTCGTCAATGTCAAAATGATGGCCAATCAGATCAAAGAAGGCGAGGCTTAATGTTGGCTCAGATGAGTGTGAATTCCAACGCGACGCTTTTAGTTTTTACAGTGAAAGTGTGTGTGCGTGGAGATATAAGTAGCTAAACATTTAATATTTGACAACTGTTTTACAATGGATGTTTAACGACCCACAGTAACATACAGTGATGCAAACTACTCAACTTTTTTAATGTAGCTAATTTTGCCATTTTGAAAATGATGTTAATGATGTGAATGTGAGGAGACAAGAAATGCATTTTATACTGACATTTGACATACTAACAAGAGTGAATGTGTGCATATTATTAAATAAAATATTATTTGCAGACTTTAAATAGATTACTTTACAACTATATAGGCTATACTTCTATTACAGTTCTTATTTATTCTTTATTTCCCCTTTAATCCTTTATATATACAAACCCGATTCCAAAAAAGTTGGGACACTGTACAAATTGTGAATAAAAAAGGAATGTAATAATTTACAAATCTCATAAACTTATATTTTATTCACAATAGAATATAGATAACATATCAAATGTTGAAAGTGAGACATTTTGAAATGTCATGCCAAATATTGGCTCATTTTGGATTTTATGAGAGCTACACATTCCAAAAAAGTTGGGACAGGTAGCAATAAGAGGCCGGAAAAGTTAAATGTACATATAAGGACCAATTTGCAACTTATTAGGTCAATTGGCAACGTGATTGGGTATAAAAAGAGCCTCTCAGAGTGGCAGTGTCTCTCAGAAGTCAAGATAGGCAGAGGATCACCAATGCCCAATGCTGCGGCAAAAAATAGTGGAGCAATATCAGAAAGGAGTTTCTCAGAGAAAAATTGCAAAGAGTTTGAAGTTATCATCATCTACAGTGCATAATATCCAAAGATTCAGAGAATCTGGAACAATCTCTGTGCGTAAGGGTCAAGGCCGTAAAACCATACTGGATGCCCGTGATCTTCGGGCCCTTAGACGGCACTGCATCACATACAGGAATGCTACTGTAATGGAAATCACAACATGGGCTCAGGAATACTTCCAGAAAACATTGTCGGTGAACACAATCCACCGTGCCATTCGCCGTTGCCGGCTAAAACTCTATAGGTCAAAAAAGAAGCCATATCTAAACATGATCCAGAAGCGCAGGCGTTTTCTCTGGGCCAAGGCTCATTTAAAATGGACTATGGCAAAGTGGAAAACTGTTCTGTGGTCAGACGAATCAAAATTTGAAGTTCTTTTTGGAAAACTGGGACGCCATGTCATCCGGACTAAAGAGGACAAGGGCAACCCAAGTTGTCATCAGCGCTCAGTTCAGAAGCCTGCATCTCTGATGGTATGGGGTTGCATGAGTGCGTGTGGCATGGGCAGCTTACACATCTGGAAAGGCACCATCAATGCTGAAAGGTATATCCAAGTTCTAGAACAACATATGCTCCCATCCAGACGTCGTCTCTTTCAGGGAAGACCTTGCATTTTCCAACATGACAATGCCAGACCACATACTGCATCAATTACAACATCATGGCTGCGTAGAAGAAGGATCCGGGTACTGAAATGGCCAGCCTGCAGTCCAGATCTTTCACCCATAGAAAATATTTGGCGCATCATAAAGAGGAAGATGCGACAAAGAAGACCTAAGACCGTTGAGCAACTAGAAGCCTGTATTAGACGAATGGGACAACATTCCTATTCCTAAACTTGAGCAACTTGTCTCCTCAGTCCCCAGACGTTTGCAGACTGTTATAAAAAGAAGAGGGGATGCCACACAGTGGTAAACATGGCCTTGTCCCAACTTTTTTGAGATGTTGATGCCATGAAATTTAAAATCAACTTATTTTTCCCTTAAAATTATACATTTTCTCAGTTTAAACATTTGATATGTCATCTATGTTGTATTCTGAATAAAATATTGAAATTTGAAACTTCCACATCATTGCATTCTGTTTTTATTCACAATTTGTACAGTGTCCCAACTTTTTTTGGAATCGGGTTTGTATATTTATATATGTTCAGATGTTTGAAGAATGTCATAGGCCTAGTTTCTTAGTTTCAGATGTCAATTTAACATTTAGCAGTGTAAGTATTTAACAGAAATATTTTCTCTGAATGTTTGGATTTAATCTCAGTAGCAAAAAGTGTGATACATATAGGAGGTTTGATTCATTTTTGAGATTAAATTCTTTCAAAGAGTTCGTTTTAGTGAATTGTTTCAAAACACTAAATGTTTTAGTAAAAGTAGGATAGGAATACAGTACCTTATCAGTTATAAAATGGTATTACAGATTTTATTGATTTATCAGTATAGTCAATATTGGATATTTAAAAATAGATTAAAAGCATGCATATTTTATTACCATTGCCATCGTTTAACTCTTAGTTAAAATGAATCTTTAAAAACACTTAAATGTAATCATGGATTTTCATAATGTACATTATTGGGCCCTATCATACACATGGCGCAATGTGTTTTTTGCTAGTTTCAGCCCGATTCAGTTATCATTTTCACGTCCTGCGCCACGTTGTTCAAATAGCAATTGCACTCGCGCCCATGGGCGTGCTGGTCTGAAAACGAGGGGTGTTCGGGTGCATTGTTGGTGCATTGCTATTTTGAGGCAACTGAAAACAACTGCGCCATTGACCAATGAAAACCTGGTCTAAAGTTAATAGCACAGTATTTTTTTGTTATTTAAAGGGCGCGTTAGTAATATGCGCCTATAGGTGGGTCCACAACGCTCGTGCACTGCTTATTACACACACAAGGACGTGCAGCAGCACACAAACATTTTTAAATATTAAAAATAAAAGGATTCCTCTCTGGAGACGCATTCAGTCTTTCCGCCCACAAAAATTCCACCATGTAAATAGCGAATCCGCCATGGTGCAAGCGCAACTGGCTTTTAAAGGGAATGGGAGATGAGACTCTGATTGATTTATTGCACGTTATGCCCAAAACACACCCATGACTCATTAAGAGACTAGGTACAACCCTTTTGGACCATGTGCCGGGCACACCGTCCGTTTTTTCCATCGTTAAACTAGAAAAAGTGGTTTCGGACAAGCCCTAAGTGCACCTGCACCATGCACTTCAGACCATGCGCTCAGATTGTTAAAATAGGGCCCATAATGTTGTGATGGTTTTTTTTTTAGACTTTGCATTAAGCACAGGGGTTCCCATGGCAGTGGTGATAGACAGCGGTGTACTTTCATAGTAATGTCTCTGGTAGGGCTGGGCCGATAAACGATATCATATCGAATCGCGATAAAATTGATGTCGATAACGATGATAAGCTCTGGACATTTTTACTCGATATGGATTACTCTAACACCCAATCACACAGCAGAAATAAATGCGACAACAGCCAGTCAGTGTGAAGCTTTAACTTGCACATCAAAAGTATACGCTCTACTGGCAAAGAAAACTCGACACAAGAAGGAAAAAATGAGTGGAAGCAGCGACGAACGTTAAATCGAAAGTGAAACTAACCTTGAGTTATCGTCCAAAGACGACGAATTTGTCGATAAAAGGTAGCACGAATTGTTACTCATTTGAACCGCGTCACACAGACCATTTATCCGCTCGGGTCAAAGTCCAAACGGATCGGTCTCGGTCACGTGACCACTAAACAGCACTGGGGGAACCAGTGAGAAGCACGTGCATTCAATGAAAAACAGAAATGTCTCTGTGATTTAAACTAGTTTAAAGCCAGATCAAACAGCGCTGACAAACCAGAGAAACAATACAATCAGAAGGCTTTTCGATCTACAAATCTCCATAATTTACCGTGGATTTACTACTACTACCATGGATAACACTAACTGCACCATAGTACTGTGGCAGAAATGTGGGATATTCTATTCATATAGAATTTAATTATATTATTAATGTAGACATGTATTAAAAGGAGTAATCTAATATTATTACAGTATTTTTTTGTGATTGAGCTATAGAATTTGTGCATTTATACTAAATGTTTTTAGGCTAGGCCTACTGTTTTTCATACAAATACCATAGAAACCATAGATATATTTTACCAAGGCAGTGAAGCGCTATATGCCTGTTTTTAACTGTGGTAATCATGATCTAAATCAATGATACTATGGAAGACCAATGGTTAATTTTAATAAAACTCATTCAGAATATTTAAATTTTACCACATAAAATTTTTTACAGATGTCCATGTTTTTGTTAATGAACATAAATTTACATCTGCATCCTAACTCAAGCTACTACTACTGTCAACTCCCTGTCAAATGTGCATTTCTAAGACAAAACATGTAATATTATTATTAGTTTCATGCACTTTTATTATACTGCAGCCTGCACTGCAAACTGTGGCGAAGATGTATGCCAAAGTCAGGCACCACAAACCTGTTTCATGACTAGAAACAATATCACTTATTAGAACATTTAGAAACTAAGACATTAATTTTTTCTATTAAGAAATTTATTTTGTCAAGGAAAAATTACTGGAAAAGTGTAAGGAATTCAAAAACGTGAAGTGTTTGTAATATTCTGACAATAAAATTAGCTTAAAACCACAATTAACAGTCTGGTTTCTACAACTTTCACTTAGGAGCAAGTGAAATTTAAATTTGAAAGAAATAACATTTATCGTGATAATTATCAATATCGACTGATATGAAAAGATTTTATTTTTGGCCATATCGCCCAGCCCTAGTCTCTGGTTAGGTGTGGTTGAGAGTCAACTACACCCAACCCACCCATGTCGAATCTGATTAATGTATATTCATGTCAGTGTTACTTCCTCTGTTGCCCTGACAACAGATCTGACTAAAGCTCATACGAAAGGACATTGATATCTCTCCTAAGTGCTAACCAGACCACAACACAGTGCAGTTGGTGAAATGGGTCAGGACTACGCCTGTGATCACAGCACCGCTCTGAATGTAGTATGCTTGTGTTATGAGTCTGCCACATTTCGCAGTGTTCTTTGTATCTGGGTCGTTTTCTACAGTTATATTTGGTCTCCGTTCCTTCCATCTACATTCTGAGGTGTGTAATAGCTCAGGGTGGCATAAATTGGCTTGGCTGTGAAGGCTTGTGTCATGTTGAAGTCATTTTGAGCCGTTCAACTGAACCAGTCAGACAGACTTGGGCATACTTTTGCCAATGTAATTAATTTAATTCATGTCCGTTCCATTTAATGCAATCTAATACTGTAAATTTGATTAACCTTCAGGGAGTACATGAAGGAAAGACAGTCATCCTGCGTCAGTATGCGAGAATTACCAATTAAAATCTGCTGTAAGTCACAAGCTCCCCATAGACAAGAAACAATGAGGGATTTTAGTTCAGTTCAATCACATCATTAGTCAAAAAGGTTGTTTGTACAATGCTGGAACATTATTGATCTTGCTCTGAATCAATGCAACCTAACAATAATGCGTGTATGTCTTAACTTCCAAGATTTATGCAAATGGCGAGCAGTGGATTATGGGTATAACGCTTGTGACGGGGAATGGATCAGGCATACATGAATTCAGTGAATATTACACATCGACTGTGTTGATGTTTAATGCATAAGCTCAGAGTTGTGCTGCTGTGAAAAGCCTGTCACATGGTTTCATTGAGGTCCTCTAAAGAAGACAAACACTTGACTCACATCAGTGCAAATCAGCTGAGTCCAGACACACAGGCTAAAGGAGCTACTTAAGAAGATGAGTATTTATAGCTGCTCAGGGAGATGACTAGCATGCAATGACGCTGGTAAACAATACCTCTAATCTTTAATGCACACACGTGGCGCAGAGGTTATTTTGGTTCATTCTGTGAATGGTGTTTGCTGCCACAATATGTTGTAGGTGGTTGCCAGGGTGTTGCTATGCAGTTGCTAAGGTGTTCAGAGTTGTTTTAGTGCTTGCTATGCAGTTGCTGGGGTGGTTGCTATAAGTTGTTGGTGGTTGGTTACTAGGGATTTGCTATGTGGTTGGTTGGTTGTTGCTGGCTATTATATTAGATATGTGAGTCTTATCTGAATTTTTTTTTTTTTTTTAAATCACCATATGATAACTGTGCAGTTGACTAGAATATATGGCCTGGTATTGGCAACTACCTGATATGATGCACATTGTGATTTATATATGTCACAAATCATTGCGATGCTTCCAGTGTAAGAAATGAACTTTTCTATCAAGGGGCAAAATTTGCCCTTTGAAATTGATTTTTTTTTTTTGGTGCATTTTTACCTTCATGTGGATTTTTTTTTTGTTAAATATTTTATTTAAAAAAATATTTTATATATTATTATATTATACTATATTTTAAAGAATATATGTTATTATAAAATATTTGTTATACTTAATCAGATACTTTAATCAATTCATTAAGACGCTCTCAATAAATAGATTGAGATTTTGTTTCCTTTTACAGATAAAATTAAATCAACAAAAATCAAAGGAACGTTTTCTTTATGGGGATTGTTTTTTTTTAAATATTTTATTAAAAATATATATTGTATAAATTATATTTCAAATATAGTTTAAATAATACATCTCATTTTATTAAAAAAATATATTCTGTTATCCTTTGTCAAATACTTTAATATAATCAATTCATTAACACAATTTCTGAGTAATTATTCTGAGAATGTAGTTCCTCTTACAGATCATATTAAATCAACAAAAAGCAGAGGAAGTGTTTTTTTACCCTCATATTTTGCATTTCTTACCCTGGATATGTCACTAATAACTGGATCCTGGTACAGTTCAGTAAAAATGTTTAAAAAAACAGTGAAAGAATTGATAAAGTTAGTGACCCCTTATATTTTCTCAAATATCAGACTTCACACTACATAAATATGTATTTTTTTTCTTCAAAAATGGTGTTTTACAAAAAAAGCATTTTTTTGCTGCATATATGTCAACTACCCATCTGCAGATTTACAATGCTAAAAGTTCAATGCAAAGGGAGATATTTTCTTTTACAGAAGTCTCTCCATCATTGCCCGACTCTGGTTTGAACATAAAAGGCATAAAAGTTTCTGACATAATCAATCAGAGTTTCGCTCTGGTAATTGGAGCTGCTAACTCGAGCTCTTGAAGCTCCGCCCTTTTCTAGAAAGGGGGCCAGGAGCAGCAGCTCATTTGCATTTAAAGGGACACACACAAAAACAGCGTGTTTTTGCTCACCCTCAAAAAGTGACAATTTTAACATGCTATAAAAATGATCTGTGGGGTATTTTGAGCTGAAACTTCACATACACACTCTGGGGTCATCAGAGACTTATTTTGCATCTTGTAAAAAGGGGCATAATAGGACCCCTTTAAGATCTCTTTATGAACTTTTTGAAGAGTCAAAGTGGTAGTTGTGTAGCTGTCAATGGAGAGTACAGAACTGGTTCAGATTTTATTAAATATATCTTCATTTTTTGTTCCGAAGATGAATGAAAGTCTTACGGGTTTGGAACAACACACGGGTGAGTAAATGATGACAGACTTTTCATTTGTTTGGGTGAATTAACCACTTTTTTAAACCAAATTCAGTTTTTCCAACAAAGCAATGGCAAGGAAAGTCTCCAGAGATTCTATCTGGGCCTGATCAGCCATTAGAGATGATAAATCTCCATATAACAACACAGACTGTAGCATTTCTGTAGTTAAATATTGTGTGTGGGTTTGTGCCGGTTTTTTATATCTGAGCATATGCGTAGGCGCGTTCCACCAGATGTTTGGAAGTATTCGGTACCTTTGTGTTTGTCATGGCTGCGGGCTAACCGATTTCTTTTATACTACCTCATCCTTTTCTCCCTGCACAGCTCAGCAGAATGCTCTACAGGGTCATCTGAGGGATCATATAGACCATGCTTTCATCTAATGGTATCAATAATACCCTTGTGCATGAAGAGATAATCCGGGTGGGTGGTATCCAATATGAAACCTGTAGTCAGAGTTGCCATATAGAGCAAAGATTGTATAAAAGTCACAAAGGATGTTTGCAATGTCCTGCTATGTGTGTTTGTGTCTGTTCAACATGCGTTGCATTGAAGCGAAGCGTGGGTGTGATCTCGTCTTGTGTGGCATGGCTTGATGACTCATAAACGCATTATTGTGATGTTCTATCTCCATCCCTCATCCCCATCCTCACGGTAACCCCTTCTCACCATCATGACCTCATGCAAACACACAATTCAATTCAAACCCACTGGGAGGATGACATGCTCATCCTGCACTTCCTTAACAGAAATAGTGCCTCTGTTGTTCAGTAGAGTTCAAAAAGCTTCCTTTAAATATTACAAGCTAATGAAGCTATAACATGAAAATATCTTGTCACTTTCATTTCTCGGTTCCTTGTATTGTTGCTTTCATTCCTGCCTTAATCTCACCTAGAGGAATCTTCCTATCTGCAGTGAAAACATGATGCCTTCTGATGCTCCAGAGGCCTATCAGCTCTTATCCTTACGGAAGGACTCTTTATCTCTATCTTTCACTCGCTATCTCAGTAAATGTTTTATTACTGTATATATATGATTATGTGATAAAGATATGAAATTATGATGTTGTCAGAGCACACATGACAAAGTAGTTTCTCTGGTAAGCATCACTATTTGTATTGCTCAATTGGGGATTTTAAGGTGCGGTGTGTAATTTCTACTTCTAGTGGCACCAAATGGAATTGCAATAAAAATAAATCTTTTGAAAGTGATTACACTTATGATTGTCTCCAACAGGACAATAAAACGGATAAAAAAAATCCCTTTACATTTATTTAAAGGAAAGTCCCGCGCCATATCTAGAGACCAGAATATTATAGAGACTTTCGGAATAGGCTCTTTTGACTTTTTGACAGTAAGCACCCACTAGGTGCTTACCTAGAAACCACCGAAAACATCCTAGAATCACCTAGCAATGCCCTAGAAACTATCCATAATAATTTACAATAACATCCTAGAAACAACCCAGAACACGTAACACGTCCCCACATAGCAATGCACTGGCAACCACACAGAACACCCTAAAATTACCTAGCAACACCCTAGAAACCATCCAGAGTACATAAGAAACACCCTAGAAACAACCAGAACATGCAGAGCAGCATAGAAAAACACACTCTAAAACATTACAAACACCTTAGTACCAACATAGCAATGCCCTGGAAACCACCCAAAACACCCTAGAATTACCTAGCAACACCCTAGAAACCATCCAGAATACAATAGAATCACCTAGAAACAACCAGAACATGCAGAGCAGCATAGAAACACAATCCAAAACATTTCAAACACCTTAGTACCAACATAGCAATGCCCTGGCAACCACCCAGAACACCCTAGAATCACCCCGCAACACACTAGAAAACATCAAGAACACCCTATTATCACCTATCAATGCACTTCAAACCATCCACCCTAGCAACACCCTAGAAACAACCCAGGAGACATAGCAGCATGCTACAAACACTCCAAACATATTGCTACACGCATGGAAATGCCCTGGCAACCACCCACAACAGCATAGATTTGTTGCAGCAACTTAGGCAAGCACCACTACAAACATGTAGTTTAACATTACTACATAAGAATGGCAACAGTACCAAAAACAAGATCTTTGTGGGTTGCGTATGCTGAATTACAAAAGTCATATAAAAAGTATTTCCATCTCCTATAAGGTCAAGTGTAATGATGATCACAATTATATATTGATATTTAAAAAAAATATAAACACATTATCTACTGTAGATTGAGCTCTCTTTTTCATTGAATGGAAAAAGTTTGTGTCTACGTGAGTCTCGTACAGTAATACTGTATATCCTGCTTCCTGTGTGTAACTATGACCTCTAAATCTTTGCCTTCCTCTCTCTCAGTGGAAGCCATTGTGGAGTTTGACTACCAGGCCCAGCATGATGACGAGTTGACCATCGCTGTCGGTGACATCATCAGTAACATCAGGAAGGATGAGGGGGGCTGGTGGGAGGGAGAGTTGGATGGTCGGAGGGGGCTCTTCCCCGACAACTTTGTCAGGGTAAGTGCTGAGCTCAGTATTTGCACTTTTGACCTTTCATTGCAGGAGGTAGTGGATGAATTCACAGCAAGTCTCATCCCAGGCCATCAGTTCTTTGCCCTAATTTAGCATGATCAAGCTATTAACACTAAATGTGTAAATGGGTGTGAGTGTGTTAGGACTGAGTGTTATAGCAAAAGCAATTATCTTGACATTTTTCACACTTTTGGCAAAAACCAATACATATGTCTAAATTTTATGTCTAAAGTCCAAAAAGATTTATTTCAGTGCAACCATTATTTCAATCAAACACCAATTACGACCAAATACACTACAGTTTTTTTTTTTTAAAGAAATTTATATTTTTATACGTCAAGGATGCATTCAATTGATTAAAAGTGTCACAAATAAATGTTGTTCTTTTAAACTAAACTTTTAAACTAATCAAAGAATCCTGAAAAAAAATTATGGTTTCCAAAAAAATATTAAGAAGCACAACTGTTTTCAGTATTGATAATAGTAAGAAATATTTCTTGAGCAGCAAATCAGCATATTAGTATGAATTCTGAATGATCATGTGACACTGAAGACTGGAGTAATGATACTGAAAATTCAGCTTTCCCATCACAGGAATACATTACATTTTAAAACATATTCAAATAGAAAACAGTTAATAATAGTAATAATATTCACAATATTACTGTTTTTACTGTAATTTAGATCAAATAAATGCAGTCTTATTGAGCATAAGATGCTTATAAAACATAAAAAAATCTTACAGCGCCAAAGCTTCAAAATGTAGTGTAGATGTTTAATGAAAGAAGTAAATTACAGTAAAAATCTAGAAATCTAATAATCAAGAAATGTTTTCCAATTTTTTTTTTTTTACTAAATAAAAGACTGGATTACATATAATTATTTTTATTATATGAAGAAATATAAATCATAGAAATACACTTTTTAAACATGTAAATCTTTAAAATTAAAATAAGTATTACATTTTTTTAATTAAATAAGTGAAAAAATAACAACACTTAAAAAAATGTAAATGCCATTTGGAGACATTTATTTTTTACATTGTTTTGAGTGATGATACAAATTATTTCTAGAATCAGAGTTTTTAATATATTTACTTGACTCTCAGAAAATAATTTGAGCTTAACAATTCTTGGTACTTTTCTTATTCACAGTGTCGCTTTTTTATCCTGAGTAAAGTCACTGTGTATATTAGGCATGCTCCGATGATGACTTGATCGGTAGTGACACAATTTGGCCGATCTCACAAACTGATTGCAATTTGATGATGTAAAACCATAAAAAAGTCACCGCCGATGCACATGCAAACTGTATACAGATGAGGTTTTTGCGCCATGTTTTGCTTTGTAACTTCACAAAACCATAGTAAATCACAAATCTTTATTTAGAGCATTTCAAACGAGCCCACACACAATATAACATGATGCGTAGATCTTCAGAAAACCCTCACGGAGTGACATGACATGCTGCTTGGCTAAAGCCATAGGACTTCCGGGATCCTCTCACATCACGATCATGACGCAGTATTTTTCAACGCCTCTTGAAAGTTCAACCAATAAAAACTGGATCTCGGGTATGGTGGGTAGGGACGATGTGTCGATTAATGAATATTCGTTATATATCACCCAGCACTAGTGTGTTCGCAAGTGTGTATGTTTGTGTTGACCTGGACTCAGCAGGCAACCATGAATGCTGACTGTCAGAGGATGGCGAGGTTGTTTGTGTCAGTGTGTGTGCTGACTGGAAGAGTATTGGTCACACTGAGCTGTAGCACTGCAGACGAACAGTAAGCTAATGTTGATATGGAGAGAAAAAGATAGTATCTCTGTGACTTGTGCGCACGCTCGCTCTCTCTCTCTTTCTCTCTTCTCTCTCTCTCTCTCTCTCTCTCTCTCTCTCTCTCTCTCTCTCTCTCTCTCTCTCTCTCTCTCTCTCTCTCTCTCTCTCTCTCTGTCTCTCTCTTCTCTCTCTCTCTCTATCAGTACATCAGGGGCATATTGCAGCAGGACACCTGTGAACTCCTCTAGCAGGTTGTCATGAGCTCAGGTTTGAGAGTCCATGAAAGCTTGTTAGCATATTAGCGCTATATACACTCACCTAAAGGATTATTAGGAACACCATACTAATACTGTGTTTGACCCCCTTTCGCCTTCAGAACTGCCTTAATTCTACGTGGCATTGATTCAACAAGGTGCTGAAAGCATTCTTTAGAAATGTTGGCCCATATTGATAGGATAGCATCTTGCAGTTGATGGAGATTTGTGGGATGCACATCCAGGGCACGAAGCTCCCGTTCCACCACATCCCAAAGATGCTCTATTGGGTTAAGATCTGGTGACTGTGGGGGCCATTTTAGTACAGTGAACTCATTGTCATGTTCAAGAAACCAATTTGAAATGATTCGAGCTTTGTGACATGATGCATTATCCTGCTGGAAGTAGCCATCAGAGGATGGGTACATGGTGGTCATAAAGGGATGGACATGGTCAGAAACAATGCTCAGGTAGGCCGTGGCATTTAAACGATGCCCAATTGGCACTAAGGGGCCTAAAGTGTGCCAAGAAAACATCCCCCACACCATTACACCACCACCACCAGCCTGCACAGTGGTAACAAGGCATGATGGATCCATGTTCTCATTCTGTTTACGCCAAATTCTGACTCTACCATCTGAATGTCTCAACAGAAATCGAGACTCATCAGACCAGGCAACATTTTTCCAGTCTTCAACTGTCCAATTTTGGTGAGCTCGTGCAAATTGTAGCCTCTTTTTCCTATTTGTAGTGGAGATGAGTGGTACCCGGTGGGGTCTTCTGCTGTTGTAGCCCATCCGCCTCAAGGTTGTTCGTGTTGTGGCTTCACAAATGCTTTGCTGCATACCTCGGTTGTAACGAGTGGTTATTTCAGTCAAAGTTGCTCTTCTATCAGCTTGAATCAGTCGGCCCATTCTCCTCTGACCTCTAGCATCAACAAGGCATTTTCGCCCACAGGACTGCCGCATACTGGATGTTTTTCCCTTTTCACACCATTCTTTGTAAACTCTAGAAATGGTTGTGCGTGAAAATCCCAGTAACTGAGCAGATTGTGAAATACTCAGACCGGCCCGTCTGGCACCAACAACCATGCCACGCTCAAAATTGCTTAAATCACCTTTCTTTCCCATTCTGACATTCAGTTTGGAGTTCAGGAGATTGTCTTGACCAGGACCACACCCCTAAATGCATTGAAGCAACTGCCATGTGATTGGTTGATTTAGATAATTGCATTAATGAGAAATTGAACAGGTGTTCTTAATAATCCTTTAGGTGAGTGTACTTGTTAGCACCAGTAAGGCGTGATGTGAGGCTCTTTCTAATCACGCTAGAGGAATTCTCAGTATTTTCATAGTACAGTTCTCATTTTACGTTTGTTTTGTTTATTCTTTACTGTAAACACACTACTTTTCAACAAGTAATACCGCAAATGTTGGTGTGAACATTAGTGAAAATCGTGGTTAGCAGAAATGTTTGTCATTTCTCAAAGCCCTTGTGTTAGCAGGTTATTTTTTATAACCCTGTTCCAAGATGAATCATTTTCTTGTTCTTTTAGTTTTAGTTCTTTGTTTATTTGTTCATTATGATATGCTCATAAATTAAACCATCAAAGTTGGAAACTGTTCATCAAAAAAACATCATTGAATTACTTCAGGCAAGATTTTAAAAATCTTTTCTTTCTCTGTAAAAGCTCACTCAAGTTTGAGCCCACTCAAGTCTTTGAGTCATTTGAAGTCTGAATCAAACCAGAATTGAGTCTAAATTTAGTCTCAAATCAATTAAATAAGACTTTAAAAATGTTAAAATGCCATATGCAGATTTTATTTAGATTGACTGATACAAATTAATCATTGAATCAGAGTTTTGAATTGATTAATTGAGCTTAACAATCAGCCACTTTTCTGTTGTATGAAAAGAAAAGATTGCAAAAGTAGTTGGAAGACAGTCTTAAGGAAACTAAATGGCCAAATAAAAAGCGCTTTAACAATATCCATAATGTTGCTTTAGTCTTTAGTCTTCTTTTAGTGTTTGTTTATTTGTTCATTATGATATGCTCATGCAAATGAAAGCATATGACATTTTACTTCAATCAAATTTGGCTAGGAACCGTTCATCAAAAAAAAAAAAAAAAGAAGCACCAAACTATTTTAGGAACTATTTTAGTTTTTTTTTCTTTCTGTCCTTAACTTGTGTTGTTTGAGTCTTTTGAGTCATTTCATGTATGAATCATTTCATTTAGTCTCGAATTGAGACTGCTGACTGTAATTTTTTTTTAATGTTTTATATTGATTAAAGAGGACAAGATACTGTAGATTGGAAGGAAATTTTTATTTTGATCCTACAACCTTTAGCTTGTCTGTATAGGCCTATAAACGATGCAGTTATGCAGTGAGACTGCAGCTTCGTGAGGTCATTTTCTCTTCTGTGGTTAGAGGGAAGTATAGACTTCCTCTGATGGCACTGGGGAGGGCAGATGCAGTGAGACAGTGAGAAAGTCTACCGGTGCAATTTAAACACGCTTTTCTCAGCTTGGTCTTGACCAATGGGCGTTTCAGACAGCACCCACTCTAAATACATTAAAACAATCCTCATAGAAAGTTATTCCTTAAAAGCCATTTCAAGATTATCTTCACAGACTAGAAGCTGATTATAAAAAGTACTTAGAGAGATAGTTCTCCCAAAAACAAAAACTCTTAGAATGTCTTTCTAAATTTGTATGACTTTTCATATATTATTCAATATTTTTTTCATAAAATGAAAGTCAGTGGGGTCCAGTGTTGCATTGAGTTTCATTATATACAGTCAAACCAAAATTTATTCAGACACCTTCAACATTTTCTCACATTATCACAGTTTATTCGCTATAGTTTAGAAAATGGTAATAAAATATGACGAGAGTGTCAGAACAAATTCATCTTGATAAAGTCAGATAACTTTGATAGAAAGGTATGTAATGGATTACAATCAACCAATCAGCTGTCAGCTATTAAATTTAAGTACACAATTAGATAATACCATTTGAGGTCAACCAATTACCAAGCAATGCTTAATTTTGTTCAGTCTGTGGTGTAAAAGGTCACATTAGCCATTAAAGAAAAAACACTTAAGCAAAACATGGTCAGGTCAAAGTGTCTGAATAATTTTGGTCCCAAATCTTTATCAATTTTACTGGTAGTCCACTGTATGAAGAATTTTTGGGTATAATATGTCACAGTTTACTTTATTTTGCTATCCTCACTTACATAAATGAACTATAGTGTGCTGCACCCACTAATAAAACATTATATCTGGTGTCTGAATAATTTTTGGTTTGACTGTAGACAAAAACAGTTACACAATTCTTTAAAATATCTTCTTTTGTGTTTCACAGAATAACGTCATACAGGTTTAAGTTTGCCAAATAAAAGGCTACTAAATAAGCTAGAGTGACGTTTTTCATTCTAAGACTGGTTTGCATAGTAACCATACACCCACATATCATGCATAGTTTTTTTTAAATAAACACAATCTGACCTTCAAATGAATGCTTAAGAGTATTTACACATTCCACCCCCATTTTCAGAACAATAACACTAACACAAAAAGCAGATTTTGGCAGCGTTGGAGTGTTTCAGAAGCGATTCATGGTGTCTGCATACTAAAGCAGGGCCAGTTTTGTTATGTTCCCACTGTGGGCTTGGATTGTGCCGAGTTGGGGTATCAGTAAAACGGTGTGTGAGTCAGATTTCCACCTGAACAGCTCAGAGCACACGCACATCATACGGCTCACAGTGGTCTTGAAGCAGCCGAGCGAGGTTGGAACATTTGCACTTATTTATGTTTACGCTATCGTAAATTCATGCACCGTGTTCACGGTTCAGAAGCTTGATGACCTTAAACATTTAGAGCAAAAGCAAGATGTGTAAATGTGAGTCAACGTGCTGGTTTGTATTGAGGACCTTTTCTTGAGGAAAGTTTTATTTCTCAGAGGTTCCTCTTTTGGCCTGTTTACATTAATGATTGCTAGCGGATCCATTTTTGACTACATATGTGTTTCCAAAAAATAAATATAAATCCAATTTTTACACACTATGCAAACATTCCAAAGTTCATTCCATGATTTATTCCATTATTTCATTCCATATTTTGTTGTACATTCTCTTCACCTCATTTGACAGCTGTTTTTGAGTTTGGTTTGAGTGATCAAATCACATTCAAGATGGATAGCAATCTGTAGGGCTTTTGCACGAGCTATATGATTAGTAAACACATTGTGTCCATGTCCTTTAATATTTTCTTTAATATCTCAGGAGGATATTTAATTCAAAAGTTTGGGGTCTGTAAGATTTTTAAGTATCTTATGCTCACCAAGGCTACATTTATTTGATCAAAAATACAGTAAAAACAACAGTAATATGGTGAAATATCATTACAATTTAAAATATCTGTTTTCCATTTTAATATATTTTCAAATGTGATCTATTCCTGTGATGGTAAAGTTGAATTTTCAGCATCATTACTTCAGTCTTCTGTCACATGATCCTTCAGAAATCATTCTAATATTAGAAATGTTTCTTAAGCAGTAAATCAGCATTATTAAACCAGTTGTGCTGCTTAATGCATGGAAGCATGGAAAGAACAGCATTTATTTGAAACAGAAATCTTGTATAACATTATAAATGTCTTTGCTGTCACTTTTGATGCGTCCTTGCTGAATAGAAGTACTTTTGAACAGTAGTGTATGTTTAGTTTATCAAATAACATTCCTTAGGATACATATGAAAATGCATTTGAGATATATAAAATGAATGTGGATATAGCACAGATCCTTTGGTCTTGGATAATTTAATGAGATGAATTTGAGTTTTCTGACTTCTGATTGCCAATTTTGGTAAATCTGAGCAGAGTTTGAGATCTGTGGAGATCTTTTCTGGAAATCTTGGAAATCATTTTTATTTCTTTATTTAATATATATATTTTTTATTTTCTCAGAAAAAAAAATCAGAGAAGCAAGAAACTTGAGCAGAAGTCTCCATTCTCTTTATTTAAGCTTTATCCTTTACAGGAGAAACAATTGAGCATCTCTGTAGTGACTTTTCTTCCCGCTGGGTTTGTGAGAAAGCAAGCGTGAACATTCAGACACTCATGGTGTGTCAGGAAATAAGCATCTGAAAAATGTGTTGAATTTTGTCTAGCTTCATTCCCAGACCCCCTGCTCACTTGAGAAGTGCAGAATCTTATGTAATCTCTTATCAGATCATGGGTCAGACGGTCAACTTTGGGTAAAAATGCAGTTGAGCAGCTATGACTTACAAACCAGACTTTTGAAAACAAACTGCAGTTCTTAGCTTTTGGGCGTCTCATGTACATTGTTTATTTATTTATAAATTGTATAATTTATTGTTTTTATTTGGTTTATGTGTCTATTTATTTTAGGCTGTGCTTTAAAAGGAACACTTTTTTTAGTTTTGTTTTTACTTTTAGTTTTTTAACTTCTCTTTCAGTTTCAGCATGCTAAATCGTACTGTGCTAAAACCCTCTCAGACCCTCTCAGATGTCTCTAAAGCACACTAAAGATTCTACTCAACCACGCTTATAACTAGTCAAGGATAACCAGTGAACCATCTGACTATTCTATTCTGATGTATACGTGGAAGTGTTCATTTATCTTTAAGAGAAAGAGACTTAAGAAAGCATGTTGCCATCTACAGGTGTTTCCTGTTTGAGGTCTGCCACAAGTAAATCTCACCCTTATCCTGTTTGTCTGTCGATTTGTGCTCTGCCATGATGCTTGAATCGCTTTAACAAAGCTCAATCAGATCTCTTGTAGTTCTGCTGAGCCGGTTATGATAATGAATGCTGATAAATAACAGTTGCAGGAGGTC
Organism: Coreius guichenoti; assembly: GCA_039654105.1. Taxonomy (NCBI): domain Eukaryota; kingdom Metazoa; phylum Chordata; class Actinopteri; order Cypriniformes; family Gobionidae; genus Coreius; species Coreius guichenoti. Next base: position 23,507,608 of record CM077189.1, read on the forward strand.
TAGCGGGCCGGTCAGTTTTTGTAAGGGGGGCTTCCTCTCTAGCAGATTGGTTCAGTCATTCATGCCCCCAAGCTTCCTGTTTTGGTGATGTGATAATAGGCCGATAATTTGGCCTCTTCTGTGATTAAATGAGCGATGTAATTTAGAATAGACAGGCATCCGTTCTTCACAAGCGCTCAATCATGTCTGGACTCATGCCATCCTGCTTTTCTTTCTCTCTTTTTTATCTCATTCTCTGATTCAAGTCGACACAGCTGGCAAGGATTGTTTCAGTATCACGTTTTTAATTAAGATCAGATAATCTGCTATTCTCTGAATTGAAATAAGGAGATTATGTTCTGTCATAAATGACCTTTAACCTTTGGTTTTTCTATCTCACTTTTGCTCTCTCCTTCTGGGTAATTGTTTCACTAGATTTTATTTTTATCTCATTTTATATTTTGGATTTCATATATTTCATGTTTTTTGATTTATTATTTGCATTTTTGGAAAATTATTGTCGTTTGTTTTCATCAACTAGGGTTTTGGTACCGTGAATATATGTTAACGTTTAGCAGTAAATTGTGACTGCCATTACTCCAGCATCTCCAGTGCATTTATGATTCAGCAGAACAGGCTTGATCTGCTCAGATTTTGTGTCCGATGGCCCACAATGCAGAAAAATTAATCACTGGATTTGCCAAAGTTTGCATGATTCATGGCATTGAATATTTGGAATATATTCAAGAGGATGAGCTAAATGAGACTCTTCTATGTTGTTGTCTTTGCAACATTTCACAAAGACAGTTGGCATTATTTATTGTTAATAAGAAATGTATTTATTTATTGGGATACATTTTATTTTTATTTATTGTTGGAGCTGCACGCTGATTTATTATTCTAGCATCATCCATTTCAGAGTTACCTAGCCCTAGCACAAATGTCTAACTGTGATTGGTTGTTTCACATGTCATTCAGACATTCCTTACTGTCTCATTGGGAGGTTACCGGATGGATGGATGGATGGATTGATTAATAAACAAATGTCCAGTCTAGTTTTCATCTTCATACCATAAACATTCTCTCCATAGAGGTGCTTTACATTTTACTTGGTCTCTGAGCTGTCTAACTAAATCCTTCAAAATCGTGTGTGTATGTGTCTACATACGTGTACTTGTTGTTTTTGTATGTGTGATTGTCATTTCTACCTATCTGTACTTTTGTACGAGTGTGTCTCAGCACGGGGCTCTGTTCTCGCTCCACTGCACTAATAATCCATGGGGCGGCAGCTCACGAAACTGTGTCACAAGCAATGAAGCATTTCACCCTGAAACGTGGAATTCTGTATCCCAGCATCCTGAAGCACTTGCTGATGTAACTGGTTTGTAGAGCATTTAACCTCTTAAAATGAGAGGGAGGTTTTGGTGCTAGATCCAGAGTTTTACATCATTCATTGTTCTTGCTCCATTCTTCTATTCTAGTCAGAATTGCACTTTGATGCAGTCTCGTCATTGTGACGAATTCCCATCCACCATCCCTGTTGCTAAGGACCCTTTTAACCTTGTTTCAGAGGATTTCACAAAGCCTTAGAAATGTTCGCATGTTTGTGACGATTTAACAAATTAACCAATTAGAGTAACCAAATGTAGTACATATTTTAAGTCTAGGCATGTGCAAAGCTACTTTGGGTTGTCTGAACAATGAATTGCCTAAACAAATATTGCCCAAATGAAGCACTGAATAATTGGATTATTTTGCTATATAAAAAGGTCCATTGTCTCTAGTCAATAGTTTATGCTCGCACAGAAGTCACTTTCAAACCAAGCAACTTTCTATTGGTCAAATTTGTATTGGTAATTGAACCTTTTGTGAAATCTGTGCAGGGAAATATTTTGCCCTCACATGAAATTCCTGTCTGCGTGTATTCCTATTGAAATGACGGGATTTCACCTATGAAAATTTGGTACAATGGTAAATGTACCTTAAGACTTGTGTAAACAACCTATATTCTGAAAGATCTAAGTGGAATAGAACGGAATCGAAAAGAAAGTGGAGCATCAAAACAAAGACTATAGATATAGAAAGACGGTTCACTCCTATTACTCATGAATGGGAGAAACTGCAACTCACAATATGGCGGAATAGTCCCGCCTTCTAAAGTAAAAGAGCCAATCGCTGATTGGTAAAGTCATTGCGTCACTGCTGCTGCCGTTAGAAGCTCCGGTTCCCATAGAAACCTGAGACTTGCGCTAAGGACTGCACATGCGCATTGGCTTGTTTAGCGTGAAAAATACGCTTTTTTAACGCTATTTGAGCATAAGAAACAACATTTATGAGTTCATGTCAGATTTTGTTGCTGATTTGATATGTGTTATTTAATTGTGAGTTCGGCAAGCAGTTTTTGAGATTCCAGGATTCCCCCATTCAAATAGATAGGACTTGGTCTTGTATGCCTGAAATAGCTGCCTGGAGCTGGAGGCATTGCAAATATGGCCGCCGAGTGAACAGACTTTCCTTAATAGGGACTTTGATCAAAAGCAATTGAGCCAACAATTAGTACACAAAGAGGATTTTACTCTGCCAACTGTCTAACAGCTAAAGTATAACACACTGTTAGCATGCTAACTAAATCAAAACGTAAGACAATCTAAAACTAGTCAACCATCCTGGCCTTGACCTTGTTATTTTTATGTGAAGCATTTGTATATTTAAAGATCCAAGTATTGGATAAATCTACCTTGTACCTATTATTTAAGACTGCACATTGTATCTGCAAGTTAGCTTGCTAGCTGCTAACTTGATATATTAGCTGCAATATGCATTTTGACCCTTTCCTAATGCCTAATGCATACGTTAACATGCTAAATTCAAGCATTTAACATCAATCTAAGGTACTTCCTTTAAAAAATATCTGACCCTATTGTTGTAGCTACTTCTGTAGTCCGTGTTCTATATTCTAGACTTTATGGAATAAATATTGTTAAAAACAGCTGTTGAGACATGTTTTGGTGGTGCACGGGAGACATTTCCATTATCCACTTCCTCTGTCTTCAAACGTGAAATCTGTTTTTATGGGAATAAATAATTTTTTTGTACATCATGCAGCCTGGTTCTCAGCATGAGCGGGCCCGTGGCATTGATCAAACAGCAGCGCTAGCGTACCAAGGTCGTCTACACTGTTGTGTATGAGAGAGCCTGTCATTCCCCGAAGCACATGATGACTTTCTTTCTCCTCCCTGTGTAGTGGAAGGCCGAGGAATGATGGGACGCTGTGGAAACCAGCTAACATTGACCATCTGGAGCAGACCAATGAGCGGGGGGGAGGAATGTAGATCACACACACACACACTTTCAGAGCTCTGTTAATGCTCTTGCGAACAGGAAGTCAGTGAAAGGGAGTCTCGTGACAGGCCTGAGTATGAGCTCAGTGTGTGTGTGTGTCAGTGTGTTAAAAGAATAACCATGTTAGAGATTCATGCACGAATAGTCAGTCAGTATGTGGTGGAAGTTGAATGCTTCGTGGCCTAAAGTACTGTATGTAAGTATGTGAACACCCCTTCTAATCTGTTCATTTGATAAACCCAGACTCTCTCTGTCAGGTAAGTCTGATTAGGTATCTTCTGTTCCCAGGATGCATTGCAAAACCGCTGTTTCTGCTGCCATGTTTATTTTTACAGTTAAAAGGAAAAGGTCTGGTCTGGTCTGTATGTCTGTGTGTGTGCATACTGTATCGCTTGATGGAGCGCACTGCAGAAGTTTGCAGCTACACACTGTGGTTTGACTTTAGCTATGTTGAAGCCTTTGAGTTTGGCAGGAAGTGTGTATTAAAAATGTGAGCCTTTGCAGCTGCGTGCTGTAAAGCGAGATGTGCGCGAAACGATGGGTTGTGATTGTCCCCTCCACAAACACCACAGTTACCATCTTAAAATGTTTTTTGTGCAAAATAATTTTTTTATAGTGTAGAAAGCTTTAACTAAAAATGCTAAATGGTTTCTAAATGGTTTTAATATAGATATCCAAAGGTGTCCTTTAGCAAAAACACATTTTGTTTGCATGTTAGTGATGTGTTAAACTATGTATTTTCAAAAATCAACAAGTTAGTGGATTGCCTAAATGACCAGTCGACTAATCTATCTTAAGGAGGTCTTGTGTAATAAGCTAGTTTGGGGACACTTGACCCCGATCAAACCTGTTTCTTTATGGAAACCACACGATCGCAACGCACCGCAACGCTTATACCTGGAAAAAAACAGAGTGAGGTATGATGCATGCAGTGGCCAAAGATTTGTGTTTGAATGCTATTTGGCTGCATCGGCGGTGCATTAAAAAGGATTTTGAGTATACAAATTTTCCTAGAGTGTTTTATCATGCAAACTGACTAACAGCTAATGTACAGGATATATAAGAAAAAAACTTTTAGGTTCTATATGTAACATTAGTTAATGCTGTAACATGAAATAACAATAAACAATACTTTTACACCATTTAGCAGCATTAATGTTAAACTGTGCATATGCTACTGTTCACAAGTTTGGGGTTGGTAAAGTTTTTTTTAAATGTTTTTCAAAGTCTCACCAAGGCTGCATCTATTTGATTAAAATACAGTAGAACAGTAATATTGTAAAATATTATTACAATTCAAAATAACAGTTTTAATATATTTTACACGTATAATGCCTAATGCACTAGCTAAAGTTTTACCAAAATAATCTAGACAAACTGTTTTTTCGGTGACTAGTCGGCCATTGTGACCCATTCCTAATGTGTTAATGGGTCTGCATGATCCTCCCCATTCTTCTTGCTCAAGTTTCAGTGTTTGACCTACTATGTGATCTCCAGCTGTACTTTGGCCCCTAGGGACCTGGCTTTAATAAGTTGCCATGGCAGCGACACCATAAGGTATGCAGGTAGACCATCACACATATGCCATACCATCCATGCTTTTATTATCTTGGTGGTGATGGAGCTGCATCTACCTTGTGATAACTTGTTTACCACTCTCTAACCAAAACCAAGTGTGGTATTGGTTAGAATCAGGTCAACCTATTGGGGAGGAGCTCCAACAGCCACACAAACGTTTTTTATCCAGAAATGCATACTTTGATTTAAATAATTCAGGTTTTATTGATGATAGTACGCAGTAACAGTCACTTCGCTTCTGAACACTGTGACGTTTTCAGAGTTCATCAGCTCCATGCGGATGGCTGGCACAGGCCGATCCGAATTGAACAGTAGGACTTTGTGAGATGTGGAGTTTGGGGACGACCCATCAATCAATGGGCCTGCCTGTCTGCTAAAACACAGTGACTGAGAGAACTTAGCACACTAACAGTAGAGTTAATGCTAGGGCTGCAACCCAATGCTGTCTTTCAAACAGTGCAGATTAAACTCTATATGGTGTATGCTATAGAATAAGTGAAAGCAATAGATTAAGTTATTAATATAAAAAAGTTGTTAATACCTACATTTAATGTCCAAAGATATTGTTTTGATGAATTATTGCATTCACTTTCTTTGTTTTGTTCCATTTGATTTGACATGCATGCATACACAAATATTTTAATTTTCATAGTCCAGCTAAACTAGCACCAAACCAGCACTAACCATCCTGAACTAGCATGAAATTCTTCTGGTCTTTTCAGCAGGACGGTTGCAGTGTGTTCTTTTCATCATAAATAACTTGATAAGGCAGTTATGGCAGAGAGAATGGAATTTTGTTTTCAGGGTTTTTTCTTGGAAAGAATGTTTCTGGGATACACACAGATGTGTGTTCACACACACACACACACAAGCAACACAATACAGACATTTACAGGATCCAGTGTGATATGCTGCTCAAGGTCAACTCTTATTTGCTGTTGAGGGCTCTGTCCTTTCAATCTGTCTGGTTATCTCCTGACTTCTCAGAAAGTGTGTGTATGTATGTGTGTGTGTGTGTACATATATTCGTTTTAGCTCTCAGTAGCATTCTGTCTTCCTTATATTCCCCATTTTCTTTGGGGTAAAAAATAAAGCTTTTAGCAATACATCACATGCATTTAAAATATCCATTCTTTGTCTTCCAAGACAACAGACCAAAATATTGATTCTGTTCTATTTTAGGCATCATATTTGTGGGCAACATCTAATGGAAAAGGAGTATATTTGCATACACGATAAACCATAAACATTGCAAAAACATCAGCTGAATTTCATCAAGGAACATTTAAGCAGCAGATGAGCAAACGCTGAATGACTTCTTCCCTATAAAAATTTACATCAAAATTGTGTGATATCAGGAGAATCTTGTGGTCTGGTTTTAAGTTCTTGCGCATGTGAGTGGTCTGCCGAGCGGATGTTAAATGTATGATTTATATGGTCGAATATCTCTTATGTAGCATTTTCACTGATCCCTTTTCGTTTCACACCTAGACTGTTCACCGCTTTATCTCTTTCTCACACAATCATGAAAGCTGACTACTGTAACCTTATTTCATTCCCTGGCTGATAGCTTTTTCCTTTGTGAGGGACACTTCTGTTTTGTGTGTCATTTTTTTTTAATTAGTTTTTTTTAAAACGCATCTATTATTTCTTGGATTTTTTTAAACGTATTAACTAGCTGAAAAATATGTGTTTAGTTGGATGTTAATGTTTTGAACTAATTTAGATAAGAAAGGTTTGTCTGCAGGATATGTGAAGATTTTTTTGTACCACTAATGAAGTTTAATGATAGATGAAAGACCTCATGAATCCATTTATACCTAAAAGTTGATCAAATTCACCAAATATACTGATTATATTTGTTAACAGGACTTTCACATTTTGTTCTACCAGTATTAATCACAGATTATGTTATGTTATAAATCCAAAACCGCTATTGTAAAAACCCATTTGAAATTGCAGAGGGAGCCCATGGCTCAAAAATGCGAATTATCTTTTGGGTTTGGGGGCAAATTGAACTATTTAAAGTAAAGCACAAGACTTGGCTTAAGTTTTTTGTTTCAGAAGGAAATATGTTACCACAGAAAAAAGAATTGCATATATTAAACCATTTAATGTGGTCTTTAATATGAGTCAAAGATAGAGACATGAGTCTGATTTAAGAATGTAAGATAGTCCGCTCTTATTCCTCTAAATAAATAACCTTGTCAGAGTGAGTGAGAGAGTAAAACACGCAGAAAGAACTTGCAGCGAGAGCAGAGAAAGATAACATGCAGGAAATTGAGAAAGGATGACAGCTCTGTGTGAGCCAAGAGATGCTTGAGATCTTTCTCAGCAGTTCTCTTAACCTTTAGACAGGCCACGAAGTCAGATACCTTACATTCACAGTTCCTATAAACAGAAAGAGAGAATAAAGAGGGTAGAACAATCATTGTGCACTTTAAATTACTATCACATATTGCCATCATATATTGTATTATGAACTCTTCAGACAAACCCAGACCATCTCAGGCAATGTTCAATATCCACCATTACAAATGCAGCACACTTTAGGTTCACTTTATTTTTACATCTGCACAGGTTTAATAAATAGGGATGCACCGATATGAAAATTTTGGCCGATACCGATTATTCTTTATATTTGAAAGCCGATAAATCTAAATCCAAATTTTGATATAATTTTTGAGAGCCTGATTACAAAAACAAAAGTCTCACTATTAAAAGCCATGTCCCAAGCACACAATTATAATGTTCTCATTATAATTTTATGTAGCCTATATGCACATGTTGCACTTAACTGTATTTTATTTTTTTGAAGTGATTCCAATTATGTTTCAAGCAATTCAAAACCATCCTAGCGAACAGTGCACATCTGAAGAGTCTCAGCTGAAGGAAATAATTCATTATTTATCGGCTTTAATATACTGGCCAAATTTTCTTATTGGGCTGATATCGATAACATTAAAAATGAACTTATATCGGCCGATACAGATATGGTGGCCGATATATCGCGCATTCCTAGTAATAACCTTTTTGACCATTACAGGTTGCCGAGTTCAGAAAAAATGAACACATTACTTCAGAATGAGGAGTATATGAGGAATGAGGAGTATATTAAAAACTACGATCAACTAGGTCATTCTCCTTCATGCAAGGGCTTAACCAAACTCCCTTTCTGTAAAAAGCTGTGTGAAAGTGAAGAATTTAAGGCATATACCCCTGGTTTCACAGACAAGGCTTAAGCCTAGTCCCAGACTAAAATGCATGTCTGAGCTGTTTTAACTAAAAGAAACTATATTAAAATATGTCAGTGCCATTGTTTTGTCTCAAGATATGTATGTCTCCCAGTAATGTTTTTTTTTTTCTTCTAAGGAACGTTTATAAAAGCTACTTAAATGTCCTAATTGAACTAAAGCCTAATCCTGGCTTAATCTAAGCCCTGTCTGTGAAACCAGGCCATATTGTTGTAAAAAAATATTATTTCAATGCAGTAATAATAACACAATGATAATACATATTTAAAATATCTTCTTGTTTAGATTATTATTGTTGTTGTTGTTGTTGTTGTTATTGTTATTATTATTGTTATTATTATTATTATTATTATTATTAATATTATGAAAATATATATAAATATTTAACATGTTCATATTTATATTTTTTTCCATTAGTATCAGTAGTAATTCTACCTTGATCACCCAAATCATACAGTTTGTTTACAAGTTTAATGTGAGCTTCATGTGTATTAAACTGAAAAGAACTAAGTAGATAATTAAATACTTAGTCACAACTATTTGAATTACAATTAATCACCAGCCACATTTTCACAACCTTGACAGTCCTAGTGGAGGGAGAGAGAAGTGCAGTACAGACAGAGCTGCTACTTCTGCTAACAGACGGACAAACAGATGGAGAAGTGTTTTAAAGCTGTGTGTGTGTTAGAGGTTGACTCTTAGTCACTGTACGGCCCATCCAGGAAATGAGCGCCTCTCTGCTCTGCTGCACTGAGGCCTATCACCGCCTCTCTGTCTGCCTGTCTCTGTCTTACACACACACACACACACACACACACACACACACACACACACACACACACACACACACAGAGTGAATGAGAATGGACTAGTGCTCCCCCTAATGTTTCTTTGCATTAAATGCCCTTTTTCTATTTTAGGAGATAAAGAAAGACTCGAAAAAGGAGGTGAAGAAGGAGTCCAGTTTGGCCGGATCCAAATCTGACCTGTCCAATGGCAGCGCCAGCCCGAAATCAGAACCCAGCCTCAGACCCGCTAGGAAAGGTAGCGTATCTGATCTGAAAAGTAGTCCAGTGCTTATTCAGCACAATACACCCACACAAACACACCCTCATGTCTCACAGGACAGGATTTGTGGGCTGGTTAAAGTTTCTGTGGATCAAAGATTCAATTAAACAGAGCTCTAGCTCAGATTTGCTTCTCACAGACGAAAAGAGTGAAAAAAAAAAATTGTTGCAAAGACTCCTCCTTCTTAAATGTGCCAAGTCACCCATATGGGTCCAGAATTTGTCCATCAGACCAGTCGTAATGGGATTATGTGTGTATGTGTGATTGGGCCTTTAAGAGTAAGTACAGTATTACTCACCTCGGACCAGAAACCATTTACTCCTACCACTTCCTGTGTGTACGGTGTGTGTGACGCTACACAATTAAACATTATTAAATCACCTTTACGCAGACAATTACATAAACTTCACATATTGTCTTCATTGTTATTCATCTGATTGGTCAGAGATCAGCTTGGCTGAATTAGTTGAGTATGTTGCCAAATTAAATTAAATTAAATTAAAATGCATAATTAAAAAATATGGATGAAAATATAACCATCAAAATAGGACACTTACTTAGTTAGTGATATAATATTAGTGATATAATCTTGTAAAGATGTGATAAAAATTCAGTGGCTGCGTCCGAAAACTTAGGCTGCTGACTTGTTGCCTCGTTGCCCTATCAGGCTACGACTTTTCTGGCAGCGTTTGCGCATGAAGGTATCTTACGGAACTGATTTCGGACAGACTTCTGAGGCAGCGTAACGGTTTATTCATCTACAACAAAATAGAGAGAGCTTTGGTGATAACTAAGCAAATATTTAATTAGTACAAATGTACAAATTTATTAAATTTTTTTAAAAAATTACATTTACACACAAACTAACCACCAGCCGCAACTTTCAGACGGCATCTTTTATTTTTTTAGCTCAACTGTCACAAAATAGAAAGCACAGGATTGTGGGATATCAAAGGCAGCGAAGGATACATCTATGCTGCCTTCAAAAATCGATCAGATGAAGCTATCTCAGGAGACAGGCAGTGAAGCTAACATTGGATTCAAACATCCCTTGATGCCTTCCTACCTTGGATTTTTAAGCTTTTGGATGCAGCCAGTATATTTACTGAATGTTTATTATTACTTAAGTAAATAATATATTTTTTTTTAAAAATCTACTGGATACTATTTTCACTGTTTTCTATTTAAGTTTCTGAAACAGAAACATTCTGTTTAGCGTCCTTAATTTATGTGTATCACCTGATTTTCAGACAACAGCACTAGTGTTGGTTCATATGACTTTAATTTGTTTTGCAGATAGAGATCTTGGTTTCCAAAGAAAATGTGAGTCAAAATATGTGTGTCTTATTGGTTTTCTGCAGAGTATTAAGTATTGAAATATTTAGGCAGTCTCAGTTGTGTATGGCATCAAGATACTAATATCGATAGGTTAAAGTTGGGATGCCCAGTTTCTCCAATCTGTAGAGAACTGAAACTCTGAGTATCTATTGTCAGAGGCTGATTCATGAGCCACAGAAGTCTGTGTGTTTAGTGATCAGCACTGGAGCAAAATGTGTTGCTAATTGTTTAGCATAAACTAAAGAGAAGAGAGACACCTAGTGCTGGAATGTGTAAGTGCTGCTCCGTTCTGTTATTTACTGATTTATCCACATGTATTTCATGTGAACAGGTGAGGCAATCAGAAAAAGGCGTTGCAAAGCTGCTTTTAGCTACACTCCACAGAATGAAGATGAGCTAGAACTGAAGATCGGAGATGTTATTGAGGTTCTGGGAGAGGTGAGTACTGTACAAGACTGTAGTTTCAAATAAATGCTTGACCATCATAGTCACATTATAAATATTTTTTGTTTCTACCAAAAATGGAGCCTGTAATTCTTAAAACTGCCTTTGTGTGTGTTTTCTCGTCCAGGTGGAGGAGGGATGGTGGGAAGGCACTCTCAATGGCAAAACTGGGATGTTCCCCTCTAACTTCACCAAGGAGGTGTTGGCTGAGGCTGAAGATCTGAACCCACAGGATGACACACGCAGCACACGAACCAGTCAGTCTCTAAACCACATACTCTCTTGATCACATCTAAAAATGCTTCCTCATGGAGCATGTTTTTCTTCTTATTGAAGATATATTGGCTTATTGAAGTGGCAATTTCCCAGCAAACAAGCAGATGGTGAAACATGAACGTTTCATCCCATCGAATATGACAGCCGTGATTCACACCATTAAGCAGGCGACTCCCACAGTGATTTGCGACTCTTTGTGATGTTACAAAGTGTAATAAGCTTAAGTGTGAAATACTTCAGGAGTTTCGAAGTCGCCATCTGATTGGTTGAATTCTACAGGATGTCCGCGAGGCGTGTGTGTTGCGTTCTTTAACGGTCCGCCTGGAAACAAATGCCATGACGCCAAACCCCCCCGTTGAAGAAGAATGCAGTCGTGTTTACAACTGTAACAATGAGCGCTTACCATGATCAACTAAACCTTGTTTTTTAAAAAGTATGTGAAATTCGCGGCTCCATTGTTGCAGTAAACTTGTACAACATTCTTGAATGAATAATTTATAGATGCACGTCGGTATGTTATTGCAGGGACATCGACATTACATTTCACACCCCTAAACATGACGCAGGACAAAACTAACTGTGATTGGTTGCGTTACATGTCAGTCAAACGTCCTCTTGGGCGGTCCTTGACCATCCTTGATCTGAAGGTCTGGCTACGCGAGACTACATCTAACCAATCATGTTACATGCATCTTACCATTCACTTCCTCCTTTGCTTTTAACCAACCACAAATAATTAAATAATTAACAAAAACAATCAAGACAAATCACTTACTAGAAGAAGTTTGTTTTATTTGTTTAGCTGCATGTCATGTGACCATAAGCCAGCATCAGAGAAGTGTGAACATGCAAATGTGTTGTTTACTTATTGAATTATTAACTTGCAATCTCAGGGGTACTTAAACTAAATATTTTAGTTAATTTTAATTTTAGTTAATAAATGCATGCGCAAATGTCGTCGTTTTGAGTTCACAGTTTTTTTTACTTTCGGTTTGATTAATATTATCTACACTATGTTCAAAAGTTTGGGGGTGGTTAAGATTTTTTTTTATATATATATATTTTTGAAAGGAGTCTCGTGCTAACCAAGGCTGGATTTATTTGATCAAAAATACAGTAAAACACTATAATTTACAGCATCATTACTCCAGTCTTTACTGTCACATGATTCTTCAGAAATCTTTATAATATGCTGATTTAGTGCTCAAGAAAGCTGAAAACTGTTATTTATCCTTATTTGACTTTTGAACTTTAATGCATCATTTTTACAAATAAATAGTGTTCATTAACATTAGTTTTAGCTGTAACATTTACTTATAATACCAATACCAGCGAAATTTCAGAATTCATTTAACAAAATTCACCTACTGAAATTTTGGTATTGTGACAACCGTGCACAGCACTATCAGCAGGGATCCCTGGACAGATCTACTCTAACAGTCCAGCTGTGAAGAATGCACATGCAAAGCTGCATGCAAATGCTTTCAATCCTCCTTTGAAACATGTTTGTGTGTTTGCAGGTATAAAGGACAGCACTGGCTCAGAGAGTGATGGCGGCGACTCCAGTAGTTTACGGTCTGACACTGGCAGTGTGTCCTCCAGCTCTGAAATTCAGCCCAAAAAGGTTCGGGGGTTTGGCTTCGGGGACATCTTCAAAGACCAGCCGATCAAGCTCCGCCCACGATCCATGGACATGGACAATGAGGCAGAGAAGGTGAGTTTGGAATATTGGAATCTGTGTTTTAATGAAGCAAAAGAAAAGTGTATGTGCGTTTCTCAGATTTTACGAATCTCTTCCTCAGTAATTAAAGTCAGGCCGTCTCTATCTTGGTCCCCTGCGTTCACTCTGCCTTCGGCCCCACAGTCTCTTGTTCATTAAAACCTTCCTGCCTTCCTGTCCCACTGAGAGTAACATGCATTCCTTTGCTCATTTCCTCATATTTTCAATCCATCATTAGCTCTCTTTATTAGTCCCACATTTAATTTATGCCTTTCATTTCTTTTTCTTTTCCCAGAAGTGTGAGTCTGTGTGGTCAATGGTTATGTGTGAAATAGCATACTATCATACTATGAATAATATTTCTGCAGTACACAGTATGTACCATATTCATGTGAATTTTCTATATGCTTAGAGTACTCTAGGGATGCACAATATATCGGTACCATATTGATTATCACCCGATATTAAATATTTAATTATGCATGATAATTTCCCATATTTTCACATAGAAATTATCTTTGCCATCATCTAACACTGATTTAATGGTAATTAAATGTAAACAATTTCATTTAAATTTAATTTAAACAAAAATATTTCTTATAAATATTTATTAAAAATATATAAACTAACTATTTATTGGTTTATTGTACCCATAAAGCAATGTGCTCAATTTGATCTTCTGTTTCCCATGATAATTGAATCAAAAGTATTATCAGAATTTTACACTGCCACACATTATTACACAAACTTAATCACAAAATAATCATATTTACCTGAATTAAAAATGCAACATAATGAGGTCATGTGAGAACAAATAACCTTAATACTATTTAAATGTTTATAGTTGCATGATATTATTTCGCGTTATTTAAAGAAATAGTAGGCAGTCTGCAATATGCACATCATAGTATGCAGTAGGTAAGTAATCCATTTCAATTATAGTAATTTGTGTGTGTGGCCTGGTAAACCCTACATTATGGGGACAAAATGTCCCCACAAAGATGGCAATATCCGAAATCCTTGTCCTTGTGGGGACATTTTTTGGTCCCCATGAGGTAAACGTTATGTTTTTTGAAAATGTAAAAATGCAGAAAGTTTCCTGTGATGGGTAGGGTTAGTCTAAGGGGATAGAATATACAGTTTGTACAGTATAAAAATCATTGTCTATGGAAAGTCAACATAAAACATGAAAACACAACGTGTGTGTGTGTGTGTGTGTGTGTGTGTGTGTGTGTGTGTGTGTGTGTGTGTGTGTGTGTGTGTGTGTGTGTGTGTGTGTGTGTGTGTGTGTAGAGAAACATGGCACACACATGCTGAGCCGGTACATTCTGTAACTAAGAAAGGAAGTTATAAGTGTTTATGGAACGTCTTCCACACTTTGTGTTTCTCAGCCTCACTTTGTTTAATCTGAAAGAAAAGGAAATCTCTCCAGAACTATTATTATATATTCCAGTGCTTAACTCTTCCACCTGTCACAAGCAGAGACAATTTTCTACTTTGCAAGGCAAGTGATTATTGCCATATGAAAATGCAGTGTTGCTTATAAGCTGAAGGTTTACCCACATACAAATTTACCACACCCTGACATGGCTCTCTTTCCATATCCACCCCTCTCTTCCTCTCTCTCTCTCTCTCTCTCTCTCTCTCTCTCTCTCTCTCTCTCTCTCTCTCTCTCTCTTTCTCTTTCTGAGTGGTTTCCTGACTTTAGGGCTGTTTTAAAGCAGAAGTCGGGCTTGTAAGACTGTAAGAGACTGTCATGACTCAGGGGGGAGTGAACCGCGTTTAGACTGAAAGCTTGTTGGAGGTTCCTGTTGCAGACAGGGCTTGCGCACACAGTGCTAGGTATCCACACTGGATATTTCTGAAGGATTGTTTTGTCATTTTGAGCACAGACGAAGGTAAATAAGAAATGACCTATTTTTCTCTGCAACCCTTTCTTTATCTGTCCGTCTTTCTACAGTGTGTTAATGATGCTAAAACTGTGGCTTCCTCTCTAGAAGTGAGCTGTTAAATACGACGGCTGAGATGTGTTTCGTTTCATGTGGCGGTGATTTGGTCTTTGAGACAATGCATTATGGGTGTTCGGGGGTGGAAGTCACTGTAGGGTCTTCACAGAGATGACATGAGGCCTTTGAGAAGAGCAGTGCAGCCAGATGTTGTAATGATGTTCCTATTATGTCGTTTAAACATTTGGGTGCCACATGGCGCTTGTTAGTCTGACTCCATCATGACTGCTCTAAATGAGAGGAAAAGGAAGAGAAGGAGAAGCAGGAAGAGTGGGCAAGTTCCTGAGTGAACACAGCGAATGTGTGTGTGTGCTCCCACATTGGGAGCGTAGGATGTTAAAGAGCTTGTTGTATGTCAGGTTGGATTGATTCCCTGCCATGTTTGTGGAAGGATTGTGGCTCCCCTGTGGGAAAGTGGCCAGATAAACAGAATAAAATGGACAGTATGCTACTCACACACACGTATGTTTGAATTCACTGGGCCTCTGACAACTTCCTTGTGGACTCCCAACCGCACAATAGCTTTTAACTAATTCTGCAAATTGTTGTTTGTGAAATAAATGCTGAATTTTTTGTGAGACTGTTGGTGGACATAGCGGCCCCCTCATCAGGGTCGGGGTCAGTGTTTCTAGTTGTCCTCGTTGACAGCCATGCACACTCAATAGCATTATTATTTTTAATATGAATTAATATTGATATTAAATTACTTTTTAATGAATGTATTAGTGCTGTAGTGCAAAATAAAAGTTTGTGTTTACATAATATATATATGTGTGTACTGTGAATAATTATTATGTATATATATAAATACATACACATGCATGTATATATTTAATATTTTTATATATATATATATATATATATATATATATATATATATATGTATGTATGTATGTGTGTATATATATATATATATATTTAATATTTATATATATATATAATACATTATTTAAATATATATATACAGTATATACATGCAAATATTTCTTAAATATATACATGTATGTGCGTGTACATAATATACATAATTATACACAGTGCACACACATATAATATGTAAACACTTTTATTTTGGATGCGATTAATCGCGATTAATTGTTTGACAGCCCTAGAATGTATACATTTTTATGAATATAAAATATCTAACATAAATGTATTCTATATAAAGATGTATAATATACAATATAAATGTATATTTATATAAAAAAATTACACTACCAGTACCATTATAAAGTTTAAGATTTTTTTTAAATTAATTATTTAGCAAGGACACATTAAATTGATCAAAAGTACAGTCATTTATAATGTTACAAAATATTTATATTTCAAATAAATGCTGTTCTTTTGAACTTTCTATTCATCCTGAAAAATGCATCACAGTTTCCACAAAAATATGAACTGTTTTCAACATTGATAACTGACACTGAAGACTGGAGTAATGGCTGCTTTGTCGTCACAGGAATAAATGACATTTTAAAATATATTAAAATAGAAAACAGTTGTTATAGTAATATCTCACAATTTTACCTTTTTAACTGATAATAAATATTTTTGCATTTTATTTTATCTTACTGACAAACTTTTGAATGTCATGTTCAATGTAGTATTTGATATAAGTATTTGATTCTCCTCAGCCTCAGATGGTGAAGAAAGTCGCTCCAGCTGTTGCCCAGGAAACAATGAAGGCGGAGCCTGACAACAAGGCCAAAGGTAACAGGATTAGATCACACCTGTACTGTGGATTATTTAAATGCCTAGATTATTCTATGCAAATGTGATATAATTGTATCTTGATGTGGCTGTAAAAATTTAAATTACAGCAAAGGAGTTTTGCAAGGTAATTTTCCCGTATGAAGGTCAGAACGAAGATGAGCTCTCAATCAAAGAAGGAGATATTGTTACGATTATCAATAAGGCGAGTATGGTGATTACAACTCAAAATTGTTCTATTTCATTTTATTAGTTATTCATTTTTAATGGCCACACCCACTGTGAAATCTCATTGGTTCATAATTCCTCTCCAGATAACTATACAGTATATTATACATCAAATATGTTCTGTTTGGCATTTCTGCTTTCAGTGTGGATTGTTACTGACATCATGTCTGGCTTGGTTAGAACACGGATAGACTGCTGAAATGTGTGCTTTCTTTGTTTGTTGTTGTGTGTAGGAGTGTGCAGACGCTGGTTGGTGGCTTGGAGAGCTGAACGGCAAACAGGGAGTGTTTCCAGACAACTTTGTGAAGTTATTCATTCCTGAGGTAGAAAAAGAGGTGAGATCTTATTTTTGTCTCTCTCTGACACACTTCAGCTGTTTCCAACGGGGAGCTCCCGTCCTGTATGACAGCGGGCCTCAGTCTCTGAGCGAAAGGAGAGCTGTGGTGAAATAAACACACACACACACATACACACACACACACACACACACACACACACGCACACACACACACGCACGCTCCCCTCTGCCCTGTACTTTTGCCTCCCTCCTTACCCTTTGCCTGATTAAGCAGCATGTCCTTTGATGTTTGCTGTTTAGCTGTATTTAATAGGACAAATGTGTATGGTTAATGTATGTGTTTTTAGTATGAGTTTTAAAGGGCGATCAGTGTGTTAATGAGTGTATGTGTGTGTTTTAATAGGTGTACTGTGTGTTTAAACTGTGTGTGTGCTTACAGAGACCTAAGAAACCACCTCCTCCTGCAGCACCAACCACTAAACAGATCACAGGTAAAAAATTTTTTAAAAAAAAACTCCTTTCCTTTTCTTTCTGCATTTTCTTTTCTGCAGATGTCAAAATGTGTAGTATACAGGCAGAGTACCCTACATGGGGTACTGTATCCCACAATGCAATACTCTCGACTTGACCCTTTTCCATTTCCAGTGTAACAAATGTTAGCAAGAAGGATTAAATAATCATTTATTTCTGTCACAAAAAAATCCTTAAAAAAATCCTATATTATATTATATTATATTATATTATATTATATTATATTATATTATATTATATTATATTATATACAAACATCAAGTGAATTCTGGCTCCTCCTTGTGGCTTACAAATCTTTCACCTGTCTATTTATTGATCGTTGGAATCTATTCTCTGTCATAATATTGTTCACTTGTTTATAGATATACAGTATGTTGGTGGAACAGGATTACTCAGAAATTGCTTGAAATATAAATAGTCAAGAGTTCTTTATAGCTTCTATTCAGAGGTTTTGAAACAGGAAATAGGAGTGAGAGACAAAGAGGGAACACAGAGATTACTCAGTAGTTATATTTCCAACACTACAGTAGGAGTGGGACAAGTGATAGACAGATATTTGACAATTTTTGCATTATCAACCAATTTGTATCAATCAGTATTGTTAAAATTGAGTGTTCATGTAATTTCAGTGATTTGCTTGTAATTAAATTGTTTAATTGGGTGGCAAAGTCTGAGACCGCTAATGAAAATACTTATTTTTTCCATCACAAATTATACTATCAGCATAACAATACAAGTAAAAAGTTGAAAGACTGTCTCAGTCATGTAAAATAGTTATATACATTGTGTCTGTTTTAAACTGTTGCATGCTACATTGTTTAATAAGACTTCATATGACCACGGTTATTTTTGTGACAGAAATAAATGATTAAATCCTTCTTGCTGACATTTGTCACAGTGGAAATGGAAGGTTAAGTCAAGAAGTATTGCATTGTGGGATACAGTCATCCCACAATGCAGTACTCTTGACTTTACCCTTTTGCTTTTTATGTGCTTTGTGCTTCAGTGACAGCAGCACTCGAGCTGCATGAACTCCACAGGTTTGTGTAAAACCTGATGATCATATTCTCTTTTATGATTTGAGATTGATGCAAAGAACATCTGCTTCAATGAAGAAAGAACATCTGACTGTCTGTAAAAAGAGCCACATGATCAGTGTCACAAATAAGTTTTTTTGATTAGTGACTTAAGCATTTCTTCATTTTACATTGTCACGTTTCTTTAATTTTTTTTTTTTTTCAAAATTTCCATGTTTAAAATGAATTTTGAATCGCAGATGTTCAGAGTGTGCATGTTTCCAATGAGTCAGCTGTGCCCTGTTGAACCCTCATATTGTGGCTATTGATCCCCAGACAAAAAGACAGAGGCAAGAAAGGTTCCACCAGAACGGCCCGAATCTCTCCCCCACAGAGCTGAGGAAAAAGGTAGGTAACGTCTCAAAACTGTTTTAATTTGCTTTGGTCAACTCTAATTCTTAGTTATTTTGACATTTTATGAAACTTGCTGCTTTGCGGGCTGTGCTGTCTTTCTCTAAAAGGTTTAGATTGACTTAGTGCTTGTATTTTCAAAGACTTCTTGTTTCAGTGAAGTAAACAGATGTTGGAATATCGTTTTCTCTTTGCTTTGACAACCCATCTTTTAGTTTCCTGTAAACATCCTAGTATGTCATTTTATACCCTTTAGTAATGATGATGATGTCAGTGATGATGATGGTAATTACATGTTAGGTGAAGAGTCGAAGTTGGGTGAGATTCCAAAGTCGTCCCTCCCAGTTGTCCTCCCAAAGAAGCCTCTTCCCCCGAAGAACAACAACTCGTTGAATCGACCGTCATCCCTGCCACCCAAACGCCCAGACAGACCTGAGAGACCAGCTGTACCCAATATACCGTCAGTTTCACACACAAACACACACACACATGTACCAGCATCACCAACACATACTAGATTACAGAACACATCACCCTACCAAGATTCTTAGCCCATTATATACAACTATAAAAAGGATCTTTGTTAATGCTGAAGTATTGGGACACCCCTCCAAAACAATTCAGGTGTTCCAATCACATCCATGGCCACAGGTGTATAAAATCAAGCACCTAGGCATGCAGACTGCTTCTACAATCATTGAATTCAAGCGTGGTACCGTGATAGGTTGCCACCTGTGCATTGAGTCCATTCGTGAAATTTCCTCACTACTAAATATTGCACGGTCAACTGTTAGTGGTATTATAACAAAGTGGGAGCAATTGGGAACAACAGCAACTCAGCCACGAAGTGGTAGGCCACGTAAAATCACAGAGCGGGGTCAGCGCATGCTGAGGCGCACAGTGTGCAGAAGTCACCAACTTTCTGCAGAGGCAATAGCTACAGACCTCCAAACTTTGTGTGGCCTTCAGATTAGCTCAAGAACAGTGCGTAGAGAGCTTCATGGAATGCGTTTCCATGGCCGAACAGCTGCATCCAAGCCTTAGATCACCAAGTACGGATGCAGTGGTGTAAAGCAGGTCGCCACTGGACTCTAGAGCAGTGGAGACGTGTTCTCTGGAGTGACGAATCACGCTTCTCTGTCTGGCAATCCGATGGATGAGTCTGGGTTTGGCGGTTGCCAGGAGAACGGTACTTGCCTGACTGCATTGTGCCAAGTGTAAAGTTTGGTGGAGGGGGGGTTATGGTGTGGGGTTGTTTTTCAGGGGTTGGGCTTGGCCCCTTAGTTCCAGTGAAAGGAACTCTTTATGCTTCAGCATACCAAGACATTTTGGACAATTCATGCTCCCAACTTTGTGGGAACAGTTTGGGGATGGCCCCTTCCTGTTCCAACATGACTGCGCACCAGTGCACAAAGCAAGGTCCATAAAGACATGGATGAGCGAGTTTGGTGTGGAGGAACTTGACTGGCCTGCACAGAGTCCTGACCTCAACCCGATAAAACACCTTTGGGATGAATTAGAGCGGAGACTGCGAGCCAGGCCTTCTCGTCCAACATCAGTGCCTGACCTCGCAAATGCGCTTCTAGAAGAATGGTTAAAAATTCCCATAAACACACTCCTAATCCTTGTGGAAAGCCTTCCCAAAAGAGTTGAAACTGTTATAGATGCAAAGGGTGGGCCAACTCCATATTAAACCCTACGGATTAAGAATGGGATGTCATTAAAGTTCATGTGCATGTAAAGGCAGACATTCCAAAACTTTTGGCAATATAGTGTAGCAGTGAGAGAGCACAATTACCTCATCATAATATGATCACATCATCATACATAAGACATGATTAAATAAACCATGATGCATCATATCTTATTTGATTATCAGATGATGGTATTCATTTTTACACTCAGAACACTATTTATTTGGCATAAAAATGGAACTCAATTAGTGTCACAATTAACCATTAACAGATAACATTAAACTTTTAACAGATACATGTACACTAAATAATTAATACAATTAAAAACACCCTATTTTACATGACTGAGTCTCAAAGATTAATTTTATTTTTGAATGGATTGATTTAGAACCATCCAAATGACTTCTATGCAGTGATTCCAATGAATCAGTGAGACATTTCATTTTAAAATGGATTGATTTAGAACCAAACAAATTATTCAAATTCAACAATTCAAATGACTTCTAATTTTGTTTTTGAATGTATAGAACCATCCAAATTACCCAGTTCAAGAATGAATCAGACTTCCAATGCTACATATTAGAAATCCTCTCCATCTCTTATCACATTATTACTCCATTTGTCATTTCCAAGAACTTTTGTGCTATTTTTGTCGTTTTACTAAAGCTCATTCTGGTTTAAATATCTTTTGTACAGGTGTGACAGTCCGAAGTCTGACAGCAGTGGTGTAACAGCTGACCGGGGCTCTGCAGACAAATCTCTAGATATCGGTGAGTCCCTGTCCAGAGCTGCCATTCAATCCAGAATAACTCTGTCATTACTATTAAGTCTTATAATAATCCATATCTAATAAGATTACAACAGCTCTCTGTCCATCTCACTTCATTCATTTCCATTCTGGAGATGTGCGATTATTATGGTCTGCCGTGTTTTTTCCTGTGTTTGTGATGCGTATGCACGTTATATATATATATATATATGTGGTCCTGTGTGTTTATGTTTGTATTCGTGTGATGCTCGGCTGAAGAAGTAGAAGACTTCGACTCCGTCGTCTTATCCACAGAGAAGCTGAACCACCCGACCGTGTCACGGCCCCGTGTGACGGACCGGCGGCCACGATCGCAGATCTTCACGTCTGTGAGTCCACAGATTTTATTAGTGTATTTCCGTCGTTTTGCTGTGTTTTCTCTGGAATTCAATGTAACGTCAGAAAGACATAGGATGTAGGAAAATTTAGGTTGGAAATGAAAATTGGGTTGATGTCAAAATCCAACGTTGGCTGTTTGTCAGCCTCCAGCATTGGACCACCGTAGAATTTTGGTTGCTTAATACCACAATTTAAAACCTACAAAACATCAAAATGTAATGATGTTATTATTTAACATTGTGTCAACATTAGCATTATGGCGTTTATCAGACGTTGACTTTTGGTTACCATACCTCACGACTAAATGTTGGTGTTTGATGTTGGTATTAGATGTTTGGAAGACATTGAATTTTGGTTAATAATACCACAACTTAAAACCAACAAAATATCCATTTCAATTGCCATCAGTATTCTACATCAAATTGACGTCTTATGACATTGGTGGCCTGCTGGGTAGGTTTTATTCGTTATATATCAAGTGTAACTAAATGAAAATGAGAAATGTTGCTTTTGGGAACAAGCTGAAATAAAATAAGTTTTTTTTTAAATATTTATTTTATTTCAGTTCATGTTTGTTGCTATTTTTAACTAATCAGTGTCAAGTCAATCACCTTTTTTTTTCCACACCTATCAGATGCAATCAGCTGACAAAGTGTCATATATTTATGACCTTTCAAGTTTTCAGTGTTAATCAGTCAGATATGATTGTGCCATTTGCTATGTGTGACGGTCACTTGGGCTTACTCTGCTCTGCCTGTCTATGGGTTATCTGGTCATGATCACTTAAATCTCTCTCTACTTCCTAGTCCTCTCTCTCTAGTCCTGACCTCCTGGACTCCCCATCTCCAGAGGAGGAGGGGAGAGACAAGGAGATGGGAAAGGAAGAGCAGGACTCATTCACTCCCAAAACTCTTGACAACTCCAAGAAGATGCCCAAGGCAGTGCCAATCATAACAGTAAGCCCCTCCCCCTCCCAGTCACCCCGCCCCTTTACACCCGCCTCTCCTTTTGCATGCACATCCCTGTCCTACCACAAGGGAGCGCCCTTGTCAAGCATTTTTATGTACAGACACAAAAAGTATTACTTTTGGATACTTAAGTCACACTTTTAAATGATTTCTTTAAAAATTCATATTTTTTATATAAAGGCATTTTTATATTTTAAGTGTGTCTTAAAGGGATAGTTCCGCCCAAAATGAAAATTCTTCCAAACCTGTATGACTTTCTTTCTTCTGTGGAAAAAAGAAGATATTATTTTGGAAAATGCCTGTGTTTTTTGTCCATAAAGTAAATGGGGTCCAATAGAGCGCTGCAGTGATGGTTTTTTTTAAAGTTAGCTTCACCCTGGTTCGACAAAAACCCAATATTATTTTTTTCAAAATGTGGATTATTGCAGGAAAATAAGCTTTGTGACCAACAAAAGTTTATGATTCTTTCACATTTTGTTCATCATGATAATCTTTGAAGATCTTCAATGATAACCTAATCTTGGAAGACTAAATACAATCGGCAGAAGTCAAAAGCAAAACGTCAGCTATAAACGAACTACACCCTGGTCACATGACTTAACCACCATTAAGCTTCCAACAACACTTTCGGTCTTTATACAAAAAAAGTTTGAGTTAGAATAGTTTGCAAGAGAACAATTATAAACAGTGAAGATGTACACACAGTTTATAGAGAGGAGATGAGATTACCTGTTCAGTGTGATGATGTTTAATGTCCCCAACAACTTCCGTAGTCCCATTTAGCCACTTGTTAGCAACCAAAGTCAAAGCTTTAAAAAAAATCAAAAGTGACTGTTACTAATGTATTGTATGTTGTAGAATAAAGCGTGTGAATATCCTGAGCTTGTGTTCACCACAGACCTTATTTCAAGCATTTAACCAAAAACCCATTGACTTCAGGATGATGGAGCCGGAACTCGTTTCTAGGTTTTCACTTCCAAAAATACGTCGTCCCTGCAGCTCTTTATTTGTTATTTTGGACCCCATTGACTTTCACTGTATGGGCAAAAACAGTTCTTTAAAATATATTCACAGACGAAAAATAGTTATGCTGGTTTGGAACATGAAGGTGAGTAAATAATGATAGAATTTTAATTTTGGGGTAAACTATCCCTTCAAGTGTCCAAATACTTTAATGTGCCATTAAACACACACGCACACAGAGACTGAGGCCCGAAATGGAAGACAAACATCTGAGAATGATTGTTTGATAAGCTCTTGTTCTGATATCTCATGGGGGTTTTCCGCAGGCTCCTGAGAAATTGTCTTTACCCCCTAAGCCAAGTGCCCCTCCATCCTCTTCTGGGTCTAGTGGGGCTTCTCTCCACCAGGGCGCTGCTGGTCTGCGGCCCCATTCCCCTTCTGTTGACGCCAGAGGGAAGAACGAACATAGTGCCGCCACGCTGGAGGAGCTCAAAGCACAATTACGAGACCTGAAAGGAACTGTGGAGCTCATGAAGAGCCAGCACAAGTATGAACCATTGGGATGGGGTCGGGGGTGTCCAATCCTGCTCGTGGCGGGCCACTGTCCTGTAGAGTTTAGCCCCAACCCCAATCAAACACACCTGAATTAGCTAATCAAAGTCTTACTAGGCATACTAGAAACTTCCAGGCAGACAGGTTGGAGCCAAACTTTGCAGGACAGTGGCCCTCCAGGACCCTGGTATTGGTGAAATAGGGGAAAGAAATATAAAGGGAAGGAAATTAATAATAAATGGATGGAAGTAGATGTAGGATAAATGAGTTGATTGATTGATGTCTGTTTAGAAGGATGTGAAATGTGTGTAATTCCCAAACTTACTTTATCAGACAAGAAATCAAGCAGTTGGTGAGTGAACTGGACGAGGAGAAGAGGATTCGTATTTCACTGCAGGTGAGGGGATATTAGATCAGTCACTAACCAGGTGCAACACGATAAAGCGATTTAAAACTATATTAACCAGCCTATTATGAATATAATTAGTAATGTTTACATTTTAATATTTTGTTCATTTAATATTTATATTTAATTTTTAAAGTAATTAATTAACTGATATTAGCTGATATAGAGTGGTGCGGGTATGACGTCAGAACCCGGAAGACTAATTCGTCAGTGGTTTCTTTGAGATTTTCTTATGGATTTTATAATGGGGTTTTTTAATTTATGAGTAAAATAAAGCCTGTGGTTTACATAACTTGACTATACTTTGACATTTTGTTCTACAACAAAACCTGCACACACTCACGTCAAAAACGTATCTAGTCTTATCTAGTTACTTATTAGAAACATATGTTTTAAAAAATAAACATAACTGCTTCAAAATTTGCGCTTTCTGTGTGTAATTTAACTGTAGAACAAAACGTCAAAGTATAGTCAAGTCATTTATTTTACTCATAAATGGAAAAACCCCATTATAAAAAGCCATAGGAAAATTTGGGTTCTGCACCACTCTATTCACTGACTAACAATTGTGTATTTTCTATTTTCAAATATTTGTTTTGATTTTTGAGTAACTAATGTATAAAATAAGTCATTAAAAATTCAGCAATTAAATTTTTTTTTTTTAATTCTTACCGTTCAAAAGTTTGGGGTCAGTACTTAAAGAAATGAATTCATTCAGCAAGAACACATTAAATTGAATCAAATGGGACATTAAAGACTGTTACAACATTGTTACAAAAATGTATATATTTTTCAAATGAAAGCTGTTCTTTTGAACTTTTTTCATTAAAGAATCCTGAAAAAAATAAGAATAAGAAATGTTTCCTGAGCAGCAAATCAGCATATTAGAATGATTTCTGAAGGATCATGTGACACTGAAGACTGGAGTAATGATGCTGAAAATTCAGTTTTGACATCACAGGAATAAATTACTTTTTAAAATATATTAAAATAGAAAACTGGTATTTTAAATTGTAATAATATTACTGTTTTTATTGTATTTTTGATCAAATAAATGCAAATTTGGTGAGCATAAGAGAGTTCTTTCTAAAACATTAAATAATATTAAATCTTAATATGTGAAGTATTGTTTATGTTTTCCATGGCTGTGTTTAACTGACACCTCTTTGTTTTTTGCTGTGTTTTAGATGGAAGTGGAGCAGATTAAGAAATCCCTGTCTAAATGAACTCAAGCATGCTGGATGTATCAGATGAAGGATCTGGCTGAGGTTCCACACCACAGCCTAAGTAGATTGTGCCAAAAAGAACAACAATGTATCAGAACAATTGCTTAAAGAAAACAACTGTTTACCCCACAAATCACCTGTACTCTTTCTGCTTTCGTTGTTTTAAGAAGCTTTTTTTGCGTGTTATGCTCAGACTGGGTGCTGACTCACAGACCCGTTGCCCGGGTGTGGCCTTACTGTGGGTCATGTGATTAAAGGGTGCCGATGACCCACACCTGGAGACAGGTGATAGCGGTTGCCATGGGGATTTGCTGGTCTCCTGCACAACTGTGAAACAGTTACCCCATCACCCTCTCTGGTACTGCTTCTGAACGCTAGTCAGAGAACACATCAAATGAAGGAGAAAGCAGTGCGTTTTACTTACTCTTCACCTTAAGTTTTTTTTTTGACTTGGAGGCCTTCTGTTATTTTCTTTATATGCAAAGGTGCGTTTAATTTCACACCCCTTGCAGTTTTCACATGCAGCAACCCCACATTGAGGCCTTGTTTATTTGGAGCGTTCCAAACTCTTCTGTCTTTCCTATTTCTTTTACGTTGGTGATGACAATGAGAAAACTCACGTTTGTTTTCTTGACTCTGTTATTTCTTTGAAATCTTCTATATATACTTTTATATTTTAATGTACTAAATACAATTATGTGTGCAGATTTTATTAAAAAAAGATACTTCAAAAACGTGTTTTTCTGTTTCTTTGTTTATTATATACAATCATGTCCTCTAGGTGGTGCACCATATATATATATATATATATATATATATATATATATATATATATATATATATATATATATATGCAGTGGTCAGTATCTATCAAAAGTGGTCCAAGAAAGGAACAGTGTTGAACCGGCAACAGGGTCATGGGCGGCCAAGGCTCATTGATGTATGTGGGGAGCGAAGGCTGGCCCGTGTGGTCCGATCAAACAGACGAGCTACTGTAGCTCAAATTGCTCAAGAAGTTAATGCTGGTTCTGATAGAAAGGTGTGAGAATACACAGTGCATCACAGTTTGTTGCATATGGGGCTGCATAGCCGCAGATCAGTCAGGGTGCCCATGCTGACCCCTGTCCACCACCGAAAGCGCCAACAAGTGGGCACGTGAGCATCAGAACTGGACCATGGAGCAATGGAAGAAGGTGGCCTGTTCTGATGAATCACGTTTTCTTTTACATCACGTGGATGGCCGGTTGCGTGTGCGTCGCTTACCTGGGGAACACATGGCACCAGGATGCACTATGGGAAGAAGGCATGCCGGCAGAGGCAGTGTGATTCTTTGGGCAATGTTCGGCTGGGAAACCTTGGGTTCTGCCATCCATGTTACTTTGACACGTACCACCTACCTACGCATTGTTGCAGACCATGTACACCCTTTCATGGAAACAGTATTCCCTAGTGGATGTGGCCTCTTTCAGCAGGATAATGCGCCCTGCCACAAAGCAAAAATGGTTCAGGAATGGTTTGAGCAGCACAACAACGAGTTTGAGGTGTTGACTTGGCCTCCAAATTCCCCAGATCTCAATCCAATCGAGCATCTGTGGGATGTGCTGAACAAACAAGTCCGATCCATGGAGGCCCCACCTCACAACTTACAGGACTTAAAGGATCTGCTGCTAACATCTTGGTGCCAGATACCACAGCACACCTTCAGGGGTCTAGTGGAGTCCCTGCCTCGATGGGTCAGGGCTGTTTTGGCAGCAAGAGGGGGACCAACACAATATTAGGAAGGTGGTCATAATGTTATGCCTGATCGGTGTATATATACAATATGTATGTATGTATTTAAAAAAAATTTTATATTTAAATATTAGAATACATTTCTAAAAAAAAAATTTTTAAGTAGATTTTATAATTTTTTTTTTTTTATTAAGTTTTTTCTCATCATCTTGGTCATCTTTATTGACCCACCAAAAAATATAATTTTATAGAAAATATAATTACTAGAAAGTTCATTTCCCATTCCAGAATAAGTCAGAAGTCTCCATCCAAGCATCAAACAGCTGATCTGTGATCAGATTTTAAATTCTTATAAATCTTTTCAGATAGGGCTTAGTGTTATGTAACATTTCAAAGGTCATGTATATATGAGATGAAGGTCATTTTAAGTTCAGCTCCTAAACAGATTAAGATCACACACATCAAGCAGCTCAGATACACACAAACATTCAGTTGGCCCTCAGAAGCGCACACCGTCTGCAGCTGGACACTCACATTTAAGACATTCACTGATATCATTCCATAGGCATCTGCTGCTCTTTATGGTATTTGATCTAGTAATTGAGGATCAGGTCTCCTGGTTGCTGGCCAGTGAGGCCTGCAGATGCTTGTGTCTCTAAGGACGGTCACATCACTAATGATGCACATACAGTGCTCTGATCAGGTAAAACCAGGAGATATGAGCCCACCTCAGAAATGTTTAAGAATCCAGTATGTAAATGATGTTTGGGTGAATCATTTGAAGAAAAAAAAAAAAAAAGTATTTTGCATTTGATAATGCATTATATTTCTTTAATACTTCTAATTTCTTTGATAATGCATTTGTATAAAAGATAAAATATCAATATTTGTAGGCGGTAAGACCTTTTGTCTGCAAGAGTAACGTTTGTATGAATGAGGAACTACTACGTGTAGTACTTTAGCATTTCACCACAACAACCAGTTTTTCAATTCGTTTCAGTCAATGATGCCAGTATGTTGACAGTTTCTGAAGAAACAACCCTGTGTTGTAATTAATATATATATATTTTATATATATATATATATATATATATATATATATATATATATATATATATATATATATTGGTAATTTGTGTGCGTTAAAGGATCTGTTAATAATGTTGAGTAGGTCCCTTCTGCATGATCTCATATGTGACATCCTTGTCTGTAAACAAATGAAATAGATGATAACTTAAGTTAAAATTAGAGTTTTTCTTTAAAAGAACAAAAATACACATTTGAAAATAAATGTGTATATAATTACTACTATTAGTAGTAGTAGTAGTTGTTGTTGCTGTTGTATTAATAATAATAATAATAATAATCACAATAACAATATTATTTTTTTAAACGTTTCAATAAGGAGGTTCAACCAACTCTGAGTTTAAACTCGAACTCTGAGTTGACTTACCCTGAGATGGGAAACTGAGTTTTGGGTTTCAGAACAGCTGAATTGAGGTAGTTCAATCAACTCTGAGTAGACTGACACCACGACTATGAAAAGCCACGATCAATGGAGCTCCGAAATTATGATTCACCATGGCAACAGCACCCAACAAAAAGATGTTTGCTTACTTCCGGGTCAATATGTAAGTTTAATTCTTAATTAGTTTAATTAAGTTTAATTTTCATGGTATCCCACTGCCAAAAAAAGAATGTGGCAGCAGCTAAAAATGAAAAATAAAAACACAATTCAATCAGATAAAGCTTTAAGCATAAAAGGTTCATGGGTGTAGGTTTAATGACTTTACAAACATTTGACATATTAAATAAATATCATTCAGTGTCTTTTTTAATGTGCAGCAGCTTTTCCCACATAGTGCACCCTTTTCACAGACTGTGATGACGCGTTTTAACGGTCATCAATATCGTAAATCCTGCAAAGTTTTTTGTATTTTCATTTGTACATTTATAACACTAATACTTTGTATTATATTACTTTTGCATCAAATTACAAAAAAAAAGTTACCGCTGCTGTGAGGGTGTTTCTAATACAGCGTCTATGGGAGTGATGGTAAGAATTAACATCTTTCTTGTTTATTTTGACTGCCGTTATCAATCTCACTCTATTTTTTCCCTCTTTTTGAAAGTTGTGAAATCACTATTGTGGAGTTTTTCTTTTGCTATTTGAGCAAATGGGGATACAGAAAATATATTTAATGTTCTCTGATCCCACCTGTTCCATTTATTATCCACCTGGCAGATAATTTAACTTGTTTTAAGTAAACTTTGCTTACTTTAGAATTAGATTTAATTTATAATTTTTTGATATTTGTTCTTGAAATACGACAAAAATACTCAGTAAGAAAAGCATTTGTGCAGCATGAATGAATGAATAAAGTATTTAAACACAGCTGGAGCTTTAAAAAGGGGGAGGAGACCAAAAGAAACTCTGGGTTTACCAAAGAAAACCTGCTCCAGACCAGGTTAGGTTCACAGAGTAAGTTACCCTGGTAACTGACTCTGAGTGTAAGTTACCTCTCTTTCAGAAACGGGCTTGACTTACCCTGCTTTCTCGGGTTTAACATACCCCTCATTCTGAAACAGAAAACCCAGAGTTCCCCTCATTTCAGGGTTAACATACTCAGAGTTTTCACTTAACCTCCTTTCTGAAACGGGCCCCTGAACAGCTCTAGACCCTCATTATGTGTGGCAAGATCAACAAATCCCTTAAAAATAATTTACATTTACCATTTGACATACATACATTATATATATATAGTGGCAAAGTTAGTGGTAAAATGACCCAATGTGTAAAAAAAAAAAAAAACTAAATTAATGCATTAAATATATTTGAGAACTTATGTTTGACTATAATACGTTCACTCACAGATATGTATATATTTACTTGATGATTACACTACTTGACATTCGTAGAATCATAAAATCATAAACTTTTATTGAAAATGTTAATATAATTTGTTTTATTTATCATATATTTCATTTGTTTACAGACATGGTAGACATAATTAAAAAAGAAAGTTTTTGGGTTGGTGTTTTTGAGTTAATTGCTTCAAATAAGTTTTTGAAGTTGACAGAAATTCACATTGTATGTTAAATTTTTTTTATTTTTTTTTTAAACGAATTATTATGTTTAAAAATATAGCCTAATAAATAGATGGTGGAATAAACACAAAATATATCATTATTTATTGTGTGAAAATGATTTACATCGATTACAGCTGTCTCTCGGTTATGACGTCACGTCCAAGTTCACCACAACAAACATTTTTGAGGTTTTTGCCTCCAGAGAGGTATAAAAAGTTAGTGTATTTGTTTACCAAGAATGCAACTGTGTCACTGAAGAGTGTGAGATAAAATGTGAGACGTGATGTGTAAAGAAAACCAAGGTAAATAGGCTTATCATTTGTGAATATTTTACAGACATTTTCAATTACGTGGTAATTCAGTCAAATTATGCAAAAACTAAAAAATATGAATTATGTGTAGGCTATTGATGAGTCATAAATTGCTAGATACCTATAACATAGCGAAACAAAAGAAGTCGGTCGCTTTATTACAAAAATGTGTCAAATGCAATTTCCACCACACCATTTCTACATCATTTGAAACGTGTTGGAAATGACAGAAGTTCAGGGGAAACAATGACCAAATCCTTTTGAATGTGTACACTGTAAGTGAGCGTGTGAAGTTTCAGTTAACCCTCGCAAGGTATTTTGTTTACTTCCAGTTTCTCAATTCTGAAATTAAATGAAAATAACAGTTGCAAGTAAACCAGTTTGGCGAGCTGGAGTCCTAGATGCATGGTGCTCTGTTTGCCATGCGCGTATCAGCACGGACAAATTTTATATTTAGACATCTGCTCCAGATGATTCAATAGTGACTGTACATGCAGTAACAACCGCGAGACGTTCCTCGCGCTCTAAACTTGCGCAGTTTTTCTTCTCTTATGAAATATACTTACGCCTCAACGGAAGGACACGCGTTTGAGGAAATGATCGGATCAGTTTGCAGAGAGGGCAGGAGGAATGACTTCCTCAAATAGGATGGTAATGCGTGTCTTTGGAGACATCGAGTGCGCGGTGCGCCTTAAGTTTGTCTGCCTTTCTGCACTTTCCGCGTTAATTCACAAGGCTGCGTTTTGTATAATTGCATAACCGCTGGCGCAAACGAGATAAAACTGGACCGGATTGTAATATGTAGTGATGCGCGCTGCTTTAATAAATCGCAAGACGCTGGACGTCACAGCCACGCGCCTTTCCGTGCCACAGGTGCGCACTAAACTTTGGTTATTCATTATTGATTAACGGCGCAAAGAAAAGGAGGAACGCGCAGAGGGACAAAACAATTACTCGCACTATGGAGATCATGTCCAATCAACCCACAGCAGAGGCTGGTGGCGACCACCCCGCAGCGGTTTCCATGTCTGCAGGCGTGGAGAGGGCTGATGTGACCAGCCCGAGTCCGGTGACCAAACAGAGGTCTCTGCGGGCGGTTTATGTGCTGAATGATGGACTGAAGGCAGTGGCCGCGAACAGCCCGGAATCCGGGGCGCTCCAGTGTCTCCAGCGCGCCTGCGACGCGGAGAGTGCCATATTAACTACAGTGACTTTTGGACGATTAGACTTTGGGGAGACAACAGTGCTTGATACCTTTTATGACGCAGGTGAGTTCACATGGCACTGCAAGGCAGATTTGGGGCATGGGTGCGCGAGGCTATAGTTCTAGAGACCCTAAACACTATACCCTTTGGGTGTCTCCCATATCTGGCACACCCAGTTCAGTTCTTGGAGCCTCTAATAACGAGCTGATGAGATGAATCATGTGTGCTGGATTAATGTGTAATTTTGGGGAGCCTCCTGGACCAGGGCCTCTAGATAACATCCAGCTCTGCAGGATGGTGCATCTCTAGAAGAATAGATACTCATTGGCATGGGTCATGTTAGATTTAGAGTATGGGTGTGTCATTGAATTAAAATACTTTGTAAGAATAGTACTATAGTACTAATAGTAATATCATGCAAATAAAATAATAATAAATAATAAAAAACAAATGGTTATAAATAAACAAAATGCCATAAAACATGAATATAAATAAACATGTAAAAATATAAATAATAAATAAATGGTGCCGCTGTACATATGCAAAAACATTCTCTTATAATTATTACATAAATGAATATAAAAAGTAAATATTAGTAATACCAGGTAAAAAAAAAAATATATTTATTAAATAATCATAAATAAAACACCATAACACAATAATTTTTATACATAATATTTTATAAAACAGAGTATATTATATAGACAGTATAGTACTACAAAACAAAAAGTTACTTAAAATGCAAGATGTAAATTGTTAAGGGTAATGTGATGTTAGGGTTAGGGTTCAGTGGGCTTTCCCATGGGAAGGCTGTTACTATAAGGTCATGGCAATCTCTTTCAAGGGATATTAGGAGTGCTTTTGGGATCTTCTGCCTCCAGCACATTCCTTTCCTGGAATTTACTCGCCAGGTCTAATATGAAGTCTCTCTCTCTCTCTCTCGTGGGCGTGGCTGCACGCATTACTTTGGGTGATCGAAATGTGTTTACATATGAGCTTTAGGAGGGTGAGAAAAGGGGAATGTTTTTAAGTTTGATGCTGTGCACTTTTGTGCATGCAGAATTTGCTACTGTGTGGCTCATTTGCAGCACTTTTCTGGGGAAAGAAGGCACTCCAGAGGATGAAGAAAAGTGCATTTAAGAGCTAAAACTTTGAATTCTAGTTCTGCAAAATAGAAGTGAACAAAACGGTTTTACTCTCTATATACAGTTCAATTTTTTTGTTATTGCATTTTCCTCTTCTCCTCTTTACTTAAACTGTGAGTCATGCATCAGCTTGTGGTTACATCAAGTCTGGTCTTGTATTTTGGACCTTACACTAGTGCATGGCTTTCAAACATGGTTTCAGATGTTTGCATAGTTTCATTAGAATAAGCACAGATTATGTTTGACTGGAAAAGAACAAATATGACCATATATAGTAGAACAAATATGCCCATAGTACTAACTTTAAAAAGGTTATTTAAAGAGTTTATAATGTGTGATGTCATGGAAAGTCATAAACAAAATAAGCTCATAAAAATGAAAATTAATGCTTGTTTCTTAAATAACAGGCACTGTTACTGATGCTTAAAGTGTGCAAAAACTATAGTGTACTGCAGTAGTGGGATTCTGCACTATGGTCTCCCCGTGTGCTTACTGTGTCTCTGATTGATTGCAGACATTGCAGTTGTGGACATGAGCGATGTGTTCAGACAGCCATCCCTGTTTTATCACCTCGGTGTGCGTGAGAGCTTTGACATGGCCAACAATGTCATCCTCTACCACGACACGGACCCTGACACGGCACAGTCCCTTAAGGTGAGAGTCCTAAACACGCTCATAAAAAATGTTTACCTAGACTTCTGTTGTTTTAAAAGTTTTTATGCCCATTTACAAAGTCTTGATTTTGTTTTTAGGGTCTACTAGAATAGGTTTTCATGCTTGAGTTTAATGTTCAAAAAACACCTTATTTTTCACCTCTCTTCCAAGTCTGTCAGTAACACTCTGTTTAGTTCTGGTCTTTCTGAAACCCCTCCTTACGAAAAGCACAATGTTCTCTGATTAGTCAGCTGGACCAGTGTGTTATGATTGGTCAACAGTTTCGGAAATGCCACTCCCCTTACCATTACCGCAAGTTTCAACACAACTCAACCAGGCATTGCCCCTTTATTTTGCATATGGGTGGGAATTATTTGTGACGTGTAAGTTCCCGGAAGAAAACTCTACAAAGACTACAATCAAGGTGTTTCAGGGGGTTCAGAAACAGTGCTTACTGATATAGAGCATAAGTCCCTTTGAAGCAGACCTTTTTCATGCTCAAACAGTAATATTACACACTAAAGAAATGTAATAAATCATAATACATCACCTTTAAAGGTGCTGTGTGTCACTCTTTTGATGTTCGATGATTTTAAGAAAGCCATATGCAGTTTGGTTTTCCCTAAAAGAGTAAATACTGTGGCTCTTGGTCATTTTGTTTGAGAGGCCAACCAAGTAATATTGATTTAATTAATAGTTTAAGTTGAGGCAACCTGTTTGTATAAACAGTGGATGATTTGGATGGTGTCTAGGAAACCTGTTTGGTAACAGTGAGTATTTTTGCAATTGTTTACTGCTGATTGCAAAAAAATTAAGTGCTATACCTTTAAATAAAGCTATTTATAATTACTACAGATAATTTAGACTAAGAATTAACCAAAACCGCAATCTTACCCCGAAAGAAAATCCTCTTTATTAATTTAAAATAAAAACAAAAACATTCACTTTCCCCTTTAAAGACATCCACAAAAAGAGGCTTATTCTTATTTTGCTAATTTCTAGAAGAAAAAAATGTTTTACTTAACTACTTTTCACCTTAAAGTGTCCACAAAAAGAATCTTATTTAGCTATTTTCTGGGGACAATTTTTATTTAATCAAATATAGGTTTCTTATGAAATATATATTTCCGTCAAAACTTTTTCTAAGTGCAACCACACAAATACTAGCAAGGATTGATGGGAGGTTAAAGTTTCGAGCCCTCAGGCTCTTACATTCACTTTTAGTATCTTTGTCATCTGAACAAAGAGGCCGCCCATACACTATACCATGGCCTGACCTGCTATTCTCAGCTTAGGAAGGAGTTTATCTTTTCTGGGCACTGGACAGTAGAGCTGCCAGAACAACACGGTCTGTATTCAAACTAAGGCATGCAGTTAGCCCAGGACAGCTGCACATGGCCACGTTGCCACAGAGACATTGGAAGGCATGTGTTCTAGCATACTGAAATGATGACAATCACACATGGGGAGGAGCGTCACGCGATCTGTTTGTGTATTTGTTCATGTTCTGTCACGCGGCTGTGTCCAACTGATTCAGTCCGGTTTCATTCACTATACCACATGGCCATCAGTCATGGAATAAATGTAAGAAATGGCATGACAGCAAAACTTTTCCAGGTGGTTTGGGACTTATAGTCCTGGATAGTCCTGGTCCTTAATTGGTTGAGCCACGTTCGAAGCCAGTGTAAATTACTCTACAAGCATACACCTGTGACTGCATTACATCAATATCACTGCGCCACTGTGTCTCTGTGTAGCTTGTTCTGAAGAACTATATTGCTTTGGCGGAAGAGTTGTGTCTGTGTGTTTATTTTATGAAATCTTGCCAGGTATGTGGAACAACGCCTCTTAGCTGTTCTAAATTTACTGTAAACCATGGCTTCTTGAGGCTTATTGCTTTAGTATGCATGTATTTTTGGGAATTGAG
This sequence comes from Coreius guichenoti, assembly GCA_039654105.1. Taxonomy (NCBI): domain Eukaryota; kingdom Metazoa; phylum Chordata; class Actinopteri; order Cypriniformes; family Gobionidae; genus Coreius; species Coreius guichenoti. The sequence goes on from CM077189.1 coordinate 23,543,826, forward strand.
TAATTATTTTCTTTTCTTTTTTTTTCTTGCATAGGACATGGTGGCACAGAAAAACACAGTAAGTATCAAAAGGACGTAATCTGATGAGGTTTGGAGTCCGTTGTTGGTGTGCCAAGAGCTTTGTGTAGGAGACTATTTTTGGAGCTCTTATGACATACGTTTACATGCTCTTCTGTGTCAAGACCCTAAAATATATCCTCCACTTTAGATGGTGGGCAGATCATTTACTGAACTCTTCTTTGTGCATATACAGTACACCAATCTGTGAGTGGACACAAGGTTCTGGTGGGTCGCTGTGTCCCACTCAGAAGACTATTGTGGATTCTGATGAACCCATAAGGGCTCTCAAGGTGTCATGGTGCTCTGAGTTAGTGGTTTTGATAAAGGAGAGGGTCATTGAGTGCTAGTCTTTAAATAAACCTTTTATATTAAATGGCTACAGAGAGGAAGATAGATCTGTGGAAAAGATGGATCTGTATTAACTTCTTAACATCAGTTTTCTGAACAGAAACGAAATTCATTGTTTGCTCTTTAATATTCATTAGGAATTTTTCAGGCATCTTTCTCAGGAATACCCAAGAATTCTGTCATTATCTACTCCAAACTCATATGACTGTTTTTGTTCTGTGGGACAGGACTGTGCCTCTGTTTTCTTATGCTAATCGAAGCTTTCAAGCTTCAAAAACCTGCAAAAACACTCTAAACGTGTCATAAAAAAGTGATCCATATGTCTCATGGGCTTCTGGTGTCATGTGATAGCTTTGTGTGAGGAACAGGGTGAAATAATTTAAATCTGTATTATTTTTGGATGACATTAACTTCCAGTAACTTGATCACTGTATGAATAATAATAATAATAATAATAATAATAATAATAATAATAATAATAAAAAGACCAATGAACTGGATCAGCCAATTCATTATGGGAGGAGAGTATTTAAGTGAATCATGCAAGGTGATTTACTAAGGGTTGCGATGGTCAATTTACTTGTATTTGCGCCATTATTTACTGCCTAAAAAAAGCATGTTTTAAACCAGATGTTAATTTGCGCTGCTCTTGGTAGATTGCGTTGGTCATTATGGAAATGATCAGGCTGCGTCTGTGTTCTTTAATTTGCGTGTCGTCAGTAGATCACACGCAGAACTTTCCACTCCCATCTACTTTTTTGGAATTGCCCGCTCATGCTAATTTGCCCTGTTTAGTAAATCTGGCCCTAAGTGTCCCCAAATAAGCAAGCCAGAGGCGACAGTGGCAAGGAACCCAAACTCCATCAGGTGACAGAATGGAGAAAAAAAACCTTGGGAGAAACCAGGCTCAGTCAGGGGCAGTTCTCCTCTGGCTAACAAATGAACACGAACGAACACCTTGTCATTATGATTGAGGCTGCATCACAGCCTGAATCATGATATTTTTAAAGTTTTTGCATCCCTTTGAAGCTTGAAAACTCAACTCCCTATTCATTGTAAATGCATGGAAAAGTTAGTTTACCCAAAAATGAAAATTATGTCATTTAATTACTCACCCTCATGTTGTTTCAAACTCCTAAGACCTTTGTTCATCTTCGAAACACAAATAAAGGTCTTTTTGATGAAATCTGAGAGCTTTCTGTCCCTTTGTTGACAGCTATGCAACTACCACTTTGACACTTCAAAAAGTTCATAATGAGATCGTAAAACTAATCCATATGAATTAAACTGTTTAGTCCAGATTTTCTGAAGAGACATGATCACCTTTATATGATGAACAGATTTAATTTAGTCTTTTATTCACATATGAACATAAACAGAAGCGCAACCGAACTGGTTTGACGTGCGAGAACAAACCTCATTGGCGTGCTGCATAACACGAGAATGAATCTCATTGGTTGTTGCTGAAGCTCAAACGTGCTGCGTAACATGATAATGAATCTCATTGGTTCTTGCAGAAGCTCAAACATGCTGTGCAACACACGAGAATGAACCTCATTGGTTCTTACAGAAGCTCAAACGTGCTGCGTAACACGAGAATGAACCTCATTGGTTCTTGGCAAAGCTCAAACGTGCTGCGTAACACGAGAATGAACCTCATTGGTTCTTGCTGAAGCTCAAACGTGCTGCGTAACACGAGAACGAACCTCATTGGTTCTTGCTGAAGCTCAAACGTGCTGCGTAACACGAGAACGAACCTCATTGGTTCTTGCTGAAGCTCAAACGTGCTGCGTAACACGAGAACGAACCTCATTGGTTCTTGCTGAAGCTCAAACGTGCTGCGTAACACGAGAACGAACCTCATTGGTTCTTGCTGAAGCTCAAACGTGCTGCGTAACACGAGAACGAACCTCATTGGTTCTTGCTGAAGCTCAAACGTGCTGCGTAACACGAGAACGAACCTCATTGGTTCTTGCTGAAGCTCAAACGTGCTGCGTAACACGAGAACGAACCTCATTGGTTCTTGCTGAAGCTCAAACGTGCTGCGTAACACGAGAACGAACCTCATTGGTTCTTGCTGAAGCTCAAACGTGCTGCGTAACACGAGAACGAACCTCATTGGTTCTTGCTGAAGCTCAAACGTGCTGCGTAACACGAGAACGAACCTCATTGGTTCTTGCTGAAGCTCAAACGTGCTGCGTAACACGAGAACGAACCTCATTGGTTCTTGCTGAAGCTCAAACGTGCTGCGTAACACGAGAACGAACCTCATTGGTTCTTGCTGAAGCTCAAACGTGCTGCGTAACACGAGAACGAACCTCATTGGTTCTTGCTGAAGCTCAAACGTGCTGCGTAACACGAGAACGAACCTCATTGGTTCTTGCTGAAGCTCAAACGTGCTGCGTAACACGAGAACGAACCTCATTGGTTCTTGCTGAAGCTCAAACGTGCTGCGTAACACGAGAACGAACCTCATTGGTTCTTGCTGAAGCTCAAACGTGCTGCGTAACACGAGAACGAACCTCATTGGTTCTTGCTGAAGCTCAAACGTGCTGCGTAACACGAGAACGAACCTCATTGGTTCTTGCTGAAGCTCAAACGTGCTGCGTAACACGAGAACGAACCTCATTGGTTCTTGCTGAAGCTCAAACGTGCTGCGTAACACGAGAACGAACCTCATTGGTTCTTGCTGAAGCTCAAACGTGCTGCGTAACACGAGAACGAACCTCATTGGTTCTTGCTGAAGCTCAAACGTGCTGCGTAACACGAGAACGAACCTCATTGGTTCTTGCTGAAGCTCAAACGTGCTGCGTAACACGAGAACGAACCTCATTGGTTCTTGCTGAAGCTCAAACGTGCTGCGTAACACGAGAACGAACCTCATTGGTTCTTGCTGAAGCTCAAACGTGCTGCGTAACACGAGAACGAACCTCATTGGTTCTTGCTGAAGCTCAAACGTGATGCGTAACACGCGAATGAACCTCATTGGTTCTTGCTGAAGCTCAAACGCGATGCGTAACACGCGAATGAACCTCATTGGTTCTTGCTGAAGCTCAAACGCGATGCGTAACACGAGAATGAACCTCATTGGTTCTTGAGGAAGCTCAAACGTGCTGCGTAACACGAGAATGAACCTCATTGGATCTTGCTGAAGCTCAAACGTGCTGCATAGCACGAGAATGAACCTCATTGGTTCTCGCACTTCAAGAAAACATGCTTGAGCTTCCGTTTACCACAACTGATGTGTGCGTTGATGAATGTTTACATGTGAATAAAAGCCTAAATGCAATCTGTTCATCATATAAAGGGATCGAGCCTCTTCAGAAATTTTGGACTAAACCTCTTAATTTATATGGATTAGTTTTCTGATCTCTTTATGAACTTTTTGAAGCGTCAAAGTTTTTGTTGTGTAGCTGTCAACAGAGGGACAGAAAGCTTTTAGATTTCATCAAAAAGCTCTGAAAATGAACAAAAGTCTTACGGGTTTGAAACAACATGAGGATGAGTAATTAATGACAGAATTTTCATTTTTGGTGAACTAACCCTTTAAGAAAGTCTTACAGATTTGTAACAACATGAGGGTGAGGAAATGATGACAGAATTTTTTGGATGAACTTTTCCTTTGCTTTTGTCTTACTCAATCTCCTGTATTTCCTGTCTTCAATTAATACTGTGCAGTGAAGTGTATATTCTTTATCGGTCACTCTATTTTTCTCTTTTCCTTTCAGTTCCCTTCACTGTTTGCTCTCCTTTTCTTTTTTCTCTCTATCTCGTGTGTGTTACCTGGAGTAGGCTGCAAGGCCAGTTAAAATAGGCTTCCCATGGGTCCAGTTGCCTCCTGAGTACAGGGGCTCCAGCCTAAGGAACAAAGTAGGTACTGCGAGTGTGCTAGTGCATGCTGGGAAAATCCCGTATTCATGTATTGGTATGAGAGTGATCACTTGATGTCTGTCACTATCTGACTCACATCGCCTCAGTCTGGCCGACATGTTGATTCAGGAATTAAAAGCTCTGAATCAAAGTCAGTGAGTTATTTCTTGCTGAGAAACAGCTTGGTTCATTTTAAATGATTCATCATTTCCATTAAGTGGATCCAAAAGGCTTGGTAGTATTTTTCTCTTTTTCGGACCCTCTAGCATCCCCACGTGGCCCCTTGGACTTGGACGTTTTCTTTATCTGGAGAGTCTGAAAATTTAAAATGTGCTCAGTAGCTACGATCAGAACCCAGTACTAACAATTTAAATAGTCTGGAAGTGTATGGTGACCATTTGTCTTGAAAGACGCTTTAGGTGACCTCTTGCATTTGAGGTGTTGATGTGGCAGATGTGCTAAAATGTGCTTTGGCCACCTTTCACTCTGAAATTCTGGGACAGTACATGATCACAAAGGTGTCAACAAGGTTTCCTTGGCACTTCACATCTCTTGGCTGCCAGCTGCTGAGTACATGGTCACTAACACTGACAGATTTCTGACAGACAGTTTGTATTTTTACACAGAGGTACAGACTTATGCTATCATGAATTATATCACAAGACGTCATATTCCAGTGTTCTTTAAAGTGCTCCTACCAGCAAAGAATAGGTCTACATTGCATTTTTCACAGATTTAGATTTTGTTTCTCTCTCTTAGGCCTCCAGTGGGAACTACTATTTCATCCCTTACTTGATGACGCCCAACAACGAATATTTGTGCTGTGAGAACGTGGCCCAGCGTAGAGCATCAGAGTACATGCAACCCAACTGGGACAACCTTCTAGGACCTCTGTGCGTCCCGTTGGTGGACCGCTTCGTCAACTTACTCAAAGACATTCACGTCACGTCTTGGTATGACTGCTCACATTATGATCACTCTTGGCAGGATGCCCACTCTATGGTCTTGCTTTCAGACGATCCTTTACAGAGTTACGTAACAATGCCATGTTTTGCTGAACATAAAAGCAAGCAAACATCTGATTGTTAAACATTTTTTCGCTGACATCTCATTGTCCCTGAAGTGAAGAAATGGAACTCAACCCAAATGGGATGTAGCTGTCAGATTATATCAAGACAGACATGCACAAATGCATGCAAGATTTATTAGGAACTCCAGTACCTTTTAACAAGCGTCGGGGTGTCCTTTCACCTAGAGCTCTGATATCAAATTTTAGAACTCCCGCAGATTGTAGTGCCAAGATTTCAGCATCCTGTTACATACAGTATGGCTATGGGTAAGAAGTCTAACCCACATTTTAGCTGGCCAAAAACATGTAAAGTACAAACAAAATGAATTGTTGCATGATGTTTAGATGCATCAGATTGTTCCAAAAAGGTTTTTTTTCCTACGCTGGCATTTCTGTATTTGGTTGCGTTGTGAGTATCTGCAGTGCATTTCTGTATTTGGTTGCATTGTGAATATTCGCATTGCATGTCTGTATTTGGTTGCACTGTGAGTATTTGCAGCGTGTTTCTGTATTTGGTTGCGTTGTGAGTATTTGCAGCACATGTGTTGTCAAACTGATGAGGATGTTTTCTTAATTTGCTTTTTCTATTTACATGTGTTTTCTTCAGTTGCAGTGCGTTGAGCTCTTTCGGCCACCGTAGTTTTTGCAGCGATGCCATAGGAGAACCTTTTTTGGTTCCCCAAAGAACCTTTCAGTGAACCGTTCTTAAAAGAACCATTTTTCTTAACTTGAAGAACATTTTAATAATCTAAAGACCCTTATCCCACTATAAAGAATCTTTTGTGGAATGAAAAGGTTCCATGGATGTTAAAGGTTCTTCATGGAACCATAGACGCCAATAAAGAACCTTTGTTTTTAAGAGTATATCTGAGGCTTATGGTACCTTAAAATTTGTCAATGTACACTAAATCCTGTTATATCTTCCTCCCTGGCAGTGCTTCATACAAAGACACGCTCCTAAACGACATTCGAAAAGCTCGAGATAAATACCAGGGTGAGGAGTTGGCCAAGGAGCTTTCCCGGATCAAACTCCGCATCGACAACACTGAGGTTTTGACTCAGGACATTGTGATGAACCTGCTTTTCTCCTACAGAGATATACAGGTATATAGCCTACTGTAAACCAAAAACATCTAAGCATTAAAAAACTTACTTTACAGCTGGTTTTAATGGTCTTTGGTTTGTGTTTTCAGGACTATGATGCCATGGTTAAATTGGTACAGACCATTGAGATGTTGCCTACCTGTGACTTGGCCATCCAGCCCATGATTCAGTTCCACTATGCTTTTGCGCTCAATAGGTGACCACAAATCTGCATTGTGTGGTATATTCTCCTATTCATATGCTTGGCAAACAGACATTTAACTTATACAGCCCTTTGATCTCAGGAACACATGCATTTATATTTGTGTGTGTGTGCGAGCGCAGACGAAACAGCCCTGGAGATCGAGAGCAGGCTTTGCGTGTGATGTTGCAGGTTCTTCAGTCATGTGAGCACCCTGCACCTGATATGTTCTGCTTGTGTGGGCGCATCTATAAGGACATCTTCCTCGACTCTGACTGCAAGGACACCAAGAACAGAGAGAACGCCATCCAGTGGTGAGTGAGTTAAATGAGCTGCTCGAAGCTCAATCTGTATTGTAAAAAGCGCTATATAAATAAAGGTGACTTGACTTGACTCACTGATGTTATTAATTTATTTATTTTTAATGAGGGAAATCCTTTAGGTTGGGCTCTGGTGACTTGTACCAGGAACAAATATCTGTATTAAATACACTAAAATACCCAGAACATCCTAGCACCCAATTTAAGTATGCTAAAAACACCCAGAACACCCTGCCAACCTCATTAAATGTGCTGAACACCCTAGCAATTGCATTAAAAACAACCAGAATGCACTAGCAGCTGCATTAAATGTGGTAGAACACCCAAGTAGGTGCATTGAATATGCTAAGAACACCCAGAACACCCTAGCAGGTGCATGAAATGCACTGTAACACACCATAGCAACCATAGTAAATGTGCTAAAAACACTCAGGACACCCTACAAACTGCATTAAGTGTGCTAAAAACACCCAGAACACCCTAGCAACAACATTAAATGTGCTAAAAATTCTGAGCATACCTAGCAGCCAATTAAATGCATAAAAAACAGCCAGAACATCCTAGCAGCTTCATTACGTACGCTAAAAACACCCAGAACACTCTAGCATCTGCATAAAATGCACTAAAAATCACCTAGTCTAGCAGCCGCATTAAAGGCCCCGACATGCTTAAGGCGAAGTTCTTTTTCGTTCTTCGCTTAGGGGTAAAAATACGTTTGAAATACGTGACCAGCGGTATACTGTAAGCAAACATCCCAAAGCCGCCACCACAGCTGAGAGCTACATTTAGATGAATATGTAAATACAGCTGCACACTTACACACAACAAAAATGAGAAAACAGCAAGCATTTTTTAAATAAATCATAAGAAAAGCATCTGATCATGTGGATATGTCTGCACAAGCTCTGCAATTTGGCACTCCAGTAAAGTCACGCCACGTCTATTTACAGTATATAGCACTTTAAACAACAGATTGCTTAAAAGCAAACAGCATTACCGTATTAAACATGAAAAACAATGCCAGTATCTCATTTCATTAGAAGTACAACTTCATTTTCTGCTATAAAGTGGCTCTCCGGTGTGTTCATGGTTTTACCTCAAAACAAACTTCGTTTTGGAGGTAAAAAACATGAAATGACGATTTTGTTCAAAATGACGTCACATCAGTTCGTTCTTCAATTTAGCTTGAAGTATATCGGGGCTTTGAATGTGCTAAAACACCCTAATAATCGCATTAAGTGGGTTAAAACACCAAGAACATCCAACCCTAGCATCCACATTAAATGTACTAAAACACCCTAGTAATTACATAGCAAAGCCCTGGCATCCACCTATGACACCATATTATTGTGGCGGTAACTTTTGCACAGTCAAACTCCATTTACATTTCTTTAGAAAATGTTAATGTGTAGTTATTTTGTGTCTGTGTGTTGTAGGTATAGAAAAGGCTTTGAGCTGCAGCCTACTCTCTATTCAGGCATTAATCTGGCAGTCCTGCTCATAGTGTCCGGACAGCAGTTTGAGACTTCCATAGAACTCAGGAAGATCGGTGAGGAGGAGCACACTTCCTGTATCCTGTTTCTCCCAGTCCATTCACTTCATTAAGGGCACAGCTCCCTTCTTCTCACCTTCTCTCTCTCTCTCTCTCAGGTGTGAGGTTGAACAGTCTGCTTGGCCGTAAAGGCAGTCTGGAGAAGATGAATAACTACTGGGATGTGGGGCAGTTCTTTACTGTCGGCATGCTTGCCAATGACATCCCCAAAGCTGTCCAGGCCGCAGAGAAACTCTTCAAACTCAAACCACCCATATGGTACATATACAGTATATCTGTAGAATATTTATTCTATATGTTAACTTTTAAGAAATAGAGTTGGAGCTGTGGCCAAATAGCTGAGTCCAGATGCATTTTGCCAAAATGCTGGAAATATGAATTTGAATCTGGCCACATCCTTGTTCTTCTAAGGATAATTTCTTGTCATAGCTCAACTTTCATTGCTAAAATGGCATAATTAGGCTTTAATGCAACTCACATTCATTTAATATTTCAGGTACCTGCGATCAGTCGTCCAAAACCTTCAGTTGATTCAGCATTTTAAGAAGCAGAACACTGAGCATTCTCCTCAAAGAGAGAGACTCAACTTCTGGATGGACATTATCGTGGAGGCCACACAGGGAACCACAAATGGCCTCCGTTTTCCGGTACTAAACTGCCTCACATGAGTGTCTTATCCTGGACCACAACTGTATCGACCGAACAGCATTTAATAGACTTGTCCCTTCTTCCATTACGCAGGTGTTGATTCTGGAGCCGACTAAAGTGTACCAGCCATCGTACGTGTCCATTAACAGTGAAGCTGAAGAGAAGAATGTTTCTATATGGCACGTGTCCCCTGCTGAGACGGTCAGTGGTTTATGTGACGCCATGTGTGCTGAATAATGTTATTTTGTGTGTATATCATTGCTTGATTTTCCTAACTGTTGTGGTTACAGAAGGGAATACATGAGTGGAACTTTACAGCGTCATCCATCAAAGGCATTAGGTGAAAGTCTTTCTCTCTGTCTCTACCTTTTTTTTAATATAAAAAATATTAATATAATAAACAATTTTAATATCGGCCATTAAAGGATTAGTTCACTTCAAAATGAAAATTTCCGGATAATTTACTCACCCCCATCTCATCCAAGATGTTCATGTCTTTCTTTCTTCAGTCGAAAAGAAATTAAGTTTTTTGAGGAAAACATTCCAGGATTTTTCATCATATAATGGACTTCAATTGCAACCAATGGGTTGAAGGTCCGAATCAATGCCGTTTCAAAGCCGTTTCTATCGAAACCATCGGCCATTTAAATTTTTTTTTAAAAAGTATGTACTTTTTAACCTCAAATGCGCGACTTCTATGTTGTTCTTCTTCACGACGCCATCACGTTGGAAAGGTCACGGCCATGACGTACGTGGAAGTACCGACCCAGTACCGAAAAACTCCATCTCATGTTCTCCTCCAACTTTAAAATTGTCCGACATAGTTTTTTACCTTTATTTTTGTAAAGGGCGTTTGATTTAGTCACGTCATACGTCGTGAAGAAGAACAACACAGAAGTCACGCATTTGAGGTTAAAAAATATATAAATGTTTTTTTTTTTTTTTTAGAAAATGACCGATGGTTTTGCTAGATAAGACCCTATTCCTCGGCTGGGATCGTGCAGAGCCCTTCGAAGCCCTTTCAAACTGCATTGATTTGGACCTTCAACCCGTTGGTTGCAATTGAAGTCCATTATATGGAGAAAAATTCTGGAATGTTTTCCTCAAAAAACTTAATTTCTTTTCAACTGAAGAAAGAAAGACATGAACATCTTGGATGAGATGGGGGTGAGTAAATTACCAGGAAATTTTCATTTTAAAGTGAACTAATCCTTTAATTAGTTATGAAAATATGTTGTTTAAGCAGCAATTCTTCCATTTAAATGTATTTATGATCTCAGAGATGTGAAACAAATCTTGCATCCTTCCATTCACTAGCATCTCAAAATTTGATGAGCGCTGCTGCTTTTTGTATGTCCATGATAACTCGGACGACTTCCAGATCTACTTCTCCACAGAGGACCAGTGTGGCAGGTTGGTGTTCCTGAAGTTTATGTAAAATATATAAAATGAAACGCAAATGTGATGTTTATCAAAGTCATTTTTGCTTATTACTATGGTTGAATTGGATCATCGAAGGTCAGCAGCAAAGACATTGGTTAATAAAGTGAGATTAAGTACATAAAGTATATTTGTGTAATTTAACATTTAATTATTGCTTAATATTCTGAGTTTGCATTTCACTATTGTTATTCGTTTTGAAGAATACTGAATCTGTTTTTGTGCAAGCGAGATGCATGTAAATGCATGCTCACATTTAGTCTAGAACTACAATAAGCATCATGTTTACACAGCGCACACAACTCCTCTTCACTTACTCCCGATTTCTCTCAACATGGGGACAGGAAGAGGTGTCAGTCAATAAATGGGAAAAGAAAGTAACTTTAATGTTACTTGAAAAAAGTTATCTGCTTACTGATGTGGGAATGGGTGTCTCCTGTTTGAAGGTTCTGCTCCATGGTGAAGGAGTTGATCACAGACGGATCAGGAAATGCTGTCGAGCTGGAGGGGGAGGGAGACGGGGACACCCTGGAGGTGAAAGCTTTAAACACTCAACTAGTTTGTTCTTGTTGGATTTGTTTGGATTCGTGTGCTCAATTCCTGACTTGATCTGCAGTACGAATATGACTACAATGAAAATGGCGACAGGGTGGTTCTAGGTAGGGGAACGTACGGAGTGGTCTACGCAGGGAGAGACCTGAGTAACCAGGTGCGCATTGCCATCAAAGAGATCCCAGAGAGAGACAGCAGGTGAGATATTTATGACAACCCATCTGAAAAGGCCAGCATGGATGTTCACCAGCATATGTTGTGTTTCGGATGCTGGTGTTTCCATCAGGCTTCTTAAAGTTACAGTCCATCCAAAAATGATAATTCTGTCATCATTTACTCACCCTCATGTTGTTCCAAACCTGTATGACTTCTTCTGTGGATCATTAAACAAGATATTTTGGAAAATGTCTGTTTTTTTTTGTTTTTTTTGTCCGTACAATGAAAGTCAATAGGCTGCAATGTTGCTTGTTCCTAACATTCAGAAGAAAGCCATACAGGTTTTGAACGACACTATCCTTTTAAAGCAGCAAAACCCTTTTACTTTGTAATGTAATTCTGAGTAAAACAAAATTGATTAATTGAAGAAAAATTTATGGTTGCATAATTAAATGAAAAAATATGTAAAGTATTAAATTTAATCATGCAATGATTAATAATTCATTAATTAATGATGAATAATACAATTAATAAATCTTCTTTAAAGAATTATTGAAATTATACTAAACTATACTAAAAAAACACAGTACAGTATTTTGTACTTTTCTGGAACAATATGATGTATTTCCAACTGAAATTATATTCATAGAATTATATTGCAAATAACTACTTTTACATGGTGTAAATAGAATATATCACTATTTTCACTTAGTATGCTATTTCACTTAGTAAATAGCATCTAAAGCTATTTGCACTTAGTGTGAATATTGTCTATCACTAAGAAAATATGCTATTTACACTGTGCAAATACCGATAGATGCTATTTACACCGTGTAAATAGCAACTAGATTCTATTTAGTGAAAATAACATATTTTCTTAGCGATAGACGATATTCACTCTAAGTGCAAATAACTGTAGATGCTATTTACTAAGTGAAATAGCATACTAAGTGAAAATAGTGATATATTTTATTTACACCATGTAAAAGTAGTTATTTGCAACGTGTAAATAGTAATTAGATGCTATTTATACTTTATTTTGACAGATACATACTATGTGCACCTCAGTATTGTTGTACATTAACAGGATGCAATAATAAGATAGTGTAAATGATTATATTTATTAAAATTATTAAATGGATGCAGCCTTAATGGGACAATAAAAGCCCTCCATACACCTACCCCTAACCCTACCCAATAAATACTTTTATTATTATTATTAAACATTTCGTTAGGCAATTTATTTCCACTTTTAGAACATTTTCTTAATTTTTATTGAAAGTAAATGCCTTTCAGATGTGATATGTGATGGGAAAAGGGAGAAGAGCGAGCTCGGCAAAAGGTGGATTCGAACCCGGGTCGATTGCGTCAAAACCTTGTTCTACTAGATTTGCGCTCTACTGACTACACCACTGAAGACAATTAAATTTGTGTGTCTTTTTTAATCTTGTTAGGCCCAACCAGGCATTGTTAGGAGGAGCTAGTGTGAATAGCACTTGCCAAAAAGGCACGCTATTTGCACTTGGTGTAAATAGACACTCCGTTTTTTTTGTGGTCTTTTCAGGATGTAGTTCTACAATACTAAACCATAAGTGAGTTCACCTATACAGTGTTGTTATTGTTAACTAAAACTATTAAAATAGTTTTTGTTCATTGAAATAAACATGAAATAAAACAATAAATGAATATTAGAAAAATTAGAAATGTTGCCTTAGCAATTAACTGAAATTAAATGACTGTAAATTGAAGTATTAAACTTACTATAACCAAAAAACTTTAAGCTAAATATAAGCATTTAAATATTTAGTAAAAATGACAAAAGAAATGACTAAAACTTAAGCTAAAATGAAAACTGAAAATATAAAAATAAAAGCCAATTTGAAATATTTATAAATACTATGATAGTATTTAAGTAATTCTAAAACAACACTTTTACATACAGGTATTCCCAACCACTGCATGAGGAAATAGCCCTTCACAAGTACCTGAAACACAGGAACATTGTTCAGTACCTGGGCTCTGTGTCAGAGGATGGCTATATCAAGATCTTCATGGAACAGGTCCCTGGAGGTACATGTGTAGATTCTGAAAGAACAATATTCAGTATGTCTTTTTTTACTTTAAAAATGATTCATCATCTCTCCTCCACAGGAAGTCTGTCAGCGTTGTTACGTTCAAAGTGGGGACCTCTTAAAGAAGCCACCATAATTTTCTACACTAGGCAGATCTTGGAAGGACTTCGTTATTTGCATGAAAACCAAATCGTTCATCGGGACATCAAGGTAACAAGTGTGACAAACCTTTTGGGTCTATATTTGTGGATAATCAAAACCAGAAGTTCAATGTCCGTTCATCTGTCCATAGGGAGATAATGTCTTAGTCAACACCTACAGTGGCGTGTTGAAAATCTCAGACTTCGGCACGTCCAAGAGGCTGGCTGGAGTCAATCCCTGCACAGAGACGTTTACTGGTATTTGTTTCACTTTCATCGTCTTTTATTAGTTACAGAATGTGCCCTCCATGTGACCCTCTCGTCTGTTCCATTTGACCCGTGCTGTGTGTCATGCATCATACATCCTGGTGGTCTTGCCAGGTCAGGGTTTTGGGCTTAAAGTTCAGTATCTCATTAGTCCCTCCAAACAGGATCCGAGGGAGTTTCATTCCTCCCCTTCCGGTGTCAGGGCACCTCCTCCATCCCAACACTGTCAGCATAAATTAATACTAATTTTAGAATGGGTTTTCCAATATCAGTTTTATCAGGATTAATTCTCTACTTCAGGGGTTTTCAAACTGGGGGTCCATGGAAAAAGGTTGAGAGAAAAATAGTGTAAAAATTTAGTTTGTTCCCAACATGTGAGTGACAGTCAGTGAGTGAGTGAGTGACAGTGAGTGAGTGAGTGAGTGACAGTGAGTGAGTGAGTGAGTGACAGTGAGTGAGTGAGAGAGTGACAGTGAGTGAGTGACAGTGGGTGACAGTGAGTGAGTGACAGTGAGTGAGAGAGTGACAGTGAGTGAGAGAGTGACAGTGAGTGAGAGAGTGACAGTGAGTGAGTGAGTGAGTGAGTGAGTGACAGTGAGTGAGTGAGAGAGTGACAGTGAGTGAGTGAGTGAGTGACAGTGAGTGAGTGAGTGAGTGAGTGAGTGACAGTGAGTGAGTGAGTGACAGTGAGTGAGTGAGTGATAGTGAGTGAGTGACAGTGAGTGAGTGAGTGACAGTGAGTGAGTGAGTGACAGTGAGTGAGTGAGTGAGTGAGTGACAGTGAGTGAGTGAGTGAGTGACAGTGAGTGAGTGAGTGAGTGAGTGACAGTGAGTGAGTGAGTGACAGTGAGTGAGTGAGTGACAGTGAGTGAGTGAGTGATAGTGAGTGAGTGACAGTGAGTGAGTGAGTGACAGTGAGTGAGTGAGTGACAGTGAGTGAGTGAGTGAGTGAGTGAGTGAGTGACAGTGAGTGACAGTGAGTGAGTGAGTGAGTGAGTGAGTGAGTGAGTGAGTGACAGTGAGTGAGTGAGTGACAGTGAGTGAGTGAGTGACAGTGAGTGAGTGAGTGACAGTCAGTGAGTGAGTGACAGTGAGTGGGTGAGTGAGTGACTGAGTGGATGAGTGACAGTGAGTGAGTGACAGTGACAGTGACAGTGAGTGAGTGAGTGACAGTGAGTGAGTGAGTGACAGTGAGTGGGTGAGTGACAGTGAGTGAGTGAGTGACAGTGAGTGAGTGAGTGACAGTGAGTGAGTGACAGTGACAGTGAGTGAGTGACAGTGAGTGGGTGAGTGACAGTGAGTGAGTGAGTGAATGAGAAAGTGACAGTGAGAGAGTGACAGTGAGTGAGTGGGTGAGTGACAGTGAGTGAGTGAGTGAGTGACAGTGGGTGAGTGACAGTGAGTGAGTGACAGTGGGTGAGTGACAGTGGGTGAGTGACAGTGGGTGAGTGACAGTGGGTGAGTGACAGTGAGTGAGTGACAGTGAGTGAGTGACAGTGGGTGAGTGAGTGAGTGAGTGACAGTGAGAGAGTGACAGTGAGAGAGTGGGTGAGTGACAGTGAGTGAGTGAGTGAGTGAGTGACAGTGACAGTGAGTGAGTGAGTGACAGTGAGTGAGTGAGTGAGTGACAGTGAGTGAGTGAGTGACAGTGAGTGAGTGAGTGACAGTGAGTGGGTGAGTGACAGTGAGTGAGTGACAGTGAGTGAGTGACAGTGAGTGAGTGACAGTGAGTGAGTGACAGTGAGTGACAGTGAGTGAGTGACAGTGAGTGAGTGGCAGTGAGAGAGTGACAGTGAGAGAGTGACAGTGAGAGAGTGACAGTGAGAGAGTGACAGTGAGAGAGTGACAGTGAGAGAGTGACAGTGAGAGAGTGACAGTGAGAGAGTGACAGTGAGAGAGTGACAGTGAGAGAGTGACAGTGAGTGAGTGGGTGAGTGACAGTGAGTGAGTGAGTGACAA
This sequence comes from Coreius guichenoti, assembly GCA_039654105.1. Lineage (NCBI taxonomy): Eukaryota > Metazoa > Chordata > Actinopteri > Cypriniformes > Gobionidae > Coreius > Coreius guichenoti. The sequence goes on from CM077189.1 coordinate 23,559,564, forward strand.
TGAGTGAGTGAGTGACAATGAGTGACAGTGAGTGAGTGAGTGACAGTGAGTGAGTGACAGTCAGTGAGTGAGTGACAGTGAGTGAGTGAGTGAGTGAGTGAGAGTGAGAGAGTGACAGTGAGTGAGTGGGTGAGTGACAGTGAGTGAGTGAGTGACAATGAGTGACAGTGGGTGAGTGACAGTCAGTGAGTGGGTGAGTGACAGTCAGTGAGTGGGTGAGTGACAGTCAGTGGGTGAGTGACAGTCAGTGGGTGAGTGACAGTCAGTGGGTGAGTGACAGTCAGTGGGTGAGTGACAGTGAGTGACAGTGAGTGAGTGACAGTGAGTGAGTGACAGTGAGTGAGTGACAGTGAGTGACTGAGTGGGTGAATGACAGTCAGTGGGTGAGTGACAGTGAGTGAGTGAGTGAGTGACAGTGAGTGAGTGGGTGAGTGACGGTGAGTGGGTGAGTGACGGTGAGTGAGTGAGTGACAGTGAGTGGGTGAGTGACAGTGAGTGAGTGGGTGAGTGACAGTGAGTGAGTGGGTGAGTGACAGTGAGTTAGTGACAATGAGTGAGTGAGTGACAGTGAGTGAGTGAGTGACAGTCAGTGAGTGAGTGACAGTGAGTGAGTGAGTGGGTGAGTGACAGTGAGTGAGTGACTGAGTGACAGTGAGTGAGTGAGTGACAGTGAGTGAGTGACAGTGACAGTGAGTGAGTGAGTGAGTGACAGTGAGTGGGTGAGTGACAGTGAGTGAGTGACAGTGACAGTGAGTGAGTGACAGTGACAGTGACATTCAGTGAGTGGGTGAGTGACAGTGAGTGAGTGAGTGAGTGAATGAGAAAGTGACAGTGAGTGAGTGACAGTGGGTGAGTGACAGTGAGTGAGTGACAGTGGGTGAGTGACAGTGGGTGAGTGACAGTGAGTGAGTGACAGTGAGTGAGTGAGTGACAGTGAGTGAGTGGGTGAGTGACAGTGAGTGAGTGAGTGAGTGAGTGAGTGAGTGACTGAGTGACAGTGAGTGAGTGAGTGAGTGAGTGACAGTGACAGTGACAGTGAGAGTGAGTGAGTGACAGTGAGTGAGTGGGTGAGTGACAGTGAGTGAGTGAGTGAATGAATGAGAGAGTGACAGTGAGAGAGTGACAGTGAGTGAGTGGGTGAGTGACAGTGAGTGAGTGAGTGACAATGAGTGACAGTGACAGTGAGTGAGTGAGTGAGTGAGTGAGTGAGAGTGACAGTGAGTGAGTGAGTGAGTGAGAGTGACAGTGAGTGAGTGAGTGAGTGAGTGAGAGTGACAGTGAGTGAGTGAGTGAGTGAGTGAGTGAGTGAGAGTGACAGTGAGTGAGTGAGTGAGTGAGTGACAATGAGTGACAGTGAGTGAGTGACAGTGAGTGAGTGACAGTGGGTGAGTGACAGTCAGTGGGTGAGTGACAGTCAGTGGGTGAGTGACAGTGAGTGAGTGAGTGACAGTGAGTGAGTGAGTGACAGTGAGTGAGTGGGTGAATGACAGTCAGTGAGTGAGTGACAGTGAGTGAGTGGGTGAGTGACGGTGAGTGGGTGAGTGACAGTGAGTGAGTGAGTGACAGTGAGTGAGTGGGTGAGTGACAGTGAGTGAGTGGGTGAGTGACAGTGAGTGAGTGAGTGAGTGACAGTGAGTGAGTGAGTGACAGTCAGTGAGTGAGTGAGTGGGTGAGTGACAGTGAGTGAGTGACAGTGAGTGAGTGACAGTGAGTGAGTGACAGTGAGTGAGTGACAGTGAGTGAGTGACAGTGAGTGACAGTGAGTGGGTGAGTGACAGTGAGTGAGTGACAGTGACAGTGAGTGAGTGAGTGACAGTGACAGTGACAGTGAGTGAGTGACAGTGACAGTGACATTGAGTGAGTGACAGTGAGTGGGTGAGTGACAGTGAGTGAGTGAGTGAATGAGAAAGTGACAGTGAGTGAGTGGGTGAGTGACAGTGAGTGAGTGACAGTGGGTGAGTGACAGTGGGTGAGTGAGTGAGTGAGTGAGTGAGTGAGTGAGTGAGTGAGTGAGTGAGTGAGTGACAGTGAGAGAGTGACAGTGAGTGAGTGGGTGAGTGACAGTGAGTGAGTGAGTGAGTGAATGAGAGAGAGAGTGACAGTGAGAGAGTGACAGTGAGTGAGTGGGTGAGTGACAGTGAGTGAGTGAGTGAGTGAGTGAGTGAGTGAGTGAGTGAGTGAGTGAGAGTGACAGTGAGTGAGTGAGTGAGTGAGTGAGTGAGTGAGTGAGTGAGTGAGTGAGTGAGTGAGAGTGACAGTGAGTGGGTGAGTGACAGTGAGTGAGTGAGTGACAATGAGTGACAGTGAGTGAGTGACAGTGGGTGAGTGACAGTGGGTGAGTGACAGTCAGTGAGTGGGTGAGTGACAGTCAGTGAGTGGGTGAGTGACAGTCAGTGAGTGGGTGAGTGACAGTCAGTGAGTGGGTGAGTGACAGTCAGTGAGTGGGTGAGTGACAGTCAGTGAGTGGGTGAGTGACAGTCAGTGGGTGAGTGACAGTCAGTGGGTGAGTGACAGTCAGTGGGTGAGTGACAGTGAGTGAGTGGGTGAGTGACAGTGAGTGAGTGGGTGAGTGACTGAGTGGGTGAATGACAGTCAGTGGGTGAGTGACAGTGAGTGAGTGAGTGAGTGACAGTGAGTGAGTGGGTGAGTGACAGTGAGTGGGTGAGTGACAGTGAGTGAGTGACAGTGAGTGGGTGAGTAAGTGATCTTTTTAAAGCAGCAAAACCCCTTTACTTTTGTAATGTAATTCTGAGCAAAACACAATATTCATTCATTGAAATGATAGAGTGAAAAAATGTCTGGTTGCATAAATAAAAGATTATGTATTGATTAATAATTATTAATGTTAATTATTATAAAAACTAATGTAATGATTAATAATAATTTAATTAATGATAATTAATAATAATAATAACTGCTATATAATTAATAATAATAAATAATCATTAAAAATATTTATTAATAATTAATGTATTTAACTATAATAATTTGACAAATAATTTGACAAAGAAGTCTCTTATGCTCACCCAGGCTGCATTTATTTGATCAAAAATGTAATAAAAATTATATTGTGAAATATTATTGCAATTTAAAATAACTGTTTTCCATTTGAATTTATTTTAAAATCTAATTTATTCCTGTGATTTATTCCAAAGCTGATTTTTCAAGAAACATTGTTATTGTTGTTGTTGTTGTTGTTGTTATTATTATTATTATTGTTATTATTATTATTATTATTATCAGTTGTGCTGCTTAATATTTTTGTGGAAGCCATAATACATTTTTTTCAAGATTCTTTGATGAATAGAAAGTTCAAAAATAGCTTTTATTTAAAATAAAAAATATGTTGTAACATTATAAAGTCCTTACTGTCACTTTTGATCAATGTAATGCATCCTTGCTGAATAAAAGTATTCATTTCTTTAAAAAAACATTAGTGGCCCCAAAATTTTGAACAATAGTCTATATAGCTACCTTTATATTTTATAAAAGGTCTCCTCAATATTTGAAAACCCTTGCAAAATGACCAAAATGACTGTTGATTGTTTTGCTATCCAAACCACTTAGATAACTCTTATCTCCTGACACAAAATAGACAGCGTTCCTTCTAGTGAGCTGAGCGATTATGAGTCCTGGTCACTGGTAACATGAGAATGTCTCCTGTGGGAGAGTAATTAGATTAGCATAGCATCTGAGACAGGAGTGTGTTTGTGTTTCATTAGTGACTGCTGAAGCATCAGAGCAGGTGCGCTCATCCGTCCTCCCTCTCGTCTTCCACTGTCATCGTCATCACTTCTGAACTTTTCTCCTTGATTTATTTAGTTTAACATCCTGTCACAGCACATTCTTATCTAATGAAGTTCTGCTGTTCTCTGGTAAATCTCTTTCCAGGCACGTTGCAGTACATGGCCCCCGAGATCATCGATAAAGGCCCTAGAGGTTACGGGGCACCTGCTGATATCTGGTCCCTGGGCTGCACCATCATAGAGATGGCGACAGGCAAACCTCCTTTCCATGAGCTGGGAGAGCCACAGGCTGCCATGTTCAAGGTATAAATATATTTCCTTAAAAATATAGAAATGAAAAAAGGGAATGTGCTGATACTTCTAGTGCATTTCCATATTTCACACTTGTATGTACTGTATATTCCCAATAAATATTATCTTTAAAAAATATATAGAAATTATATCCTTTAACTCTAACTTTGATTAAAAAACCTGAAAATATATCAATAGCAACACAGCACAAAAGTATGTATGTATGTATGTATATACACCGATCAGGCATAACAAGACATATGACCACTGACAGGTGAAGTGAATAACACTGATTATCTCTTCATCACGGCACCTATTAGTGGGTGGGATATATTAGGCAGCAAGTGAACATTTTGTCCTCAAAGTTGATGTGTTAGAAGCAGGAAAAATGGGCAAGCGTAAGGATTTGAGAGAGTTTGACAAGGAGCAAATTGTGATGGCTAGACGACTGGGTCAGAGCATCTCCAAAACTGCAGCTCTTGTGGGGTGTTCCCGGTCTGCAGTGATCAGTATCTATCAAAAGTGGTCCAAGGAAGGAACAGTGGTGAACCGCCGACAGGGTCATGGGCGGCCAAGGCTCATTGATGCACGTGGGGAGCAAAGGCTGGCCCGTGTGGTCCGATCAAACAGACGAGCTACTGTAGCTCAAGAAGTTAATGCTGGTTCTGATAGAAAGGTGTCAGAATACACAGTGCATTGCAGTTTGTTGCGTATGGGGCTGCATAGCCGCATACCAGTCAGGGTGCCTATGCTGACCCTCTTTCAGCAGGATAATGCGCCCTGCCACAAAGCAAAATGGTTCAGGAATGGTTTTAGGAGCACAACAACGAGTTTGAGGTGTTGACTTGGCCTCCAAATTCCCCAGATCTCAATCCAATCGAGCATCTGTGTTATGTGCTGAACAAACAAGTCCGATCCATGGAGGCCCCACCTCGCAACTTACAGGAATTAAAGGATCTGCTGCTAACATCTTGGTGCCAGATACCACAGCACACCTTCAGGGGTCTAGAATAACAATTTAAAATAATGGTTTTCTATTTGAATATACTTTAAGATATAATTTATTTATGTGATGCAAAGCTGAATTTTCATCAGCCATTACTCCAGTCATTTGGGTCTTTAAGGTACTATATAAAGTAATATATAATGTGTGTGTATATATGTGTGTAATATAATTTAAATGTATTTATTTATTTGGTCTTTTAAAGTACTATATAACTACTACAGTATTTTTGGAGATAATTTTTTTAGAAATCATTTTGTTTAATAATCTAGTTCTTTACTGAAAATTTGGATTTGGTACAAACCAACCAAGAAAGTATTTATTTTTATTTATAGGCCTATATAATTATAAGAATAATATTAAACTATTTATTTTTAAAATTATGAATAAAAAATAAAATTATCCTATCCTCTGAATAGACAAATTATGGGTCATCGCAGAATGTTTTTTGATTGTAGAGATGCATTGTTTTTTTGTTTTGTTGTAAAATATTGTATATCGTTCATATTTTTCAATAGGCTATTAATCCATTTATCTCGGTTTTCTTTGTACCAGGTGGGCATGTTTAAGATCCATCCGGAGATCCCAGAGTCTCTTTCATCAGAGGCCAAATCCTTCATCCTTTCCTGCTTTGAGCCTGACCCAAATAAACGAGCGACGGCCGGGGACCTGCTCAAGGATCTGTTCCTGCGTCAAAACATCAAAGGCAAAAAGAACAAGATCGCTTTCAAACCCTCAGGTAACGTCTCTTACCATGTCTAACATGCTTTCCACAGCTGTGATGATAATGCGACCTGGGTTGACCCCTCTGGTCATATCCATGGTGTGTAAGGCATTTTGAGTCTGTGAGAGAGCGCACATTTCTCGCAGGCAAACACACAGAGCTGCCCAACCCCCCCATAGCCCAGCATTCCTGCTTCTCGACGCTGTCTGGGATACTCGCAACAGGTCCGAACTGCTCTCAGCCGGCCGATTGCAGTCCAGATTGAACTTGCACAAGAGATGGGTAGGACCAACAGGACCTGGAAAAGGGGAGGGGTCCGAGGAAAACCAACAGTACGGCCTCATGCTACCATCACAAATTGTTTCCATTCTGCCGCACATGTCAGCTACCCTGCTGTGCATGAAAAGCATTCTCAGGGTGTGGTGTTTCACACAACCATGCACACTGCTTTCGTACAAACCACTCAGATTTCTCTTTGACATTGACAGAAGACAACAATATTAGTGAGTGACGAGCTCTGTTCCAAATACTAGTGAGCTGCCTGTCTGTCATTTAAGCTTGTGAGTGACTCGTTTGAAAAATTCTATGTATAGTGAACAACATAAATGCCTTTTTGCACAGAAGCCTTGGTTGATTTTAATAGTTTGATATTAGCATGTTGCTAAGCTAATGGCTTGATACTCTAGTAAGCATAAAAGTATATAGCCTACATAAATATTTGTAATATTTTTTATTATTTTTGCACAAACTTTTTAATGACTATTTTTGTTAATACTTATTGATATTAAATTAAATATAATTTTGTATACATTACCGTTCAAAGGTTTGGGGTCAGTAAAAATGTTTTTGAAAGAATTTGTCTCTTAATCTCACCAAGGCTGCATTTATTTGATCAAAAATACAGTAAATTTAAAACAACCATTTTCTATTTTACTACATTTTAAAATGTAATTTATTCCTGTGATAGCAAAACAACTGAGTTTTCAGCATCATTACTCCAGTCTTCAGTGTCACATGATCCTTAAAAAATCATTCTAATATGCTGATTTGTTGCTCAAGAAACATAGATTATTATTATTATCAATATTAAAAAAGCTGCTTAATATTTTTGTGGAAACCATGATACGTTTTTTTCAGGTTTCAGGATTCTTTGATGAATAGAAAGTTCAAAAGAGCAGCATTTATTTGAAATAGAAATGTTTTGTAACATTATAAATGTCTTTACTTGATCACTTCCGATTAATTTAATGCATCCTTGCTGAATAAAAGATAATAATTTCTTTAAAAAAAAAAAAAAATTCTTACTGAGCCAAAACTTTTAAACAAAAGCGTGTAATTTGCCATGAATTTTGCATATTTATCTTGAATTTATTTTTTCAGGTTATTGCAATTGGTTTCTGGAAAATGCAATTTCTGTGAAGGATACATGCTACATGTTACCTTAAAATTTGGTCCAAAAAAATATCTCTCTCATGCCAGGCTCACACATACTCCGTTTGCAGTGCGCAACTGATCCGCAGCTGTGTACCACAAACACAATTTTTTTTCATTATTTTTATTTCAAATCCAAGGGCTGAAAATGTTTGCATTGCGATTCTCTTTGTACACAGTGCAGTTATACAATCTGTCATAGACGTATTCACGTTTAAACACTAAATTTAAACAACGTATTATTCAATGCATTTCTTCTAGATTTATACATTTAAGTTGCTTAAGCAAGTGGCAAAACATTTAAACATGTACTTTTACGTTAAAGTCACAGACATTTTAAATTAACTTACAATTGACAAAAACTGCTGACTCTCATGACTCTCATTTAAATCTTTACAAGAAATCCTGCGGGCCATTAAAAAAAAACTTGTTTTTCCACCTCCACAAAGATACGAGTGCCATCCAATATGTCACCTTGTTGATGTAAGGTGTAGTTTTCCTTGCTTTACCCTGGGCAAAAAGCCATATGTTGACTGTGAAACACACAATAGAGTTTAATTAAATTTTCGTGTCAATCCATTTTTATTTTTAATGTGAACAATGCGTGCAGCACAACAAAAATAGATTCGGTGCGTAAACGCATTGCCGGACCGCATCTGTGTGCAGTGTGAACGCTCTAACCTGTTAACATTGGCACACAAAAAAACGCACTGCAATCGGAGTATGTATGTGTGAACCTGGAGGAGGTATATTTTGGAACAGCCTTTGCATCTGGAGCATGCAGATGATAACAACTCAATATTTCCTTCTCCCTTCACGCCATCCAATCGGCTGCTTGGATTCTCTGTGTAACAGTGTGGCAAGGTTTGTGTCTCCCATCTATGTGTCCTTGTGTGTTCGTGAGGACCATTAAATCATAATCATTGATGTTTTGCTGGTTTCTGGTGATTGTATTGATACTGAGTGCATGTTCTTTGTGTGCTCTGGTTCTTTGTGACGTATCATTTTCCTCATTCTTTTGAATTTTCTTTTGCTTTCTGTTCTCAGTGATTTTAATATTGATTTGGTTCCAGTGTTTTAACTTACTATTGAAGCTTTTTGGAAAAGTTTTGAGTATTACTGTAATATTGTGGGTAACACTTTACAATAAGGTCCCATTAGTTAATGCTAGTTAATGCATTAACTAACAATAGGCAATACATTTGTTACAGTATTTATTCATCTTTGATAACGCAAGTTAATAAAAATACAACTGTTCATTGTTAGTTCATAGTTAATTTTAGCTAAAAATGAGTAAAAATGAACAGATACAACTTTTCATTTAAATAATGTATTAGTAAATGTTGAAATTAACTAAAATTAATAAATGCTTTATAAGTATTTTTTCATTGTTCATGTTAACTAATGTAGTAGTTAAGTAGCATTAACAAATGAAACCTTATTGTAAAGTGTTACAATGTTGTGCTATTATATTGTAATAGAAACCCAAATGGCAAATTTAATTTAAAAAAAATTATTTGGGGCTGTCAGTCAATTTATTTAATCCAATTAATTGCAGTTAATCTCACATATTTGCTGATTTAAAAACCCTAATAAAAATATATTTATATTAATGTGGAAGTTGAGTTAATCATTGAACAGGTATTACAAAATGTGACTTTAGACGTAAATAAATTGTTTGTTTATTAGGTATATGTATATAGGTGTTTATATTGTATATTTATGTCTATTGTATAGTCTATTATGATTAATTGTTAATTTTTTCATTGTTTTTTTATTTTTATTATTAATAACAGTATAATGAAAATGTTGAATTGACAGCCCTAATAATTTTTGTTTTAAAATTTAATTAAAAATATAACACTTGACTTATATTTATTTAAAGGTTTTTCTACTTAAGAGTGGAAAAAAAGCCAAAAATGGTGGTAAACTCTGGTCTAACTGAACGAGTTCATATACATATATATATATATATATATATATATATATATATAATATATGCGTAACCGTGTGTGTGTGTGTTTTACTCCATTTAGACTACATCCGCAGTGTTTCGTTACCAGTACAGCTGCAGACGGAGGCCACAGGGAGCAGCAGCAGTGAACCTGGCTCCGTGTCTCCAGACTGCGACTCCAAACAAGACGTGTTTTTTGAGAAGAAAAAACGCTCTAGCTCCGAGAACCTCATCAAACCGCCCAGCTCAAACTTCCTCAGGTGAGCTCAAAGAACACTAAGGTGAATGTAGAGCCATCATCAGGGCTAATAAGGGACCAAAAACCAGTCCAGACGAGTTTAGGTCATGCACTGGTCAGCGACAACTGTAGTTGCTTAAGTGTGTATATGTATGAGATTATGTGAGCGTTGGATTAGCGTCTGGAATGTTAATGACGTGACTGTGTTTACGGAGCTTGAGTACCCGCGGCCGCTTCAGCTCTCAGCCCAACAGTAAATCAACTTCCTGGGCATGAAGCGCTGAGGCCTGTCCTGACAGCTAGTGGACTCCTTGGAAACGCTGTTTAATTAACACAGAGGAATGAGGAGACAGGTGTGCTGGGCTGCGGTTTCTGGGCAGGTGTATGTGTGTAATGAGATAATGCCTTTTACAACAGGTGCTCTCTGGTTGCTCATAAAATAATCCCATGAACACTTTACTGACCACTTCTTCACCTCGGTTTCAACGCACACACCAAATCACAGAGCTGTCACACATTAACCACGTTTCCTCTAACAAAATCACTTTCTTAATCACCACTCCAGATTTATACTTTGGCTGCCAAAGTTTACTTTTCAGATAAATTGTTTTACTCCATTAAATTCACAGTTAATTCATTGATATTTTAAAGCTCAAAAATTATGAGAGATCACCTACGAGCAAAACACTGTTTATAAAATGTAATAAACATTATGCTGAATTATATTTTTTTAGTTCAACCTAATATATTTTAATTACAAAATGTCATTTTTAATTACATTTATAAAACAATTCCAAAATTGAGATTAATATATTTTTTTAAATGGCAAAAATCATTAGATTAAATTGTTTTCATTTATTGATAGCCCTGCCTTAAATAAAACTATTGTGCCGGTCCCATGGTACAGTGATGGCATCGGATAGTAATACTATGGTACAGAATGACTAGCATTTTTATATAAACCATTTTCACCGGCTTCAACTTGTGCTCGCCCACACACAACGGTTGGAAATTATCGGGACATGGGGCAAAAATGCCACCAAAATTAATAAAAATGCTGCCAAAATTCAAGACATGATGAAAATAGATAAGATGTCCCTTTTTTTAATATTTAGGCAATACCACACGAGCAAGAGTGCTGTTTTTCCTGAATATCAGCACGATTGCCGATACTGATTTTATACAACAGTTCAATAAACAAGAAGGGTTCTTAGGGGTAAAACGAAGTTTTTTTTTCATGAAATACGTGACCAGCGATATACTGTTATCAAACATCCGACGCCGCCCACTCTGCTGAGAGCGATGGTTATAAGAATATGTAAATATGTACTGCGAGCTTTCCTCTCAATAACAAAATTAAACACACAACAAAATTGAGAAAACCGCAAGCATTTTAATAAAGTTTATAGCATCTGATCATAGCAGTGTAGCATGTTTGCATGAGCTTTGCGGAAAAACTAAAGTCACGTCACGTTTATTTATATATCACTTTATACAATAGCTTAAAATCAAGCAGCTTTACCATATTAAACATGAAAAACAGTGTCAGTGTCTCGTTTCATCAGAAGTACATTTTCTACTATAAAGCAGCTCTCCAGTGTGTTCATGTTTTCACTCGTGAACTTTGACCCGACTGAACAGACCAAATTAACCAGAAAAGATTTTCACGTGAAAGAAGGCGGAGTCTCCGCGCAGTTGCACACACCTACCTATTACATAATCGCCATGAACCAATGGTAGTACGAAGGTGTTTGGCAGCCGGAGCACACTTTTCGGGAAAGTTGGCTTTGGCAAGCTGATTCGAACTCCCAAACGAACTTCGTTTGGCCTGATATTGTTCGAAATGGCGTCACATCAATTCGTTCTTCGATTTAGCTTGAAGTATATCGGGGCCTTAACAGTTTAAACTATTTTTGTAAAAAGAATATTGTCTGTTTTTGCTCTATTTCACCAATGAAAATAGTTCCAAACAAAGCTACAGTAGAGCCATTGCACATCTCTGAGTGTGTTCAAACCGCCCGCTCCAAGCGGGACTCGAACCCCGGGTCCGCAGGCATGAGAGCCGGATGCTCTAACAAGGAGGCTAAAGGCTGCAACCTCTAGTGTCAGTCGCTAGAGCATCTTTTGAGATCAGAGGAGTGAGGTTTATTCGCACAGCGACTACTAGCTGGCCTCCGTTACATGAGCAACACAGTGATGTTTCGGTATTGAATGAATTGGTCTAATGAATGACTCAACAACTCACGCTGAATTCAGAACTGCATACTAGTATACTACTCATACGACGTTTACATATCTTTCTATGGCAGAAATAGTAAGAGTAGTATGCTTGTATGTAGCTCTGAATTCAGCAACAGTCACTTGCTTTGTCTCTGAATGAATCAGCCGTTTTGAATGAATCGTTTGACTGAATGATTCATTGACTCACCCATTAAAACAATGATTTGCTGCCACCTACTGACAGTTTTAGTTTCATATTTCAAAAGTTTTAGTTTCATCATTTTATTTTTATATTTTTATATCTCGTGCCTGTGGCTGATAAAATTATACACTACCAGTCAAAAGTTTGGAAACAGTACTATTTTGATTGTTTTTGATAGAAGTCTCTTCTGCTCACCAAGGCTGCATTTATTTGATCCAAAATACAGCAAAAACAGTATTATTGTAAAAAAAATTTACAATTTAAAATAACTTTTTTTTCTATTTGAATATATTTAAAAAATGCAATTTATTTCTGTGATTCAAAGCTGAATTTTCAGCATCATTACTCCAGTCTTCAGTGTCACATGATCCTTCAGAAATCATTCTAATATGCCGATTTGCTGATCAAGGAACATTTATTATTATTATCAATGTTGAAAACAGTTGTACAATTTTTCTTCAGGATTATTTAATGAATAGAAAGTTCAAAAGAACAGCATTTATCTGAAATATAAAGCTTTTGCAACATTATAAATGTCTATACTGTCACTTGATCAATTTAATGCATCCTTGCTGAATAAATGTAAGTTCTTTCCCAAAAAAAAAAAATAAAATTCTTACCGACCCAAAACTTTTGAACGGTAGTACAATGTTACAAAAGCTTTCTATTTCAGATAAATACTGTTTTTTGAACTTTCTATTCATCAAAGAATCCTAAAAAACATTGATATCATCATATGATTTCTGAAGGATCATGTGACACTGAAGACTGGAGTAGTGATGCTCAAAATTCAGCTTTGCATCACAGCAATAAATTACATTTTAAAATATATTCAAATAGAAAACAGTTATTTTACATTTTTAATAATATTTCACAATATTACTGATTTTTTTTGTATTTTTAATAACATTAATGCAGCCTTGGTGAGCAGAAGAGACTTCTTTCAAAAACAATCAAAATAGTACAGTTTCCAAACTTTTGACTGGTAGTGTACCTGCGATAAAATCGGAAATAGACTGCCTGCACTTGTTCTCATTCGAACACATTGTTATGGGATTGATGAATAAGGACAAACTTGTCAGGGCTTTTGCAGCATTCCATCACCAGAATGCCTTCTAATTCCTGTTAAACCACTTATCTAATCCCTGTTCTCTAATTTTTATTTCTTTGCACTTAATATTTTTTTCTTATTGAGGGGTGGAGGGGGCTCTGACTGTTTCTTTGAAATGGGAATTCAAAAGGTCGTCTCTGTATATGGTACTAGAAGGTACTTCTGAAAGTACCATGTATATGTCCAAAAACACTATATTACCATAGTAGAATGGTCAAGAACCATGGCGTTTGTAAGTGTATATACACAACCATTCAGAAATGTTGAAAATGTATACTTTTATTCTGCAAGGATGAATTAAATTGATTAAAAAATGCTGTTCTTTTGAACATTTATTCATCAAAAATCTTGAAAAAATAAAATAAAATAAATAATAAGAAATGTTTCTTGAGCACCAAATCAGCATATTAGAATGATTTCCGAAGGATCATGTGACTGAAGACTGAAGTAATGATGCTGAAAATTCAGCTTTGCCATCACAGGAATAAATTACATTTTAAAATATTTTGAAATAGAAGGCTATTTGGATTCATATGTTCTCACTGAATGAAGTTTTAAATGTGTGTGTGATTCAGTGTTCCAGATGAGAGTCCTACAGCAGAAGACCGCAGCTCTCCAGCCTCCTCTGAGAACAGCGACTCCGGCCTCTTCCTGCTGAAGAAAGACAGCGAAAGACGCGCCATACTCTACAAGGTCCTCAATGAGGACCAGGATAAAGTCACCTCCAACCTCATGGAGAACCACATTCAGGTGTGTATCCCTGCGTATTTGTGTGTCTGTGTTAGTGTGTGAATTGTCTGAATCATGCAATGATTATTGTGTCCTTGACTTTTAGGGTCAGGAGGAGCTGAAGCTGTCAGTGGACCACATCAAACAGATCATCTGTATCTTACGGGACTTTATACGTTGCCCCGAGCGACGCGTCATGGCAACAACCATATCAAAACTCAAATTGGACCTGGACTTCGACAGCACGTCAATAAACCAGATCCAGCTTGTTCTATTTGGTTTCCAGGATTCTGTGAGTGGATTGCAGTATAAATAGCATCATTTTGTAATACTGCTACAGTACATACAATCTCAGTGTCTTTCCCCTTTGAAAAAGACTTTTCCCTTTTGATGCACAATTGATCAAATCCTATTTATCTCTCAAAAGATATTTTGTAGCTCTTGTTTTTGTTGAAATTTGCCACCAATGGTGGAATTTCAGTGTTCCATAATCGCACATCACATACGTAGCTGTACATCAAACAAATTGTGAAAAACATCAAAGACGTGATTCTTCTTTTCTCTATAGTTATAAAAATCTTGGAGCAATTTTGCCACAAAAAGTAGATAAGACTCTGATGAAGGGTTTGAATCTTGTCAGTGCCTCATTTTTGTGTAGCCTCAGTGTCTCCGTCCTGTGTTTGGTTTGAGCGTGATGACATTAATATCTATCTTTCCTCACTGTTTGTGTCTTAGGTGAATAAAGTGTTGAGGAACCACCATATTAAACCACACTGGATGTTCGCAATGGACAACATCATCAGACGGGCTGTGCAGGCAGCTGTTACGATTTTAATTCCAGGTGTGTGAGTGAGAGAGAAAAAGAAGGAAAACCTGAAACCGAAGGACTGAGACCTTTTTCAACAGTCTCTCTCTCTCTCTTCTAGAGCTGCAGACACATTTCGGGCCTGCATCGGAAAGTGAGGGCGCAGATAAGGACGCAGATGAAGTAGATGAAGAGGATGATGGGGAGTTTGGATCAGTGGCACGTACGACGCAGGAAGATCAAGCCCTCACATCTGGAGTCAGCACCCTGAGTTCAGTCATATCCCATGAGGCTCAGCGGCCACAGCACCTGCTGGGAGTCCAGCTTGGACGCCTCAAACAGGAAACTAGCAGGTACACACCGCAGTTCCTTCATAAAACACTCAATATCATTTTTGGCATCCATTATGGAAGCTTGTTTCTGCCACGGAATAAAACTATTTAAAAGATAATTGCGACTTTTTATCTGACAATTCTGATATAAATTCTCAGAATTGTGAGTTTCTATCTCACAATTGCGTGTTATAAAGTCAGAATTGCGAGATATAAACTCGCAATTGCGAGAAAAAAAGTCAGAATTGCGAGTTTAGCCCCCGGTTTCATAGACAAGGCTTAAACTAGTCCCAAACTAAAATGCATGTTTGAGCTGTTTTAACTGAAAGCAACTTGCACTTGCACGTCATATCTTTAAATATGTCAGCACCATTGTTTTGTCTCAAGATGCACACCAGTAATGCTTTTCTCTAAGGCATGTTTATAAAAGCTTGAACTAAGGCCTAATCCTGGCTTAATCTAAGCCCTGTCTGTGAAACCAGGCCTATATCTCACAATTCTGACTTCATATTTTGCAATTGCAACTTTATATCACGCAATTCTGAGAAAAAAGTCAGAATTGCGAGATGTAAACTCGCAATTGCGAGAAAAAAGTAAGAATTGTGAGATAAAAAGTCGCAATTACCTTTTTTATTTTTTATTCTGTGGCGGAAACAAGCTTCCATAATCCATTCCTATGCGAGTGAATTGAAAAAATACTCAAAATATAACTAAAATAAAAAATACTCGTCATAAATATTTCTCCTTGGCAATAGATCATTATTTTTCTACAAATGCCATTTTAAAAGTTTGGGGTCATTAAGATTTAAAAAAAATAAAGGAAATCTCTTTGGCTGCATTTATTTGATCATAAATACAGTAAAAACAGTAATAATTTGAAATATTATTACAATTTAAAATATGCTTAAAATGTACAGTTTAATATTTTTGTGGAAACCTTGATAATTTTTTTCAGGATTCTTTGATGATAAGAAAGTTAAGAAGAATACCATTTATTTTAAATAAAAATCTTTCATAAAATATAAATACATTTACAGTACTGTCATTTTTGATCATACTAATAGTGCATCCAAGTTTTAATTTCTTTCAAAAAAAATCTTGACCCCAGACATTTAAATGGTAGTGTATTTTATATATTCCAAAATATACAAACCCGATTCCAAAAAGGTTGGGACACTGTACAAATTGTGAATAAAAAAGGAATGCAATAATTTACAAATCTCATAAACTTACATTTTATTCACAATAGAATATAGATAACATATCAAATGTTGAAAGTGAGACATTTTGAAATGTCATGCCAAATATTGGCTCATTTTGGATTTCATGAGAGCTACACATTCCAAAAAAGTTGGGACAGGTAGCAATAAGAGGCCGGAAAAGTTAAATGTACATATAAGGAACAGCTGGAGGACCAATTTGCAACTTATTAGGTCAATTGGCAACATGATTGGGTATAAAAAGAGCCTCTCAGAGTGGCAGTGTCTCTCAGAAGTCAAGATGGGCAGAGGATCACCAATTCCCCCAATGCTGCGGCGAAAAATAGTAGAGCAATATCAGAAAGGAGTTTCTCAGAGAAAAATTGCAAAGAGTTTGAAGTTATCATCATCTACAGTGCATAATATCATCCAAAGATTCAGAGAATCTGGAACAATCTCTGTGCGTAAGGGTCAAGGCCGGAAAACCATACTGGATGCCCGTGATCTTCGGGCCCTTAGACGGCACTGCATCACATTCAGGAATGCTACTGTAATGGAAATCACAACATGGGCTCAGGAATACTTCCAGAAAACATTGTCGGTGAACACAATCCACCGTGCCATTCGCCGTTGCCGGCTAAAACTCTATAGGTCAAAAAAGAAGCCATATCTAAACATGATCCAGAAGCGCAGGCGTTTTCTCTGGGCCAAGGCTCATTTAAAATGGACTGTGGCAAAGTGGAAAACTGTTCTGCGGTCAGACGAATGAAAATTTGAAGTTCTTTTTGGAAAACTGGGACGCCATGTCATCCGGACTAAAGAGGACAAGGACAACCCAAGTTGTTATCAGCGCTCAGTTCAGAAGCCTGCATCTCTGATGGTATGGGGTTGCATGAGTGCGTGTGGCATGGGCAGCTTACACATCTGGAAAGGCACCATCAATGCTGAAAGGTATATCCAAGTTCTAGAACAACATATGCTCCCATCCGTCTCTTTCAGGGAAGACCTTGCATTTTCCAACATGACAATGCCAGACCACATACTGCATCAATTACAACATCATGGCTGCGTAGAAGAAGGATCCGGGTACTGAAATGGCCAGCCTGCAGTCCAGATCTTTCACCCATAGAAAACATTTGGCGCATCATAAAGAGGAAGAGGCGAGTTGAGCAACTAGAAGCCTGTATTAGACAAGAATGGGACAACATTCCTATTCCTAAACTTGAGCAACTTGTCTCCTCAGTCCCCAGACATTTGCAGACTGTTATAAAAAGAAGAGGGGATGCCACACAGTGGTAAACATGGCCTTGTCCCAACTTTTTTGAGATGTGTTGATGGCATGAAATTTAAAATCAACTTATTTTTCCCTTTAAATGATACATTTTCTCAGTTTAAACATTTGATATGTCATCTATGTAAATTTGAAACTTCCACATCATTGCATTCTGTTTTTATTCACAATTTGTACCGTGTCCCAACTTTTTTGGAATCGGGTTTGTATTTTGAGTATATTAGCAACAAATTCCATTATTATAGTACTTTTTTTTTCTATCATATTTGTGAAAAACACTTATAGATCATTGTGTTACTTTAAGTGTAGAGCTTGATGGTGATTTTATGTTTTTGTTTTTTTGGAAGTGTTCTGTGTGCTGACATGCATTTCTTCTTGGATTTAGTTGGTGAAATGTGATCTTTCAAGACTACAATTTGTTCGTAATGCTTGAATAGTTTGAGAGACAGTGTTTCGCTGTTATGTCTCCCCCTGCAGGCTGCTTGAAGAACTGGTACAGAAAGAGAAGGAGTATCAGCAGGTACTGAGACAAACTCTCCAACAGCGGGTACACGACATCGAGCTTATCAGGATCAGACAGCAGTCTGCTGCAGGTTAGTTGTGCAACCAGATAACACACACTTATTGGATTTAGATTCGCTTATTCTGCCATTCACTCTCTTTATTTACACTGAAATCATATGTAGGCCTGTACGCTATGGTAATAGAGAAAGTGCCAACTCACCACTATCTGATTTTCCCGTGCCCCATTCTGACCTCTGGAGTTGTTTACAACCAGTTCATAGAACAAAGCAAATACAAGTTCTGTTAAAAAAAAACCTAGCGAGTCGCCATGCTGTCTACTGCCTACAAAGGCAACCTTCTAAATATCACAGAACCCAACAGTGTCGTGCAGTGGTGTTCTGAAATGAGGAGGCAAAGTTCTCAAAGTCCTTTTAATGTTTTATTTTTTAATAGATCAAATGTAAATTTATGTCCTACTTACACTTAATGTCACATTTTCCTGGTTAAATAAACATTACTTTACATAACATCAAAAAAAGCTATTTTTTGTATTTTTACATTAACAATGTAATTAATGTTCTATTTATTAAAACCAAGTATAAATCTTTTTACACATTTTTTCAAAAATAATAAATAAAGGCAGTAACAATTTAAACAATATATTTAAATTTTGAGCTGTTTTTTTAATAGTCATCAAGCTCGGTAAATACTGGTCACAGAAACGAAGATATATCTTTAATTTCATCTAGCAAAATTGATTTTTGATGTGACAAAGCGGTGATATCTAAGTGGCTGAGTTGTTTACTTACTTTTTAATTAGTCTTCCCATTAACACCATCATTTTGTTCATTCAGACTGATTTGCATATGAAAACAAATGGCGGGATTTATCACACGAACCAATCATATCCAACCATAACCAATCATATCCAATCATAGCACGATGGAGGCATTGCCATTAAATATTCCATCATCTTTTCTTTGTCCTCATCAGAGACGCCCTCCAACCCCTCTATATTTCACATTGCTGCACAGCCCGAGCCTGACAAGAAGCTCACTGATTGGCTGAAAGAGCAGGGTGCTGACTCCGAGACCATAGATAAGGTGAAAACATACTGAACACTGAATCAATCTGTGTGTGTAGTGTCTTTCCCACGATATGAAAACGGCTCACTGTTTAAGATTCCATTGATAAACGGACAGAAGATTCATGCCAAATGCTTGTGTTTTCTGACAGTTTGTTGTAGAAGATTATACACTCAATGACATTCTCTGCGATGTGACTAAAGAAGACCTTCGCTGCCTCAGGCTTAGGTGAGAGTTCAGTCTGTAAATGTTTCATTTAATGACTAATTGTGTATACTGTTCATTTGCATAAAGAGGCCCAATTATTTGATCACGCAAGCCATTGATATGTAATACATAATTTTAAAAATGTAATAAATGAATTTTTATATATATATATATATATATATATATATATATAAAAAATGTTTGTGTGTGTGTGTGTTTATAATAAATATAATATTTATATACACTGCCATTCAAAAGTTTGGGGTCGGTCAGTTTTTAATGTACTTGAAAGAAGTCTATTATGCTCACTAAGCCTGTATTTAATTTGATCAAAAATAAAGTAAAAACAGTAATATTGTGAAATATTATTACACTTTAAAATAACAGTTTTCTATTTGAATACATTTTAAAATGTAATTTATTCCTGCAATTCAAAGTATCATTACTCCAGTCTTCAGTGTCACGATTCTTCAGAAAGCATTCGAATATGCTGATTTGCTGCTCAAAAAAATATTTCTTCTTATTATCAATGTTGAAAACAGTTGTGCTGTTTAGTGTGTTTGTGGAAACCCCAAACATTTGAATGGTTCTTTCATTCATTCATTCATTTAAAATCTACAAGTTATGTTCGTTTTAAGACAAAATCTGCAATTGTTTTTTGCAGTAGATAATTGCATATTTTTATTTTGTGTGTTTGTGCGCACCATAGGGGAGGAGTTCTGTGTCGTATCTGGAAAGCCATTCAGAGACACCGAAATAAAGGACTTCGAAAGGTCAATAATGACGAGGGAAATTCAGAAGGATGAAATCAGCAGGAAGTTGCTGATAATGGACACCTGAGCCAGCATAATGCATCCTCACACACATCCCTATAATGAGAGACTTGTAATTATGTCATGCTCTCTCCTGGTTGGACATGTTTACTTGTCTTTCAGCTATGACCTAATGTTTTTGTGGTATTTTTTATATATGTTTTCAGCCTCTCCAAGATTTATATCTAATTTCCATTGAATTTCAATAGGAAAACCCATGCGGATGAAGCGGCTCAATCTAGGAAAGACTGTACTTTCCGCCTTTTACAGAGAGGTGTTGCCTGTAATGGAATGACCCAAGTGACTTGGGAATGTGCCTAGAACAGCAGAGGAGAGGGTGTTACCTACTTAATGTAGGACTTCAGATCATGCCATTTTAAATTCTAAAATATGACGTGACACTTTTTTGAGGGACTGTATATGGACAAAAATGACCACAGACCTCTCGGACCAGGGCTAAGGAGCCTCTTTTAGATGTATTTTATTAAGTTTGGATGTTATTACCCCAGTAAGTAGATAAATACTTAAAGGGTTTCACTTAAAAAATGAAAATTCTGTCATTAATTACTCACCCTCATGTCGTTCCAAACCCGTAAGACCTTCGTTCATCTTCAGAACACAAATTAAGATATATTTGATGAAATTTGAGAGCTTTCTGACCCCTCCATAGACAGCTATTTAATTAACACTTTTTGTGCGCAAAAAACAACAACAAAAATAACGACTTTATTCAACAATTTCTTCTAGTCTGTGTCAGACTCTTACATCTTACTCTTAGAAGAAATGGTTAAATAAAGTCGTTATTTTTGTTTGTTTTTTGCGCACAAAAAATATTCTTGTCGCTTCATAAAATTAAGGTTGAACCACTGGAGTCACATGGACTATTTTAACAATGTTTTTACTACTTTTCTGGGCCTTGAAAGTGTTAATTATATTGCCGACTATGGAGGGA
Organism: Coreius guichenoti; assembly: GCA_039654105.1. Classification (NCBI taxonomy): domain Eukaryota; kingdom Metazoa; phylum Chordata; class Actinopteri; order Cypriniformes; family Gobionidae; genus Coreius; species Coreius guichenoti. Next base: position 23,580,400 of record CM077189.1, read on the forward strand.
TCAGAAAGCTCTCAGATTTCAACAAAAATATCTTCATTTGTGTTCCGAAGATGAACGAAGGTCTTACCCTCATGTCGTTCCAAACCCATAATTAATGACAGAAATTTCATTTTTGGGTGAACTAACCCTTTAAAGTAAACTCATCATAACATTGTTACAACTTCAGGTACCATGAAACTATAATACTTACCTGTACTTCAACCGTCACTCAACTTTCATTTTTTATAAAAATATAAAAAAAGACCAGTCTTGCAGAAAGCAACCCCTCTGGCTTACTTAAACCGCAATTCACGTTCCACAAACATGTATCCTATTTCTTAAGAATGATGAGACCTGTTGTGTCAGTAGTTGTTCACATTCAGGTTCATTCAGCCTTCATGTAGTCTGATACAGAGCTGATACCATGACCTGAAGATGCTATGAATCAAAGTGTCTTGGATTCACACATTGAATTAGTTGTCATGTTTCAGCGTTAAAGCATCTCATGTTGATCTGTTGTGTGGGAACGGTGCTTGAGCGCCAAGGTTCCGTCTAAGATATTTAAATTATTTCTCAACTGTGTGTGCTGAAAGTGATGTGATGATGGATGATGCCTTTCTCTGACTTTTCAAAATGATTTTTAAACTGGATATTCAGGCTGTGTCAGAGACAATTTGCCAACATGCTTCTCTGAATTGCAAAACTCTTCATGTGAATAAAGGTCAGACGTGCAACTGAGCTACTGTAATGTCTGAACACAGCAAATTGTTTTTCCATAAAATGTAACATGACGATAGTTATTAGATAAAGTAAGTCATTTGACTGCCTTCAATTTGGCATAATTTGGAAACTAAGCTATGGAAAATGTTGCAATCAAATCACTGGGAACATTCTTAAAATAGAAAGACATGCATTTAAAATCAATAAATGTAAAAGAGTTTTTTTTTTTAAAAAAGACTAAAAATTCAATGAAACGTCTGATTTTTATAAGGACTGAAAACATCGTTATTGTAAGATTTCCTGTTCTGTATAATATAAATTTAAAGGGTTTGTTCACCCAAAAATAAAAATATTGTCATCATTTACTCACCCTCATGTTGTTCCAAACCACTGACTTTAATAGTATTTTATTCCTACTATGGAAGTCAATGGGGTCCATCAACTGTCTGGTTACCAACATTTTTCAAAATATCTTCTTTTGTGCTTAACAGAAAAGAAACTCATACAGGTTTGGAACAACATGAGGGTGAGTAAATGATGACAATTTTCATTTTTGGGTGAACTATCCCTTTAAGGAAAGTATCAGGTATCCCTTTGGTGTTGTTTGTTTTATGTCAGTGACACAAATACGCTTTTTGCATATATTCATCCTCAACTGCTCTCTGGAAACACGTCATGCTTTGGAAAATGAATCAAATTTGAAAATCTTCAGATCTGTTTTTAATTTCTCAATCAAAATGTCAGATGCTAAAGATGAAAGTAATCGTTAGCATCACAACTATTCATTGGCATTAGACAACTTAAAAATTAAGTTAAACTTAATTCCATCCTGTCATTATGTAGTTTTTCTTTTACATACAACCACAGTCTGTTCAATAAAAAAAAAAAAGTACTATCATAATAGTCTAAATGAGTGATTTGTTCTCACAGTGGGTCTTGATTTAACAGCTAACTGTAGAGGACATTTTTTCAGAAAAAAATAACTTAAATTTCCGCCTAGGCCTCACACAATGCTATCATATTACTTGGAAGCCTTCGTGCATGTCATGTTTTTATGATTGCATGTTGTTTTGGCTTTCTTTGAATTTAAGAGATAGTTACACTGTATGGAAAATAGGATGTATGTGCAGATTATTGATGTGTAACTTTTCACAAACGTATTTGTTCCATGGTGGATTAAAAGCCATATGTGTTTGGAATGTGATGCTTTGGAACATGAGGATAATTCGATGACAGTGTTTTATTTTTAGGACCGGTGATAAAAAAAATGTGTCATACCTCTGAGATAAAATATGATTGAATTGATGATTTATTGTTGTCATTCCAAATCAAATGTAAAATGAGTCAGAAATGCAGGAAGCCTGGTTCTGTTGTGACGTTCTAACTTAAGATTTAACACTTTTGTAAATGAGAGTGACCAATGTGTAAACTTCTTTTCAGTGAAACAAATTTGGAAATGAAATCATCTTGTGTTTATGTATGAGCTCATATTTGATCCTCAGCTATCCAAATGAAGTGGTTAATGAGGACAGTGTTTAGGGAACTACTGTAGGAGGAAATTGTGCTCACTATTAAACAGGTTTTCATTATAATTGACAGGCATACTGGCAATCGCTCATATAGTTGAAGCAAAACAACTGCTCATAGCCACCTTATTTTGCAACACGGAAGTAAGCCATTTTCTGTAAATGTGTGAGAATTTCGACTAATTTGTCGCTATAGGCTACCAGAAGAATAACAAAGTGCGTTAAACGTTAAAATTATTTGAGCTACAAACCAGTGTGTTTATGATTATTATAATGCATTGAATAATGTGATAACATGTAGGGGAGAGTGGGGTAAGATGAGCCATTTTTTACTTATGTGGTCTTCAAGATATAAGAAAATGAGGCAGATGTACAATTAAAGTAAAGTAATTTCAGGATGTTTCCTATCATTTTAAATGATCAGAATGCATCTATGACAAAGGGTTCTAAAAAATATGTCTTTTTATAAAAGAAAGTGTGCATGTGGCTGAATTTACCCCAGGTTAGGGGTAAGTTGAGTCAGTGTAAGTTGCACCATCTGGGTGTAAACTGACTGTCTAACAGAATCTGAATCAAACATTTAAAAATTTTAAAGGTAATTTACCTCTTTTAAAAATTACTTTAATCAAATTTCCTTTTATAAATAGCCATATTTCTTTACTTAAAGATAAGAACCGAATGAAGTTGCAATTTCAATATCTTTAATTGTTTGCATTTCTAAAACAACATTTTTGAACACCAACGTTGTAACCTTCCCAAAAACAGACTAAACAGAGTTTGTAGAGTAAAATTAAATAAAAACTGAATTAGAATGAATTTCTAAATGAATTAATAAATGTCAATGAAACTAATAAACATTTTAGTTAAAAGGTTCTTGGCATGGTAGTTTTTCTGCAATGTTGAACATGTTAGGCCATTGGGGCCTACATTTGGAAAGATATATATGATTAAGCATCTTCTGCTTCTAAGTTAAAATGCTGGCTCAATTTACCCCACAGCATTTGGCTCACTTTGCCCCATAGCCGCCATTTTGGACAAGCCTAGCTTGCTCACCAATTCAGGCTAATATTTAGCTAAATGATTTGCATGGTTTTATACATTGCTAAATCACCAATATGGATCATACATATTTTTAGACCTGTACAAATTTGCTTTAATGTAACAGCCATTACATCTGTTATGCTAAAATTTTACTTTGACAAGCCAAAAACAGTTTTTAAAGTAAATAGTTGCCTTCCACTCCTCCCATGTGTTTCTCCTTTTCACAATCTGGCGGAAATGATGGGTGGTTCCAAAATATATGGACACATGACAATAAAAGTGTACTGTTGCCACGATAAAGGGGGTGGGTCAACTTACCCACTAGCTCATCTTACCCCACTCTCAGTACAATAAAAGCAGACGACACTGCAAGCCTTACACATTACGGTTACAAATGGTCGCGCCCGCTCTTACATTAAAAATAAGGTGAATACGTGTAACTGTTTGCCTAAGATCTATGACATATTCAGCTTGAGACTCGCGCTCACGCCATACATCCATTTTCGCACGCAGAGGAAAATCGCGAAGCAAAGAGGACACTGACACCGACAGACAAGACAGAGCAGGTTGCTTTTGATATGAAACAAATTCTCAGCTCTCAAATTCTGTCAATTTTATTACGAAATTCAAACAACAAATACCGTTTTGGCGCTCGTAAATGTGACTCGCTTTAGGCCTCAGTTCAAGCGGCGCGTGAACCTATCATATCTTACTCTTTACTTCTAATGAATTAATAGTAAATAAATACGAATAAACATTACAATGTATGTTGAAAGATACAGGACAACTTACCGAAATGTATACGTAATCGATTAATTGTTTTTTTTTAACCGCGGAAAGAGGTCAATAAAACAGCTTGAGAACAATGTCACATAACGTCACATTTACCTCAGGAAAGTCATTTAATGATCATAGCATGTTAGTTGGCTAGAAAAACGAGCTATTGAGAGGAGTATTTTGCTAAATATGTGCATTGCATTACATATTTATTATATTTTACTCATTAAATTATGATAATGTTATATAGCCTAATAAAAAAACATTTATAATTTAAGTTGTTCATTCAGGGCTATCTTTATGTTTACAGCATTATGTGAGAGATTTTTTTTTCTTGAGAAAAATAATATGTAGCTTCTGTACCTAATATTTATCCAAATTGAATTGAATTGAATTGAAATCGTGAAATTTGTGTCAAGCACTAATAAAAACCTATACCAATTATTGTACCATGTAAACATTGTAACATTGTCACAGTGAACAGTTTTGACAATCACTGTACACTTATTGTGATGCAAGGTTTTTTTTACACCCCCCTTCCCTTACTAAAATGTATTACTCCGAGCTAAACTCAAAAGTTGGCAGCCCAGAAATGATGCATATATAATCTAAGAAAGTGAAAAATAAATAAGGAGAGAGAGAGAGCGAGTCATTAATTTCACTAACTTGAGGAAAGAAAAAAAAAACAGCATCTCAACATAAGGACATAACAAACACCTTGATTTATGCACAGATAGTGTCAGTATTCATGCACTGAAACATATGATATATATATATATATATATAGCCTATCTATATAAAACATCAGGATGTTTATCAAGCGAGTCATTTGAGTGCTATACACAAACATCCAATTATATGGGCTATTGCATTCAGAAGGACTAGGCCTTTAACTGGAACTCTTTCTATTTTTGTGTCTCTACTTGTTACGTCAACAAAATATAAATTCAGATCTGAATGCGTTGTGTTGGCCTCCAACATCCTGAAGGCAACACCAAGAAAAATATTGACGTCAAAACTCTGGTAAATGTCAGTTCACGTTAAGGAAAGACGCCTGAGCAGGTGATCTGTTTGTGACGCATGCAGACCATTTTATGAATTACCAATTTAAGAGTTAGTCATGCAAGATACAAAAATGTCTGGCATTCAAATAATGTTCATGGAAATTAACTTCGTATGCAAGCTCCACCAAAGATAAACATATAAAGATGTCACAGACACCAACAATGTCCAAGAAGTGTGCTGCAAAGTGCCTTCTTCATAGTGTTGCTGGCTTCTTGTCTGCACTCTTAAAAATAAAGCTACCAAAAGGGTGTTTTTGCAGCGATGCCATAGAAAAAACATTCTGGGTTCGCCAAAGTGAACAGTTTCAGTGAACAGTTCTTAAAGGATTAGTTCACTTTAAAATAGATAAATAAAGGAACAAAACGCAACTGGCGTGACGATGATGTCGGACGTAGCGTAAGCGTACTGAACTGCGGGAGGCGTTTCACTTTCTGCGTAAGTTGAATACGGAAGGCGGTCTGGTGGAAGCTAGATATTTTACTTTCTAAAGTTTTAAATATGGATATTTTTCTTACAAAACTCCATCGATTCGCTTCAGAAGGCCTTTATTAACCCCCTGGAGCCGTGTGGAGTACGTTTATGATGAATGGATGCACTTTTTTGAGCTTCAAACTCAATGGACCCCGTCACTGCCATTATAAAGCTTGGAAGCATCAGGATATTTATTAATATAACTCTGATTGTGTTCATCAGAAAGAAGAAAGTCATATACAACTAGGATGGCTTGAGGGAGAGTAAATCAAGGGGTAATTTTCATTTTAAAGTGAACTACGCCTTTAAAAGAACCATTTTTTTTCTTAGTGTGAAGAACATTTTAATAATCTGAAGAACCTTTTGTGCAATGGAAAGGTTCCATGGATGTTAAAGGTTCTTCATGGAACCGTAAAAAACCTGTAGTGTGAAGAGTGTGTACTTTTAACAAATGTTTAACAACATGCCCGGTCAGCCTCAGAAGACACCAGACTTTGTACAACCATGGTCTCATGCTAGGAAAATTCAAAAGGCAATAAATGAGTCATCATGTTAATATTTAGCTGACCAGGCATTTTCGAAGGATTTTCAAGGACTTTGGTTAGGTGAACATCAAGATGAATAATCATATATATCATTTTAAGTGTTCTATATTGCATTAACCGTGCAGTTGATACTTTTTTTCAAATGGCTAAAATACATTTATGGCACTAAATATGTATTATATATTTAACATACATATACAGTTGCAAGAAAAAGTATGTGAACCACTTGCAGAATCTGTGAAAATGTGAATAATTTTAACAAAATAAAATAGATCATACATAATGCATTATTTTTTATTTAGTACTGTCCTAAATAAGATGTTTTACATAAAAAAATGTTTACATATAGTCCACAAGACAAAAAAATAGCTGAATTTATTAAAATTACTAGGGATGCACCGAAATTTCGGCCGCCGAAAATTATCGGCCGAAAATTGCATTTTCGGAATTTTCGGTTTTTGGCCGAAAGAGAAAAAAGGCCGAAAATATGAGCCGAAAATATGCCGTCCCGCCCATCCGTGTTCGGCGATCAGGTTTCACTCTCTCGCAGGATGTTTTGTAACTTTGCGAGCGGCTCCGCTTCAAAACGACTGCTCCGTGTTCCGCTCCGCGTGCAGACATGACATTTCTCCAGACTTGTTTCTGTTTGCACTAGCCTGTGCTGTAATATGGTACGGTATAGCCGCGCTGCGGTAAAATGACGCTACCCTCATTCACTGACCCGCTCCTCGCTCTCTGCTCACATGCTCTGATAATAATAGTTTTCTAGGACTATACATTATTTTGATAATTGGTCAAAAAATAAATCTGTTAAATCTGATTTGAACTGAACTGAATGAAGAATAATATATTAATATTAATATATTGATATTAATTAGAGCTGGGGAAAAATGAATCGTAATTAATCGCATCCAAAAAAAAAGTTTGTGTTTACATAATATATGTGTGTGTACTGTATAATTATTATGTATATATAAATACACACACATGCATGTATATATTTAAGAAATATTTGCATGTATATACTGTATATATAATTTATCTTATATATAAATATAATTTTTTTATAAAAAATATAAAAATTTTCTTAAATATATACATGCATGTGTGTGTATTTCTATATAGATAATAATTATACACAGTACACACACATATATTACGTAAACACAAACTTTTATTTTTGGATGCGATTAATCACGATAAATTTTTCCCCAGCACTAATATTAATATATTGATATTTAATATTTTTTGAATATAGGCCTATTTTCTGTCTAATTATTGTGTGTTACTTTAAATAAAAGTGTGGTTATTTTATTTTATTGGCTTGTATTTTTTTAAATTCAGATTCAGTAAAATTATTGAATTTAATTAAAACATCTAATAATAATACAATTATACAAAAAACAAATTTAAAATAAATGAATGATTATTTTAAAAAAGTAATTTTCTGTTTCGGTTTCGGGGGGGGATGGGTCTTCTTGAACAGGATGAAGATGTCCAAATTTTTCTTATTTGAATAGACAGCAATTAAAAGTAATGTGTTACTTAACTAGTTACTTGGGAAAAGTAATCTGATTACGTAACTCACATTACTTGTAATGCGTTACCCCCAACACTGCATTTTTGTCTGAATGCAAGGGTGCAACATGATAACCTGAGTATTTATATGTAATTTATGTCAAATTTTGTTCTATAACACGTATATTTACTTACATTTACATTTGAATAGACAGCATCTAAAACATATACACATGAACTTTACAGACAAAAAAATGTTTATGAATCTTTATCTAATCTATTAATCTATTTTATTCATGGAATCAGTCGGTTGATTCTACAAACCCGATTCCAAAAAAGTTGGGACACTGTACAAATTGTGAATAAAAAAGGAATGCAATAATTTACAAATCTCATAAACTTATATTTTATTCACAATAGAATATAGATAACATATCAAATGTTGAAAGTGAGACATTTTGAAATGTCATGCCAAATATTGGCTCATTTTGGATTTCATGAGAGCTACACATTCCAAAAAAGTTGGGACAGGTAGCAATAAGAGGCCGGAAAAGTTAAATGTACATATAAGGAACAGCTGGAGGACCAATTTGCAACTTATTAGGTCAATTGGCAACATGATTGGGTATAAAAAGAGCCTCTCAGAGTGGCAGTGTGTCTCAGAAGTCAAGATGGGCAGAGGATCACCAATTCCCCCAATGCTGCGGCGAAAAATAGTGGAGTAATATCAGAAAGGAGTTTCTCAGAGAAAAATTGCAAAGAGTTTGAAGTTATCATCATCTACAGTGCATAATATCATCCAAAGATTCAGAGAATCTGGAACAATCTCTGTGCGTAAGGGTCAAGGCCGGAAAACCATACTGGATGCCCGTGATCTTCGGGCCCTTAGACGGCACTGCATCACATACAGGAATGCTACTGTAATGGAAATCACAACATGGGCTCAGGAATACTTCCAGGAAACATTGTCGGTGAACACAATCCACCGTGCCATTCGCCGTTGCCGGCTAAAACTCTATAGGTCAAAAAAGAAGCCATATCTAAACATGATCCAGAAGCGCAGGCGTTTTCTCTGGGCCAAGGCTCATTTAAAATGGACTGTGGCAAAGTGGAAAACTGTTCTGTGGTCAGACGAATCAAAATGTGAAGTTCTTTTTGGAAAACTGGGACGCCATGTCATCCGGACTAAAGAGGACAAGAACAACCCAAGTTGTTATCAGCGCTCAGTTCAGAAGCCTGCATCTCTGATGGTATGGGGTTGCATGAGTGCGTGTGGCATGGGCAGCTTACACATCTGGAAAGACACCATCAATGCTGAAAGGTATATCCAAGTTCTAGAACAACATATGCTCCCATCCAGACGTCGTCTCTTTCAGGGAAGACCTTGCATTTTCCAACATGACAATGCCAGACCACATACTGCATCAATTACAACATCATGGCTGCGTAGAAGGATCCGGGTACTGAAATGGCCAGCCTGCAGTCCAGATCTTTCACCCATAGAAAACATTTGGCGCATCATAAAGAGGAAGATGCGACAAAGAAGACCTAAGACAGTTGAGCAACTAGAAGCCTGTATTAGACAAGAATGGGACAACATTCCTATTCCTAAACTTGAGCAACTTGTCTCCTCAGTCCCCAGACGTTTGCAGACTGTTATAAAAAGAAGAGGGGATGCCACACAGTGGTAAACATGGCCTTGTCCCAACTTTTCTGAGATGTGTGGATGCCATGAAATTTAAAATCAACTTATTTTTCCCTTAAAATGATACATTTTCTCAGTTTAAACATTTGATATGTCATCTATGCTGTATTCTGAATAAAATATTGAAATTTGAAACTTCCACATTGCATTCTGTTTTTATTCACAATTTGTACAGTGTCCCAACTTTTTTGGAATCGGGTTTGTATTTATGATCACAGGTCCATCACAGTTACAAAATATTTCTCATAGGCCTGTTTAAAAAGGTTTTGGACAAACAAATTGTTAGAGTATTTATTACATCTGAATTGTTATTTCAAGCATGATATACATGACCTTCCTAGGTTTAATATCAGACCATCAATCAGAGGAATGTGGTTATGAAAGCAGGAAGTAGATTACTCAATCTCACACGTATTCTACTCAGTGGCGTACAACACATCCACTCTCACATCTGAGGATTTCAAAAGGTGGGAAGTAAACATAAATTTCAAAGGTGGGGGAAAACCCAAAGGAAGAGCTTAAAAAGAGCTATCTCGCTGAAGTCCAACAAATGCTCTTCAGATCTTTCTCTGGATTACCACTCTCTTAACAACACTTTAACACTTTATGCGATACTGGAGCATTTCCAAAGTTCGAAGATGGTAATAAAAATATGTATTTTGGCCTTCGTTACGCTCCTGATGTTTCAGGTGGAGACAGAGGCAGGTGAGTGATTGTGCTTTCAAGGAATATGCAATAGATCTTTTAAAACGCTGTTCTACTGAATGCGTTAATGATCTGTTATTTGACTCGTGCTGTAAAAATGTGCTGCTGAAATGTTGAGCAATTGCTTTAAAATATTTTTTTTTATTATTGCATAACACATTGATTGCATGGACTAGTATCGCTTTAAACATGAAGATCATGTTTCATGATCAAGGGCACAATTGTCGTACAAAAAAAGATGGATCTCATTACCTGTTCAATTATGGGCTTCTCCTAGCTGAATTAATATTAGAAACCCTTGTATTAACAGTCTGTTCAACTAACGCATGTAAAAGTCCTTAATGCTACACTGGATACAATACAGTTCACTATTGTTATTGTCATTTTGGACATTAATGGAACGTTTGACAGAGCCTGTAGATGTGTGAAGACCTGAATAACTCTTTCCCTTTTGTTTCACAGGTAGTTGCTGCCTCAGTTACACAAAACACCCCAGACGCTGTGCAATTCTGAAAGGCTACGATATCCAAGCTGTAACTGGCAGCTGTGATCTTGCAGCTATTATGTAAGTATTTTTATTTTGCATACATGTTTGATGGACTTTATGTAAGTTAGAAATTGTAAAAGCATGGCAAGTATACTTTCATTTACCAGTCAAAAGTTTGGACACACTGCTATTTTTAATGTTTTTGAAAGAAATATTTTATGCTCATCAAGCCTGCATTTATTTGATCAAAAATACAGAAAAAAAACAGTAAATTTGTGAAATATTATTACAATTTATTATAATGGTTTTCTATTTTAATATACTTTAAAATCTAATTTATTTCTGTGATGCAAAGCTGAATTTTCATCAGCCATTACTCCAGTCTCCTCAATGTCACATGATCCTCCAGAAATCATTCTAATGCTGATTTGATACTCAGTTATTATCAGTTATATTCAGTTATTATTAATGGTTTTTTTGTTGTTGTTTTTTTTTTGGAACCTGTGATACTTTTTTTCAGGATTCAATGATAAATAGAAATCTTTTCAATATAAATCTTTACTATCACTTTTTATCAATTTAACACATCCTTGCTGAATAAGAGTATTCATTTCTTTCAAAAAAAAAAAGAAAGGGGAAAAAAAACTATGACCCCAAACTTTTGAACGGTAGTGTATATTGTTACAAAAGATTTCTGTTTTAAATAAATGCTGTTAATTTAAACTTTTTATTCATCAAAGAATCCTGAAAAAACTATCACAGGTTATAAAACATATTAAGCAGCACAACTGTTTCCAACATTGATAATAAATCATCATATTAGAATGATTTCTGTAGGATCATGTGACACTGAAGACTGGAGTAATGATGCTGAAAATTCAGTTTTACATCACAGAAATAAATAATATTTTAAAGTATATTAAATTAGAAAATCATTATTTTAAATTGTAATAATATTTCACAATATTACTGTTTTTTTCTGTATTTTTGATCAAATAAATGCAGGTTTGATGAGTATAAGAGACTTCTTTCAAAAACATAAAAAATAGTTACGTTTCCAAACTTATATGTTTATTATAAATAAACATATTTATTTATATTTATTATAACTTTATTATAATGGTATTATATATATATAATACAAAAAAACATGAGCAAAATCTGTTATTTTATGGTTTTGATGAATTCACCAATTATATGCTATACTATATGTGAATCTATGAAATACGAAAAAACATTTAATGACGTCTCTGATTAGTTTAATATACATTCCCAAGCTTTGTTAATATTGTTATTGAGTTTAAATATCAAACATTATCAATTGCATTTATAACTGACTTTTAAACTTATCAACAATTCTTTCTTTGTATATTTTGGGGGTTGAATTTGCAATGCCACTTGAATAAACTGACCTTGATTTTATAGATATAAGAAAACTGATAATATTGTCTCTGGGAATAGAGTTCATGGTATGTTTTGTCATTGCAGCTTCCACACCGAAAAAGGAAAATCAATCTGTGCTGACCCAGCGCAGCCATGGACTCAAAGAAGAGTCGGGTGCCTAAAGTATGAGAAATTGACTTATCAATCACTAACATAAAAGAATGCAGTCTTATCACATATTGTGTGCTTAAAAAAATTTATTGATGGAAAACATTTTCTGTCCCCTATAGGATGAAAGCAGCAAATGTGAAGAATGTCGGCACTGCCTACATGTTTGTTTGAAACAACAAACACAAGAATGCAAAAAAAAGATGATTTTTTTTAAATATAATTTATATTCTTTATTGGCATTACTTAATAGCACTTTCTTCTACAGAGTATTTATAGAGGGCAAAATATAAGCTACTAAATAACTATGCTATGTATTTTAGACCTTTTGGTGTTCTTTTTGTATTGGTAACTAACTCACTAATTCAGTTCACTGTTTTTTTACTAATTCAAATACCATTTAAATGTTTATTATAAAGAAATAATATATTTAAAGGAATTGTATAAATGTATCTTGAACCCATATTTTGTGGAATGGTGCCTTTGGTTACTCAGTGCTGCCCCCTTCTGGTCAAGTCTTGCCAGGATGACAAAGTAGGAATTTTTTTTCCCTCTGTACAAAATTAAATAAACATTTTATGCAATTTTATATATAAATTGTTTTTATTTTCTGTTACATTTCACTTATTACATTTTCACTTGTTATTTTTTTTACTGTATTTTTTAAATAAAGGTCCTTAATTTCACTCTGAATTTCTGTGATGAACTACAATGAAAATTATTATACTATGGATTTTAGCCCTCTTGGCGGTGTTTAAAAAACGTAGGTTTTTTTTTTACAAAAAATATATTTTAGAGCTCTTTTTATTGAGAGTGGTTAACTCGTTCATTCAATTCACTTTTTTTGTAGGGCTGTACAATAGTGGTTAAACTGATAATCACGATTATTTTGCTCAAAAATGATCATCGATTATTAATCACGATTAATTTCCAGATATTCCAGAAAAAGATAATCCCAGCTAACAATTTATGGTTCCCATGCAGAACGTTCTTTTTGAAGGTTTGTTTTGGATTAGCCAAGAAAGTTTTCTTAACGGAAATAGAATGTTAGTTTTTGGTTTGTAGAACGTTATTCTAACGTAATTTTAACATTCCCCTAAAGTTATTCTGACATTCCCAGAACGTTATTCTAACTCTGACAGATTGTATTACTGTTTATGTCATACTTTTGACTTTTTGTCATGTGTTGTTGGTTTTGGTTTGTAGAACGTTATAGCCTACTAACGTTATTTTAACGTTTCTCTAACTTTATTCTAACGTTATTTTAACTTTCCCCTAACGTTATTCTAACGTTCCCAGAACGTTCCCCTAACCTCTTTACTCCGATATCCTTACCCCGCTGTACGTAATCATCCAATTTATATTAGGTCGCGGGTATGGATGATTACTGATGTACAGCGGGGTAAGGATATCGAGCGGAATGGAAGATGGATGTATGAACGCCTATAATCAGTATTATACAAACCATATTTTGTTTTTATTTGTTTAATTAATAATTAACACCTAATAGGCCTGTAGGTGGCGCATGGACTTAATTTAACCAATTGATAGCTTCATCAAACGGAAAAGCTCCTAATCTTAATTCCAAATGTTACATTTTTATTTTCTATTGTAGCACAGATGTTGCATAAGTGCATTTATTCACTACCATGATCGCAAACAATATGGTCGAGAATACATGTTTGGATTTATTACAGTTTGTCACAGAGAAAAGGTTCACTCGCAGATGTAGTAGCAGCGACCTCGTGAAGGAACACAGACGGGCTGTATGACACTCATTTGAGAAGAATTTCACAGTGATATCGCTAAACTTCAACATACATGTTTGTAGGTGTCATATCATCTGCACTTTTTTTGCAGCCCAGAGGTAGCGCGCATGCATGGTTGGGAAGATTAGCCTAAGTAAAACACTGGGCAGAAAACATATCCTTTTAAGGGAAATGCTCCGTTTGTGGAATTTGTTTATGGATATGATGAGGGCGATTGATATACGCAATTTCCCACGAAAACCATCCTGTCAGGTCTTGAATACAGTAAAAACAGGATTACCACAGTGAATCAGGGTAAGACAAAAACATGTTTTGTAAGAAGGATTGGTGATGTATTGACTCCTTATTTAAATTTTGCTAAGTGTACCTTTATATTAAAAGCTGAGGTTGTTTAGATAGCATGGGAGTGAAACACTGAAATGGTTAACTAAAAACATTTGACTGGTTATATAATATGACTTTCCATGAAATAACACACCATGTGTAATATAAACGCCAAGCACATCATCAAGTTAAAATGAGGGTAGGCTACAATCCTATAAAAAGACTGGACAATCTATACATGTGAAACGATTTTGTTGCATAAAAAAGAGGATTTTTGTCTAATAATTCTTTACCTGCACATTTTGCAAAAGTTAAGAATAGTTGTTTAAAAGAGATGCATATGCTTGAATGGCTTGGATCTAGACCGGCACAGCCAGAATGGTAACCTTTTTGAGCCTGTTTATTACAGATGGTGTCACATTGCTGAAATGCTGCAGATCTTCTCTTATTTCAGCTGCAATGAGCAGCTTTACACTATTGAAAGTGCCTGTTAGTCACTTCCCTCACAATTATCAGTTGCTCAATGTAGTTTAGTAATAGCATATCCTTGTTGAGTAAGTTGTTGTTACAGTGGGCTGCACGACAGCAAACATTTTCTAATCTGCTGTTTTTATTAAAAGGGACCTATTATGCAAATTTCACTTTTCTAAGGTGTTTGAACACAGATGTGTGTCCACAGTGTGTGTAAACAACCAGCCTATAATGGTAAAAATCCACCCAATACTTTTTTTATAATCCCCATCAATCATTATCAATCTCTCATAACGCGCTGTTTCATATTTCCCCTCTACTCCTACATAAGAGTAGGGAAACCCCGCCCATGACTGTTGATGAGCTGCCCTTTTAGCATAGACGCACCCCTGAGTGCGCACAGAGACCACCATTTCTGTTTACTCGCTGTATCAGCTAGTTAGAGTATTACAATGTCTGCACCAAAAAACATTACTAATGTTCGGTTGTTGGATGTACCAACGAACATACAAGTCTCCATAGACTCCCGGCATCCGAGCCACTGAAGACACCATGACTGCTTCACCAACGAGGGTCAGTACAACGCTCGTTTGTGAAGGATGGGTCAATACCAACGCTTCGTGCTCTAACTTCATATCCAGAACAAGTAAGGATGGCTCTTCATATTTTTTGAATGTTTGCAAACTTCCCTTCTGAATGAGCTTTCTAGAATGCTGTACGGCTAATATGGCTAAAGTTACCATAGTCCCTGACTGTATTCACAGAGACTAGAGCTAGTTTTGTCCCAAAAACACTCACCGTCTGTGTAATTCATAAATGCACATTTATTATGCATTGTATATTCAGGTGAAAGACTTTATTTACGCTTTCTGTAAAGATAAGAGAATTGTACAAATAGTGTAATAGATTAACATGACGATGAGTTGAATCAACGTAACTCCACAACAACCAACGTTACATAAATGTATCCACTAACCATTCAGAAACTTCCAGGTGCAGTCGAAAAGTTGCAACCTCTTCCGACTCCGGTTCAAACATGGAAGGCTGCACTCCACAACTGGTTATTTCTGACATTTTGGCTGAGTGAGATTCGCCTGTTTTATTGTTGACAGAGTATCCGAAGCTAGTGTAAAGGGGGGCAGGGAGCAGCAGCTCATTTGCATTTAAAGGGACATACACAAGCAGTGTGTTTTTTCTCACACCCATCAGAGGCAATTTGACAAGCTATAATAAATGATCTGGGGGGTATTTTGAGCTGAAACATCACGTACACATTCTGGGGACACCAGAGATTTATATTACATCTTGTGAAAAGGGGCATAACATGTACCCCTTAAGACAATATCTGTGCACTTAAAGGATAAATTGAGGAAAACATTCCAGGATTTTTCTCCACATGATGGATTTCATTGGCAACTAACGGGGTGAAGGTCGGTACTTCCACCTACGTCACGGACGTGACCTTTCCGATGTGATGGCGTCATACGTCGTGCAAAAGCAGAACACCGAAGTCGAGCATTTGTGGTTAAAAAGTATATACATTTTTATTTTTTTAAGAAAATTACCAATGGCTAGATAAGACCCTATTCCTCGGCTGGGATCGTGCAGAGCCCTTCGAAGCCCTTAGAAACTGCATTGATTTGGACCTTCAACCCATTGGTTGCCATTGAAATCCATTATATAGCGAAAAATCCTGGAATGTTTCGACTGAAGAAAGAAAGACATGAACATCTTGGATGAGATGGGGGTGAGTAAATTATCAGGAAATTTTCATTTTGAAGTGAACTAATCCTTTAAGGATCTAAAAGTGCATCTAATGCAGATTTTCACAGCACCAGTAAAGAAAAGGGGGTTTTATTCAACACTTCCTTATCCTCCACCAGTTTTAGTTCTCAACCAAAAGTTTAGTTTTTTTCAGTGGATTTCATAAAAGCAAACTTCACTCATCTGCTATTTTCCTTAAAGGGATAGTTCACCCCAAAATTTACATTTTGTCATAATTTACTCATGAGTTTCACAATGTTGAACACAAATGAAGATATTTTAAAGAATGTTGGTAACAAGACAGTTGATAATAGCCATTGACTTCCATAGTATTTTTTTTTTCCTTCTGTGGAAGTCAGTGGCTACTGTCAACTGTTTGATTACCATCATTCTTTAAAATATCTTCTTTTGTGTTCAACAGAATAAAGAAACTCATGAGTAAATGGACAACATTTTCATTTTTGGGTGAACTTTAAGACATAAAAGTTGTGCTCTTTACTTTAGAACAACTGAAAATGGTTGTGTTTTTTTGCACACATGACTACTTAAAGACCACAAAGAAAAAGAAAACAAGGGAATTTTTATTCACCACTTCCTCCTTCTACACCGGTTTTGTTTAAAAGTCAGCCAAAAGTCTTTTTTCATTCCAGATTGCACCTTCAACACAGTCAACAAGGTAGGCATATCTGTTTAAAGTAGGTCATGCTGTGTGTAACAGTACACACTGATTACAAGGGCACAAAAAGGTTATTCTTATTATTATTTAAATTATTTATTGTTATTATTTAGAATAATTATGTATGTATTATAAAATACATTATTTAACACACTAAACAACATAGTCTGAAAAATGAAAAATAAAACCAGAAGAAAAAGACAAAAAAGAGGGAAAGTATTATCTTTTGTTTTCACACTTGCAAATTCAAAATCCATAATATTTGGGGATGTAGTCTCAGGGCATTACACTTCTCCATAAAATTTATTTTTATATAAGCATTAAAGGCTTTTTAGTGATTTCTAATAAAAATAAATTACATGTTGGTATACATTTTGCACATTTTTGTCCGCATGCATGCAGAACAGAAGTTCACAACATACTCCAATGTCCATTACCTTTGATAGTAACTTTCCATGGGTTAAGTGTACATGTTATTTTTTATTGCATAATTATAATTTAGTACAAAACAGATAATACAGGACAAAGAACAAGAACAAATTTTTTTTTTATTACAATTCACATTCTAATACGGGATGTTTTCAAAGCATTTTTATTGGAGGACATTTTTTGAAGTGATGGCAATAATAGTAAATGACAATCATAAGCAAATACTTTGTAGTTTTAAGGTAATTTAAGGTATTTTGCTTTGTGAATATGGTATTTACCAATCATACAAATACTGTTTATTGTCAGAAACATCAGAGTGAAAAAGAACCTTACCAACGGACAGCTGGTGAAACACAAGAAGTAGGAAGCTGAAATTTGAAGCCAAAGTGTTTAGTAGGCTATAAGTAGAATAGTTGTGAAAGAGATTTTCCTCCTCTTGGCAAAAATAGCAGATTGGGGAAACATTTCGGTTAAATTTACTTAAATATTTATTACTGCTGGGGAGTATTCGCATCTTCCCACAGGAGAAGAAGCAAGCAGGAGGAATTACTCCAGGAGAAACTACTGACATACTATTGTAAACATGGAGTTTGAGGAAGAACCTTGCAGAATAAGAGATGAAGATACAGAGGAACAAACAGGTTGGTGTTTTCCTTCATTTGCTTTAAAGGGGACCTATTATGCAAACTTTTACATGGTGCTTGCACATAAATGTGTGTCGGCAGTGTGTGTACACAACCACCCTATAATGGTAAAAATCCACCCACTCCTCTTTTTTAATCCCCATAAATCATAAGCAGTTTCTGAGAACAAGCCAATTGCAGATTCTACCTTTTGTGACATCACAAAATGCCTAGGCCCCGCCCACAACTGCTGACAGACTCTGCCCTATTAGCATTAACCCCGCCCTCAGTGAGCTGTACACAGTCTGCCATTGTCTATTTCTGGAGTAGCTGTAGTAGTGATAAGAAAAATGTCTCCGTTTAGTACTAAGAAAGCCAGGTGTGTTGTTGTTGGATGTAAGAGTGAGCATAAGACTCTTCATTTATTCCCAGCAAAATTGCAAAATAATTACGAAATAACACTTATTTAGTCATACTAATCAACTGGTAGGCCTATGTTAGCACCTATTAAAAATAAGAAAATCAAAATTGTATTTCGTTCATTTTGTGTGTGCGGGGCACCAGACAACCCTTACAAAAAAGAAATATACTTCAAGTTTAATTCATCAAGTATACTTAAGTGAAGTTCAAGTATATTTTTAAGTATACTTTATGTAGTAAGTATACTAATATCAATGTACTAGTAGTAAACTTGTAAGTGTACTATTTCAATACTGCTTGGGACTAAATTGGCCCACTTTTTAGTATATAAAAGTATACGTTCAAGTGTACTATAAGTGTAGTAAACTTTAAGTGTACAACTAGTTCACAACTACATTTCTCATTTGTACTGCATTTGTACTACAAGTAACCTTATAAGTATACTAGTAGTTTACATTTTTTTGGTTTATGAAAGTACACTTTGAATAGTAAACTCAGTAAACTACTAGTTTAGTAGTTTTATACTTCAAATATACTTGTAAATTTTCTTTAAAGGTGCAGTGTAAATTTTAGCGGCATCTAGCGGTGAGGTTGCGAATTGCAACCGCTCACCCCTCCTTTTTGAAGCACAGAGAGAAGCTACGGTGGCCGACACAGGACAGAGATGTCGTCGTCTGAGACAGCAGAGAGTAGCTAGTGCTCTGTAGAGCAGTTTGTCTGTTTAGGACTACTGTAGAAACATGGTGGTGTAAAATGGAGACTTCACTGTAAGGGGACCTGCTGTGTATGTAGATAGAAATGGCTCATTCTAAGGTAATAAAAACATAATGGTTCATTATGTAAGGTCTTAATATACACCTCTAAAAACATAGTTATGTATATTATATTGCATTTCTGACAATAGATCCTCATAAATATTACACACTGCACCTTTAAGTGAATATAACATTACTCTGGTAAACTCTAAGGTCTTCATGACAACCCGTCAAAATAAAAGTTTGAAGAAAACTTGAAGAAATTATAACAGAAATATAGCACTATTGCACAGTAGAGTATACTTCGAGTAATAATAATAATAATAGTAATAATACAGTTTATTAAAACACACAGAAACTCAAATGTCTTCATTAAATCCCACCAAATAAAAGTTCGGTCAAATAAAAAAAATTATTTGATTACATTTTAAGATTAATTTGTTCGTTTTATAAATTGATTTGATTAACACCATTTTTTAAAGTAAATTTGTACTTGTCCTTACAATGTTTTTATATTCTCTGTACTGCTGACAGTAAAATAAACCACAACAAAGGTTCAGTGGGGAAAACCGTGATATACTGTGAAACTGCAAGAATCTTAAAGGGGGGTAACACACACAGTTTCAGCCAATCTCATGTTAATCTTGAGTACCTACGGAGTAGTATTAAATCCTTCATATCTCAAAAAAGTATTTAGTTTTATTAGATTTATAAAAGACAGATAAGTTGTATCGACTCTTTACGAAAAAAGCCAAGCTCTGGGAGGCGTGCCGTGTGTGGAGCTAAAGAGTCACGTGCGCACGCGCACACACACACACAACACACCATCGCATCATGGACTCTCTATTCTTTCCGTTTAAATCACAAAATAAAATGTGTCCCTGCTCTTGATACAGAATTACTGATTAACACCTTTGGTTTTAATGAGAAAAAAAACTATACAATGGTGGATTCAAACCCAGAACCAAACCTAAGACATGCTCGCCGGACAAACGCTCTACCGGTGGACCGCAAATCTATGTGAAGAGTGTCGGGACTGACAATATTGTATTATGCTATAGTTAGGAGATGTAACGTTAAGGATGAAACTATCACGTTAAACATGACTTCTCATGACTTCCCCCACTCACCCACTTTTTAAAACAAAGTTACGCCACTGCATCGCATTATGGATAACTTTTGATTCACTATACGTTCGTGTTGTTTACATTATATGCACTTGCACGCCGATTGCCAACAAAACAGACATTTGATGCAGTTTCACTCACTGCCTGCAACGATCTGCAAATCCAACGGGCCTTGTTTATAAAACATTCGTCACCGAAAATGCCAGGAACACACTGCATCCACTGTTCCCTTAACGCTGGGTTCTTTGGGAAGCTGAACAAGGTTAACTTTCCCTCTCAACCAAAAACACACTTCTTTGGTGACACTGTTAAAAAATCCTTCTCGACTTGCGTGCTCTCTCCTGCTCTGGTTGGTTGGTGTGTGTGCGCGTGCTTTATGGGGAGAAGTGTACATACAAGGATTTTACGCCCTTTATGACTTCATACAGGGCCATACTCGAAAAAACTTTTCGAAACTTGTGAGAAACCTTGTGTGTAAACTTTTTGAATTGGAGGGTAAATTGTACTTATTTTGTCTTCTGGGAAACATGTAGTTATTAGCTTCTGAAGGGCAGTAGGCCTACTAAATGGAAAAAAATATGACCTTTAAACAAAATAAGAAAAATGTACACATCATCCTGTTCAATTCTCAGAAAAGAAGTCAGAATTTTGGGCTATAATCTCGCAATTGCAAGGAAAAAAGTCAGAATTGTGAGATAAAAAGTTTAAGGTTTGAGGACACGCAACAGGAACGAGCACAATTGATAATGGAAGGCGAGCAGATTCACACACTGATGAGTCGATGAATTGATTTATCCACATTTTTATGTGCTTTCATTTATAGAGATTTTTAGATGGATGCCGAGGCTTTTTAGGTCGGGTAAAATCTGTGATCTCTGACCCAGTTTGTTCGCTGGCTTCCATCGCAGCAATACGCGGTGTTTTCTGGTAACTGGCAACCTGTGCTGTTGAAATACTATTGGGTAAACTGGCAGCCTGCAGTATCGCACAGACCTGAACGCACATTTCAAAGTAGAATTAAAGCTGCAAGCAGCGATGAAAGGGCCCTCGCACCCGGGAGCACCACCACCCGGTGGCCTCAGGAAAACAGCGAATAGCGGGCGGCATGCATTTAAGTGGGTAAATATAGAAGAGAAATGGCAAAGTCAGTTCAATGTGCCACACTTCCTGCTGCCAGCAGGTGGTGCTTTGACTATATCCGGAATATTGGCATGTAGATGTCTTTAGGCCTGGACTATTATCAAACATGTGAAGTTTGGGGCAGATCGGGCATTGTATGCCTGAGTTACAACAACTTCCTGTTTCGTGGCGTAAATCACATACATTAGCACTTAGCCACGTGTTGCTTGATTTAATGTGTTTCTAGCATGTTTGGGACTTCTTGGCATATTTTAATGTGTTTCTGGGAGTGAATTACAGTGTAAAGCATGCCATTTCCTGTTGCCAGCAGGTGGCGCTTTGACTATAACTGAATATTGCCATGTAGATGTCTTCAGGCCAGGACTATTATCAAACATGTGAAGTTTGGGGCGTATCGGACATTGTATGCCTGACTTACAACAGCTTCCTGTGTCATGGCGAAACATCGAACTTTGACAGGCCGCCACGGACACGCCCTTCAGCGAAAACTCAAGATCTTCACAATTTAACATCACCAAGGCCTTAAGATTAGACTGACCAAACATGATGTTGTTCTGGTTAAATCTCAATGAGGATACTCATCACAGTGTAAAACATGCCATTTCCTGTTGCCAGTAGGTGGCGCTATGACTGTAACTGAATATTGGCGTGTAGATGTCTTCGGGCCAGGACTCTAATAATACATGTGAAGTTTGGGGCAGATCGGAAATTGTATGACCAAGTTACAACAACTTCCTGTTTTATGGCGAAACATTGAAACTTTGTGAGGCCGCCACGGACACGCCCTTCAGGGAAAACTCAAGATCTTCGCAATTTAACGTCGCAAAGGCCTTTAGATTAGACTGTGCAAATATGATGTTGATCTGATTAAATCTCTAGGAGGAGTTCGTTAAAGTACAACGTCTGGAAATGGCAAAATTTGCAACAATTTTGCAAAGAAAATTCAAAATATCTCACTTCCTGTTGGTTTTCAGATTTCGTACTAGGAGACTTTTTTGTAGGTATTGGGCTTGTACATGTGTGTACCGAATTTCACACCTGTACGTGAAACGTAGCGGGAGGGGCACTTCGTTGAAATGTTGTAGGTGGCGCTATCGAGCCATTTTGCCACGCCTAATTCTGAAACCCATATCAGACGTAAATTTTCACCACTTTTGACGTGTGTGCAAAGTTTCATGAGTTTTCGAGCATGTTTAGGCCATCAAAAATGCGATTCATTTGGGAGAAGAATAATAATAGGCTGAGCAATCTGGCTGTAGCGCTGCTTTTCAGCGAAACGAGTATGAGCTTGTTTCCTAAATATCTGCAAACATAGTATGGTATTTTTATGCTTTAGAGTCAAAAACTTACATACAGCACCTTTAAATAAAATAAATGACATTAAAATTCAAAGTAATCACTTTGGTAATCTAAAATACTTTTCGGATGTAACTGTAATTTGATTACCACCCATTTAAAATGTAACTGTAATGAAATGCAGTTACTCAAATTTTGTATTTTAAATACGTAACTAAGTTACATGTATTTCGTTTCTCCCCGACCCTGGTGCTCAGTCATACAATACTACAATTATATAAATTATTTAATGAATATTGCCTATATTTTTATTCTACTCTTTAATTTAATAAATAAAAATGTTTACAAATTAGAAACATTTATGGCCCCACCATCTTCATATTTTTGTACAATTCAACCTCTAGTAATGATGAATAATTTTTTAACTGACGTCTTTTATCCATGTGAAGTGCACATCTTTTACTGGCTGATCTACAAGCACGTTAGGAACTAGGAAGTGACGCTGATAGTGTGCGTGCGTGCCGTTTCACCCACCAGTGCTGGCGACCGAGCGCGTGGTGAGCATTCAGGACACTAAAATTCGCTTTTACAAGTAAGTACTAACATCGAAACAACACACATAAGAAAGAAACATTCATTTACAGGCCCAGTTTTCTCATTTAAAAGTAAGAATGTTGCTTTTCAATCTTACCAAAAGATTCAATCCATCTTTTATAAATTATCAGGGTGGCCTGCAATGACAGCTCGATGATTCATGGACTGGCAATGAACTTCATGCCATGCTTATGAGTTTATTGTTGTTTAATGCTCTTTGCGCTATTATTAAAACCAGAAAGATCCTTAGACCGTCACCTTGGTGATGATTTTTATGTAGGCGGAAATATGCGGACTTTACCTAAAATTGTAAATGGGTATTAACAATAATATAAAGGTCTATCTTGGCATAACATGATCTGAATTGAACATTAATTTGTGCTTAGGTTTGTGTTCTATTAATTATTTCTCTAGAACATAAAGTAAGGAGGAATTTGATCATTTCTGCGCCACGAGCACATGGACAGGAAGTGCTAATAATCTTTGACCTTCAAGTGTTCTATAAAGAGTAATAACTATATTCGCCTTATATTCTTATATTAACTACTTTCCAGACAGTGAAAATAAATAATTATATTGATATTCATCCTTGCATATGCTGTGATATGGAACTTCCTTGTAACCTTGTATTCTGGAGATGAGAATAACATTAAAACATATTTTCTAATTTTGTTAGTTCTCAGTGCTCTGCAAGAAGTGGTTTATAACCTGATTTACAATGGTAATCCTTATAAATCAGCCTCCATATCAATGTCTGATGCTGGCTGTGACTCTCATATGTCTTGAACGATAATATCTTTATGCTTCTATGTCTAATTGAGCTTAAACTGCATTTATGCTTGCAGGGATCAACAATGAGGTGTTTTTTTCTTCATCTGCTCATTGGGCTGACATGTTAATATCATATTGGACACCTTTGCTGGAAGAATAAATACATCAGACATTGAATAGAGAGTAGATTGGAGAAGAAGAAAAAAATCAAATTTACTTTATACTTTTTTATAATTCTTTTTCTGTTTGAGGTTGTTGAAACATGTTAAATGCTGTTTTGTGCTCAATAACCTTGAAATATCATTGCAGATAGGCAAAGGTTGGGTTGGGTTTGGCTTAAAATTTATTTAGCAATGTCCTGACTCATTCATTGGCCCTCTAGCGTTTTTGTGTCCAGCGAGTCTTAACTGATAAAGTCTGTCCTGTGATACTACATGCAGTTGTAGTGTTGTAAAACTAAAAAGTGGCGCCAATTGTGCCTGTTGGTGGTTGCAGTAGTAGAAAGTTATCCTAACCACACGCAACTACTTCCTCTAATGCAACCCTTTATTTTTGTCTTTCACACAACTGTAGATTCAGTTGAATGCAGAAAAGGGATATAATAAACCTCAGACAGGAAGTATGTCCTGCAACTAGTGTTGCCCCCGACTAAAGATTTTTCTTGTTGACTAGTAGTCATTTATTTAAGCTATTAGTCGACTAATCGCATGTTTATGTTATAAATTACTTAAATATATACTTGGGGTGGAATACCTATAGCCTATTCGTCACTCAAACAGACGCATAAAGCTTGCCGCAAAGCACCGGCAAAAGTAAGCCTAGATTATGAATGCGTCAGAAAAAAATAGCAAGGAGACATTTTAATTATGCATTAATAAACTAGTGTTTTCCGAGTCAGTGTCGTCTGCAAAGATGAAGTTGATGATGCTGACTGTCGTCTCCGTAGTATAGATGCGCCTTTAGAGGGAAATGCATCTTTGTTTTTCATTTTGAATTGGTTTGTTTAAAAGTAGACATTTTTAAGCTTTCTATAGATATATTTCTCATGTCTGTGAGGCAAGTAGCCTACGCTGAGTTTCGGTTCATTTTTGTGACGCGCTCCAGTTCACAGAGACTGAGATGGCAGAAAGCACATCCTGTTGGTTTTCTTTATTTTAGTTTTTGTTATTGTGAATTTACACAAATAAAAGTAGACCCTTTACAGTTTCAAATGCATTACTGTATTCTGTATGAACAAAAACGACAGAGTATTTTAAGTTGTTTCCGCTGTTATCAGGAAAAATGCAAGTGATCACGCTGGCGCCTCCATGTTATGCAGTAAGCGTGCTAATACTTTAGCTTCCACACTTTGCACAAACACTTGGATATGTCCCTAATAATAGCGTACATTTATCTAGGTTAATGTTAGAGTTATGTTAAGTTGCTTTTACTTACATCAAATGATAATCCATATTTGATTTCCTGACTGACATACTGTTACTACCACAAGAACCTGCCGTTAATGATCTGTCCCTCACGGACTGCGTGACTTCACTTCCTGTGGTTTTTTTTTCTGCGACTAGCTGACTAATAAAATTTTCGTTGACCGTTGGGGGCAGCCCTACCTGCATCACAGGTATTTTTTCACTATTTATAAAGCCACTAGTTGTTACAAAGATTGTCTCAAGACATTTGTGTCGTAACCTCTGGCTCTAATAAGGTTTTTCTGTCATTGCTTGTTTATCTGGATAGATGCTGTTAAATATATACAAGTTTAAACCATAAACCAATGCGCGCGCACAAAAATCTATTTTCTTTTGCATTTCTCCTCTGCCCTAATCTAGCTGTATAAGAAACCTGGCATTGTATACTATGAATATTGTTGGCTTTGTGACAAATTGCTTGTGTTCCTCTGTTGTAGGTCGCTAAAAGCATCTGCTAAATGCGTAAATGTAAAGGTATATTATTAGTGGTCGACCAATAGTGGATTTTACAGATAACCGATTAATCAACCGATAGTTTTTAAAATTGATACTGAATGAAAACAAACATATCACATAAAATAGTGCTGAACTTTATTACAAAATTGAAAAAAAGTACTGAACCATGAAAATATACTGTACTTTTTAAATAAAAAAATAATAAATGAATTAATCCTTGGTCATTATTTATAGTGCAGTAACTAATGTTAAGAGATACAACTTTAAAGTGTAAAAATCTATTAGTAAATGTTGAAATTAACAATGAACAATACTTTTATTAACGTTTAAGTTAATGCTACAAGTGGAATCTTATTGTAAAGTGTTACCATTTCATATAAAGGTATAAGATACAAGATGGCCATCCTTAAATATCTCCACAAAGGAAATTAGACATGTATATTATATATACTCTCACACTTTATTTGCTTTTTTTTGGTTAGAACACTTGATTATCTAATCAAAATAGCAAAATATGTTAAAAGAACTAAAAATCAAATGCGTTTGAATTGTTTGTTTCTGTCGGCTGCATGAACATATCAGTTTGCTTTCTCATGTCACTAACTTTATATATGCAGCTTTGCTGCATAACGAATGCATAAAAGTGACCAGCTGGATATAAACTAATGCAAATAGATGGTGACATTAAACATTTGGGTCAGACTTGAGTGTATTTTTTCACAGTTTAACTGATTGAGGTTGGTTGCTAATGTTAGCATCCTCTCGGCCTCCATGGCAAACATACTGTTTTTCTCCACTAATGCAGCATCTAGTCAACAAATTAATTACTTTATAATATGAAAACGCGTACGGTAGTGTACTGTATAACATACCGTTTCATTGTCCGTTTTAAATCCGCATCTGAAGTGTGCCGCTCCGTGTAGCACACAGCCTCGCGTCAAAACAAACTCCACGAGGCGTCAGTGATAGTTTTTATTTGGCCTGCTATATAATGCCAGCAGACCCTTCTCAGAGCTCTTGTACTATGTAATGACAGCAGACCTTTCTCAGCCACTCCAGCAATGGACACATCCTGGAAAAACCATCGGTATGGATTTTTGCCAATAACCGATTGTTCCAGCAATCAGCTATTAGTGCAGATTAATCAGGAAAACTGATCAATCGGTTGACCTCTAATTTTTTGTATTTTTCCCTTTGTATTTGTCACTCTTCCTTTGTTTAGTGTAAATGTGTTAGTAGTGGGCCACTAGATTTAAACTACACAGTAATTCACAGTTAGTAAACTTCACGTTATCAACATTATATAATCGGCATATTGATTCCTATCACTGATTTAACTAGCTCTGGAGCCGCTGTAGAGGGCGGCTCTGGGTTTTGGATGCAGTTCAACGAATCAAAAGACTTGGCCTTTTTTCAGTGGACAAAACATTTTTGGACTTTGAACAAGAAGGGCTGTGTTTATGAATTCAGAGACTTTAAAAAGAGCTCTTTGTCTGAACTTGTGAGAAACTTTGTTGCTAAAGATATGTTATATCTCTTTCATTTCAGATTCCATGGCAGGAACAA
This sequence comes from Coreius guichenoti, assembly GCA_039654105.1. Taxonomy (NCBI): domain Eukaryota; kingdom Metazoa; phylum Chordata; class Actinopteri; order Cypriniformes; family Gobionidae; genus Coreius; species Coreius guichenoti. The sequence goes on from CM077189.1 coordinate 23,608,134, forward strand.
TTGATCAAGCCAAAATGAAGTTTTCGAGAATAGTAAGTTCTGTTTTGGACAACTTTGTCGTCTTTAAATATTGACTTTGTATGTATTTCTCTGGAATTTGCAGCCTACTTATTTTCCCCCTGTTAACAGGTAAACAGTCGCTCATACACCCGGTTCAATCAATCTCAGAATCCTGATGGAGAGGGCAGCCGTGTGGAAGTGAAGCTCTCTGTGGAAGGTGAGGAGGAGGAAATGGATGGTACAGAACAAGGACACGTGCAACGTGACGCCTACATTAGATCCAGTCGTTCTGGGCCACTGAACAAGTGGAGGATTCTAGTTTTCGGAGGTGTAATTCTGGTTTTCTTCTGTGTGGGTGAGTGTTGTAGTTTCAGTTCTTTACTATATCCAAATGTCATTAAATATCATTCAGTTATTTTTGAAGAATAATAAACTATGAAATCCATTTAAATCTTTCCCAAATTTTGTTCCATTTTTTCCTAAGTTCTTTTTTTTTTTTCCCATTTGAATTTTAATGGTTTAATTAAATTTGAACAATCAAAAAGAATGTCTAATCAATTGAATTAATAAAACTTTAAAAATGTAACATTAAAATGTATTAAAATTGTATTAAAATAATTGTTCCCTATGAAATGATTTATGTTATCCTGTTTTATGATTTTTAATACAAATTTATTATCAAAAACAATAGTAATCAAATAATTCATAACTTTTATCAGTCATTTTGTGGTTTAACTCTTTCACACATAAGTTTAAAATATTCCAATTAAGTGTGAGTTTTTCTCTAGTACGTGTGTATTTAAATATCTGAAACCTAAAATAAACATTGTGGTTAAACACTAAACAGTTGTAATGTTTGACAAGCACTGAAGGCATTTGTCGCTGCTAGAGCAGATTTGAATTTAGCAGTTGATCACATGACGTACACCGCATCATAGCAATAAGTTATTATTAGGAGATGTTCTCAGTTTTTCCTTAGGACTCAAATGAGAAACGACGATCTTTTTTTCTTTTTTTTTTTCTTGTGCCAGGTTTACTCATTGGATACTCTGTCCACCGTAAGTCTGAGTCGCCTTCCTGCCCTTCGTCTGCCCTTCCAATTCAAGAGGATCCACTGATTTATGAACCTTCTGCACCCTCTCTGGATTGGAGTGACCTTGTTAAACTTCTGAACGATAAACTGTCATCTAAAGCCATTAAAGATAAATTAAGGTATCTGTAAATAATTTAATATTATTGACCATTGTCAGTTTAAACGTTAACACAATTGTAAATGTACAGCCTTTTTAAAATCTAAACGTTATTGTTCTTTTCTGACTTTCTGTTGTTCTTCCGTCAAGCGGGTATTCCCAGAGGAACCTCAATGCAGGATCATCTGAGGATAACATGTTAGGTGACAATATCCATAATCTTTTCACGAAACTGAATATGGACCCCTGGGTTGATGAGCACTATGTGAAGCTACAGTATCCTAACAGGTCAGTATGCACTCCAGAAACACTGTATGATTAAAAGTAACCACTCTGCAACCACCAAGAACACCCTGGAAACTGCATAGCTACACACTAAGTAAAATTGTAAAACCTTAGCAAGCACATTACAGCAAACTAAAACCATTCAAATACCCTAGCAACTGCATAGCAGCACGCTAAACAAGCGCATAACACAAACAAATCTTTCTGAACACAGTAAAAACCACATAACAACATGCTTACAAATACAATACATGCTAAAAACCTGTTAGAACACAAAAAAAAACACACTGAACACTCACCTTTCAGAGGTGAGAATGTGCTGGTTTGTGTTTGTATGTATAACTCAATATGCAATATCTGTATGCAGATTTATCACATTAATGATAAACTAAATGCTGAAAATCATCTGCTAATGTCTATTGGATAAAGATATAAATATTCATACATGTGAATAACTAGGTTGTAAATGCACCGTTGACTTGCTTTCGAGTTGTCGCTGACCTGATTTGACCATTCCAATATGGCAGACGGCTTGCGTATAGCAGCCCATAGAAATAGACACTTGTATATCTATGGTAAAACTGCATAGTAATATGTTAACATGCACACAAACTAAAAACCCCTCTGATCACAGAAACAGTGTAATAACACACTAACAAATGCATAACATGTTAAAACCTTTCTGAACAAATAAAAACTGCATAGCAACATGCTAACAAGCGCACAACTTGCTAAAACATCTCTGAGCACAGTAAAAAACCACATAGCAACACGTTAAAAACCACTTGGAACACCTTAGTAACCGCAGTCATAGTTTTTCTATCTTCCTTTGGTTGCGCTGTTTGTAATCTGGACTGTTTTTAACCCTAAAAGCACCAATCCAAACAAAGTGTGGTTTGGTTCAGACGAGATCGGAAGTCCAAAGGGGTTCCTGGCTTACAGTGAAACAGGCCGTAAAGAGGTGAGCCTTCCTCTTCCTCTGCAGGAAACACTTGACTTTCTGTCTTTTCTCTTTATTTTTTATTTTTTTATTTTATTTTTATTTGGCATGCCTTTGTCATTCAGCTAAGTCATTAGCTGTCCCATGATTTGCATTCTCAATTTTCTTAAACAATTATATTCACAGGGCAGAGTAGTGTACGCCAACTATGGTGAGCTTGCTGACCTGCAGACTGTGAGCGGAGAATACAATGTGAATCTAAATGGGTCTGTCGTACTGATGAGAACTGGAAAAATCAGCATGGCACAGAAGGTGACACATGAGGAGCAGACCAATATGTTAATTTTCTTTCTGAACTATTAGTGAACTATTAGTATTCCAAGTCTATTAAGACTTTTTGCTAGTGCTGATCAAAATATGTTTTTCACTATTTTAGGTTATGAATGCCGCTAAGATGGGTGCAGTAGCAGCTCTGATCTACCCAGACCCAGCTGACTATAAAAAAATGTCTGAGGATACTGAGCTCTATGGTCATGTAAGTTATGCAGAAGAATGAAATTCATATGGTTGTGTTGACTGTTTTGCTATTATAACTTATTTTAATTTAAATAAATATTTTTTTTTTCAAATTGAAAGACTACAATTAATTTATTTTATAATAAAAGTTTTTTAGATTATGGCAAAGGCAATCTAAATTGCCTGTTAAATGTTGACTTGTACGATACATTAAAAATCAGTAAGAGTGATGGTTTGAACCAGCAGAACCATGTGTCCACCAAAGCCAGCTGAAAACGCCTTGCTGTGAGCACTTAAGAGCGTTTTGGCAGGTTTTTTTTTTTTTTCCCTCCCTCAGTTGAGACTCGTTGCTTGCTATGATACGGAATATCCGTGGAAGTTTTACTAGTATCTAATTTCACAGATTGTTTGTTTCTGTATTGATTCTATATAAAAATTTAGATACAATGTAAAGTGTTTGATCTGGCTCTTGTTTTAAATGATTTTGTTCCATTATTATGCTTGTTGTCGTCTGTTGTACAAGCAGAATGTGGCAGTTGGTCGGTGATGTATTTGTCCCACCCCTCCTCCACTGTGATTGGACGGCTGGTTAAAAAGTGACAGTGATGAGTGCTGCGTTTTACTCAAAGTTGAACATTCTTCAACTCTCGGCGACCTGTAAAATACACCGAGCACTCAGCACGTAAAGTAGACGCTCCGTTCCTTATGCTCGTGGCGTTGTAAAAACACTGCGCTCCCATTGAAAACAATTGGAAAAATACGCCAGCCGCTTGGAAAAAAAAAAACTCTTTGGTGGACACACGTTGTTGTTGATGATGATGTTGATGATGTTGATGATGTTGATGATGTTGATGATGTTGATGATGTTGATGATGTTGATGATGTTGATGATTCATTCTGGTCATTAACTACAGGTCCACCTAGGATCAGGTGATCCTTACACCCCAGGATTCCCATCCTTTAATCACACACAGTTTCCTCCTGCCAAGTCCTCTGGTCTTCCAGGAATTCTCGCCCAGACGATTACTACTAAAATGGCACGCAAAATCTTTGAGTACGTTATAGTTTTGGTTTACCTTGATAATTTTTTTTTTTTTATCATTGTCAAGAAACATCAAAATGAATTGGTATTCTTGAATTTCTCACAGGAAAATGGGCGGAAGCAGCGCTCCTGAAAACTTTAAGGGTACCTTCTCCAGTTACAAGTTGGGAAATGAAACTGACAAAGTAGCTGTAGCTGTCAATAATAACCTTGTCGACACCAAGATCCATAACGTGTTTGGAGTCATCAAAGGATACGTGGACCCTGGTGAGTTTCTACATTTTGCTTCAATAAGTCTATAGATCTGAACGTCTTTGGTCTCACTGTGGTTGTCTGAATCTGTCAGATCGTTATGTCGTGATTGGAGCGCAGAGGGACTTCTTGAGCTGGGGATATGCAAAGTCTGCAGTTGGCACTACTCTTCTGATGGAGCTTGCAAGGGTTTTCACAGAGTTGAAGAAAGGTATGTTCTTGTCTACCTGTGTTCAAATGCAGTCGGTGTATTGTTGTGGCATGCGTTCACTCCTTGTCCTCTTCACCTTAGATGGTTTCAAACCCAAAAGAAGCATTGTGTTTGCCAGCTGGACCGCAGGGGATTTTGGTAACGTCGGAATTACTGAATGGCTTGAGGTTTGTGTGCCAATGTCATCTGTGCTTGGCTACGATAATTGTAAGCAGTTTGTTTTAAAACACAGTTATGGTTTTGTAACATGTTGTTTCTTATGTGTTAAACAGGGATACTGGGCATCACTGGACAGGAAAGCCTTTACTTACATCAGTTTGGATGGGGTTGTTACTGGTACGTTTACTCTGTGCAAATGATCAAAGTTTATTATAGGCTTTTGTACACCCAATTATAATTTTTGTTTTTTAAACGACAAATGAGTCTACTAGGGTTGTCACGATACCGTAGTAATGTGTTACAGTACCAAGTATCATTTTCTGTAGAGACAGAATGTCATTACTGTTTTATTGTATTAACTCTTCACTGTTTACACATAGAGATTATTATTATCAGCGGTCCAAGCACTAAAGGTGCTGGAACCCTTTTATGTTTGTACTGATCCTTTTTCCTCTTTTGAAGCTTCTGCTTCCTCTTTTTTTACTTATCTACAAAATTTATAGAAAGGCTGCAAATATTTTTTTATATATATATATATATATATATATATATATATATATATATATATATATATATATATATATATATATATATATATATGCAGCTTGTCAGTGAAGCATGGCTCTGTGATCAATAGTAAATGCTGCTCCATCTGAAAGCACTGCAAGTTTGAGTAGCTTATAACGTGCATTTGAAAAACCAACATGCGTCAAACATCTTTCCAACATGAGAAGCATTTATGACATTCTTGTCCAACAAAAGACATTTAATAACGTTTCTACTCCAAACTCACTTCATAATGTCGGTCGAGCATCCTTCTGTGAGATGATGTGGCTTCTTACACAGAATGAGGCACACAACATATTATTTCATAGCCTTTATCACTGTATAGAATGCTATGTTGATTAGCATTGAAGTACAAATAAACTTTATTATCATGAATATAACCAAGAAGGCTTGAAGAACTCAAATAAACCATATGTTGTCGTAGTCATGTGTTTATTAGTCGTGTTGAAGGCATTTTTATTTTATTTTTTTATTGTGACATACACAAAAGTAAAGACTCATAACTCCAAAACTATAGCAAGTAGAGTCAAAAGGTAGGTATCGTTTGATAGAACACTTTTTAAATTACATTACATTTGGACATTCTCGTGCTGACAGACTGCTGATAAAAGACAAAAATATATATCATTTTTATTATAGTTTTAAAATTTTTTTTCTTATTTGACACACAATAACTAGGAAATAAGGAGGAAAATTCTTTTTTTGTGAAGCTTCCCTACATGTGTGCTGCATCTGGATCAAATTTTGTGGTGATGGCATAAAGTAATCAAAAGTTACAGCATTTGGAACCAAGGTAGCCTTTTTGTTTAGCCCTTAATGCCCCCTAATGGGCATTTTTAAAATTGTTTCTCCATGAGGAATATCTCTAGTCTGACAAGCCAGACCCACATCAAGATGTTGGGTCTGGGAACACACCATTGGCAGGGCTCAATCCGAGGGGCGGGATAAACAGTTGTCTTTCAAATTCCCTCTGCACGCAATAGGATAGCGCTACAACCAACCAGAGCGCTATCAGTGGTGAGACAACAATCACAAGTGGGTTGTGGCTGAGTCCCATGCGTTTTCCCACCAGCGGAGCTAGTTGATAGATTAAACTTTTGCCGTATCCGGTCGGCAAAACTCCGAACACATCTTCCTTTAAGAATGACTTCAGTGCCGTTCATTGTTAGCAGGGAAGTAGCAGGGAATTCACGTGGAACCGGCACAACTCTGCCGTCATTGTTAAGCCCGCCCACCGACTCTATACACAATGTGATTGGCCTGACTAGAGTTTGGTTTTTCAAGCTCGCAAGCCAACGGAGAGTTGCTAGACGACCCTGGCTGCGTCTAGATTTCTAGGCTAGAATATCTCGTGATCAATGCAATCCATTTTAATCGTAAGAATCTGTTGTAAATAATGCTGTGCCATTTTCTACGATCTGTGCATGTTTCATGAAGTTATGAGCGAAAACGGCACGTGAAATCTATATTTGTTTTTAGTTAGCGCCTGTGTGCCTATGGAGTTTTATTGTTCATAACTCCGTGAGGAACATCTCGTGATCACCGTAAAGGATTATGTTGACTTTGGACTCATTTTAATCGTGAGAATCTGCCGTAAATAATGTGCCATTTTCTACGATCCGTGCATGTTTCATGAAGTTATGAGCCACGTGAAATCTATATTTGTTTTTAGTTAGTGCCTGTGCGCATATTAAGCAATTTGTGCAGAGGGTGAAAACAACGCAACAGGAGCATGTTGGAGGCTTGATCCGAACGTGTAGTATCTCTGATTTTGTATGCAAAAAGAATTTTTTTTTTTTAACAGACACCCATTTGGTTTCAGTTTCTATTGGCTCTTAAACAGACACGCAAATGGTAGCGTGTGCCTGTAGGTCTTAAAAGGTTAATCAATAAAAGCGTTTCAATCTTCTGTTTATTCAGGTACAGACATACTGTAGTATGATGCCCATAGGGATTTCCTGGAGTGACTTGTTATCATACTTCTGCAGGGCATATTTAAGAGTTTCAGTGCAAGAGTGGCCTCTGGCTTTCAGATGGAGCAGCATTTACTGCTGATCACAGAGCCGTGCTGCGCATAAAAAATTGCAGCCTTTAAACCATGTGCAGTTTAATTTCGATTAAGCGTGCAGCTCTAATATAAATTCATATCTATGTTGTGCCTTTTTTGGAATAGCATGGATTTTTGTAAACCATTTATTAAACTCCAAACTTCCAATATCGTTGACTTTGTGGTAAAAACACATCATATTGGAAGAGATACATGGCAGTTATATCACCTAATGCATATTAGTGCCTATGTACCTGAGAAATTCTATGGTGCTCATGTGGCGGACAAGTTCGAGTTCCACTCATGTCATTTGTAGGCTCTTTCCCTGCTCTTCTCCCTAACCTTTAAACAATTCAATGTGTTTTTCTTTAATCACCAGGTGTGGGTTCCTTTAGAGCTTCTGCCAGTCCTTTGTTGCAGACCCTTCTGCAGAAAACCCTGAAAAAAGTCAAAAGCCCTGGGTCAAGTTCAAGCCTTCTCCAGAGTTACGGTGGTGGTTTTTCAAATCTGTGAGTAAATCTGCTTTGATTTTTACTAAAATGGACCGGAATATCAATATAATCATGATTGTTTCTGTGGTGATATGACGTACATGCTCCTGAATCCATTGTTGTTTTGTGCTCAGTCTGACGACCATGCAGATGGATGATGGTGCATATCCATTCCTGGCCTTCTCTGGAATCCCATCTGTGTCTTTTAGTTTTGTCTCTTCTCAGGTAAGTGTTTCTTTTTATTTTTTATGTGTTATTGGCCTGTCAATTTGATCAAAAACAAACATGATTTAAAAAAATTTATGAATTGATAAATGAGCCATTTCTCCTGACCCTTACTTAAGTTCCACAAAAAGCCATTTTCTTAAAGAGATAGATAGTTCACCCAAAAATGAAAAGTATCCCATAATTTACTCACCCTCAAGCCATCCTAGGTGTATATGACATTCTTCTTTCAGACGAATACAATCGGAGTTATATTAAAAAATGTATAATGGTAGTGAATGGCAACCCAAAATTTGAAGCCCAAAAAAAGTGCATCCATCCATTATAAAAGTAATCTATACGACTCAGGGGGGTTAATAAAGGCCTTCTGAAGCGAATCGATGGGTTTTTGTAAGAAAAATATCCATATTTAACACGTTATAAAGTAAAATATCTAGCTTCCGGCGGACCACCTTCAGCTTCCGAAAAAAGCATAACTGGCGCAACGATGACGTCAGACATAGCGTAAGCGTTTTGAACTGCGAGAGGCATTACACTTTCTCCACCGGAATACTCATTTTATGGTTTTCTTTCACCAGGCCACTGCTGACTACGAGTATTTTGGAACCGACAAGGATAGTAAAAATGAACTGGAGAAAGTGGTTGAGCTGTCCTTGCTTGCTGCTGAGGTTGCTGGGCAGATGGCCCTCCGTCTCGTTCATGACCACATCCTCAAACTGGACATTACCATGTATGGCGACGTGATCACAGAGCATGTGAGCACCATCATCAGTCGTGTTAACAATCTCAAACTTGACAAGGTAATGCTTTTTTGCAATGAGATACAAAAAAACTTTAACCAGTTTTTAAACTTCAAAATAACTTGCTCGTTTCTCAAAATGCTTTCAACAGGTCGATAAAATTGAGTCTTTGTCAACGGAGTGGCTGAACGCAGCAAAGAGCTCCTTCGGTCGTGCTGCAGCCTCTCTAGCTACTGACATCAATAACAGCGACCTGGATGATGTCGAGATGTGTCGCATGATCAATAACCGCATAATGAAGGTGAAGTTATTCTTTTGGCTTTTCTAGGCGCATCTTGTATCATTGATTGATACATATTGGCTAAGTTCTCATGTTCTTGCCATTTTCTTCCTCTTTTAAGGTGGAGCATAATTTTCTGTCTCCTTACGTCTCAATGAGAGATGTCCCGTTCCGCCATGTTTTCTTTGGTGATGGGTGGCAAACCGCCACAGACCTGGAAAAGTACCTGGGTGATGTACATGCAAAAAAAGCAACCCTCGACATAGACCAGGTCCTGAACAAGTTTGCTCTACTCACCTGGACCATCCAGGGCTGCGCCAGTGACCTGGCTGGAGATATCTGGGCCTTAGACAACGAAATATAACATTTTTCAACATTGCTTCAACCAACCTGACATCGGTTTTGCTTAAAAGGGCGTCTCGATACACAAATATAATCCTGCCGCTATGATGTAGATCTGATCTGATTTGATTTGGAACAATGAATTTTGACCAAGCATATCTTCAAAATTAATGATATGGCAGCTTAGTTACATAAGCTAAGTTAAATTGTGGAAGTTCTTTAAACATATTCAGAACTATATTGAGATGATAAATTATATAGATATCATTCTTATTGTGTTATATCTAATTATCTTAGTATATTGCATTTGTATGATTATAATATCAAGTATTATTATTGCTGGACTAAGGATAAATAATACAATATTTAACCGATAAAGACATCGGAGCACAAAATTTAAGGTGCATTTCAGGTTCAAGTTGTTATTTCTCTTGAAGATGTTTTTCAAGTTGCATGTGGCGTAAACCTTGTTCTTGGCTGCTACTTGGGGATTTTAGTCCCTTTTCGCAGTTCATGTAAAACCCAAAACTCAGCCTCTGTGGCCAACTGAGGACCATACTATATTTATTTCTTATTTATTTATCAGTGACAGTGTTCACTATAAAAGTGTCTTCTTTTTTTAAATTATCGGAAGCAGTGCCTTCCATAATTGTGACGGTTATACTGTCAGTTCTTAAAAGCAGCATCTGCTAACAGAAATGCATGTTACCAACAGCTGGCATCAGAAATGTCTCTTGTTACAGGTGCTTGAGGAAATAAGCTCAAAAGCACCTGGTTTATTACTCACGGAGCAGTTCCACTTCTTTAAAAAAGATATTTTTTTTTTAAGAAAAGCCCTAAATTGGCAAAACTAAAACCAGAAGATAACAGTTCAGGCTGTTGAGTGAAGATTTTGAATGGTGGTTTTTCAGATCTCCTTGTATTGAAGTATCTTTTTAGTTCTCGTTGGTCTGAAACAATTGAATGAATTGGCAAGGCAAGTTTCCATTTTGACCAAACTCGTGGGCTCAAGCATTTAAGTGACAACAGCATTTCTCTGTAACATTTATATTTCTATTCTAAAACCATTATCGGGAGCAGTGTCTTCCATAATGTAGAGTGTTCGAAGGTAGTTTTTGCCTACCGGCGTGTATATATCGAGGGCAGTGATCCTCATATTTCACTGTAGGGTGGATCAAATTATCGGGAACAGTGTTTCCCATAGTTTATGTAAATATTTATTTTTCATTATCATGTGTTTTTTGTGTGGCTTTTTCCTGCTGTGTTACCATTAAGAACTATATAATTGGGCAACTAGTCATCTAGTCATGACTTGTTTTTCAGAGTCAATTTCTTTTCAGTGATTCATTGGGTTCTGGTTTCAGATTTCTTTGTTCTGTTTCTGTTGCGATTTCAAAAAAGTGAAATTGTCATTTATAGAGAAGCTCTTTCAGGTTTTTGCTTTTAGGTTGTGTAATTCTTTACCTGTTATTTTTTTTAAAGGCAGGTGTTAGGAAAGAGGATGTGGTCGTATTGCATAATGATTGGAATATGATATATGACTGATTAGCGTACTGCTGAATTTACATAATAGTTTCTCTCATAATAGTCTTTTCTCCTCTTTGTGGCACTTACCAGGAACAGAACTTGTTTGATGTTTCATAGCATGTAAAACTGTGCATGAATCAAATCTAAACATCACAGATTGTGTTAGAAACAAAGCGAATGCTTCAAGCTTCAAGCTGTATGTGGTCCCAAATTTATATTGATCAAAATAAATATTAGGGATATTGAAATTGATGGTTTGAATATGTCTGAATGTGTTGGGGTTACAACCGTTTGATTACATTTGATTACATGTGTCAAATCTGTCAACCTTAATTTGCTCCGTAATAAACTCTGGCATTGCAAGTATGTTAACTGCTGTGTAAGACTTTACTATTTTCTTATCTCACAAGACAAAACATCTGTAATGAAAAACGTTGTCTTTAATTTGCACCTGATAGTGACAAACATGTTTGTTTTCATGACTGGGAGGGCCAACATTTTTTTTTTTTTTTTTTTAATAGTGTATTTGTAACTGTCAATTGATGGTCCTCGCAAGCAAATATGCTGTAATGGAGTGCAAAATCCCCATAATGCACCATGGTGAGTGCTGGCTGCTCACTATTCATGAGGTCTGTAACAAATAATACTTAGAAGGATATCATTTGGCAATGTTATAGCAAATGACTTAGATGTGCCGCCACTACCATTGTAGCCCCCAATGAGTTTCAAGGGACACGATGTTATATTTCACATGCACAAATGCCACATGTTTAGATTTAGTCTTTATTAATTATATTTAGCTTAACCCTTTCATGCATAGAGGTCACTTCTGTGGACAGCTATTCAAAAAGCCATTTCTTGCACATGAACCACTACAGTGGCCACTAGTGGATCATCCTACACACTACACACAAGCCGTTGTATGTGGAATTTTTTTTCTCCGAACCAATATGGCCGACAGCCAGTCAGAAATGCCAAGTTGCTCCGGAATATCCATTCATTCCTTCTATTGTAGGACTCTTGCAGGTTAAAACAATATTGTAACATCTAAAGAGTCATATCATTGTTACATTTTCCAAGTATTGATTTTAGACTGGGAGGAAATTCTGGACATCATACATCACTAGCTACATTGCAGCTACAATTAATACTATTACTGTGACTCTTGTTCTCGAAAATACTTAATCTGTAGTAACTTCATGTATTTGTGTTATGAGAATGTAATTTGCAGTTACTTCGAAAAAGTAATCTGATTAGGTAATACACGTTACTTGTAATGCGTTACCCCCAACACTGCTAATTTCAGAAGAGACTGAGAACACCTTGTACTGTATTTGTAGAAACGCTAGGTTTTTTTTCCAGACTAAAAACATCAATTTATCTAAATGTTAATTTCAATTTGAGTTTTTTTCAGAGAGGAGAGCTGTGGTAGAAATTAGCATTTTGAACATAATCAGAATCATCAACTAATAAGGGTAAATCAACGCACTCTGTTATGTAATCAGATTACTTTTTTATGTAACGAGTAAAGTAACACATTACTAGTAACATGCATTACGTAATCAGATTACTTTTTTGACGTAACTGCAAATTACATTCTCATAACACAAAATACATTAATTTACAACAAAAAAGTTACTGCAGATTAAGTATTTTTAAAAACAATAGTCAACAGTAAACAGACTAGAGGGAGCGTGAGAGCGTTTTATTCTGAGTTGGGTTTCCACAGAGTTGTACCTCCACCAGATCTTTGATGGAATTAAATCCTCATGTTCTGACATCAAAGAAGGACATGCAATGTTCAATTTATTTTCACATAATTTTATATATTTTATTCATTGGTTTATTAAGTAGACAAAGTATTACTGTATTATGTTTAATATCTCTTCAGTTAAAACCAAAAACGCATACTGTCCATTCAAGTGGACATCTGAAAATCTCTTTGAAACAGTGCTGGTTGCAAACTACGCAAGGTGGGCCCCCTTGTTCTCAAATATTATTTAAGTAGCATATTACCTATATAATGTAAACATGTTTTTTATAACATGCAAATATGTGGATTCAACTTTAGCTGCGTCATGTGGAAATTTCTTTTTTTTTCCAAAAGGCCCTACTTGATTTATATTCATTTAATAAGTTTTGGACTTGGACATCGTGCATTGTGGCAGATAATGACATGCATCTTGATTAATGGATATATGGCTTCCAAACTAAGCTATCTGTCCAAAGCAGACAAAAAGGTGCCAAGAACGAAGGATGCAATTTTGTAACATTATAAATTCTTATTTAGTCTTGACAAACCAATAAAGTAGAGGTCATTTCGACGGGGGGGCCCCTTCAGGAAGTATAGGACTGGCACTGCTTTGAAAAATATGTGTTTTTCGTACCCTACGAGCAATAAAACCACATAGGAACAAAACCGGATTGAGGTTGTCATAATTCATGCATGGTTAGAACTACAGTCAAGGTTCCCATAAAGACAAACGCCCCCGCGCGCTCGTCTGCGTAAAAAGTGCTGTCGCTTTAAGAAAGATGCAATCCTTGTTGTACCGAGAGGGAAGAAGGATTACGGCCGCTGAGCAGCTTATTCTCGTTCTTTAAAACGACTATTTAGTGGTAAGTAAATCATTTGACAGTCTTGTCTGTTTTGAAATATAATTCTCTCAAAACTACATGAATGTAAGCTCGGACAGCGGCACTGGATGTTCTGGAATCAATGCAGGTACCGCTGCGCTTTGCTAACCCTGACTCCATCACAGAGCATGTGATCAGTATGGATAACACCGGCCTTTAATGCCTATTTGGTTGAACTTAACTATCTATTTAGAGAGGTTACGCTTGTTTGAATTAGCTTATGTCCGCCTCTATCTGAATATAAAGAAGACAAATGGCTGTGTCTCAAAACCTAGCGCGCTGCCTAGCTAGAGCACACTGATGGGCCTGAGAGGATGACTCGAAACGCGCTTATGGTTCTGAAAATGCTATCCAGATGGGAAACTCAATACGTTTGATATAGTTCATTTTGGACCGGCTGCCCAGCTCAGATTTATATTTCTATTCGATCTAAGCTAATTTTCTATTAAAAATGTTATAAATATAAAGAAATATGCCACAAGATACAGTGCATTAGTGATATCAGGGGTAAATGGTGTTCTTTAGCACGACTCATCAGCAATAGCCTGACAAAACACTATTCAATATGTAATTAGCCTATTAATAATTCAGTCACAAACAATAAACAATTATATCCCCAGGTAATATAGTTCAATATATATCCGGTTGCCAAGTCTTGGTATATAATTCAATTGTTCAATAATTATTACAGTTTAAAGGCACAATATGTAAGATTTTTGGATTAAAATATCATTAGAATGTGCAGAACCACTAGAACAATGTTATATATTTTGTTGACTTTGTGTACTTACATTATCCCAAATGTTTCCAATAATGTTTAAATCCAGAGAAATAAGCAAATCTAACCATGACACGGACCGTGTCGCCTATCAGTGACATCATTCCCTCGATTTTATTTTATAGAAACCATGGAAACCAAAGACGCTTTAATATATTATGTGTTTTATTAGACAGGTGAGCAACTGTTTGGATACATTCATTGACAGAAAATTAATTATTGTTATATAGCTCAGTTAAGGAAACAAGGGGAAAAAATAAAAAAATAAACATTAAAATAAAATTGTAACTAAAATGACAAAAACACAACAAAATTACTAAAACTTTAACTAAAATTAAAACGAAAATTATAAATACAAATCTCAGTGATACTAAAATAACACATTTATATTACTTTCAGTGATTCAAATCTTTTGAATCATTCTCCAAAAAGATTCATTTAGATTTGAATGCTGTTGTTACATAAGTGGCGTGAGTGTTTTGTGCGTTATGAATGAAATGATTCATCATTCACTCAACAGATTTGTTAAATGCAGAGTCATTCGCGACTGAAACCAGCGTTATTATACATATTAGCTTGTATCTACAAATCTACTAAGAGACTACAGAAACGTAAGAGTTTTCATCACAAAAGACAACAAAACATGACACATACAAACGAAAGAGATGTCCCAGTTCAAATTGTTCACTCCGCTCCATTGAAAGATATGGGAAAAACAGTAGTAGTATGCTAGTATGCGGTTCCGAATTCAGCAATTAACTCGTTCAGGGGCGTGTTCGTTCTGTAGGTTCAACCAATGAAATGCTGCTTCACAGCCTGGTCTCGAATGCTATTTGCTCATTGTATAGTCAGTCCTTTAGGGCCTGAAAGCGGTCACTTGCTTCAAAAGGGAGCAGTCAGCGAGAACGATTTGAACCTGTAAACTGGATTATGTTCACCTTACAGGGTCTATGATCATCCCTCTTACGTGCATAGTGTGCAAATCTCTGCATTAGTATCAAATGTTTGTAAAGACACATTGTAACAAGGTTATAAAAGCTCACTATGTTAACTCAATATAACTCATCTCTGCGTATGTAAATCTTTTTTGCAGTTTGATGTTGACTAGTCAGAAGCGGCCTTGATTTGGCTCATATGTGCCTGTCATGGCCTTGTCAAACACTGGACCGCCGGAGGACCGTCCCTTACATCAGCCTATGTTTAGTGGACATTTTCTGAAGACCTCAGGACTGGCCTAAAGCTTGGTAAGACCACTTCTAGATATCACTTTACCATTAATTCGCTGTGTAAATAAAGGCTGTATTTAGTTCTCTAAACTTGGATTATGAAATATATTCTATCTATCTATCTATCTATCTATCTATCTATCTATCTATCTATCTATCTATCTATCTATCCATCCAATAGAATATTGTTTATAAATCTATTTAGTTCTCTAAACTTAGAATTTCCTGAATCAAAGACTGAATTGTTTAAATGGGTTATGAAATATTTAAAACATTGTTTCTATATGTGCTTTACCTCTATATAAGGCCTGTGTGGGTGTTGCATAATTATATTATCTCACAGTATCAGAGTTTCAAAGGGTGTACATTTCCACCCACCCTGCCTCCTACGACAGTGTCCTATATTGGAAATCCTCATATTTGTGCGTAGAGCATTCTCTAGAAGGGAAAGAGATGCCATGTGGCATTCTGTCTGCTCCCCTTAGTCATGCTGTAGTTGCCAAGGGTTAGCGCGTCATTGTCACACTCAGCGGGTGATTTATGATGGTTTACATGGTTAGTGAAAAAGTGTGAAATAAATATGTTTATGTACGTCTGTGGACTGTTTTAATTCAGGGTGTTTAGGCAACTCACAATCACATTCTCTCTTTACCTTTCCCCTCCCTCTCTCTCTCTTTCACACTGGGAGACTGCATAATTCATCAGTAGTGAATGGATCAACATGTCCTGATTTACTGCTGTATAAGTGGATGTATATTTCCCCAAAAGAATCAATTAAGTTTTGACACCCTTTTGTCTCTCTCATTATTATATATTGCATGGCTCTCTAGAATACTTGATTCTGATTGGTCAGTCTGTCAGAATTACAGAGGCTACACAGCAAGATGCAAACCTCTGCTCAGCAACAAAAATAGAAAGGCCAGATTAGAGTTTGCAAAAAAGCACAGAGATGTGCCAGTAGAGTTCTGGAACAGAGTTTTATGGGCAGATAAGACAAAGATTAACCTTTATCAAAGTGATGGGAAAGCAAAAGTGTGGGGGAAAAAAAGAAACTCACCTGTATAGCATGGTGTCACTCATCCTTATTGATGAATTAATGAATGATGGCAGCAGCAGAATGAATTCAGAAGTGTACAAAACCATATTGGCTAACAATATTCAAGAAAATGCCACCAGACTCAGTGGGAAGCGCTTTATATTGCAACAGGACAGTGACCCAAAACACACTGTCAACAATAAAAAGGAGTTTATCAGCGGAAAGAAATGGAAGGTCTTAGATCGGCCAGGTCAATCTCCAGATTTAAATCATATTGAACATGAATTTCTCTAGCTGAAGAGGAGACTAAAGGCAGAAACTCCCTAAAACAAGGAACAGTTGAAAATGGCTGCATTAAAAGCTTGGAAAAGCATTTCAAAGGATGTGTGAGAATTTTTTTTTACTGGCCTTCTTGTCCTTCAAACGACCAGATCATTTTTCTCCAGGAGGTTACACATTTCAGACAAAATCTCGATATTTATATCTGAAACAAGAATCAAAAAGAGGTTGCCCCCCCCCCTTTCCCCCACAAGAATCTTTTAACATTCAAATAATCAAAGTCACAGAACATTTAATCACAAACATCAGTAATGTCTTTAAAAAAAATTTTTTTAAGTAATTCCGTTTAAGCATTTCTTATAAATGATGTTTGTCAATAAAACTTTTTTAATAAATTATAAAGAATCACCCCCCTTTTGATAGTAAACATTTTTTCTAATATTTCTAGAATATTTCTCAGCTTTCATTTGACTATTTGCATTGGCATTACTGTTGTAAAACTGTGTCATTTTAGCAATAATGTCCTTATATTCAGAGAGTGGTGTCACAAGCATTGTCACAGCAGACTGGGTGAGTGGGTCACATTTGTTAATCAAGGCAGACTTGAAACTGACATCATTCTTAGTAATATCAGGATTGCCACTGAACGTTTTAAATCATTCTGAAGACGCTGCTGGATGCTCACCTTTCCTCACCTTTGTGCATCTCAGATATTTTATCCCAACTGACATTACACCTAACAATTCAAGCAATGTCTTTTTCCTCTCTGACTTATTTGCAGTTCTATCCTTTACTTTCTTAGTTAAGGCTCCAGACAAAGTGTCAGGCAGGCACATTCTTAATAAAACGCACGCATCGCCATCTGTAAAATTGTAAACTTCAGCATATTCCTCCAAGTTTTTCAGAAAATCTAATGGATCTTGTTTTGGCAGGATCAAATTTCCCAATGCTCTTGATCACAGCTTCTAGTTCAGTTGGGTTGAATCCTCTGACTATGGAACAGGTCATTGGTTCTTCCCTTCCTTCACTAGCACGCAAAGTCATAGTAGTATGGACTGGTGCCTGCAGTCAGAGTATTGGCTACTGAATGACTTAGAATCTTTTTTCCAACCTTCAGTGCTATCTTCTTGCAAATTTGGCATTTCTGGAAATGGGTTACACAACATGACACCTAACAATGTCTTACTGGTGTTTTTCTCAGTTGTGCCATTCTTGATCATAAACTGACAAGCCACCTTCGCTTCCTCCAAAATGTTGGAAAATGTTTCCACAGATGATTTAAGCATGCTATTGTTAGTTCTAAGAAGTGCAATCTCATTCTGCATCCTAACCTTTTCTTCTTTCCATATCGTTTCACTAGCCAGGTAATTTTTTGTAGAAATTACCCCGACATTGAGCCTCTAACTCATCTACTCTCCTCCTAGTTACTTTGTATGAAGCTAAAACTGCCTGAAGCACATTAGCGATTTGTCCTTTTTTGTTCCTAGGCATTTTGGGATAATTTTCAAACTTGGAGATAGCCCACTCATATAGTTTATCAACAATATTCTCTATTCCATCATACAATCCCTGAGAACCGTGTTTGGCGATGTATTTAACAATAATTTCTTCCATTTTCAACGTCTTATTTAAATGATTACAAGTTATCTAATTGCTTTAAGATATCCATTAGTCTAATTATTCACAGCTCCAGTACTTCGAACGCTAATGAACAAAACAAGCACACTACCTCGGGCTTCTAAACTTAACTACGGCCACAATCTGTCTGGGCTTAAATTTAAGTACGCAAAAGCAGTTTAAGAAATTTAACAGTACCTCGGACAAAACCACACTACGTCTGGTCTTATGTTATATTCTTAAAAGAGCTTACTTAGCCACAGTACATCTGGCTTAAACAATTTATCAAATTTAAAACACTACCACAGTATTTCGGGTTATTGTTTTAAACTTCAGAGAGTCACAGAGCGTCGGACTCACTACACTATAACACAACAGTTATGAAATAATTCTGTGACCACACTGCGTCGGGTCTATTCAGTTCCGTTAGAATCTTAAACACAATTGTACGGAACGGGCCTAAGAACTCCTCCTGCTAATACTGAATAAACCAAATTGTCCTTAATTTTCTTTTCTAGATTTTTTTATACGAGGGGGTTCCCTGACAAAAACCAACATAAAAGAAAGAAAACCTCTTTTCTTACCTTTCCCCACTTTTTTTCCGGAAATCCCTCGCTGGACCTGGTTGCCAATGTAGGAAAATATGATGAAGTTTATTGCAGCATAGCAGTGACAAAGTACATGTAGCACTTTGGGTTTACCGGCGTTGGAATGAACCCAAAACATCCAAATCTCAAACCTTTTATCCTGTTACAGTTTACCACTCTTAATGTAAATGAAGTTACACCTGTGGTCTGTATGTTAATGAATTTGAGACACCCCATTGCCTGAGATGGTTCTCTCTGTCCCACACCCATTCCCATTCTACTAATTGATGACCATTTGCTCAGGATGTGATCAACCCAAATGGTACATAAACAATATAACTTGACTTTCTTCTCTGTGATAATTAAGCCATTTTGGGGATGAGCTCATTCTAAAATATATTTTGGAGTGGAATCTGAGACGGGGCAGACTACAGTTTCTTACAGATGAAACCAGGAACCTGGTGATGTCTATGGTTCGCAGACTCACTGCTGTGATTGCATGTAAGGGATTTGCAATTAAATACTAGCTTTTAAACTTGTACAATTGCTTTAATTTAAATTGTCACAGTACTTATACTCACATAGATCTCTTAGATCACATATAACTCTAAAATTGTTGTTCTTTGTTAGTAAAAAACATGTATGTGTTGAAACAGTCAATAATAAAATGTGACATTCCGTACTTTTGGCTCATATAATTATCTTTTAATCATATTTACAGATTACTTGACTCCACAGCAAACAGAGCAAGTTTGATCTATCTAGCTATCTATCTATCTATCATTCTGTGGTTCGATCTATCTATTGTTCTATCTGTCTGTCTGTCTATCTGCCTGTCTATCTACCCATCCACCCATCTATCTATCTATCTATCTATTGTTCTCTCTGTCTGTCTGTCTACCTGTCTATCTACCCATCCACCCATCCATCTATCTATCTATCTATCTATCTATCTATCTATCTATCTATCTATCTATCTATCTATCTATCTATCTATCTATCTATCTATCTATCATTCTGTGGCTCGATCTATCTATTGTTCTATCTGTCTGTCTGTCTATCTGCCTGTCTATCTACCCATCCATCTATCTATCTATCTATCTATCTATCTATCTATCTATCTATCTATCTATCTATCTATCTATCTATCTATCTATCTATCTATCTATCATTCTGTGGTTCGATCTATCTATTGTTCTGTCTGTCTGTCTGTCTACCTGTCTATCTACCCATCCACCCATCTATCTATCTATCTATCTATCTATCTATCTATCTATCTATCTATCTATCTATCTATCTATCTATCTATCTATCTATCTATCATTCTGTGGTTCGATCTATCTATTGTTCTGTCTGTCTGTCTGTCTGTCTATCTGCCTGTCTATCTACCCATCCACCCATCTATCTATCTATCTATCATTCTGTGGTTCGATCTATCTATTGTTCTGTCTGTCTGTCTGTCTATCTACCCATCCACCCACCCATCTGTCTATCTATCTATCTATCTATCTATCTATCTATCTATCTATCTATCTATCTATCTATCTATCATTCTGTGGTTCGATCTATCTATTGCTCTGTCTGTCTGTCTGTCTACCTGTCTATCCACCCATCCACCTATCTATCTATCTATCTATCTATCTATCATTCTGTGGTTCGATCTATCTATTGTTCTCTCTGTCTGTCTGTCTATCTGCCTGTCTATCTACCCATCCACCCACCCATCTGTCTATCTATCTATCTATCTATCTATCTATCTATCTATCTATCTATCTATCTATCTATCTATCTATCTATCTATCTATCTATCTATCTATCTATCTATCATTCTGTGGTTCGATCTATCTATTGCTCTGTCTGTCTGTCTGTCTACCTGTCTATCCACCCATCCACCTATCTATCTATCTATCTATCTATCTATCTATCTATCTATCTATCTATCTATCTATCTATCTATCTATCTATCTATCTATCTATCTATCTATCTATCATTCTGTGGTTCGATCTATCTATTGTTCTGTCTGTCTATCTGCCTGTCTATCTACCCATCCACCCATCCATCTATCTATCTATCTGTCTGTCTATCTATCTATCTATCTATCTATCTATCATTCTGTGGTTCGATCTATCTATTGTTCTGTCTGTCTATCTATCTGCCTGTCTATCTACCCATCTATCTATCTATCTATCTATCTATCTATCTATCTATCTATCTATCTATCTATCTATCTATCTATCTATCTATCTATCTGTCTATACCCATTTTCTGTCGGTCTCTCTATTCATCCATCTACTAATACTTTTATCCATCCATCCATCCATCCATCCATCCATCATCTCTCTATCTATCTTTCTATCTATACATCCATCCGTTGTAGTGTACATGCTCTGACCTGAGTTTGAATCTGGCTTGAGACGTTTCCTAATCCTATTCCAGTAATTTCACAAAAAATATGGCCACAAATAAAATAAAGGATTTGTACAATGATGTTGATACCAATTTAAACCTTTTTGGGGGAGGGGTGGGGGTGGGTGAGGTTAAGCAGTGCGATGTTGAGCGCATTCTGTTTTGTACAGCAATACTGCTTTAGGATTGTGTCTTGAGGTCTGCCGCACTCGTACTGCATCTCGCAGTGACTCAGCAAGAGAAAGCTAAATGCTGCCTCTGGAAAAGACACTAATATGGAAATGCCTTACCGTTAACAAGCTGTGACCTTTTTATTCATCTGACTGAGACTGGAGACATAAGGGATGTTGACTTGTTTTGAAGACAGGACAGGGCTGCAATTAACTGGATTTAAGGCACTGTGCGCACTGATTCATTCATCCAAGAGGGTGGGAATAATCTTTCACACTAATTCTCAGGAGGCTGGGCAGAGTTTTGCAACAGAAGACACAGTTTCACATGAGACTGCAACAATTTTTTCGGCGAGGAATCAGATTACACATGTTATTCTTGACTTTAGCTTATAAAAGAGAGCTTCATGTTGCTGCTGATGGGAGGAAGAAAAATCAAACAAATATATCTTGCAGACTAGAGGAGACTCTTGACAGTTTACTGTGAAAACAGGACACACCTCGAGGGAGTTCGGTTCACTCATACACACACTCCCTGAAAGCACTGCTTTCCATGTACAAATGGCGGCTGCCTCAGACTACCAACGGCAATATAATGTAAAAGACGAGGTAAAAGATGAGGTTTACTTTTTTCTCTACACAGCAAAAAAAAACCTATATTTCTGTCTTGTTTTCATGGGGGGACTATCGAAATGTCCTTAAAATAACAGATTTATCTGAGAAGCAGAACTGTGGCGGATAATATTGTTTATGCTTAAAACAATGTAAGATGTTTTATGTTGTGTGTGCAGCCGGACGGTGGAGACATGCAGTCTGAAGAGGGTACGGAGTGGCTCATGGAGCTGCTCACCGACGTGCAGCTCCAGCAGTATTTTCTGCGAATCCGTGACGACCTCAATGTCACACGTCTCTCACACTTTGACTATGTCAAAAATGAGGACCTTGAAAAGATCGGCATGGGCCGCCCAGGTGAGTGGGGTTGCATGTGTTTTAAATGTGTGAGAGGAGTTTTGATTGTTGGAAGATTTAAGTCATTTATTTATTTATTTGTTTGTTTGTTTGTTTATTTATTTATTTGGATAATATAATATAATATTACATAAAAAAGATGAAGTGAATATTATTATATTATATTATATTATATCATATTATATACCCAAATAAAATAAATAAATAATATATTATATATTTATTATACTTATTATATATTTTTCATCTCTCTCTGGCTCCACAGGTCAGAGACGGCTGTGGGAGGCTGTGAAAAGGAGAAGGGCCATGTGCAAACGGAAGTCATGGATGAGCAAGGTATGGTGTGGATCCTGTAATGAAAAAATGGCCGAATTCCTTTTAATGTCTGCAAATTTGAAAGTTATCCGGCTTGATGAGAACAACCGAGTTTGCTGACTGTAGTTAAAACTGTAGTTAGAACAGACCCCAAAAGCCAAAAGGGGGTGCTACAGAGCCTTCCTTCCACATTCTTTTCTTAGCTATTGCCTACGCCTAATGGCTGACAACTGTAATGTGTGCTGAATTTCATGAAATTTTAAGTATGGAAACACCCCAAAAGAGTATAAAAGTTTAATGTTTTACCATGGCAACTCTATTTAAGATATCAAGAATCCTTTCGCAATTTTACATCAGCTGTGTCTTGATCTTATTCTGAGCAAGTCTGAAGTGATTCGGGTAAATGTAACATGTAATATATACAACTATACATATATATATATATATATATATATATATATAATTTATACTGTATATAGGGATAGTTATATATCATATAGGGATAGTTCACTCAAAAATAAAAATTCTAATTCATCATTTACTCATCCTCATGTCATTCCAGACCTGTATGACTTTCTTTCTTCTGTGAAATATTGAAGGAGTTTTTGTAAATATGTTGATTATTTAATAATAAGTATTTTTTCTCATAGCTGCATTTGAGCTTCACATAGATTATCATTGATGTCTGCCAGGTTTATGAATGACACCTCTCACTGTGCGAAGCGCTATTGCATCTTTTAGTCAGAGGCAGGTAGAATCACCCTCAGCCGTAGTCTCTGTGCTTGGGCCAGCAGGTGTTCACCGGGAAGCGGCCTGACTCAGATTCCCAGACCCCAGTGGTGTTCCGCAGCTCATCCCCATCATCAGCTCAACCAGACGGTCAGCCAGCCGATCTCACCTGCCTCATCAGTGACAGAGACCTCACCCTCTACGAGAAACTGGGAGACGGCACCTTCGGAGTGGTGAAACGCGGAGAATGGCAAGCCCCCTCTGGAAGAGTGGTAAGAGGACATCACTAGTAATGATTAGCTATCCATATGCAGAAGTATTATAATGCATAGTGTTTCTTCCTGTGATGTAGCTGAGTGTGGCTGTAAAGTGCCTGAAGACAGACCTGTTGGACCAGGGTGAAGGCCTAGATGACTTCATAAGGGAAGTTAACGCCATGCACTCCCTGGACCACCACAATCTCATTCGTCTATATGGTGTTGTTCTTACACACCCTATGAAGATGGTGAGGAATGAGAATTGAAGTACTAAAAATGGCATTCTGTGTCTTTAAAAACACAACTATGTTCCTATATGCCTCTTCCTACCTACCTTTATGGTATGGCAATCAAACTGAACTACACTAATACTTTTACTTAGCAAGGACACGTTAAATTGATCAAAAGTGACAGTAAAGACTTTTACATTGTTACAAAAAGTATGTATTTCAAATAAATGCTGTTCTTTTGAATGTTCTATTCATCAAAGAATCCTGAAAAAATGTATCATGTATTACAATGATTTCTGAAGGATCATGTGACTGAAGACGGAAGTAATGGCTGCTGAAAATTCAGCTTTCCCATCACAGGAATAAATTACATTTTAAAATATATTAAAATAGAAAACAGTTATATTAAGTTGTAATAATATTTCACAATATTACTGTTTTTACTGTGTTTTTGATCAAATAAATGCAACTTT
The DNA here is from genome assembly GCA_039654105.1 of Coreius guichenoti. Classification (NCBI taxonomy): domain Eukaryota; kingdom Metazoa; phylum Chordata; class Actinopteri; order Cypriniformes; family Gobionidae; genus Coreius; species Coreius guichenoti. The sequence goes on from CM077189.1 coordinate 23,632,655, forward strand.
GGTGAGAATAAGAGACTTTTTACAAAAACCTAAAAAAAAATCTTACTGACCTGAAATTTGGAAGTCTAAAAGATTTTCATTTTTGTGTGAACTATCCTTTTGCCCATCTTGCTTGTGTTTCAGGTGACAGAACTTGCCCCACTGGGTGCTTTGTTGGACCGCCTGAGGAAGCGCCAGGGTCATATATTGATATCAGTGCTGTGCCACTACGCTGTTCAGATCGCCTGTGGCATGGCGTACCTGGAGTCCCGACGATTCATCCACAGAGACCTGGCTGCACGCAACATCCTTTTAGCCTCCAATGACCTCATCAAGATCGGTGACTTCGGCCTAATGAGGGCCTTACCTAAAAACGATGATCATTACGTGATGCAGGAGCATCACAAAGTCCCTTTTGCCTGGTGAGAAGAGTTATAGACCACCATCTATTTTTTATTCATTCCCCCAGCCCATGTCGACATGCTCTATGCTTTGCAGGTGTGCTCCAGAGAGCCTGAAGACCCGTACCTTCTCCCATGCCAGTGATACCTGGATGTTTGGAGTAACATTGTGGGAAATGTTCACTCACGGGCAGGAACCATGGGTTGGACTCAACGGTAGTCAGGTATACACACATACCTGACCCTAAACACCTTTTTCTGTAAATAAAGTTGGTGTGACATCTGTGTGTCCTTTTGCATAGATTCTCCATAAGATCGATAGGGAGGGAGAGAGGCTTATCAAACCAGAGGACTGTCCGCAGGACATTTATAATGTCATGCTGCAGTCCTGGTCGCCTAAACCCGAGGACAGGCCGACATTTGTGTCCCTCAGGGACTTCCTTGTGGAGGTAAGGTCTCGGATAGTAACCGGAGAAGGTGATTATACTGGTTAGAATGTCCTTGTATCAAAGTCTTTTTATTGTATTGCACATACACCAGAATGTCAATATAATTATTGGCTGTTTTAATTAATAAAGCCTTCTAATTGACTTATAGACAATGCCCACTGACATGAGGGCACTGCAGGACTTTGATGAACCAGACAAACTTAAAATTCATGCCAATGACATCATCACTATCATTGAGGGCAGGTGAGGACATATTTTAGAGTTTTTTGGGTCAGCCAGGTGTGAGGAACCACTGTATTTGTGTGTATTTACACTAGTTCTTTTAGTCTGTTTTACAGCCTATTTTCTGTCCTGCAGAGCAGAGAACTACTGGTGGAGAGGTCAGAACAGACAGACCCTGAAGGTGGGACAGTTCCCTAGGAATGTGGTGACCTCCGTGGCTGGTCTGTCTGCTCACGACATCAGCCGACCTCTCAAGCACAGTTTCATCCACACAGGCCACGGAGACACAGACCCACACCGAAGTTGGGGCGCCCCTGACAAGATCGATGAGTAATATTCCATGACCATGCACAACTTACCTTTTGTTAGCAGACTCTGTGGATTTTTTTTATCTATCAGGGAACAGACCACTTTACTTGTGTTCACCACTAGAGAGCAGCAATATATTATTTTAAACCAGTAATTCTCAACCTTTTTGACTCAAAAGCCCACCGTTGTCCCGAGTTGCTTGCTCTCAAACTTTTTTTAACGGAAACTTTGAGTATTGATATGTCACATTAATTAACCACGATTCATTTTGTGATTTTAAAAGTTTCAAGAGCTGTATGATACGGTGCAGTGTGTTGAGCTCTCTCGGCCACTGTAGTATGATCTTCAATAATAATAATAAAACTTTTATTGAGGGGTAATAAAAATAAATATTTAATTTATTTTATTTTTTATTATTTTTATTTTATTTTCATATAAGAAATTTCAGTTTACATCTTGATTTTATGTGTTTTTAGCATTTTAATTTGAATTATTTTAATATATTCATAGTAATTTGTTGATTTAAAAACTGTTTAGTCACCTCTGCCCACTTGTCGAGAACCACTGAATGACTGAAACTCAGCAGAGGTGGATTTAGTTATTTACCGCATGTTCTTTGTGTTCAGTCTGTACCTTGGTAATCCCATGGATCCTCCAGATGTTCTTGGGATGGATTCAAATGCGGCCAAGCCCACTAAACTTCCAAACAGGGCTAAAAGTAAGTAATTGCTTGATCTTGTTAAGCTTTGCTGTTCTGCTCTTCTTCAAAGTCACTACTTCTCTCTTTTGCTCTGTCTTCTTTTATTTCTGATCTTTTCTACTTCAACTGTTGTGTCAGAACAACCTCCCCCTAGACCTCCTAAACCAGCAGTTCTTCTTAAGAGTAAGAACAATTTCTCTTCTTCTAAAAATCACTGAATAACAGAAATAATTTTCCTAAAGTTTTGCCTGATGACTTGTTCCCAGAACCATTTTACGACTCCGTGCTGGACTCTGATGATGATCTGATAGTGACTGGTGTGAAGAAGCTCTCGCTTAAGACTCCCACGTACTTACGCCTCCGGCCTTGGGAAAGCACTAGTCCGAGTGACCGTCTTAGCGAAGTCTCACTCATTGACTTTGGAGATGATAGTTTCAGCTCTACATCACCCTCTCCCCTTACCGAGACGCCCAACCCCAGCACAGCAAAACCACCTGCATCCTATGCCGCATCTATCTTGGATATGGCGCCACCGCAGAGCCCCAATCGTGCCCTGCCCAACCCCATGCACCCTACTCCAGTGGTAGATTGGGACATGCAGCCCCTGCCTCCTCTTCCGGCGTACGACGAGGTGGCCATGGAGTGTGCTGAGCAGGAAGACATAGAAGTGAGCACCATAAATGCATCTGCAGTGCAGGAAGGCACTGTATCTGAACAGACACAATTAGAGGATGACATTAAAGTCGATGGTAAATGCAACGTGGAGGACAACCTATTTCTACCATCCAAGCATGTCGAGGAATCTCACTCGTTTTCGCAATCAGCAGACATCTTCAAGGAGCTACAAAGGGAGGTGATGGTAAAGCTTCGGGTCCCTCCGACCGGACGTTCCCTCCCTTCTTCACCCCTCCCGACTCCTTCAGCTCTCGCCCCACACCGCCAGATCATCCTGCCCTCTTCCTATGAGGACAAGCCTCAAGTCCCTCCAAGAATCCCTATCCCACCCATGCGGCCCTCTAAGCGGGCAGGAATATATGGCAGCAGACTGTCGGTTTCCCTTGGAGACCAAGAAGACGAGGGCTTCAGGCCTCAGATACCCCCAAGGGATCACGCTCTATCTCAGCCCAACTCTCGGGCGCCGAGCCCAATGGTGCCACAAGGTGGCTCCCCTCAACAGAGATCCAGCCTCTGTTGCGTCGGATCATTGGGCTCCTGCCTATCCCCGTCATCATATTCCTCTGCACCATCCTGCTCCTCCACCACATCATCTATGTCAACCGCCACCACAGCAAGCTCTCATTATGGATCTACTGAAGTGGGCCAGACTCCGGCTAAGAGTCCCTGCATCATGCCTATCGTGTATGGTGGCGTGAAGGCCAGCAGCACTCATTACTACTTGCTACCTGAGAAACCAGCATACCTGGACAAGTACGAGAGGTTCTTGAAGGACTCAGAGGGAAACAATGAGAAGAGAACCACAAATATGGCCACTGTGAGGCCTATGGTTCAACAGCAAGTCAACAAGCCCAGTTCTTCCCCTGGCCACACCAGTAGCAGCGCTACTTCCAACAGTCTGGTCTGGCCGAGCAGCACCCAAGCAGGTGCTTACAACCGTGTCATGCTACAACAAGTAAGCAGTTTTTCACCCATTACTCTCACCATTGGCTACTCAATGATGTCATGGTATTCTGAAATGGCTGATTGGTTGTTTCTGTAGGTGCAGGAGGCGGTACATGGAGTGACTGTAGAGGAGTGTCAAACGGCCCTTCAGACACACAGCTGGAACCCTCAGGAGGCTGTGAAATATCTGAAGGTATCTGTGTGCTTCATTTCAGACACAAAAGAGAGAGGTGCTCATTAATGATGAAAGATCTTTGAAGCATTTACACATAGATGACTGTTTCCTGATGTAGGTGGAGCAGTTGTTCCGACTGGGTTTGAAGGCTCGGCCTGAATGCGTGGAAGCTCTGGAGAGATGTGGCTGGAATCTGGAGCAGGCCAGCACTCAAATGCTGGACTCCTACGGTCCATCTAGACATAGGTAGTATAACTATAGCCGTGTTTCCACCACACTTTCCCCAGGAACTAGGGACTTTTGGGGTGGTAAGCTGTGTTTCGACCGCAGGGACCAGGGTCTAAATGAAGTTCCGGTTAAAAAATGTCCCCCTCAGAAAGTCCCTGCTCGCGAGGTAGTACTTTTTCAGAGTTCAGGAACTTTTGGGGGTGGGACTTGGGCGCTGAACATGCTGATTGGTTGAATTCACGCAGCATTTTGATTGGTTGACTCCACGCAAATTATTCAGAGTAATTTCGATGGAAAGGCGGCATATATCAAGCATAGCGTTAGTTCTGGCAGGTCACGTTAGTCAAGCTTGCATCAGCTGACTGTCAGCTGATCACGTCTACCTATAAGAATACGATGTCTATCACAGCATACATATATAAGCTCCTTCAGTATTATCAGCAGCTATTGCGTTTCTCCGGAGCTAATTACCCTCCTCCATCCCCAGCTCCTCCTCTCGTCAGTCAGGATTTGGCATTCTGATTCCCTTTGAATCAGACTAAATTCCCAAATGATGTTGTACATTTTAATATTGACATTAATGATATCTGCAGTACATTGTTGGTTCTGTTCTGTTTACCCTAGGGGGGTTATTGCTGCTCTCCCTGCTCTTATCCATGCTAGGCTGCATGGATGCGCAGGGAGTTCTTGCCCAGAATAGAACCATACCAATCCAAACTATATGCTAATAGTCAATCATCTTTGACGATAGTGGTCCTGACAGAAATGATTATTAAATGGATAGTTCACCAAAAAATGAAAATTCTGTCATCATTAACTTATCCTCATGTCATTTTAAACCTGTATGACTTTCTTTCTTCTGTGAAACAATCATAAAATGAAAATCATTGGGGTCCAGTGTTGTTTTGGACCCCATTGACATTTATTATATGGAGAAAAAAAACTTTCATTCTTCAAATGTCTTCTTTTGTGTTACACAGAAAAATAAAGAAAAGAATATCATATTACATTCAACATATCTCTCTGATTTGTGTCAGGTTCTAATGGCAGGAAAAGGAAGAACAGAGCTGATCTCCGTTCCAGTGAAGCCAATGAGAATCAAGTTTCAGCTCTTTGACTGTGGACCAGTTATACAATAGATATTTGTTAATAGATTATGCAGGTCATTTGAATATTAATTGTTTAACTGCTTGAAATGCAAGAGAAATGCAAAATTCACTTACTTGAAGTACAACAGTGCAATGTGAACAGTTACAAGTGAACCATGTACATCAGATTGTGTTTGTATATTTTGCTTAAGTTTTAAAATAGAGAAAAGTTTGCTTTTCACTGCGTCAAATGTGACTTTACACTACAGCATTCAGCCTGTGAAATGTTTGTAGTTTATTTATTCCGATTTTTTTTATGCATTTTTATCCACTGAAAAGATGATGTAAATCTTATCAGCACAGCTCAATATTCATTGAGTGATGTGAGTTGTAATGGTTGCTACATCCCTTATTTTATGTAAATTAAAATGTAATCAAAAAATGTAAACATAATTAAATAGACATTACAGGGTATACTGGTCAGACACTATAAGCTTTTGAATAGATGTATAGACCATTAAGTTGCAGTCGCATTTACTGTTGTTCTGCGAATTTTTGCGTACAAAGTCTGTTATTTCAATAGGAATCCATGTGATCAGGAATTTCACGTGAGGGTGAAAGATTTCCCCATACAGATTCCACAAAGGATTCAATGACAAAACAGATAGCTGCTTGGTTTGAAAGTGGCTTCTGGCTAAGCTGTGTACTTTTTTCCTGTGAAATTTCATGATAATGTGACCGCACCTTTTTTGCATTCGGTATTATGCTCATACTTCGGTTAACTCTCATTCATGATGTTGCATGCAGTACATAAGCCTTGTTGCTAATTTCAGCTTATCATTCATTTTCCATTTGTTTTATTCTATTGTGTGGTGGTAAAATTAGTCGCCGCCTGAGACTGCACAGCCACAGATCACCCACAGTTGGTCTTTGTTTAGTTTTTTGTTTTCATGCCATATTATATTGTGGTTTAATCTTTTTTGGATAACCCACCATTAAAACAAACAAACTGTGGTCGAACTGAGGATGAGACTTCATTCCTCATGTCGAAAGTCTGGCTAGACAAGACTATTTTTAGAATAAGCCCATTTTTCATGTGCCATGATGACTGCAGACAATACACTTATACTGTAAATGCACCTACTGTATTATTAATTCATCCATTTCTTGTTAGTTTTGTTGGTCTTCATTGTCTTTATCACAGGACCACTAAAGACGTGTTTCATTTGTGCTCAGATGCTGATTTAGCTATTATGAGAATATCATCTTTTTCGTTTACTTTTAAGTGGAACTGCTTTGAACTCCATTACGCATTTTGCAATTTTGCTCAGGTTCATATATTACAGAGCACTTAGTCTCTGCGTGAAGATTATGTGAAGTTTGTATTAATAACAGCTGTTTTATGTGCATTTTTCTTCTGTCACAACATGTCATCTGTACGTCATACACTTTGCATCAATCACACACAGACGTCTTACTAAGCAAATTGAGGCGTTTTCTCTGTGCTTGTGTACTCTGTAATTTTCATCTGCCTCTTGTCCAGATGCTCAGTATTCTAGTTATGTTTTACCTGCACTGGTTTTGTGTTCATGTCTTTGCAATTGTTGTTCAGTTTTTGGAATTTAGCCTGTGTCAGTGATCACCTCATGTAGGTTGCCTCCCACTTTTTCTGAAGTGGATGGCAGAATGCTGGGCTTACTGTAAAAGCTTTATAAATGTGTATTGTATAATTATCTATCTGTATTTTTGTAATGAAGTATATATTTAAAACTGCTGTGAATGAGGTTTCATTATTTTATCAGTTTGAAGAATTATGGCAGCTATTCACAGATATATTCACAGATTATACAGAACATAAGATTCTTAAATTTTATGGACTCATTGAGCCAAGAGGCAGAGCTGCACCATGGGGCCCACTGACCCTGGAAGAGGAGCTGCACCATGGGGCCCACTGACCCTGGAAGTGGAGTTGCTCCATGGATTTCCACATGAGCCATGAGAAGCCTTACAGAACATCTACAGAATGTCAAATTGTACAGACAAAAGTGCTGTCTAAAGAATATAAATACCTTTCTAGAATATAATGAAATACATTAAATATTACAAATTAATGAACGTTTATTTTGCTGTTATGTTGTTAGTTTCCCGGGCATCAATAATATTTGAAATATGGATGCTGATACTTGGACAATTTCTCTAAATCTTTATTTCTTTAATCCACCATTAGATGTCAGTGTTGTGCTAAAGATAGCTGAAAGATTGCATTGCTCTCAATGTTACTTATATCATATTTCATATTCCCCAGACATTAATTTATTCTCCATTACACTGATAGCACTTCTAGAGCAGACTTGACAAATAACCCCAGGTTTTAAGGGGGTCCATATCTTGTCTATGGAAGACCATTTCTGCCAAATAAAAATATTATCATGCTTTGGTAAATCATAATTGACATAAAAAGTCGAAATTATAAGACGAAAAGTAGAAATGAATACAAATCATAATTATGACAAAAATCGAAATAATGAGTCGTCATATGACAAAGTTCGAAATTATGACAATTTGAAATTGAGATTAAGAGTTGTAATTATGACAACAATTATTACAAAAACTCTATGACATATTTTATTACTGTTTATGTCATGCTTTCGACTTTTTATGCCATGTTGTTGGTATGTTTCTAATGTTATTCTAACGTTATTTTAACGTTCCCCTAACGTTAGTCTAACGTTCCCAGAACGTAATTCTAACGTTGTTATAATGTTCCCAGAACGTTATTCTAACAGTATTTTAACATTCCCAGAACATATTTGACATGTCTTCAGCACCAAATAACAATGAATTCAACACAATCTATGGTTTTTAAAATATGAAGTTTATTCACAGGCATTAAGAAATGAATAAAAAATTATTTGACAAAGTAGGATATCAATACATTTATTTCTTACCAATGAATGACAGTACAGTTTAGACGGACATGCTTTTGGTCCGTAAATGAAAACTTCTCGATTAACATCAAGTTCTCTTCAATAAGGGTGCCAAATCTTTTGTTTATCGATCACTTTATTGAATAATTACTTAATAAAATGTGAGAGTAAATATGATTTCGAAAAGATTAAATCATTTACTCTCACATTTTATTAAGTAATTATTCAATAAAGAGATCGATAAACAAATGTTAGTCAGTCTGATTTCTGTGCTTTTCTAACACTGGCTTAATATTTTTAGCTATAAGTTGGATTTATCCAATCATTATAGCTAACGCGTTTTGATTTATCTCAATTCAACATAAATGCTGTATAGACTATATAATTTCAGAGCTTTGTAAAGGTCATTACACAAAAACAAAACGGGAACGTTTTTTTATGGGAAATAGAACGTCATTTTTTGGTTCATGGAACGTCCCCCTATAGCGCTATTCTAACTTTCCCAGAACATTATTCTAACATTCCCCTAACGTTAGTCTAATGTTCCCAGAACGTTACGCTAACGTTATTTTAACATTCCTATAATGTTATTCTAACGTTCCTAGAAGGTCATTACACAAGAGCATCTGCAACGTTTTAATTGGAAGGTTTTTACATGTTTATTAAATAATAACCTAAAAATAACCATTAGGGAACGTTCTGTATTTATTTTTATGTTATTTAAAAATAACTACCCTGCAACATTCTGGGAAATTCTATGGTTGCAAAATAATAACCTAAAAATAATCATTAGGGAACGTTCTATTTATTTTTAGGTTATTTAAAAATAACTACCCTGCAACGTTCTGGGAACGTTATTTTATGGTTGCAAAATAATAACCTAACAATTAGGGAACGTTTTGTATAAGTTATTTTAGGTTAGCCTATTTAAAAACAACCTCCCTGCAACGTTCCGGAACGTTATTTCCCTTTCAGTAGGTCACGTTCTACGTAATGTCTCTGTTCCCTCCTTCAGGGAACCAGGGTTACATATGTAACTGAGACGTTTATGGTTGCAAAAAATAATATCTAAAAAGAATGTTTCTAGAACTTATTTGGTTCTCAAAAAAATAACCAAAAGGGGACCAAATATCGGGATTATGCAACTTTTTTTGTTAAAAAATTAACAAAGTCAATACATCATCAATATACTTCTTCCAAAACGTGTTTTGTCTTACCCTGATCCACTATGGTAAGTCTAAATGTTTATATTTTAGACCTAGTGGGATGATTTTCGCTGGAAATTGCGTTTGCGCCCATGTGTGTCTAGTCATATCCATAAATAGAGAAAAGTTGCTCTGGCTACTTTGACGTGTGTATGCTGTGGGAGTGGAGCAGGCTAAAAGCGGGGGATCAGCCATTTTAAAAAAAAAGGCCAAACAGGGAAGAGTCTGCTGGCGAAAAGAAAGCCACAGAGCTCATAAAAAGAGAATCAGCGGTGGCTTGTTGTAAAAGCAACACAGGCTTTTAGGCTCTGTCTCACGCTCTCACTCTGCCCAAGTAAATCTCACGCCAAATTGCCAAACCTGCTTTTGATATGAAACAAAGTCTAAGCTTTTAATTTTTTTTTTTTTTTAATTTTAATACGAAATTCAAACAATAAATACCGTTTTGGCGCACTTAATGTGGCATAACAGTTAAAGCCAGAGCCGTTGAAAAACAGAATTTCGCATGCTTTCATCTCCCGGCAGCGCGCGCGGTCACGTGGTTAATGAAGCTCTCAATAGTTCTAAACAAACCAGCGCTGTCAATACATTTGAATAGACAACAGCTTCACTATACAAGTATTTGCAGCATTTTTTGGTAAACAGTACAGCATAGTGTGCATTGATTATTACGTCAACCACATTTACAGTATAATTTTATTATGGAGAGTGATGTAGATGCAACATTGTTAACATTAATGTTAAATTTTTTCTTGTACTTAGCCCTCAGGTATTCCTTACTAATTGGTCACACACACTCATACTCATCGGTGGTCAAATGTGACCATACACCTTAACTATTTTTCAGTTAAATAGCCTAAATGTTCTATATTTTAGTTCAATAATATTTATTGAATATTTTGAGGAGATCTTTTGGTACTAAATACGATTTGTACAATAATTATGGTCCATTCATGACCACTTAAAACATTTTTCTTCTAATATTTTTATTATTTATATTACAATTAGTGTAGTAATTAAGGTTAAAATAGAGAATTCCAATGCAAAGAAGCAAATTAGAGTCATTTTGTGGCTGAAAAAACTATTTGTTCTTGTACATTATTTGTTCTTGTAATAATGACAACATCTCGTAATAATGAGAAACTTTCTTGTAATAATGACTTAACATCTCTTAATAATGAAAAACTTTCTCATAATAATGACTTAACATCTCATAATGAGAAACTTTCTCGTAATAATGACTTAACATCTCATTATAATGAAAAACTTTCTCATAATAATGACTTAACATCTCATAATGAGAAACTTTCTCATAATAATGACTTAACATCTCATAATAATGAGAAACTTTCTCGTAATAATGACTTAACATCTCATAATGAGAAACTTTCTCGTAATGACTTAACATCTCATAATGAGAAACTTTCTCGTAATAATGACTTAACATCTCATAATGAGAAACTTTCTCGTAATAATGACTTAACATCTCATAATAATGAGAAACTTTCTCGTAATAATGACTTAACATCTCATAATAATGAGAAACTTTCTCATAATAATGACTTAACATCTCATAATAATGAGAAACTTTCTCGTAATAATGACTTAACATCTCGTAATAATGAAAAACTTTCTCATAATAATGAAAAACTTTCTCATAATAATGACTTAACATCTCATAATAATGAAAAACTTTCTCGTAATAATGACTTAACATCTCATAATAATGAGAAACTTTCTCGTAATAATGACTTAACATCTCATAATAATGAGAAACTTTCTCGTAATAATGACTTAACATCTCATAATAATGAGAAACTTTCTCATAATGACTTAACATCTCATAATAATGAGAAACTTTCTCATAATAATAACTTAACATCTCGTAATGAGAAACTTTCTCGTAATAATGACTTAACATCTCATAATAATGAGAAACTTTCTCGTAATAAATGACTTAACATCTCATAATAATGAGAAACTTTCTCGTAATGACTTAACATCTCATAATAATGAGAAACTTTCTCATAATAATGACTTAACATCTCATAATAATGAGAAACTTTCTCGTAATAATGACTTAACATCTCATAATGAGAAACTTTCTCGTAATGACTTAACATCTCATAATGAGAAACTTTCTCGTAATAATGACTTAACATCTCATAATGAGAAACTTTCTCGTAATAATGACTTAACATCTCATAATAATGAGAAACTTTCTCGTAATAATGACTTAACATCTCATAATAATGAGAAACTTTCTCATAATAATGACTTAACATCTCATAATAATGAGAAACTTTCTCGTAATAATGACTTAACATCTCGTAATAATGAAAAACTTTCTCATAATAATGAAAAACTTTCTCATAATAATGACTTAACATCTCATAATAATGAAAAACTTTCTCGTAATAATGACTTAACATCTCATAATAATGAGAAACTTTCTCGTAATAATGACTTAACATCTCATAATAATGAGAAACTTTCTCGTAATAATGACTTAACATCTCATAATAATGAGAAACTTTCTCATAATGACTTAACATCTCATAATAATGAGAAACTTTCTCATAATAATAACTTAACATCTCGTAATGAGAAACTTTCTCGTAATAATGACTTAACATCTCATAATAATGAGAAACTTTCTCGTAATAAATGACTTAACATCTCATAATAATGAGAAACTTTCTCGTAATGACTTAACATCTCATAATAATGAGAAACTTTCTCATAATAATGACTTAACATCTCATAATAATGAGAGACTTTCTCATAATAATAACTTAACATCTCGTAATGAGAAACTTTCTCGTAATAATGACTTAACATCTCATAATAATGAGAAACTTTCTCGTAATAAGTTTCTCTTATTACGAGAAAGTTTCTCATTATGAGATGTTAAGTCATTATTATGAGAAAGTTTCTCATTATTACTAGAAAGTTTCTCATCATTACGAGATATTAAGTCATTATTATGAGAAAGTTTCTCATTATTATGACTTGAATTATATTTTTTGACATATTTCATAATATTATTATTATTTATTTCCTATATTCATTATTATTTCCTATATTCATGACCTTATTTGTGTGCTTGAAGTCCTTGATGCCATTGTTTTTGTTTTTTTGTTTTGGTGGTGGGGGGGGTTGGGGGGGGGGGGATTGGGGTTGGTGTCGTGAATGGGGGTCCCTTATTTTGTAATAAGGGACCCTATTTGTAATTATGGGATAATGTACATCTGGCATGTTATTATAACCAAATAAACCCTGACAGTGACGCATCTTTCACACCACTAATGAATGTTTTTAATTTTAGTCCATGTTCAGTCATTAGGACAAGTAGTAATGGTACTTAAGCCTTTCTTTAGCTTTGTTAGACAGTTAATATCTGGAGAAGGTTGTTTTGTCATGTCGTTAATCTTATCGTGCTCAGTGGAAATTTCTCCCTTGTGTTTCAAACTGCTCTGGTTAGGGAAACAAAAGTATAGATATTTTGACAACCAGTACTTACAAAATCTCACTTTGTAAGCATTTTTAAAATGTATTTATGTTTGTTCTATAGGTAATGTAAAACTAAATCAAAAAGATATTTTCTCCTGGTAAGTTTGGGATGTAAAGTGTGTTTATTGTAAATTATACAGTTTCTTACTTTATTTATTTTTTTTATTTCTACCTACAGATGATATAAGAACAAAACATGTTCTTGTAACGGTTAACCTATGATCATGCTTATTGATGTAATTTATGGATTCCATTCCATTCCTTAAATAATAAATTACACTTAGCCTATATTTGTTGGCCTGCTAAATCAATACTGAGATAGTCAGGGTGGGCAGGCTCTCAGCTAAATCAGTAATTGATTAGAGGGGCCTTATAAGCAGGTGTAAGCTTTGTCTCTTGGGGGTTTTCTTCTGTTTCATTGATTAACTGAATCCATGGTATTTAGATTTGTTCGATAGTACTCCAAGTACAAAACCAGATTCAGACTGGATTGGTTAGACTAGCCATCTTATTTTTTTCTATATGTTTTGCAAACCAATGCATGTATTACTTTCAAAGTACTCCTATTATGCTATTTTAAATGTTTCAAATTTTGTTTTGGAGGTCTCCTACAATAGGTTTACATGCATCCAAGGTAGAAAAACACTCATAATATACATTGCATATCACCTAATTTCTCAGAGAGTCTGAAAACAGTTCATTCGAAGATTCAGTCTCTCTAAACCTCTCCTTTCCATGAGTCTACTCAGCTCTGATTGGTCTACCACTTACACCATGGCTGTGTCCGAAATCACCCCCTATACCCTTAAATAGGGCACTATTTGAGGGGACAGCCATTTGTAGTGGTGTCCGAAACCATAGTGGACGTTATTGAGTGCACTCATTCAGTTACACAATGCACCGCAATATCGAGTGTACAACTGATGTATGCTCAATGGCTAGAGAATACCCATAATGCACTGTGAGAGTTGCACGCTGAATGAATTTCCGCGTCTCACCAGGAGATGGCGCCAATCTCCTGGTGAATCAATCATCAATCCATTTTACAAACCGCGCTAGTCCACTGTAATTTCATACAGGTATAAATTCCTTTTTAATTGATTCATTTGTTTCATTTTTACGGTTTATACATGCTAGTTTCCATGGCGGAGTTCAAGATAAATCTTTTCATTACTACTGGAGCTGCCAGTTTGCTACGTTTGAAATAATTAGGCTATTAAACTGTTAGGGTAACAGTTTAGGACCCAAGGCCAGTAGTGAAAAATGAAGACCAAGAGTCAGGAGTGCAATTAATTAAATAAAAATGTACTGAAGAATAGTTTGCAGTTTCATCAGCAGAAGCCAGCTTCAAGTCTCACAAGGAGTTCGTAGGCCGCGCTCCCTCTCTACCCCAGATTTTGTACATATAATTTCAGTTATACTGTTTTCAAGGTCTAGCCACGTCATTGGATGATTCTGATTGGCTCAGAGAAAATGAACAGTCATGGTAAATTTCCACACATTGTCAGTTAATCAGGTTCACGTGTCCATAGATCACTTGTTGACGTCTTCACCCCGGAATTAGGCACGTAGTGACCTTCCAGATCTGGAGCAGGCGCCAGCTTGCCCAGAGCAACAAGTCCACCCATCTCTTAGGATGCCAGATATACTGATCTGTAACAGAATATTACGCACATACACAGTCTCTCCAAGGTTGGAGTTGGTTGAGTTCCAGCTCTAACCAGAATGCTCCCCAAAACATACTGATAACATGTGCTTTCTCTCAATTAGAGGTACAGATAATAGTACAGGCAATAGTCATCTTTATTCTTTAGTGTTTCAGTAAAAGGAAATATAAAATATAATAAAAATGAAAGACAAATCCATATTTCATCTCTGGAAGCCGGGCTAAGTGAGCAAGCACTGTTACTGCACTCCTGGCATGTTAGGGGTGTGTGATACCTCCAAAATCCAAACACACGACAACATGTTGCTATCAAGTGTTTAGCGACACATCACACATCCCTAGGACAGACCCTCAGTCACTCCTCAGAGACCAAATACAAACTTTAGAAAACATTACGGAAGAAACAACAATCATTGGTCCTATTGATTTAGTAATATCATAACTGGAAAGAATAATTAGAAATCATCATAATAAGATAGGAGGAAGGATATTGATTAATTCTTTGATTCTAAATTTAATTAGGATATATAGATATAGGTCTATTGAAGCAGCAGTGGATTTCAGAATCCAACCTTTCAAAACGCAAGCACAAACTGTGAAAAAGCAACAGCCTTCCCGGCAGACTCAGTGTCCGAATTCACTCACTCGTTTTCATTCACTCCTTCAAGTGGACTATATTAGTGGAGTAATGTAGGGAATAGTGAATGAGGGTATGGGGCGATTTCGAACACAGCACGTGTCTACACTCGAACGCAAATGGCGCAATGCGACGCAACAAAAAACAATGGGTGCGTCTCAATTAGCTCCCTAGTTCAGTAGTCAGGGCACTGATCAGGGAGTCGGTCATTTTAAGGGCTGTCTCAATCACAGAATCCTTCCAGTGCACTGAAACGTTTGCTCCCTAAAAAGTCCCACAATGCACTGCAAAATCCAGGGTGCATCGATGCTCACTATGTTCCCTTAACGGAAGTTCTGAAACGCGAAACTTAAATCACGTGAGCCAACTCACTACACATAACGACCGATAATGGCACAATATCTTTTTAAAAAATAGAAACCATTATTTTATTATATTTCAGGATAAACATACATTGTTAGACAGGTAAGTGAACACAGTCTAGCTAACATTTATAATTTATTTACCATAGAAACCATAGTGGACGTTATTGAGTGCACTCATTCAATCCCACAATGCACCGCAATAACGAGTGTACAACTGATGTATGCTCAACGGATAGAGAATACCCATAATGCACAGTGAGAGTCCACAGCTGAATCAATCATCTATCCATTTTCCAAACCACGCCGGTCCAGCATAATATCATACAGGTATAATAAATTCCTTTTTAATTGATTATTAAATTGTTTAATTACGGTTTATACATGCTAGAACATATAACCCATTATAATCAGTGATGTTGTCTACCCGAAGCAGTCGAGATACTTCTCATAGAAGGACAAATGGATTTGCATCGGTCGCTTTGTAGCGTCCAGTGTAGACAGCTTCCAGCTGTTGAGGTGACACGACACGTCAACAGTTGTGTCCGGTGTAGACATGGTATTACAGTGTGTGTCGAAAAACGAACACCTATTACTATATCTGAATATCTCGAAAGCAGATGAGCCAATGGCAGTTGAGTATCAGTTGCACGGGGACCGGAACTCGCCATAGAGAAACATTGGAAGATCCGAAGCTCTCATCGGTTTGATGGTGTTGATCCTGGATGTTGTCATCTGCGATCGTGACGACCATAACATGAGGCTTCTCCCTATGGAGTCAGAATAGTATCATTAATAATTCACGCAAAAAACACGATGCACACGTGTAGCCAATTTCACCTGCACAAAAAACTATTCACGTGCGCAAAATAAAATTATATATTCATAAAATACATTTCACAAATGCAAAACAATTCGTAGATTTATAATTGTGCACAAAAACTTTCGAATGCTTAAAATGTACAAGTTCATCCTTGAATGTGAATGTGCAAATCGGATTTGTGTGTGTGTATTTTTGAGACTTTCCTGGCAGCGCTCTCCTCCTACCCGGATAAGTCGTACTCTTTAGCCAATCAGATTTAAGCTTATCAATCGGCCAATCATAATCGCGTGAGGGCGGGCTTTCGAACACAGTTCAAGACATGGCTAAGCAGTAAGGCTAAGGTATTTGCAGTTTGATCGGTTCATTTCTGTGTTTACTGAAACTAAGAAGTTAGAGATCAGTTGTAGCGATAGTTTATTAAATATTAACAGATGTAAGCTATGCTGTGGTAATCAGATGTCCCATATGAAGAGGAAATGATGCTTGTTTTGTTGTATTTTAGCTGCAGATGACAGCTCTCTCAGTTACAATCACGCAAATAATTGCAAAACAATCATCTGGGTGGCCAATAGCTCCCACTTAGCACGGGCCTCAATGAGATTGTTTTTTACATAGTGAAAAAATATTTTTTATGAGCACTCATTATTTAGTGATGAAGATATTTTGCCGTTTGTAAAACAGTATACAGTGTTAAATTATTATTACACACTTATTGTTCCCCTGTATTTTTCAGGATTACACACCTTTGGCGTGACATATAGATAGCAGTCACAAACATCTAAATTCATGTTTCTTTATTCTCTTTTATACTTTGTATTAATGTCTTAATCTGTTTAATACACATGTACTTTCATGTTCTGTGCTGTATTGTCATCTCAAGGTTTTTAATGTCACAGGACAATGTTGAGGGTGACTAAATGATGACAGAATTTTCATTTTTGGGTGAACTATCCCTTTAATCATGGCCAAGTCATTTCATATAGGTTTTATTCCCAAAGGATTCATAAACTTTCAAATTAATAAAACGTATACATCAACTGTAGCAAATGTCTTTGAATCTTTTAATTCTGACATAAAACAAGAACATTTAATAATGCATAGCAGGGCTTTATTCCTTGAGTGTGTACATTAATACAGTAACAATGCATGACTTTCAACCTCTTGTTGAAACAACAGTCAAAATGGATGGCTTGCAACATGACTGTTTTAAAAGAATTACAGTAGGAATGGTAAGGTCAAGGTACTGGTTGTCTCTGCAACTTCATACATCATCTGTCTTGGAAATCTGTAACAATAAAACTGCATATATATGCAGCTTAAAACAAAGCATAGATGAAACGTACATTGTCTCCAATGTATGCAGTTGCATAAATTATACATAAATTATCATCATCATTTGAATGTGTGTTGGACATGACATGCAGGTACAAACACACTGCTGTGACTGCTCTTTCCTAATTAAATAATAGTACAAGACCACGTGAAAAATATCCAAAAACGTTATATTTTTCATAATCGTCTATTTATATACACCATCTCTCATCATTCAAACCATTGTCATGTTTTCTATGGAGTTTATGAATCTAAAATCCTAACATTGTATGGTATGCACATGAATAATTATTTATGAAGTAAACATAAGAATCCATCAACGCTTAAAATAAATGTTTATTTTCACACAGCAGTTAATAAACTATCGCTACAACTGATCTCTAACTTCTTAGTTTCAGTAAACAGAAATGAACCGATCAAACTGCACATACCTCTGCTTAGCCATGTCTTGAACTGTGAAACTGAAGCTGATGACGTAACACCAGGTGGGCCCGGCCTCACGTGATTATGATTGGTCGATTGATAAGCTTAAATCTGATTGGCTAAAGAGTACGACTGATCCGGGTAGGAGGAGAGCGCTGCCAGGAAAGTCTCAAAAATACACACACACAAATCCAAGGCAATTCACACGTGAATGACGATTTGCACATTCACATTCAAGGATGAACTTGTACATTTTAAACATTTGAAAGTTTTTGTGCACAGTTGTAAATCTACGAATTGTGTTTTGCATTTGTGAAATGTATTTTATGAATATATAATTTTATTTTGCGCACGTGAATAGTTTTTTGTGCACGTGAATTTTGTTTCATGCATGTGAAATTGGCTACACATGTGCATCATGTTTTTTGCGGGAATTATTATTGATACTGTTTTGTCTCCATATCTCCCGCTTGCATTGTGATCTGTAAACCCTCGCTTCCAAATTAATTTTGTTACCCACCATATTTATTTTAAAATCTTTTACTCTCCATGGCATATTTAGGTCCCACTTGACTGCTCCTCGACGAGAGGTGGTCTTTCTATGTCCAAAATTGATCCAAAAACATCAAGGTTTTTACACTGACAGCTGTCATTGTAAGACATTTAGCAACTCCGTTTGTCCGAGTTAGCAACAGTAACTAAGGGGGGCGGGGCTTACCGATAGGTCAAATTGAGAACCACTGATTTAGACAGAATACTATAGAATTTTACTATCGCCCATTTATAGGTTATCCCTCAATCCTCCCTCGCACTTTGTAACATATCCTTCCCCCGCGGGTCAAAATGACCCAAAGCTGTAAAATTATATTATATTTTATTATATATATTTATTTATTTTTTGTCCAGAAAGCAATTTTATTTTCCTTTAAATTACAAGATTTTATCAATAAACAATAAATAAATAATAATTTAAGCACATTCTTCACATTCTTTCAACTTAAATTCAAAATAACTCATAATTTCATGCATAACCATTTTAATTCGGTTCAAAATATCTTACATTGGGTGTCTTTTGCCGACCTCTTGTGGGGAAAAAAATAAACATATAACATGATATTTCATGACTCTTGCCACTAGAGGGCCTTATTGATCTATATGGAGCAAATGAGCTGTTCCGCTGGGTCCTAAAGTCAGTTTTTCTTTAGTATGCATTCAGATGCACATGTAGACAGTATAAAATCATTTTTTGGTGAAGTTTTAGTATTTTTAGTTAAAACTGAACATTTTAAGTTTTTTTCTATGTGTAGCTACTGAATCATTCCTTGCATTACATTCATTCCTAAGGGGTTCAAATTGACCTCTGAGGGAAGGATTTGTTACTTTTTTAAATTTCAAGCACAAAACTTTTTTCAACAAACTGATTAAATTTTTTGTGTGTATTCGTGGTTTAAGTGTGACAAAAGTCCTACGGTCTTGGACTACTCTGATGAACACTCAATTCTTAAAAATGAGTTTCGGGTCAAAATGACCCGAGGGAAGGATATAAAATGAAAATAACTATATAGGCCAGAATTTTAATATTGTTGCATCCCTAGTTAACTTTGTCCTAGAAGTTGTGTGTCTAAACTCTCCCACTTTAAATAACCGCCACTATAGCCATCAAATTTGGGATTGTGTAATAAATCCCCTGCCTCAAGATGAATATTTTGGGGGTTTAAATATTTTTTCTTATTATTTTTTTATATTAATTAAGATTTTAAGGACATTTTTGTTTACATTTGCGTCACAAACCATTTTGTTTATTGGGTCACCACTTGATATGTCCAATGTAAAGCTCTGAAGCGAAACCAATTGAGAAGCACTGATCTAGAATACTAGAAGGCATCAGAGTGAACCGTGCAATACAATTTCCATTCAGTAATTCCTTTGTTTATTAAAATCTTGTGGCGCATAAAGCTCAGACTGAAAATATTGAAATGGATCTGATGCATATTACTGTAATAATTCAAATGGGAATTGAAAGCTTTAAGAGACCATAGAAGTTTCTTTAAACTCTTATTGAAAAGCCCTACTGCGTTCGTGTAATATCCAATGACTCTTGTCCCTGCTGAGATTGGGCATTAGAAGTGATGCTACAGGTCAGATTTGTGTCTGCTGTAGTCCGGCTTCTGGAAGCCACTATCACAGAAACATCTAAGAAAGCTGAGATTCAGATCGATAGCACTCCTGTTAAACAAAGCTGCTGTGCTTCCCGTGGCCCATGAGTTGCCCTGTATATCAAGGCAGCTGGTGATGCTTCAAACCTTTATATACCGTTTTTTTCATCATCCTCTAAATCTCAGGAGGAAGATAGCACAGATGGATAAACTAAAAGGTGTGCATCTGCAAAGGGTGTGTGTTTGTTATTACCAAGAGATCTGAAAGTGCTGTCTGCAGTGGTTGTTTGTCCATGCAGGAAAAGGGGACATATTCCCAGTCTTATTGTCTTATATTTGCTGGAGACATAAATGTTCTGTGACTCATTGCCGAACCTAAGTATATTGATCCCATCACACTCAGATGATGTCTGGCTCTTCCCCCGAGACCCAAAAAGGTTCATTCAAAGGTGTTAAACCCATGGGCTACAAGATAGATAATGCACTATTCAAAGGAATATTCCAAGGTAATTGCGTAAGCTGAGCAGCGCACTGAAATCAAAGTTCTTGGCCGAAACCAAAAACATACACTAGGCCAAAAAAAAAATAATTTGTATAATTTCATAATCAGTCAGTATTTACATTTAATTGTGGTTATACCAGGATCATATCACATGAACAGTTTTTTCTCTGTCACTGTTTCTGTTATCATAATACTTACTAAATGTATGTTATTGATCTTATTGTGAACTATTCATCCCTGCATGTTTATATTTTTTTATTAGTTTTTAACTAATTGTTAATGAAAATGTCATAACTCGATCTTCTGGTTCAAGAAATGTCATAACTGACTGGTGACTGCAAGTTCGCATTCAGATCTGCCTCCATCCAATCAACAAGCGATGGATAGATGTCCCTGCTCTATATTTTTTTCTTTTTTAGTATTTCGTTTCACTTGGATGCATGTCACAATACTGAAGACAAGATCTGTTGCTACTTTTGTTTCATCACTACTTTAAAGTAAGTTGTTTCTGTTGAAATATTCAGTCAAGAATTTCAGCCTAAAATTTAAGCTTTATTAATGTATATGCATTGTGTTGGTGACCAGAGAAAATAATTTTGAGTCTTGAGAAAATAATTTCGGCCAAACAGACATTGGTTGAGCCTGTTGCTATAGGTTGGCAGTCGATGGTTGGCAAATGCTTCTGATGAGATGGCAGATGGTCTCCTGGGGGATCTCCTCCCAGACCTGGATCAGGGCATCAGTGAGCTTCTGGACAGTCTGTGGTGCTACTTGGTGGCTTCGGATGCTCTGTTACATAATGTCCTAGAGGTTCTCAATTGGATTCACGTCTGGGGGACGTGAGGGCCAGTTAATGGCACCAATGCCTTCGTCATCTAAAAACTGCCTACATACTCTAGCCACATGAGGCTAGGCATTATCATACATTAGTAGGAACCCAGGGCCCACTGCACCAGCATAAGGTCTGACAATGGCTCTGACAATTTCATCCCGGTACATAACAGCAGTAAGGGAACCATTGGCTAGCACGTGGAGGTCTGTGCGACCCTCCAAGGATATTCCTCCCCAGACCATTACAGACCCACCGCCAAACCGGTCATGCTGGATGATGTTGCACACAGCATAACATTCCCCACGGCATTTCCAGACTCTTTCACGTCTGTCACATGTGCTCAGTGTGAACCTGCTCTCATCCGTGAAGAGAAGGGGGTGCCAATGGTGGCCTTGAATTCTGGTGTTCTCTGGCAAATTCCAATCGAGCAGCACGGTGCTGAGCTTTGAGCACAGGTCCCACTAGAGGACGTCGGGCCTTCATGTCACCCTCATGAAGTGCACACCAGTAGCCTGCTGGAGGTCATTTTGTAGGGCTCTGGAAGTGCTCCTCCTGTTCCTCTTCGCACAAAGGAGCAGATACCGGTGCTGATGCTGGATTGTTGCCCTTCTACGTCCCTGTCCAGCTCTCCTCGTGTAACGGCCTGTCTCCCAGTATCTCATCCATGCTCTTGAAACTGTGCTTGCGACGCCACGTATTGATGTGCCATCCTAGAGGAGCAGGACTGCCTGTGCAACCTGATTGGGTTGCAGGTACTGCCTCATGCTACAGACAGTGACAAGGACCCTAACAAAACACAAAACTAAAGACAAATCAGTCAGGAAGAATAAGGAGAAAACAGTTGTCTATGGCCACCACCTGCAAAATCATTCCCTTTTTGGGGGTTGTCTTGCTGTTGCCTCTCCAGTGCACCTGTTGTCACTTTCATTTGCACCAAAGCAGATCAAACTGATTCACAATCACTTATTCTTCCTAACTTGACAGATTGATATCTCTGAAGTTTAATTGACTTGGTGTTATACTGTGATGAAATAAGTGTTCCCTTAATTTTGAGCAGTGTATATATATATATATATATATATATATAATTATAAAAACAAATTCTGTCTGTATTGTGAAATGTCATAGAGAAAAAGAAGGCCTTGAGTGACATTTTTCTTCTAACTTTAATGTCTGACGGTCAGACTTTAGACATTAACATGACAGGGGAAGGACAAATGTGAGGGTGCAGGTGGCTCGTCTTAAGATAAGACCATGACTGTAGTTCAAACAGCTTTACACCTATCAATTCCCAAACTGTCATTTTAGTGACAGATAACTGCAGGTCACGAAATAAGCTCCCCACCATCATAACGTTTCCGTACCAACCCCCCATCCCCACACACACAACTTGATGAAAAGCCGACAGCAAATTAATTTACGCTTTGATGACTAATAGATACAAACGCTCCCATCAAAGTTCTTGGTTATCTCTGAAATGTGTGATGTAATGCATGTTTATCATTCAGTCTGCCTCTCTCACAGTTTTTTTCTTTTCCTGTTTCACCTCTCATTAAGCAGAAGCCTTTGGCCCGAGCGGCGACTTTGGGTTGAACGTGTTTGTTTTCTTCATTCTGTGCTCTGTGGTGTGAAATTTTAAGTAGGCTACTTTTCTTTTCACCTCAGACATCCTCATCCACTAGGCTTTTTCAAAATTCATGTCATAATAATTACGCTCTGTTCCTCTAAGTGTGATTCTGTGTATCACAAGTGTGAAAAGGGTTTTATGCTGTCCTGATGCATGAGCCGAAGAGAGCTCAGTGTCTGTTCAGTGTTTTTTTTCCATTAAGGCCAATAAAACATCATCATATAAGCTACATATTTCTTTATATGCACTCAGCATATGTGTAACCACGTTTTTGTGTGTATTTGGGTCTATCTATCTATCTATCTCTAAATCTCTAAATTCATTCTAATGTTCTTTTTTCTTTCTAACGTCCTCCCAGTTTATCTGCTCATCCGTCCATCCATTCATCGTTCGTTCCATCAATTCATCGTTCGTTCCATCCATCCATCGCTCGTTCCATCCATCCATCTCGTTCCATCCATCCATCTCGTTCTATCCATCTATCCATCGTTCGTCCATCCGCCCATCGTTCGTTCAGTGTGTCCATTGTTCGTCCAGCTGCCCATCGTTCGTTCCATGTGTCCATCGTTCGTTCCATCTATCTATCTATCTATCCATCCATCATCCATCTATCTATAAATTCGTTCTAATGTTTCTTTTTTCTTTCTAACGTCCTCCCAGTTTATCTGCTCATCCGTCCATCCATTCATCGTTTGTTCCATCCATTCATCGTTCGTTCCATCCATCCATGGGACAAAAACATCATGTGCTGATATTGATCGAAGACTGTTTAATAAGCACAATAAATAATAACTTAATGAAAATGTAAAAATGTAGAAAGGTTTCTGTAAAGGTTACCGGAGAGAAAATATAATACGCTCACAATAGAAGTTAATGGAAAGTCTCCTCTATGATAGAAAAAAAACATTGTTTGGCTGTTCTTTCACTATGGGGATTTTCCTTCATCTTGGTCTTTAATGGAGACCGATGCATGTAATGGGCTGTGGAAATGGACACAGATGCATCACTAAATAAAGCTGCACATCAACGACTGGGATGGTCATGGAAAACTGCAGAGGGAATTCTTTAAATATGAATAATGACTCCTGAACACCCTGATCTCTATTTCACACTGTCTTTCTTTCTGACCTCCAGTATTACCATTGAGAACAGACTGAATACAGTAACTTCACCTTGTTCCCTGTGTCCCTACTTAGTCATTATTAGGCATTAGAGTTATTGAGATGGTGACTAAATGTGGGACTGGGACTTTGTGGTATGGGATGTGTATTTGTTGCAGGGGGTCTCCAGGCTCAGGGTGAACTGCTGATTCATGCTAAACTTAAACAGACCTACCAAGGCAAAATGCCTAGCTGTTTATTTTACCATATTAACACACTCCTTGCTCCAGTTTCACCATGCTCAGCTACACATGAGAATGACTGACTGATCAAAAGCTCTTAATACCCCATCAAGGAAGTAATGATGATAGGCACATTATACCTACTGATTTTCAATCACTTAAATATGAGCTGTAAAATGAACCTCAATGTATTTTTCTACATTGATTTTATTGCTTTTTGGGAGGCTACCTTCACATGCTAGCAGTTAGACCATGAGAACATATTCTCAAAGGGATAGTACACTCAGAAATTATTTTTTTGTTTTTATGAACCAGTATGAATTTATTTTTCGTGCGTGTAACACAAAATCATATATTTTGAAGAAATTGTATTAATCCTTCCATCACACTTTGTAACAAATCCTTCCCTCACGGGTCAAAATTACCCGAAGCCCTAAACTTTTTTTTGCCCAGAAAGCTTATTTCATTTCATTTTTATATTTTTTTTATATTTTTTAATGCAATTTGGAGATTTTTAGTTATTTTTTTATTTTATTTTATTTACCTTTAAATTACTAGATGTTATCAATAAATAATAATTATTTAAGCACATATTCTTCACATTCTTTCAACTTAAATTCAAAATAGCTCACAATTGCATGCATAACCCTTTAAATTCAGCTCAAAATAACATTGGGTGTCTTTGCCGACCTCTTGTGAAAAAAATAAATAATATAACATGATATTTCATGACTCTTGCCACTAGATAGCCTTAAAGCTCTATATGGAGCAAATGAGCTGTTCAGCTGGGTCCTAAACTCATTTCTCTTCAGTATGCATTCAGATACACATGTGGACATTATAATATCATTTTTGGTAAAGTTTTAGCATTTTTAGTTTGAATTTTGAGCAGTTTTTCCTATATGTACTGATGCATTCCCTGCATTTCATTAATTCCTACGGGGGTCAAATTGACCCGCGAGAGAAGGATTTGTTACTTTTTTGAATTTCAAGCACAAAATTGTGTATTCGTGGTTCAAGTGCCACAAAAATCCTGTAGGGTCTTGGACCACTCCGATGAACACTCAATTTTTAAAAATGTATATATGTATAATTTTTTTTTTTTGTCCTTTTTGTAATTTGACAACCTGTGGTCACTTTCCCTGTATGGAAAAGAACAATGTGAACATCTTCAAAATATATAATTTTGTGTTCCACTGAAGAAGGAAAGTCATAAAGATTTGAAATGACATCAGCATGAGTAAATTGTCACAGAATGTTCTTTTCTTTCTTTCTTTCTTTCTTTGGTGAACTATCCCTTAAGTTCAATTAGGCAGACTGGGAATGATTTCCACCACATTATCAGTCACAAGAGTAGAATTTGAAGTAGATCAAACTTGGATGTTTTGGGACTCATACTTTGTCGAGTCTGTGTCACCTTGCCTGCCTTTTTCCCGACCCTACTCATAATGGTGATTTATGTATGCACTTTCTCTTTTCTCCTACAGTAATTGACAATGTGATGAATGGCTTTGGAAAAGAAGGCAAGGCCACTCCAGCAGAACGGTAGTTTGTTCTTCTTGACTAGGAAACAGACTCCAGTGTCCTTTAAAAAGTGAGACTTGCATTCATTTGCTGTGTGGAATGGTCAATCACCAGCTGACAGTGAGGCAGATTTCTCTTTAGTCGAGTCAATCTGTCGAAGTACACAGATGATTTAAATTACAAAGCTTAATTAAAAGGAAGGAGACTATTGAGATACTTTAGTGTTTATTACTGAAAAACTGAGACACATGATAGACAAATGTACAGTGACCTCAAAAAGAAATTGAACACTTTTCTCAAAACTAATTTAACTTTTTGGAATCATTTTATTGTTCACGTCCAAAGAAAATTAGTTATTAGTTTAATGGTGCACCTACCTAATAATCTGAGGAAATTTTAATGCTTTTGAATGTAGCTTCTGTGTCTGTTGAACCACATGTGTGAAGGATATCGCAGTGCTATCACTTTTGATTATTATTGAATTATCATCAAGGATGGCTGTGTCACATTATTGGAAAATCTTTCCAGTATATTGTGTAACTTTGTAAGGAGAGACGTAACAAAAATGTATCAGCGATTTTGGATAAGTGAGCAAAGATTCAATGTCTTATGTATCTGAGACACTTTCAGGCACATAAAAGTTCTCTGGCACATACATCCATACACAGTCCATCTGTCTTGCCGGATATGTATCAGTGGATATGTTTTCACTGTCATATTAGTGTCATGTCTTATTCATACAACAGAATGACAGGATGGTTTGCTGTTCGATATGCTGATGTCTCGAATAATGAGGCTGATTCATGAGCAAATATCTGAATTGCTTTCAAAATGGCAGCAAATGGATGTATTGGAAGTCACTGGCATGCTAAAAACTTTCTGTGGCAAATTCAATAGCAGCTGTGTTGCTTTGCATGCAGTATTTTAATGTCACTAACCACCGGCAATCCAGTTTAACCATGAGTTAAATTCGCTGAAATAACATGTCATATTCAGTTAAGCTCAATAAACAGCATTTTATGGCATACTGAAATAAAAAATTCAACTCGTCCTTAATTTTCTTAAAAACAAAAATCTAGGCCACAGTCAGGGACTTACAATGGAGGGGAATGGGGCAAGTTTTTGAGGGTTTGAGAGTTTTATTGTTTATGGCAGATCATTGGTAGCAAATTGAATATAACTTTACACAAAAAGTTAGAAAGTATTTTTTCCGCACTTAAATCATATTAGCTCACATTGTTCAAATCTTATACTATTAAAACAGTGAGTGTTCTGAGTTTTCTCTCCATTAAAGGGGATAGTTCACCCACAAGTTGTTTTAAACCTGCATAAAGTTCTTTCTTCTGTTGAACATAAAGGAAGACATTTTGAAGAATGTTGGTAACCAAAACAGTTGCAAACAGTCCCCATTGACTTCCATAGTATTTTTTTTTTCTTTCATCTCTCCTCATTGTCTCTGAGTATATGTTGAACAATGTATACATTTAATTTAAGCTGTATTATTTTGGCCACAATCTGTCATCTGAGACAAATTTTAGAAATGGTAAAAGTCTTTTTTTCTTTTTTTCATTTTTCTTTCCCAGGTATAACATTGCCAACATTGGTCACACTTTAGTTTAGTGTCCAATTCTCACTATTAACTATGACTTTTGCCTCAGTAATCTCCTAATTACTGCTTATTAATAGGTACTAAGGCAGTTAAGTTTAGGTATTGGGTATAGAGATGTAGAATATGGTCATGTAGAATAAGGCATTAATATGTTCTTTATAAGTACTAATAAACAGCCAATATCCTAGTAATATGCACGCTAATAAGCAACTAGTTAATAGTGAGAATTGGACCCTAAACTAAAGTGTTACCCCAACATTAGTGCCAAAGCATAACTGTTTTATAATCACAAACTGTTTTTTTAGCCGTCTCCCACAATATTCAAACAAAAAATATGCTACTGTTGACAAAAGGTGTGTTACCACCGAAACCTTTAAATGCAATATCAAAAACTGTGACTGTGAACAATGTATAGTAAGCCATGAGTTCTAGCTCAGTTTTCAGACACATTCGAGAAAACAAACCATCAAGTGTCATCTTGCCACATTTCACCCTATATTTGTGTATAAAGAGTCAATTAAAATTCCATATTCTTCACCCTGGAGATGTTAGCCCAGCACCCATTTTACCATGCATACAGTATATACATACATGTAAGTGTCTTGACACATGACACATTGAATCTGTAACACTTTATGAAGAGAGACAGTATGTAAAACTGTGGCTGAAGTGAAGGTATCAGCTGTGGTGCTGTGATTGGTTCCCAATGGCTTTGGAGGAGAGTGGCACCGCCATCGTAGCTGACATATAGCTCTGAAGAACATGATTAATAGTGAAAATGGCATCGTCTTCTCGACTTCTCGAGCTCCTCTTTACCATTATTTCCCCAATCAAATCTCATCATGTCTCAGCCTATATCCCAGAGGAACCAGGGAAAGTGACAACTCCCTAGACTGTGTTGTAGGTTTGGGCCTGAAAGTGTTTTCCTGTGTCAGGGTGGAAGTGATAAGTATGTTTTATCTGCACTCTGGCATTAGATGTGTGGCTTAAAAACTCACCTGCCTCTATAGCTTTCTAGTAATCCTGAAGACATCGATTAGTTCAGGTGTGTTTAATTAGGGTTGGAGCTAAACTGCAGGACAGTTTCCCATCCCAGGATTACATGTACAGGATTATTTTGTATTAAAGTTTTAGATGTGTACATGACAGTCATATTTCTGATGTGTTTACATTTAATGTAAAATTCAATAACCCTTTTAATTAAGTATGGATTAAACCATAAGCACAATAAACCATAATTGGTTTGTTAAATCTAATGCGTAAGTAATTTGCTCGTTGGATTTTTAATATATAGTTTTTCAGTTTGACTATAGTTTGGAGTTTGAGATGCTTGTTAAAAGAAATATTCATGACTAAAAACACTAATGTTTGGCAATTTGAGTAAGGTCAGAGGTGTTTTATGCTGGTTTCGCTGGACTATAACCCTTAAACGCATACCTCAGGTCTTTAGTGTCCCGGGACGTCATTCACTACCCTCCTCATTCATTTTTTAAAGTTAGACATCAACCATATTAGTGTTCCTCAATCAATTCGTTATAAACAATATAACAAGAAAAAAAAAAAACTATTATAAAAGAATGCATGTTTCTGTTACGATACACTGCAAGAAGAATAACAGAAGATCCAAATGCGAGTACAATCAGGTTTGACAGAACTCTCAGAGATTCAGTTCGGAGATGACAGAGATTAACAGGTGGCTGCAGGGATCGCTCGGTGACGCAGGGACTACAATGGGCAGACGAAGAACTGGCATACCAGGATCCAACCAGGGAAACCACACGTCCTAGAAGACGGCAGAGGAAGCGAGACCGATCCGGAAAAGCGCCTGCAATGAACTGACAAACAGGACACGCAAACACACACATTAAATAGAGCACTAAACAAGGAACAGCTGCTGCTGATAATGATCAGCGCTCAAGGCCACGCCCCCCCATACACACACGAGAGCAAGTCAGTGAATCCATGAACCGTGACAGTACCCCCTCTCCTAAGAACGCCTCCTGGCGTTCCCAGGAGAACCTACCTGTAGATTGTAATCATCTATCAGGGAGTGATCCAGGATGTCCCTAGCAGGAACCCAACTTCTCTCCTCCGGACCGTAACCTTCCCAGTCCACCAAGTACTAGAATCCACGTCCCCTCCGTCTAGCGTCCAGAATATGACGAACCGAATAAGCTGGTTCCCCATCTATAAAACGCAGCGGGGGAGGAACCGGGGCAGGCGGATTAATGTGAGAATGAAAAACGGGTTTTATCTTGGACACATGGAAGACGGGATGGATTCTCCTGTACGCAGGAGGAAATCTGAGGCGAACTGTCACTGGACTAAGGATCTTAGTGACAGGAAACGGGCCAATGAATTTAGGTGCAAGTTTATTACAAACGGATCGGAGAGGAATGTTCTTAGAAGAAAGCCACACTTTTTGACCAACGTCATATACGGGAGATTTCAGTCGGTGGCGGTCGGCCTTGGTGACTCCACCTGAAGAAGAGTCTCACGGGCTGTTCTCTATGTGTGACGACACCTTTGGACGAAGGCGTGAGCGGAGGGGACCGCGACTTCAGATTCCAGACTGGGAAAGATTGGTGGCTGGTAACCTATACTACCCTCAAAAGGCGAAAGACCCGTGGATGATACTGGCAACGAGTTGTGAGTGTACTCTACCCATGAGAGTTGTTGGCTCCAGGAGGAAGGATTCTGAGCCACCCTACATCGTAACACTCTCTCTAGATCCTGGTTAGCTCTCTCTGTTTGACCGTTACTCTGGGGATAAAACCCAGACGATAGGCTGACAGTCGCTCCCAGTAATCTACAAAACTCTCCAAAATTTGGAAGTAAACTGAGGTCCCCTGTCGGAAACCACATCTATCGGGAGGCCATGAATACGAAAGACGTGATCAACGACAGTAACCGCTGTCTCCTTGGCTGAGGGTAATTTGGGCAAGGGAATAAAATGTGCCGCCTTCAAGAACCGGTCCACTACGGTTAAAAATTACCGTATTGCCCTGTGAAGGAGGGAGACCTGTGATGAAATCTAGCGCTATGTGGGACCAGGGTCTCGAAGGGACAGACAGTGGTTGAAGCCCATCAGGGGAACGATTGGAAGTCTTACCACGAGCACAGACTGAGCAAGCCAAAACAAAATCTCGAATGTCGCGAGCCATCTTGGGCCACCAAAATCGTTGCTTGACCAAAAAAACTGGTACGAGAAACTCCTGGATGACAAGCCACATTGGAACCATGTCCCCACCGAATAACATCTGACCGTAATCCCTCCGGCACAAATAACCGACTCGGTGGGCCTCCGGGCGGAGGCGTTACCCCTTCTAAGGCCATACGGACCTTCGATTCGATCTCCCATGTGAGTGAAGAGATAACAAGTCTCTCAAGTAAAATACACTCGGGAGTAGACTGGCGCTCGGAACGATCAAAAATGCGAGAACGCGTCGGGCTTGATGTTCTTAGACCCAGGACGATATGAAAGAGAAGGAAAAAAAAAAAAAAAGCGAAACGACCGAAAAAAAGAGCCCACCGAGCCTTCCTGGAGTCGTTTGGCGGACCTGATGTATTCCAGATTGTTGTGATCGGTCCAGACGATAAAAGGTACCCCCGACCCTTCTAACCAGTGACGCCATTCTTCCAATGCTAATTTGACTGCCAACAACTCTGTTACCAATATCATAATTGCGTTTAGCTGTCGATAAGCGATGAGAAAAAAAACGCGCATGGGTGCATCTTATCATTCGCGGCGGTGCGCTGGGAAAGAACTACACCTACCCCCACCTCTGACGCATCAACCTCCACCACGAACTGACGTGACGGATCAGGGGCTACAAGGATGGGAGCTGAAACAAAGCGGCTCTTGAGGTTGGAAAATGCAGTTTCAGCTGCATTAGACCACCTGAACGTCGTTCTGGTGGAGGTCAAAGCGGTCAGAGGAGCGGCTAGTTGGCTGAAATT
The DNA here is from genome assembly GCA_039654105.1 of Coreius guichenoti. Taxonomy (NCBI): domain Eukaryota; kingdom Metazoa; phylum Chordata; class Actinopteri; order Cypriniformes; family Gobionidae; genus Coreius; species Coreius guichenoti. The sequence continues at coordinate 23,664,266 of CM077189.1, forward strand.
GCGAATAAAACGCAGATAAAAATTAGCGAATCCCAGAAACCTCTGCAGGGCCTTATGGGAGTCCGGGATTGGCCAATCTACCACAGCCTTAACTTTGTCAGGATCCATGCGCACCCTCTCAGACGAGACGATATCTCAAGAATGGAACTGACTGTGCATGAAACACGCATTTCTCCGCCTTGACAAAGCCCATTCTCGAGCAGCCTCTGGAGCACTTGTCTGACGTGTTGAACATGATCCTGGAAAGAAGAGGAAAATATCAAAATGTCGACCATGTCTCTCAACACGTCATTGACGAGTGCTTGGAAAACGGCGGGGGAGTTGGACAGGCCGAAAGGCATGACCAAGTATTCAAAGTGCCCCCTAGGGGTATTAAACACCGTTTTCCACTCATCCCCCTCCCTTATGCGGACCAAGTGATAAGCGTTGCGCAGATCTAAATTCGTGAAAAGAGACACTCCCTGCAATCGTTCAAAGGCTGAAGCCATCAGCGGCAAAGGATAAGTATTCTTTACCGTGATGTTGTTCAGCCCTCGGTAGTCAATGCACGGTCGCAGAGAGCCATCCTTCTTCCTCACGAAAAAAAACCTGCCGCCAGCGGGAGATGAGGAAGGACGAATGAGCCCAGCTACCAAAGAATCAGAAATATATTTCTCCATGACCTCCCTTTCAGGGTTAGAATGTGAATATAACTTGCCTTTAGACGGAGAGGTACCTGGCAATAACTCTATAGCACAGTCATAGGGACGATGCGGTGGTAGAGAAGCAGCCCGGGACTTACTGAACACTCCCTTCAGGTCGAGATAGTCCTCCGGCACGTTAGACAGGTTCACTGACTCCTCCTGTAACAGAACAAGAGACAGATGGACAAGCAGACACTAAACAATCAGCGTGACAGTCTCTGCTCCACTCCGAGACGGAGCCCTGTCCCCAATTGATCCTGGGTCTGTGTTTGGTAAGCCATGGGTGACCCAGTACAATTGGTATGAGTGGAAACCTGGAAAAAAAAAAAAAAAAGTCTGTTCGGTGTGATTACCGGACGTGATGAGTGTGAGCGAGCCTGTGGAGTGAGTGATGTCCGGTAACCTCTGCCTGCCCAAGGCGTGAACGGAAATGGTGTGCTGAAGAGGAACCATGGGAATGCCGAGACGACTGGTCAATGAAATGTCCAACAGATTTCCCTCCGCTCCCGAGTCCAGCGCCTGACAGCAGTGGAATCCCGTTGCCCATTGCAGTCTTACCGGGAGGAGAGTGGCTGATGAGGATTCACCCATAGAGATCCCACCCGACAGTAACCCCTTAACTACTGCCAGGCTTAGTCTTTTACAGGGCAGTCTCTAAGATAATGTCCGGCCCCTCCACAGTACAGACAAAGACCTCTCTCTCTCCGATGTTGTCTCTCCTCCCGGGAAAGCCGAGCCCTACCCACCTGCATGGGCTCCTGGTCGACTGGATGGCTGACCGCACTACCACTGTTGCCGCTGGGAAACCCTTTCCTGGCGCAGATCGGCGAGTTTGCGGGCCGCTCCACTGCCCGGTTGAAGACCCGCTTCATCTCCAGAGAGAGTGTAGCGAACGAGGAGCAGCAAGGATGGTGGTTTTCCCACACCACTGTCCCCCACAGAGCCGCACGTCCTGACAGTAATGTCCTAACCAGAGCCACCTTAGACTCCTCTGAAGCAAATGTCACTGGTTGAAGATAGATGTTGTACCTGGGTAGTTAACTCGGACACCTGCGTCACCAGAGCCTGCACAGCCCGAGCTGTGGCGAGCACTTGTTCATCCTGCTGATCCATTGTGCACTCCTTGTTAGATAATCCTGCAGGTCCGTAGCTCTCGCTGGACCATGATGGTCGTTCTGTTACGATACACTGCAAGAAGAATAACAGAAGATCCAAATGCGAGTACAATCAGGTTTGACAGAACTCTCAGAGATTCAGTTTGGAGATGACAGAGATTAACAGGTGGCTGCAGGGATCGCTCGTTGACACAGGGACTACAATGGGCAGACGAAGAACTGGCATACCAGGATCCAACCAGGGAAACCACACGAAGCTTCAGGGAAACCACACGAAGCTCCGGGGAAAACACACGTCCTAGAAGACGGCAGAGGAAGCGAGACCGATCCGGAAAAGAACGACAGCCGCTTATCGACAGCCAACGAACTGACAAACAGGACACGCAAACACACACATTAAATAGAGCGCTAAACAAGGAACAGCTGCTGCTGATAATGATCAGCGCTCAACAAGGCCACGCCCCCCCATACACACACACGAGGGCGAGTCAGTGAATCCATGAACCGTGACAGTTTCCCCATTCATTTTGTGTGTAACAGTAAAGTATATTTTCTGCACAACAATAATAGAATCGGATGACTGAATAAATGCAATTATTTTACCTTTATTCCACAAGGTGGCAATGTCTGATACACAATGATGCAGTGACGTTTCACTCATAGTTACTGTAGACGTAAAACAAAAGAATAGGAAGTATCATCAGCAAAACTTGAAATAGCTCAGCGATTTACTGCAGAGCAATTACAAATATTAGTGTCACTGTCACTTGATCTGTGGATCTAGTGAAGAAACTGTCAGCGATCAAAATACTGATTTTGAAGATGTTGAAAATGATAGTTTTGAGAATATGTTTGAGATCCCGAATATGAGCCAGATGCTACATGTACTGGGGAAATGAGCTCTGACGAGGACAGTGATGATGGTATAAAACGTCTGCTCAAACTGAACCCTTCTAAGCGCCAAAAGGTAACAAAATATGCTTTATTTTATTCTTCTGTAATTGTTACTCTAATATCAGGAGAGTTTTATATTATCGTGACAAGTACAGATCCATCCGATAGATCGGCGTCGGTGAAGACACGAATATGTAAAAAATTATTGCTGAAACATTCATGCATTTAAGGGATAATGGTGGAAGCAACTTTAGTGGCGAGAGACATTTATTAATGTTTGTGAATGAGTTAAAACACCAACTCCATTTCTGTTTTTTTTTTTTTTTTTTAGCACCACCTCACAAAATCTGTAGCTGTTTCAAGTCAAGTTGCTCATTTACTAGAATATGGCAAAAACAAAAGCCATATGTTTCCATTAGAACATTTTAATTTTACTTTTGTTAAATGTAATAAATACTTGCAGATTAAAGTGCACAGACCAAACGCATTTTTGTCTGCTGGCGATCAGCACAACATTTCAGATGCTGTGTATCACACATATTGGTCTGATATGCTCTTTTCTTCTATAAGCAAATTCAGTCATGACTTGAGGGAAATTATTTATTTGGGAATTGACCCAACCCCCCGCCACCTCTGCACACCTTTTTACCAATTGCAAAAAATCATCCTCAATTTTCAGGAGTGAATTCTATTGTAAATTCAGTTGTCGTTCCCCTAAGTAAATTAACTCTTTGTACAGACCAGCATTAAGCACTCAGAAGAGGAGTGACAACCATATTTAACTTAAGTGTGTACGTGGGCTTCGTGTCACCAATATGAAGAGGCTGGGTTTTTGGCCTTCTGGATGTCATGTATGACCCTCATTTGCTTTTTTTCATGCCACTGAATAAGCAAACCACTGTATGTATCCACTTACATGTTTTCAGTTATAACTGAGTGTTTTAATGTTTTTTTCTTTATTCAGACAGCTTTATTTTTTTAGTTATGTCTGTAGATGTCTTGTATTATAACAGCAGACTTGTTAATAGAGCTTTTGCATCCGCTGAAACACTTGACCTTTCCATTTATTCAATTGTAGGAACTTCTAGGAAGTGTGTTTATGTGTGAGGGTGAATACAATGCATAGGCTACCTGAAGCTTTCGTAATGCTCACTTGTCGTCTGTGCATGTGTTCGGGGGTAATGGGAGAGGGAGGAAGCTAATCAGGACTATATAAAACAAATCCTTCTCTGATCCTGAGGCCTCTTCACCTCACTCATATCCACCCATATGATCTAATCAGACATCATTATTATGACCTTGGTCGGCACACTCCACGCTGAGGAAACTCAATATACTGCAGGCTCCCAGCTGATAGCACACTGGAGGGATGGATTTCATATCACGTTAGACGGAACAGTCCCTTGCGTGATGCGAAAGTGAGAGGTTTTGGTTAAAATCAAATCAACAGTGTGAGGTGGGAACGTGTCCCTCTGTTTTTTATTTGACATGAACGGTTAGTTTCACTTCTCTTATACATATCTCAAGCCTGGGGTATGTCTTAAATAGCCAAGTGGTCCGTGGAAAATTTCAGAACTGAGAACAAAAATCTCACTGCAAAACCATGACAAGCAATATGACAGCAGTGTTTGCTGACTTTTTCAGCGATCTGGCTTCCAGAAGTGCCTCATTTCCAAATATTCGCCATTACTCCAGACTTCAGTGTACACGATCCTTCAAAAATCATTCTAATATCGAAACGAATGCAATGATTGGACAAACATTTTTTGGTTCATATATCCAAAAAATCCACAAAAGATATATGTACACGTTTTAATATTTAGACCACGTTTTTGTGACATGTGAAGGCCATGTATGGTAACCCATACTCTGAATTTGTCCTTTGCATTTTACCCATCCAAGTTAGTGCACACACATTACCCTTATGAAAAAGAAGTTTATTCAATTGTGCTATTAGTATACTTCTTTTCATCTAAAAATAAGAAAGTATATTTTCAGTCTACTTATTATGTACTTCTCAGAAATATACTTTATGTACAGAAATATACTTAAAATTTCACTTAAGTATACTTGACTTATACTGACAGAAAAGTCTACGTATATTTGGCCTATACTTGTACTCAATCTTTTGATTGAGATATGCTTAAAAGTATAATTAAGTATTCTAAGTATACTTGGCTTGTAGTTGTATTTACTCTTCTGATTGAGTAGCCTATTAAATACTTTTTTTCCACACAGTTTTAGGCTACATACTGTCTTACAAACTTACATTGTTTGAAAATATTGATTTATAAAGAAAGCAGACATGTTCCTAATTCTGAGTATCTGAATTTTTGTGTAGGCTAATCCACTGGTAGTGTACATAGGAATTTACTTCAAATCCACTTCTTTTCCTGCCATTGACTGAAGATTTCCGGCTATCCATGTTTTCACTGTTATACAGTAGGGGGCGTTATTACACATCTTCTGAAAGAGTACAGAATCTCCGGATCAAAACACAGGTGAAGAAGCAGCAGAAACAAGTAACAAAAGGTAGACACTTTTATCACATTCAAGGAAAAGTAGGTCTAGAAAGAAGAACATTTGGCAAAAGGAAAGAAGATGTTTTAATCTCAAGAATGCGTATTGGACATTGTTCATTAAATCAGTGTCTGCACAGAATGGGGAAACATGAAACTGGAAAGTGTGACAAATGTGGTCTAGCAGAATCAGTAGAGCATGTACTCATAAAATGTGATGCATATGAAAGAGCAAGATTTCATTTAACTCAAGCTTTAAGATCATTGGGAATAAATGATTTGTCTCTTCAGGTTCTGTTAGGAAATGGCCCAATTCAATCAAGAATATTTAATGAATTATTTATTTTCTTAAAAGAAACAAGACTGATCAATAGAATTTTTTTTTTTTTTTTAATTAAGTATATCTTCCAACCGTTATGTGCTCCACACTCCTATCCAGTAGGTGGCGGGAATGTACCATTTAAGTTGGTCTGCCAACCGCCATTAAACACCAGAAGAAGAAGAAGCAGAAACAAGTGATAGTAGATTAAATGTAAAATAACACGCATAAACAGCATGTAAATTCAAAACTGCCTAACGACCCAGGAAGGGTTAACGACTGTGAAGCTTTGGTGGTATTGATGGACTCGATCTACTCCACTCTATCTACTCCATCCGATCCAGATGTAGTCTTTGACAAAAATGTGATTTTCTCAGCTTTTTGTTTAAAATAGTTTTTTCATGAAACTTGCCCACATTCAAGTGTTGATAAAAAAGAATGCATGAAGCTAAAATAAAATGAATTATCTGTTAAAGTACAGATAAAGGTATATTTCAAGTATTAAAAAATAATAATATAAATAGGAACATAGTAGTATATTTAAAGTTAAAAAATAATATATAGCTAAATAGAAAACTATAAGTATGATGTTATGTTCACTTAAGGAAAAGTATACTTGAAATATAAAACTGAGAGTATTCTGTACTCCAAAGCGTACTTTCTTAAACTAAAAAAATGTGCTACAAGTATTTAACTATCAGTAGGTAGATCCTATCTATCTATATCTATCCTATACCTGTAAGTTCACTTGTAGTATAGTTGCAGTACAAATGAAAAACTTAGTCGTAAGCTAGTTGTGTGCTCAAAGTTTACTACTGTTACACTTAAAGTATGCTTTTATACACTAAAAAGTAGGCCAATTTAGTCCCAAGTAGTATTGAAACAGTACACTAAGTATACTTCTATCTAGTACATTGATATTAGTATACTTACTAGCCTACATAAAGTATACTTAAAATATACTTTACTTAAGTATACTTAATAAAATGAACTTGAAGTACTTTTTCGTAAGGTACACACACATACACACACACAGAGCAGTGACCCATTTTACTTCTGTAATGTCATGTATTTCTGAGTCAGACAGTATAATCAACAAACTAAATCTAGGGCTGACTTTATTAATTTGGAATTGGTCTCTATATGGCTTGTGGTTGAAAAAATAAAAGGGCTTGATGTAATGCAAGTCGTTTTAGAGGTGACTTTTCAGAGGTGAGTAAAGCTGATATTTTGTATAAAAGATGTGCACCAATGAATTATTCACAATAAGACCAAGCATGTACAATGTATTTAGAATGTAAATCACGTCCATTCCATGTGTGTGTACAGAGCCTTTGTCTGAAAATACCAGTTATAGCTTCAATGTACTGGAAACCCCAGAGCTTTAGATCATTTATTGACTGTATCAAAGCCTTGTTCATGTGTTTGTTTGCAGAGCTTCTCTGACTTCACTGAACTTTATTGCTTTTGGCTGGTGTGCAATCATGAATAAGTCTCTGGTGTTATCACCGCCAACACTGTTGGCTTTGCAACATTTTGTCTCCTGTTATTCTGACCCTGTGCATGCAAAGGGACGTTTCAGTGTACTTTGTAACCCTGTCACGATTCACTGTGGGACTACTGAAAGAGACCATCTTGAGACATAAGGCAGCGTTGATGGAAATTTGTTGCGACAGTCACTATTCACACATACGATTCACTTAAAAAAGGGAGACATGGCTTGTTGGTTTGTTGCAAATACTCATGGGATGGTTGGCATACTGGAACATAGTTTAGAAAGATGGTGTTTAGGCTGTATCATTGACCTTTGGCAGCAAGTCTTTTCAAGGTTGTGGACAAGCTGTACTGGCCAGGATCCACTTTGATAGAACAGGAAAACTTTTATTCAGGCTGATAATGTCATATTTTGTATGTAGCATATGTAGCTATCCTTCAAAAATCATTCGAATATGGTGATTTGGACCTCAAAAAACATTTCTGTCATTACATCAATGTTTAAAACAGATGTGCTGCTTTATTATTTTTGTGGAAATCTTGATATGCTTTTTTTTCAGGATTTGATGAATAGGAAGTTTATAGTGAAGGTCATAGTGTAATTATTTTCATTTTAGTCGCTGATTTTAAAATCAGTGCTATATTGTCTAAATTAAGTATAAATAAAACACAAACTTAAATCAACCATTTTAAATTAATTTTAAGTGAATTCAAGCATCACAACATTAAACTGTGCAGTATGAAAAATGGATATGATATGAATATTCATTTTGAGGTTACAGATTACATTTATCAGTGTTACTTCATTATGTTTTTAAAGATTAACTTTAGATGATAAAGATGAGCATGCGCAATTAAATATCTAATATTATTTACCAAAAATTAAAGGTGCAATAGATTAAAATATCCAAAAACCACTGGAACAATGTTTTGTTGACTTGTGTACTTACATTATCCCAAATGTTTCCAAGAATGTTTAAATCCAGAAAAATAAGCAATTTTAACCATACGGACTGTGTCTGTGCGTCGCCTATCAATGACATCATACCCGCGTTACCCTCGATTTCCGGTTTTATTTTGTAGAAACCATGGAAACACCAGAGACGCTTTAATATATTGTGTTTTTCATTAGACAGGTGAGCAACTGTTTGAATACATTCATCAAAAGAAAACGAATCATTGTTATATAGCTCAACACAGTCTTATTGTTTAAATCTCGTTTTCTTGATTTACCACAAATACCATGTTTTACCACGCATAATATTGATCTAGCTTACTGCAGTGTGCAACAAGTGTCTCATAGCAGCCGCCGAGCAAACGCACAGAGTAGCATTATAACATAACTTTCAACACACTCAAATGTATCTAATATGATAAAACAGAGCTGCGTTACCCCACATATGCATGAGCAGAAGAAGCAGACACGGTCATCTGCGGCATAATAAAAGCTCCACGAAATCAAGGTGTCATCAAGATACGCCTTTGTTTTGAATAAGTGACCTCTAGTGGTGAAAAATTACATATTGTGGCTTTAAGAAATCTGTAATATTGGACAATAATCAAAGTAGTACCACTATATTGTGAATCTCTAGCAGTCTCAGCCCATCCCTCTCTGTAGGTGTTTGGATGTTATTTTATTGTTGTCTCATACTCCTATCACTCTCATTATCAGGCTTTCGATTTCTCCAAGAAAGTCTAGGACCCCTATGGTGTGGTGGTGAATACAATCAAATTGAATCTATGAAGCTCATGTGGGTGTGATTGTGTTTGAATGAATGTATGTTCATGCGTGTGGTTAATGTGTGAGAGAAGAAGCTAAGCAAGAATATATAAAAAAAATCCCACTCTATCCTGAGACCTTTTCACCTCACTCATGTCCACCCATGTGAACTAATCAGACTTAATAATTACGACCTAGAGCGGCGCACAGCACACAGAGCAAATTCAATAAACTGCAGCCTCCCAGCTGATAGCACACTGGAGGGATGGATTTCTTTTGTAATGGTGTTGCCTTGCCATCCCAACATTATTAGAAAAAATGTTTTGGCAAGGAGATTTGTTGTTGCTTTTCAGAGATGACAGGTACGGACAAAAGATCAAAACGTATCCGGAAAATCAATGAGTACCCTGCTTTTCACCCCTACTGTGTCATTGTTTCATTCAAACTCACTTTAGATCTTTATCAGGCTTAGATGTTTAGTTATGTGTTTTGAGAGTTATTAAAGGGGCCATTCACATATATTAGTGTTCAAATGTTTGTTTTAGTAGTCTCTTATGCTCACCAAGGTGCCATTTATTTGATCAAAAATATAAAAACTGTAATATTGTGAAATATTAATTATTTAATAAATATTTTCTAATTTAATATATTTTAAAATGTAACTTATTCCTGTGATTGCAGAGCTGAATTTTTGTCTTCAGTGCCACATGATCCTTCAGAAATCATTATAATGGTGATTTGGTTCTCAAGAATCATTTCTTATTATCAATGTTGAAAACAGCTGTGGTGCTTAATATTATTGTGGATATTGTGTGTGTGTGTGGTCCAGGTATACCCTACATTATGGGGACAAAATGTCTCCACAAAGACGGCAATATCCGAAATCCTTGTCCTTGTGGGGACATTTTATAAATCATACTAAGTGATGTTTTTTGAAAATGTAAAAATGCAGAAAGTTTCGTGTGATGGGTAGGTGTCCTGTTATGTCTATGGAATGTCCCCATAAAAACACAGTGTGCGTGTGTGTGTGTGTGTGTGTGTGTGTGTGTGTGTGTGATTCTGGTATATTTATGGGGACCAAATGTTCCCACAAAGATAGTAATACCAGTCAGTTTTGATCTTGTGGGGACATGTTTTGAGGAAAACCGCTTGTATCATAAACAATGTTTTTTGAAAATGTAAAAATGCTGAACGTTTTCTGTGATTGGTAGGTATAGGGGTAGGGGATAGAATATACAGATCTCTAGCTCCTCTGGTGGAAGATAAAAGAATGTTTGATTAGGAGAAATGTTCAGGGCTCAAAAATGTCCAATGCGTTGCACAGAGTGGGTGCTGGCTTTTTCATGGCATGCAGTTTATGGGGATCTTACTTTTTAAAGACCATCTTCTGGTGATTTATATACACACGTTGGGTTTCCATGTTTTATGGGGACTTTTTATAGAAAAGTTTCATGAATTCCCCATAAAAGTCTTTTCAATTTTATGATGGCAAGAAACCTGACTTTGCTCAAATAATTTTTTTAAGATTCAATTTTGAGCTTCAAATGGGTTCAATATGTATCAAATGGGATTAATTAATGCAGGATACAGAGAATGGATCTCTTTGGATCCATGCTGAAAATGGATCTGTTGTACAGTCCACTCCACTTAGATGTTCTACTTTTCTTGAAATCTTCACTTATAGATTTGGACCTCATAATTGGTACAAAACACAATGAAATTCCACGTCAATAGAATTGATTGCGGAGCAATTCACTGATGACCCTTGTGGAAAAAGATGGATAAATGGGGAGAGAAAATTGCTTTTCCTGAACTCTCACCTCTTAAAAAGAATCCTTTTAAGAGGTAAATATATGTTTAGAAAGGAAATGATTGATCAGACAACCAAAAAAGCTGATGAACAATCAGAAATAAACTCCTCAAATGAAGGGTATGAGGGGTATGAAAAACAGGGGTATGATTTATTTTTTGGAAACACTGAAGTTTCATCGACCACAAAATCTGTTCCCTCATTGAACATCTTATTTTGGTCTCATTTTTAAAAGATTGTTCTTTTCCCCCACAGGTGTCAGTGTTCAGCAAAGACAAAATTGGTCAATATTGGAAATCAAATTTGTTGCCTGGTTTAAATAAAATCTATGCAACATAAATTAAGTAAATTATGAAAAACTTAATATATGTACATGCAATATGCATCTTTTTTTCAGGTGACAGCTGATGTATGCTGCTACTTAGAAAAATTTATTACAATCTTAATACAATAATTGATGTGATTACTAAAGATTTCATTATATTAAAACAACATTTTATATTTTTTTTTACTATGGGTTTCAAAGCTCTTTCAGAGTTTATCTTGGAGTAGAATTAAAATCTCTTAACTGCTTTAATTATAATATAATTAATGTAATTAATATAATTGTTTTAAACAATGAAAACTATTGTAATATTGTGAAAATTAACAACAAATTGGTCAAAAGTACAGTGAAGGTTTTTTTTTTTTTTTTTTTTTACCTCTGACCCTTAAAAGTAATTTTTTATGTTGCAATCTAATGGATTTATGCAGATTTTGTCCAGTTTAATATTTTTTATGTGAATAAAAGCAGTTAATTTATATTTTACCATATCCACCATATTTAAAATGTATACCTCACTGGAGAAAGAGAAAGGTAACAACCATATTAAAATGAGAAAAAAATAAAACTGCAGGAATTTGCTAATAAATCTGTATTGTGCTTTAGCTATGCGATTTGTGTGAGCATTCAACAGACTTAGTTCACCTGCTTATAGTATTTTATAAAGCAAGTTTCCATGTTGCAGCACAGACTACAATATAAGGTAACGTAAAAATGATGCTTCATAGCTCGCTTTATGTCATAAATATGAACCTGGCTTCATTAAGTATTTTTCAGGTTCAAATCAATATAACATACCTTCTTATTTGCACAATTTTTACTTTTACTGTTTAGCTTACGGTATGACTTGACCTATTTAACCCTTTAAAGCTATAATTAGCATTTTAGTGAATAAATAAGGAATGGCTTTAAGGGTGAAAAACGAAAGAGGAACGAGTGACATATTGGCATATGAAGATCGGTGGCTTGAGACGTAGACGTCAGCTAGGCGGGGGGTAATAAGAACTCCCAATCATCCCAAGGAGGGGCATAATTGGCTTGACCACATCTTGAAACCTCTGTCTGTGGCAATAATGTACTTCTGCATTTAGCGTTTGGTGAACTCCTGTCCCACTGAAATAATGGGGTAGAAAACCCTCCACCGACTTTACAAAGCACAGACTCTCGTTTCAAAACCAAACTGACTAAATCCTTTACATAAGCCATAATTAATGGTGCAATGATTGAGTCCAACGTGAGTCGGAGTTGCGCGTGGTGCCCTGGAGGAGGTGACGGGACCAGCGCGCATTTGGATGAGAATCACTCAGAACACACTCTGAGTCCGATGGGACACTTGGTGGTTGCGGTGTGCCTTGGATTCATCGGAACTTTCGGGTTTCTCAACAACACGCTCGTTCTCATTCTGTTCTGTCGCTATAAAGTGCTGCGCTCGCCCATGAACTGTCTTCTGGTGAGCATCGCAGTCAGTGATCTGCTGGTGTGCGTCCTCGGCACTCCGTTCAGCTTCGCCGCCAGTACGCAGGGACGGTGGCTCATCGGACGCGCGGGATGCGTGTGGTATGGCTTCATCAATTCATGCCTGGGTAAGTGTGTGTTACAGCGATGTCAATCGATTAAAGTTGGATTTGCATGCAGTTGCCATAGTTCGGTACTTTTGAATCACACCTCGCAAGCCAGGCTACATTGTAAAACGCGTTTTAATCGTTAAAGTGTTATGATAACTCTTGTGTGTTAGGTAGGCTACTTAATACGACAGATGTTTAACATTCAAAATGCGTATTTCCACAACGTTGCAGAAATGTTTTTTTAACACATTCCATTTGGAACGCTTTAGGAACCTCGCCTTTCAATGTCTTTCGAAGTAAAATTCTACCAGTAACAGAACAGTGTGACGAAGAGAGGATATGCAGAAGTCTATTTTTATATTTCTTCATGCTAACTTGTCGTTTTGAACTAGTCATGACTATGACAATTTGAATAACGGACATATACCAGCGTTCTAGTCGTATTTTGTTAAAAAAAATACTCCTTACCTTTAGGTAACCCATACACTTCAACGTTATCAGAAAAGCTATCGTGTTATTTACATCGTTTTATTTAAATTATTGGTATTATTTCTCGTGAGGTAAATCGTCTCACTTCAGAAGCCTCCTGTCAGACTCGTACTCGCGCTGCTGTAGTAGTTTAATGTTTTGTTTTTCGCCAGGTAGATACTCTACGCCGTTTCCATTCCAAAAGTTGAAATAATATAAATAATTGCAACTTATTTATGTTAAATGTTTGCAGTTTTGCAGTTAGATTTGCCATTAAAGTTGGAAAGCTTGTTGCAGTAACAAATATAGCTAACAGTTACAATACAACGTCCCACCAACGTTGTTTGGTATGGTTTTTGTTTTTGTATTAAAAATATATAATATTGAAATCGACATATTCTTTATGAAAATTATTTTTTTAACACTTGCCATTGTTTTGTGATTCTATCCTGTCATGTTTTGTTTATTTTACGTGTAGTTTCTATATTTTTTTCTTTATAGCACAGAATCCAAAAATGAATGCACCTGTAATATAATCATCATATCTGCTTAATCCAACATATCCTATATGTTTACACATAATAGGAAAGCATGATGTAACTCCCCTCTGCCCATAGATGGCAATCAGTTTAAAATGATGTTTTCTTGTAAACAGATTAAACTCCTTGTACTGGTGCTGTAGTGCTGTAGTTTATGGAACATATGGAACACATAAAAAGTGTGGCTACCATGGCAGTCCCATTTTTCTGGAAATGTACCACAGTAATAGGCCTACTATGATATTCTTTGCATGAAGTGCTATTCCAAAGTACATGAAAGTATTACCATCTGATACCATAACGTAGTGGCGCGTAGTACATTTTTGTAGGGATGTAAACAAAAAAGACACCAAAAAGAAATGCTCGAAAGTACACTGTAAAAAAAGTCAACTAACCAGTTTTAATTTATTTACTGATGAAGAAAATGAAGTTGGAACTATTAAATGAGTTAAAAACTCATAAATTGGAAACAAAAATGTAAGAGCATTCTTACAGTGTACAGTTGAAAAGACCCATAAGTCTCCATAATTGGAAAGACGTTAGATAAACACACCAAGAGGGCAAAGGTGGATTCTTCCTGATTGGGGTTTAGCACTTGACCTGAAGGCGTGGAGAACTGTATTCAGGGAAAAGAAATGTGTGCTGTCCTGTACTTGACCCATAACACAGGCTCTGATGGGGCAGAGATGATGAGAGTAGCATTTCCAGTCAGTAGAATAGCTGTTTTGTTGTTAATTAACAGGTGTCACTTTTCTGGTGCCAGCAGCCCTTAAGATCAAATTGGTCTGTATTATATGACAACAGATTTTTACATCAGTGCTTATAAACTAAGTGCAAGCAATTAAAGAACGTTGCCGACATTGTAATTGTCAAAACCTAAATGACCGGTCAGGGACCTCGGCTAAACAAAGCAGAATGAATCACCATTGGTTCGATAAAACTACGCTTATGGGAGAACTAAGTGTGCTTTTATGGAGAAAAGCTCTGTAATCAGTTCCACTCCTTGAAAGCCTGATGACAAATGCTTCTCATTGCTTTGAAAAGGCTCATTACTCCCCTTCCTGATTAGCTTTCATCAGGAACTGCCATGCATATAAGTTTCTTTACTCGTTCACAATGTCTAATGCCATAATGATGTTAATTGTAAGCAGTGGACTATACACTTGTTTCATGGATTATTTCCCTTGAATAAATTACACTGATAAAAGTGCTAACAATGCTAATACTTGTAAGAAATTTCAGCCTTTATTCTTTGAATCATCAGTATAGCAAACACATTGTCAGGCTCATGAAGACATAGTTTCATCCAGATGTTACACAGTGTAGGTTTTATATACACCCACATATCAGGCAGGGAAATATGACTATTAACATTCAAAATGTTCTTGATATATATTTTTTTCCGGCTTATAGTTTAAATATTCAAGCTTATAGTCTCTTTGAACAATTTTTGAGTCTTTCTAAGAAGCTTTCTTTATGGTTAAGATGGCAGAGTTTCTGCAAGAGACCGGAAGCACAAGCACATGTGAAAAAGTTTTGTCTTTCACTGCTTAACAAAGTTTGGTGAACTCTGATCTGCGAATTCACACTGCAAAAAAACATCAACATCACAAATTGACCTCTTGGCTTGCTTAAAAAAAAAAATGTTAAGTATTGTGGAGTCCTTGTTTCTTTGCTCAGTTAAGCCTTTAAGACCCTTAAATTTGAATAATAAATATGGCACTGGTAGTACCATGTTTCTGGAAATGTACCACAGTAATACTAGGATATTCTTTGCATGAAGTGCTATTCCAAAAGTACATGAAAGTATTACCATCTGATACCATAACGTAGTGGCGCGTAGTACATTTTTGTAGAGATATAAACAAAAAAGACACCAAAAAGAAATGCTCGTAAGTACACTGTAAAAAAGTCAACTAACCGTTTTAATTTATTTACTGATGAAGAAAATGAAGTTGGAACTATTAAATGTTAAAAACTCATACATTGGAAACAAAGATAATGAAAACATTCTTACAGTGTACAGTTAAAAAAAAAGACCCATAAGTCTCCATAATTGGAAAGTTGGCTTAAAAAAAAAAAAAAAAGTATTGTGGAGTCCTTGTTTCTTTGCTCAGTTAAACCTAATGAGACCCTTAAATTTGAATAATAAATATGGTAGGGTTGCAACTTCTGACACTTTTATGTTATTATAATCCTGTATTTGTTTGCTACAAATTAAAGTCGTTTCTAGAGTTCAGAAATCATGCACTGAATTGAGTCTGTACTCAGTCTGTATCAGCAGTACTGTTTTGTTATTGTTTATTGCAGT
This sequence comes from Coreius guichenoti, assembly GCA_039654105.1. NCBI lineage: Eukaryota > Metazoa > Chordata > Actinopteri > Cypriniformes > Gobionidae > Coreius > Coreius guichenoti. The sequence goes on from CM077189.1 coordinate 23,680,025, forward strand.
ATCAACTTGGTATCGGCACATTTGAAACCCTTACTTGGCACTATTTCGCAATACATTTGGCTTGATCGTAATAATACACACTCCCTTGTGCCTTACCAAGAGACTTTGCTTAGACATATCTCAAATGAGTGTGAACACCTGCTCTTCACAGTTAAAATGGCAGGGACATGATAGCTGCCTTCAGTTTCAGGTGAGAGTTTTTTTGGTTTTGCCAGCACAAATGACAGTACACTGTACAATGACAGAGGAGGAGTGCACAATAAAACAGAAGTGTCCCTTACCAGATGCACCAAAAGCTGTCTGCATGTGTATTGTGTAGTGCACTGATAAGGATGCTTGCCTTGTTCAGTTCTTATAAGACTATAAATCACCAGTGTAACTCAGCTTCCTCTAAAAAACAACAACAACAAAGAGGAACTCGATAAGATAAATAACACTTTGTAGTATAGAAAGTCTGGTTCTTATTACTTATGGCACTGTAAAAAAAAAAAATCTCATTTTAAAATAAAATAAAAATTTTAAATAAAAAAGGCAGCTGTGGTTGCCAGACCTTTATCGTAAAAAATATGGTTCCAACACTTTAAGTTTTACCAATTTAACTTAAATTAACAGTAAAAAAAAAATATATATATATTTCATTACCTGAAATAATGTTTATAGGATATCAAATTACTGAAATGACCTTTTTACCTTTGAGATAAACTGACAACCACCTTAAAAGCACAGGTGGTGAAGAAAAAGCCACATGATGAATCAAAGTCCAATACAACTAACTTTTCCACAAGCTGAGGTAAATACTAATACCGTATATAGAAGGTGCACAGTGTAATACACACAAATACAAAACACCATCATGCACAACACTAAAATAATGCAACAAACATTAATTTCACAACATACGATTTAGCATAAAACCATAAAGTACGTAACTAACAAGAAAAAACTAAGAAGAAACAGTTATTTCAAATGTGAAGTGTCACAAAGAATTCTGGGAATGTCAGTGTATGGTTTTTCACTGCTGTTTTAAGATGACTTTATATTTTTCACTTCCAAAAAACTTATTTTTCACTTCCAAAAACATTACAGTAACACAACTATACATTATTTTACTGTAAAATGTCCCATTAGATCTATTTCAGTTTTCCCTGTATAGAATAAGGAAACTTTACGTAGCATTTTTACAGTCATTTACCGTTAAATTACAATAGTTTTTTACAGTGAAATTTTTGAAAAAAAGGCTACAGATGCAAAACATTGTTGTATGGTTTACTTTGAAACAATTGTAGTAAATTTCACAACGAAACCAATTAATGCATTGAATTAAATTTTGATGTAGAAGACTGACAGTATTTTCTGCATCTGTATTCTCATTTTTTCCTGTTAAGCAAGGTAAACCCACGGCATTGAGCTTGATGTATGTTGCAGTGCATGCGATAAATCTACAGATTTGGCCTTTTACTTGATGCAAACAAACCCTCAAAGACAATAAGGAACTGTAAGCAACCCAGGACCGCAGCTATTACTCATAACAGAGTGTTGTTTTGTCTGTATCTCTCTTCTGTTTGCACAGGCGTCGTGTCGCTAATCTCCCTGGCGGTGCTCTCTTACGAGCGCTACTGCACCATGATGGGGGCCATGCAGGCCGACTCTACCAATTACAGAAAGGTGGCCATGGGTATTGCCTTCTCCTGGATATATTCCATGGTTTGGACTCTTCCGCCACTGTTTGGATGGAGCTGCTACGGTCCGGAGGGTCCCGGCACCACCTGCAGTGTCAACTGGGCTGCCAGGACGGCCAACAACGTGTCTTACATTATCTGTCTGTTTATCTTCTGCCTTATTCTCCCTTTTATCGTGATTGTCTACAGCTATGGCAAACTCCTCCAGGCTATCACACAGGTAGGTGTCAAAGCCATTACCGTCTACTACAGCTGATGAGTTATTGATTTAAAAGAAGCTTTATGCCTAATGTTACAGACCATTATGTGATTTGTATAGCAACTTGGCTTGGATGCGTTACCGGTTGCACAATAAATTTGGCCAGGCTCAGTGACGTTAACTGATTAGTTAAATTATGAATTAAGTGCTTTTCTTACAAGTAGCTGTTTGAGTAATGCTGCGTCATTGTTTTCAGACAAATTTTTTTTTTTTTAAATAATTGCATTCAGCACTAATTTTGAGAGCGTTTTTGCACTGTTACATGATTTAGATAATAATTTGCTCTCATCCTTCCCTCGGGTCATTTTGACCCGAAACTCTTTTTTTTTTTTTTGTATTATTATTATTTTTTTTTTTAAATTTTATTCGAGTGTTCATCGGATTGGTCCAAGACCCTAGGACTTTAGTCGCACTTGAACCACGAATACACACACAAGACTGGATTCGTGGTTGAAATTTAAAAAAAAAGTAACAAATCCTTGCCTCATTGGTCAATTTGACCCCCATAGGAATGAATGGAATGTGAAGAATGCTTCTGTACACATAAAAAAACTAAAAATGCTCAAAATTCTAACTAAAGATGCTAAAACAAAATATAATAAAAATATTCTATAATGTCTACATGTGTATCTGAATGCATACGGAAGAGAAACTGACTTTAGGACCCAGCGGAACTGCTCGTTTGCTCCATATAGAGCTACTGTATAAGGCCATCTAGTGGCAAGAGTTATGAAATATCATGTTATATTATTTTTTTTCCACAAGAGGTCGGCAAAGACACCCAATGTAAGATATTTTGAGCTGAATTAAAAGGGTTATGCATGAAATTGTGAGTTATTAAGTTGAAAGAATGTGAAGAATGTGCTTAAATTATTATTTGTTTATTATTTATTGATAAAATCTAGTAATTTAAAGGTAAATAAAATAATGATTCATTATTAAAATGAAATGAAATAAGTGTAGATTGTGTAGGCAAAAGTGTAGATTAAGGCATCGGCTTTCATATTTTATCATGATGTAATACATCATATTGTATTAAAATGTATGTTATACAATTGCTCTCCATGATCTTGTGTGGAAAACTTTACATTATATTGCAGCTCAATATTGTAACAGAAAATGCAGCAAATGATGCATTAGACTAGAGAAACAGTTACCTAGACTAACTTCAACTTCAATTAGTGTAATATTCATAATTATGTTTATGTTTTCACAATGACCTTTTTGCACCATTAATTGACAAAACCACTCAGCAGTCCTCTCAACGTGTAGTTTAAATTAAAAACAGTTTGAATTTTTCAGCTCACGGCAGTTTCCTGTCTGTGTTCCTCTATCAGTTCTAATTTACCAGAGGAAGCAAGATTAATTCTTTTTCGACTGCTCGGCGGGAAATTCCAGTCAGGAACAATTGACAATTATTCTCAGTGTTTTGCGTGAAACGTCTTGAATGCAAATTAAGCACCTATTACGTCAGGCACAGAGCAAATTGTGTCAGAATTTGCATGGAGATGGGATGAAAATAACATTTCAATTGAGAAGTAGTTTTTATTTGAATCCCCAGTGGCCCAATTTTCTGAAGTAAACACAAAACAAATGCTCTCAAAGCTCCAATAATTCCTTTCCTTCCTCCCGCTCCTCGTCGAGTGGGTGAGTTAACAGAGGCCACCAACTGCTTACATCAAATGCACTGACACAACAAAGCGATTTGATTTGCAACTGAATTACTTTCACTAGCAACAATGAATGAAAAATCTCCATTTCTACGTCTTAATGGAGTACAATGTATGGAATAGATGTTTCAGCACTTTTAATATACTGTGATGTACAGAGAGAGTTTGGAAATTAAAACATTCATGTTTATGTAAATTAGCCCTGTCTAAAATGGGCCATTGATGATTTCAGAGCTGGAAGCGTCACCTTTTCGTTTCACTTCATTCAGCAGCAACTCAAATCGCTCTGCCTGTGTCATTGCATTAACATAAGCACTTTCTCCATAAAGGCTCTTTTGCGGTTTGAAAACTCTGCTGAATCTCATTTTTGTCTGAATGTCTTCTGTAGGTTCATGCACAGTGTCATCTGCAATGTATGTGAAGCCACAGTTATACTGTATGTGTTGCATCATGGTACTGTATTTAGGTCAAGACTTATTGCTAGACATCAGTGGTGTGATCTAACCTCAGTTGTGAAAAGACTTTGCTTCTCTGACAGATACATTCTTGTGCAAGCAGATAACTTTGAGCCTGGGCTTGTGTTGATAGATGCAGGAACAAAGGGAGGTCTCTCCTTAAGCCTGAGCGGAAATCATTTCCAGTTAATGAGTTGCTATCTCAAAAGGACAGAGAGGAAAACGAACCTTTAGAATGGGCTCCTCACAGGGCTTATGACCTTGCGGTCTCCTTTTATTTTGCCTGTCTCAGAATATGAAATACATTCAATTTCTAATCATTATTATTGTAGAAAATTAGCTCAAGGGAAATATGAATAATTAATTATAACTCGTTATAATTAATTATAAATATTTGTATCAGTTAATAGAATTAACTTGATGTAGCAGAATTAATACCACAATCAACAATGTTCGCCCAGCAAACGCTCAGTATTAATTCTAAGAAATGTTAATTCCCGGGGTAAGGGAAATAACTTTCTTAATTTATAGTACTACTCAGAGCTTGTAGCCAAAATCTGCATGATTCTCAGTATATGAGCATGAACCACATACAACTTTACATGTGACACAAACAAGACTTTATTAACTAGACTAAACACTTATGGCTCGTTTCCACCGAGTGGTGCGGAACGGTTCAGTACAGTACAATACGATACGGGGCGGTAAACCCTGATCCGGCTTGTGTTTCCACCGCCAACAGCACCCTTATGATAGGCGTGGTGTAGCGTTCGACATCATTCTCACGCGAAGAAGAAAGCGACACAGTAAACATCAATGGACAACATACAGCAGATCTTATTCTTATTCTTGCTTCTCGGCATGTGGCTGTTGTCACAAGAAGAAGACACGCTTTATTTGAGCCAAGGCTGCAAGGAAAAACACAGCCGAAAAAGCACAATGTGAAAAAGCAAGTGACGATTCTCTGTCAACCAATCAATGTTCTGCAGGGAGTCTAGCTACACCCTTTAGTACCGGACTACTGTGCTAGGTTCCCAATGGAAGGGTGCCAAAAAAGTGGTACGGTATGGTTCAGAATTTGGGTACCATTCACAACTTCTGACAATGGAAACAGCAAAAATTGCGTACTGAACTGTACTGAACCTTGCTGCTCGGTAGAAACAAGCCATTAAACTAATCTAACACACACAGTCACATGCATGCATACATTTTAGCAATGGAAAGAGAGCTGAAGCAAAATACAGGAAAGCAAGAAGTTATAGCATTGTTTAAAATTCAGCAGATCAGATTCAGCAGTTTGTGCCAGGCCAAAGATCCTCTGACTCCAACTGGTTCTTTCAAACCAACAGTTTCTTAGTTCTAACACACCCTTCTTTAAAAGGTGTAGAGGGATACTTAATGTATCAAATAATGAATAAAGTTTGATACTTGCATGTCTCGCCCATTTGAATAAAACTGTCGTGATGCAATTTGTTGAGGCTTCAGTTGATCTTTGCTGATGTTGTCTTGAGAGAGAACCAGTTGGAGTCAGAGGCTAGGGGTCCTATAGAAGACTTCTAGCTCAGCATCATCTTCACATCAGAATTGCTCAGAATCCGCCCGTGATATTGTGATCAGTGATCTCTTTTTAAGTGTGAAGATGTCACACCCTCGGGAGGTGAGTGAGCCAATAAGGAGTTGTTCCTTTGGAGGGAAACATTACGATCCTTTGTCTTCTAGCAGAGTATTTGCATATGAAATTGGATTGGGTGTTTAAGAGAAGAACCTTCAAGATTCTTATAATACTAATGTGTGACAGAGTTAGCAAAATGTAATTGTAGTAAGGTTAGTTGTTATGGGAAGAAGGAGGCGGGAACCGGTGAACAACTTTAATTAATCAAAATAAACAAACACAAAACACAAAGCGACAGCCCATCACGGATGACTGCCACGCACACACACATAATAAACCATAAACAAAACAGCGTAAAATCCAGGCCTGGTCCTCTCTCGTCTTTCACTTCTTGTTTTTTGATCAAATAAATGCAGCCTTGGTGAATATAAGAGACTTCATTTAAAAACATTTGAAATATCTTACTGACCCCAAACTTTTGAATGGTATAGTATTGAAACACTTCCTGTTTAGGCCACTCCCACAACTGTCTTAATACCTATATTTTTGTCATTGCAGGTATAGATGCATGTACAGATATTGCCTTTGCTCTACATCCTAACACTAAGTTTTTTCAATTGAAAAAAACAGCTGTTTGTTTGATTGGGCTGATTGCATAAACTGCTTTGACTAGTCTTACAAATTAGTCATAAATGTTTTTTTGTTTTTTTAATGGGGACATCGGATGCCCCTTTCACAAGAGCGTGACCCCAGAGTGTGTATGTGAAGTTTTAGCTCAAAATACCTCACAGATCATTTTTATAGCATGTTAAAATTGCCATTTTTTGGGGGTGAGCAAAAATGCAAATGAGCTGGTGCTCCCGGCACAAAGGGCGGAGCTTCAAGAGCTCTTGCTCAAATCCACTACAATCTCTGTCATGCTCCGGCAACAAAACAGAATAATCTCACACTCTAAAAATGTCAGAAACTGTCAGTACTAGAATATATGCTGCATCAGGGCCGTGCAGAGACCTTTGGAGGGGCAGGTGCTCAAAGTATAAAAGGGGCACATGGAACAAGGCTTTAAATAGGGCTGTGCTCAAAATATCAATACAGCAATATATTGTGACGCATTCCTTTCTGATACGCATATTGATACGGATGCTTCTGTATTGATATGGCACAGCAAATGCTGTGATGCAGTTTTGAAAAAGAAACAGAATAGAAAAATACCATTTTAAGGTCAAAAGTTTAAAAAATATTTTCTTTGCACCTATTAATAACTCTGGGATTAGAAACTGAAGTGTCCCAACCTGAAGGCTTTTTCTTCTCTGTTATACAGAATAGTAAAGAACAGCTGTTATAGTAAACTCTGTGTAGGACATGGTCATTATTCAAAATCAACGTGGCCCGTTTCGTACAGTACAGTATAGTTTTATTTAATGCCATGTCAGTATCTGTGGCTATTTTCATGGCAAAAACTGAATTACAAATAAACAAGAGTTACATTTATACAATAAAAATAAAAACCAAGCAAACAAAAAAAACACAGCAATTAATATTATACAAGATTTTTAACATTAACGTCTAAAACCTTTTCTGGTAAAATCTTATAATCCTAAATTCCTAAATAAATCCTTAAGTGAGTTTGCTGCCTTTGCTGTTGTTGTTGCTGCTGATACTGCTGGAGTTTATCTGAGACTATAGACATTAAAACAAGAATATGAAATATATTAGCTGATTAAACAATTGTTATGTGACCATGACAAGATGTAAAGATTGCTGAAAGTGTTTGTAACTGGCTCACTGTGACTGACCTGCTGTGCTGCAACTGCTGCCAATGCTGACTGCTACAAGAAAATAAGAGGGAGATGCTCACAGAGGCTGCTGCACACCAAGAGCTGCAGGTAGAGAAAATAAGATACCAGATTCAAAAAAGCAAAGAAACATTAATTGGGGGAAAGGATGAGGGTGGCCATGGCAGGTGTAAGAGTGAGACAGAAAAATCTATATAGACAGAGATGTGTGTGTGTGTGTGTAGCTTGCTCGTGTGTCTACATTATGCAATATTGTGATCATGATTTCATATATTGCAATGTGACTCTGAGATGTAGTTGGATTTTGATTGATTATATGTCTAATCAAAAATCTAAATAAAGAAACTAAAATGTGTGTGTGTGTGTGTGTGTGTTCATTCTGTTGGGACCTACTAAAAATCACAGAGTAGCAATAATCTTACCAATAAGTGGAGGATGAGTTGTAGGCATTTATAACAGCAATTTCCTGTTGGCCATGTCCCTAAAAATGTCAGTGACATCATTGTAATTTATTGGAATGTCCTTCTCAATGGCCAAAAGAAGAAGGTCGGACAATCTCTCCTCTTTGCAAAGGCTGCGAAGTTTGGTTTTCACCAGCTTCAGTTTTGAGAAGGAACGTTCCACAGTTGCTGTCTTCAGCAGCTCAGTCATGTTGGGGAAAACTAGATGTGCATTGTTTTCCTTGACCACTGAAAGAATAGATGACATATTGACTGGTGGTAGGCATGAGTATGAAGTATGGAAGACCTTCAGTTCTGTCTGCAATTTGTCTTACTCTTCAATGTTATAGAACTGGCACAGTTTCTTCACAGCTTGGAGTGCTGCAGTTGGAATGCTTGCTGTTTTCCAGCTCTCTGGGACTGCCATGCAAGATTTCCCATATGGAATTATCTCCTCCTTTAAAGCGTCTCTGAAGCTCTTGTATCGTGTCCACAAAAACGTAGTACACTTTAACACGGTAGTACTCCTGCAACGTTGGGAAAGCATGGTCAGTTGTATCTGATGTGGCAGAAAACTTGAACTTCTCTGGCACTTTCCTCCTCCTAGCTTGTCCAGGGACCTCAGATGGAGGATCCAGGCCCACTGATGCAGCCTTCTCTGTAGCCTGTTTATAAATGTTCTCAAACTCTTCTTCTGTTCTGCTGTAGGCCAGCCTCTTTAAAACTCCATCAACAATGCTGTATGCTGCAGCCAGGTCCATGTCTTTCTGCTGCAATGCATCAGATGCAACTGCAGTCACCTGGAAGATTGGACAGGTGATCTCCAGACACAAGAAAAACTCATTAATGCTTTTTAGAAGGATCATTGCATCACCAGCTGAGGAGTCTGGGGGATCTTGCTGTGTCATTTCCTCAAGGAACTGCATAACAGATGGGAGGACCTTCACCAGATTTTTAAGTGCACTCTGTCTACAGGCCCACCGAGTATCTGACAGTTTCTTCAGCTCCAGAGGACGCTGATCGGGGTGCCATTTTGATAAGTTGGCCATAAAAGTGTAAAGTTTTTCAACTAGATTGAAAAAGTTGACAAAACAGATGTTTGACTTTGCACTTTCTACTAATACCAGATTAAGGCAGTGTGCCTGACAGTGCACATACAAGGCCTTTGGATTTTGGACTGCAGTCCCTTATAGTGCCCACTCATGTTTGCAGCCCCATCATAACCTTGACCCCGGATGTTTTCTATTTTCAGGTCATTTTCTTCCAGTAGACCCATCACAAGATTTTCAAGAGCATCTCCGCTTGTTGAATGCACATTGCACTCCTGAATGAATTGATTTTGGCTTGATGAAGTCTCATCATCTCCCCTGAAAGACATGCCCTGTCTTGCCAGGAAAAGAGTAATGGCAAACACTTCTCTGTTCCTCTCCCTCTCTTTGTCTTTTGCAGCTTGTGACTCAAAGTCACCCACTTCAAAAGCTGCCTCCAGTATTTTTTTCTTGAAGGAGTTCCACCTCACCATACCACACGTGAGCCTCTGAGGCACTGTGCTTTTTAATTTTTTCCAAAGCCTTCCTCCAACGATTTAACCCTACAGTTTTCCAGTTAGTGTGACTCTTGTATCTTTCATCATTTAAAAAAAGATGGCAGCTGAAACAAAACATGGCATCAGTGCTAGGAGAATATTCTAGCCATGAGTTATTCTCATACCACTTCTTCTGAAATGACCGTCCCTCTACATTCTTTGGAAATGACAGTGCTGGTTGACAGGGTCCAATATTATCACACATTCAGATAAAGGCCTCATCGTACTTTATGTTGAATTGTAGGATGTGGGCAGGGTCAGTTGGGTGTTGTAGTCCAAGTAGGTTTGAGAATAGCCCCTCTCTGGCTTCTGTCTCCTTCTCCTGGCTTGCTGTTCCCTGCACTGTTTCTGTCGCTTGTGCCTCTGCATTTCCCTCTTTCTCTCCAGTCTCTGTCTCCTTGCTTGCTGTTCCCTGCACTCTTTCTGTCTCTTGTGCCTCTACATTTCCCTCTTTCTCTTCTCTTCATCTCCATCTCATCATCTGATCTATTACTTTTCACTCTCTGTCCATCTAGGAACAAGGCACAATTTCAGCATTAATCTGTTCTTTTAACCATCACTACTACTCTTGCACCTAATCAATAATAGCTTCAGTATTGATACAAAACATTAAAGAACTGATACACTGCAATATAGTAATTATTATTTACTGTTGTAGTTGATGTCTAAAATACCTTTGCATTGTAAACAAATGGTAGGCTACATGTGTTATTCTTACCTGTTGTGCTGTTCATAAACCAGCTGGATAGGGATCCACTGCCTTTTGCTGCCTCAAGCAGCTCCTTCTTTTTTTGTTTTATTCTCCTCTCTTTGCGAGGCATCTTTGCACTGCAGAACACACACAAAGAAAGGGACATTTCATACCTTTTTCTGAAATCTACTAGGGCCATATCTCCTTCACTCTGCACTTTGATGTCAGGTCAGGTTCATTTTATATTGACATTGATATTTTTAAATGTATTATTTCCAGAGATATATTATTGAGTTTACAGGCTATAGTGATTTTGCTGTTGTAAACACTACTGTTGCTGTTGTAGAGAAAAATATTTTTGTCATATTAAAATATAATTCTATTCTAATCCTGTTCTGAATTTATACATTTTTTGAATGATAATGATAATAAAAACAGGATTGATATAGGCTAATTCGGAGGATGAAAAAATCAGTATAAGCCTTAACCAGTGTTGTGATAATTATTTTTAAGTTTTGTAAATAAATACTGGAATAAAAATAATAGTTTAAAAGTATAAATAGTTTTTAGTCAAATAACATAAAAAGACAAATCCCCTCGACGCCCGTGAAACTTTTCTCCCTCAAACAGCAAACAAACGTTTCTTCTACAGGCTACACACACAGGACACAGCAATATAAACAGCTCCATGCTCTCTTCACGTCGTTCTTGTAAAATAATAAAAATAATAACAATATAATAATAAGTAAACAAACACACCGCTTCACTGAGAACAGCACATACCAGCAGCCGCGGTGTTGAAAATAACTTCTCCTCAGTCCTCTGGTAGTGCGCGATTTTGAAAAACACGAGTGCGGCGTGAGGGATGAGGTCGTCAGGTGAAAGGTCATCATGTGGTTCATTTTATTTATGGATAAATTATTATTCATTAATTTTACTAATAGTTAGATTGGGCAGGCCTTCACAAAAGGGCCTTTAATTACATTTTATTCAAGGGGCATCAAGGGGCAAAGATGCGGGTGCTCAAGCACCCTCCGCCCCCCACTCTGCACGTGCCTGTGCTGCATGGAGATAGAACAGGTATATTTTAGTTTAATTACAGTTATAAATTATGTTGTCATCTTGCTTTTATTGCTTCACTATTAGTACAAGCCTGTTGTAGCGAATGATGGCCAAAACTTTACTGATGAGTTTTATGAAGTTTATTGTACATCACACAAATGATGAAGCATTCATTTTCACTCAAGAAAATCACCATAAAAGCTGAATAAAGGAGTGTGCATTAAAGTCTTATCCATAAACTCTGTCTCTCCCTTGCATTATCATTAACGTACACAGCGAATTACACAAAAACACTCCTTACAACTAACAGTAAACAAATACACCGATCAGGCATAACATTACGGTGAAGTGAATAACACTGATTATCTCTTCATCACGGCACCTGTTAGTGGGTGGGATATATTAGGCAGCAAGTGAACATTTTGTCCTCAAAGTTGATGTGTTAGAAGCAGGAAAAATGGGCAAGCGTAAGGATTTGAGAGAGTTTGACAAGGGCCAAATTGTGATGGCTAGACGACTGGGTCAGAGCATCTCCAAAACTGCAGCTCTTGTGGGGTGTTCCTGGTCTGCAGTGGTCAGTATCTATCAAAAGTGGTCCAACGAAGGAACAGTGGTGAACCGGCGACAGGGTCATGGGCGGCCAAGACTTGTTGATGCACGTGGGGAGTGAAGGCTGGCCTGTGTGGTCCGATCAAATACACATCGCAGTTTGTTGCGTATGGGGCTGCATAGCCGCAGACCAGTCAGGGTGCCCATGCTGACCCCTGTCCACCGCCGAAAGTGCCAACAGTGGGCACATGAGCATCAGAACTGGACCACGGAGCAATGGAAGAAGGTGGCCTGGTCTGATGAATCACGTATTCTTTTACATCACGCGGATGGCCGGGTGTGTCTGCGTCGCTTACCTGGGGAACACATGGGACCAGGATGCACTATGGGAAGAAGACAAGCCAGCGGAGGGAGTGTGATGTATTGAGGTGTTGACTTGGCGTCCAAATTCCCCAGATCTCAATCCAATCGAGCATCTGTGTTATGTGCTGAACAAATAAGTCCAATCCATGGAGGCCCCACCTCACAACTTACAGGACTTTAAGGATCTGCTGCTAACATCTTGGTGCCATATACCACAGCACACCTTCAGGGGTCTAGTGGAGTCCATGCCTCGACGGGTCAGGGTTGTTTTGGCAGCAAAAGGGGGACCAACACAATATTAGGATATTAGAAATATTAAAATATTAGATAGGTCATAATGTTATGCCTGATCGGTGTATATACAGACCTTATGCCTTATGAACAGTTGATACTGATCCATACACAAGTAACAACTTTTTAGCAAAACCTGTGTTTTGTATTGTCCCTTTGTATTGACCCTTGTTCACAAAGCAGTCTGGTGTAAAATGATCCACCGCAGACATAAACGAATTTAAGTATATTGGGGGGGGGGAGAGCATTCCCTTCAAAAATAAAACCAATCCACAAACCAATGCGTCATCAGCGGCTCTGATGCCGGGAGTACATGAAGACTGTAATGTTTACTCATACATCCAACAACAAAACTTCCTAACAAGACAATCTTGTTGCTACTTTCTACAGCTGCTCCGGCCTGGAGAAAATGGCGGACAGTGTACAACTCGCTCAGGGTGGGGTCTATGCTAATACTGCAGAGTCTGTCAGCAGTCGTGGGTGGTCTTATTAAAATTACTAGCTACCTACGTAGAAACCGGCTGCAAATTGAAACAGCTCGCTGGATGACACAGACTCAGACAGCCCATAACAAACTGGCTGCGTGTTTTCTTTTCAGCTTTTCCGAACTGGCAGACAAGCCAGAAACCTAACTAGATGCAAAAAAAAGCTAAAAAAAAGTGAACATTTTATCCGATGTCCCCTTTAAGACCATTCATAACTATTTTAAGTCAGTTACATGAAAAGGTAGATTGGTCTAATTTGAATACAAAAAGTAGACTGATTAGCCCTAACTAATTGCTAGTTTGTCAGCTATGTTTATGCAACTGGCCCCAGGGATTCAATTGCACTATTAGTCTCTTTGCAGCAACCCAGGGTTAAGTGCTTAAGTGCTCAAGATTTGAAGTTTTGGAGTCACCTCTACATGACATTAAACTTTATACCACTGTTCAAGATTTTGAGGGTTATTTAGGCCTATAAATAGACCATTAGTAATGTCATTGCCTCCATAACACTTAATATGATTCATGTAGATGCTTAGAGAGCATGCATTATGACACCTCACACAAAATCATTTGCATAATAGTGTCCTGAAGATGATAAAATCATTGAATTTGATCAAAGGCATTTTTCTTAATACGCTGCCTTCAATTTGTTTAGATGTCATTTAATGCAAGCCAATTATAGGCCAATTGTAGCGTGAGATCAGATAACTAGAGTGTCGTCTCCACTGTATAAGAGTGATTGTAGCTCCTCACCGATGGTATTGAACCAAAGGCGCAGAGACGGAATGCTGATAAGCTCAGAGTCTTTTAGACAATTAGCACCCTGTGTGTTTATTCGAGATGCGACTCTGACGGTTCGATGCAGTGGAGTCCTAGGGGGACAGGTGTCAAATATTCACCCTCCACTCTGATAAATCTCAAAGAGGGTGATAAAAAAAAAGCCACATGATGTTTTATTACACATATTAACCGGCTCTTTGATTAAGCTAAAGGCTCTTTTTAATTGCATGCATCACACGCAATCAATTGGATAATGATTCATGTACATTCACGATCAATAAGACCACCTTTCAGGCTTTTTTATTGAGTAAACTAGAACAAAATGATAACATATTGCAAATCACCATGAAATTAAAATTGACAATTCCTATTTTTCTATATGGAATGTTGCAGCATTTATTATAAATTATTTATCCCTGCAGTGTTTTTTTTTTTTTTTTTTAAAGTCCTCGTAATCTTTCATCAAAATATATTCCCCTTACAGCGATTTCTCTTCTCTGTTGACATATTTACTGGCACGAGGGCGGAACAGCCTGTCACTCACATGAGATCACAGCAAGAGCAAACCACAAAGATCCAATCAATTCTCGATGGACAAAATGGATACCCGCCCTACATTTTTACTTGTTCGAGAAGTCGTTTCACTTGGATATACGTTGCAACAAGGAGGAAAAGACTATCCCAACTTCTGTGTTATGGCAATTTTAAATTCTTTATTGGCGTCTATGGTTCCATGAAGAAACTTAAACATCCATGGAACCTTACAAAACTTTCTTTTATAGTAGAAAATGTTCTTCAAACTAAGAAAAAATGGTTCTTTTAAGAACTATTCACTAAAAGGTTCTTTGGGTAACCTAAAATGTTTTTTCTATGGCATTGCTGTGAAAACCCCTTTCTGGAAACTTTATTTTTAAGAGTGTTGGGTGGATACTGACAGTCTGAATGTCACCTACAGTAAGTAGACCTACAGGCTTTGTCCCTTCGTCCCCCAGAAAGTGTCACATTGTTATATAAGTTTGAATGAAGATGTGACAGTTGCATATTCACTGTGCTTAGAGCACACACCGTTACCCTCCCAGCTCCTGTCGCTCCACTCAGCCGTTGACTAACCCATCCAAAATGTCACCTGGTAGGGGGCCGACCGCTGTCCCAAAGAACAGCCTCATTTGCTCGGACACGGCCTGTCTCTTTCTGTAAACTCACACTGCGGGTGGAAATGAGCACACTGGGGGAAACGTAGGGAGAAAAACCCAGCGGATTCGCCACGCTCGTTTTCGCCATCCTTCCAGATAGAACTGTCCATTCGCACAGAGGTCAGCTGGGTAGACAGAACGAGAGAGAGATTGTTCACATCTGCTGCAAGTCACATTGCCAGCTCTGAAAAGTTTTGACCTCAAGTGAGGTTTCAAGAAAGAAGTTTTGCAGATGAATCAGTTTGATTTAATTCGATAGGTTTGGATTTGAAGGCTGGGGTTGAATGGTTTTCATCAGGGTTTACTGCTTGCTGTCAGTGCTTTCTAACTTCTCAAATTGCATTTCTTTAAAGGAATGGTTCACCTAAAAATTTAAATTCTGTCATTTACTATGGCTTTCTTTCTTCAGCAGAACAGCATTTCAACTGTTTTTGCCTATAGAATGAACATCAGAGGGAAACAATGTTGGACCCCATTGACTGTCATTGTATGGGCAAAAAAGCATTGAGAATTTTCAAAATTCTACAGAAAAAAAAAACACAAGAAAGAAAGTCATACACATGTAGAATGGCATGAGGGTGAGTAAAGGATGACAATTTTCAAGGTGTACTGTCATGGACTTCAAGGACCAATGATAGCTTGATATTCACAACACTAGTTGGTTGATATTAGCCAGGGGTGTCCTGAAGGGTCATAAAAATATTTTATTTCAGTTAGCATGTAAACTTATTTTATTTCAGCTAGTTGCCAAGGAAATATTTCTCATTTTCATTCAGTTTAACTTGATTTTAAACTAACGTTAACAAAAATGAACAAATACTGTAACAAATGTACTGTTCATTGTTTGTTTGTTAATGTTAGTTAATGCATTCACTAATGTTAACAAATGGACCTTATTGTAAAGTGTTACCAAAAAAAGCCAAAACTAAATGACAAAATCACACAACAAAATTACTAAAACTATCAAAAATGGAAAATATAAAATATACTTCAAACTATTTTAAAAATCTATAGTAGTATCTAATTTATACTAAAATAACACTGGAACCAACTAATAAAAGTCTTTAAGAATACTGGAAACTTGCAAGTTTGTTGAGGTGGGTTGAAGCTCAACTCTGCAGGACAAATTTCCCTCATTGCTAGCCATCTCTCTTCCAGGCTTTCCACATTTCCTGTTTCGTTTCAGACAGAACAGACAGCCCTCAGGATGTCAGAAAATTCACCAAAACTCTGTTGTCACATGTCCTTATTATATCCATTGCTGTACTCTGCACTCCTGAAAGAGAAAGTTATGAGACAATTCTGAAAATGTGCTGCACTGTCATATTCTGGCTTGTACTGTTTAGAGCAGTGTTTGTTTTTGTTGTGTTTGGGCAAATGTCTCAGCAGTTCTAATGTGGACAGGTGGAATGAATCCTTAGTCCTTCAGGAATGGGTATGTTAAAGGGGACGGACTTCTGCAAAACTAATTCAGAATTTACTGACTTACCTGGGTAAATTTACTCAGTAAGCGGATAACTTGAGGTAACTTTCAGGTTATGTAAGTAGCCATATCAACTTACTGTCTGAACATAATCTGCTCCGGAGCAGGTTAGTTTACTTCAGAGGTATTCACATATAACTGATTAAAGATTAAAGATAAAAAGATAAGATTAAAAAATGATTGCACAACTGCCCTGTAGGTGGTGATATGCATTAAGAATTTAAGTTGCCATTAAACAAAAAAAGTATGGCGCCAGATGGTGCACTTCTTCTTAGATGCTCGGTTGAGAATGTCTTTACCTGTATCCGAAGTCACGTACTATAGTAGGTTAAAAACAGTATGTGACAAGAGTTGTGTCCGAATACACAGTACAAAAAGTACCCGGATGACCTGCTTATTCTGACGAGGTTTGGAAGTGTGCATATGATGGATACTTTAATATCCCATAAGGCCACGGGAGAGGATTTGTCAGTGATAGTGCAGTGACATAAGTGATAGTGCTAGGTCACATAATGACAACATGGCAAATGTACACATTCATACTATATAGAACATCCTTTTTTTAGGGGTTGCAAAGTAAGTACTTTATTCAAAATAGGTACCTACTCAGAAGACTCTGGGTTGACTGAACCTGGATACCTCAAGTAAATAAGGTTTGGGTTAATCAACTGAGAGATATGTGATGTTTTAACCTTGATTTCTGAACAAACTGATTGACTAAAATATCAAAATGATTTGACTTTTTTCGGAACTACATAAAGGTTGATACAAGTTGATATGGTGTTCTTTCTGTTCAAACATGCACGTATACTATGACATTTTATAGGTGGTCTTGGATGTAGCCACCCGATGATAAAAATTTATTTCTCAGGACTGATCGCACACAAGTGTCAGGGTTATGTTCTGTTTTGTCTTAGTTTTCATTGTGTTCAGTTGCTGTTTTCCTTTGACCTATGTGTTTCATTGATTCATCCTATTCATGTGTGCCTTGTTAATTAACTTGTTTGCCCTTTGTACTTAAGCCCTCAGTTTCAGTCTGTTCTTTGTCCTGTATTGTTTATGGTCTACGTGTAATGTGATTGTATATTTTCCTGAAATTTCTCCTGTTTGGTGTGTTGATTATTAGATTAAAGTTTATTCAAGTATCTTCTTCGTCGACTCGATGACAAACTGTATCAGTTCCTGTCTCCCAGTAGATTTAGTTAATCATTGCAGGAATATACACTATATTGCCAAAAGTATTGGGACACCCCTCCAAATCATTCCAATCACTTTCATGGCCAAAGCACCTAGGCATGCAGACTGCTTCTACAAACATTTGTGAAAGAATGGGTCGCTCTCAGGAGCTCAGTGAATTCAAGCGTGGTACCATGATAGTGGTACCAATAAGTCCATTCGTGAAATTTCCTCACTACTAAATATTCCACGGTCAACTGTTAGTGGTATTATAACAAAGTGGAAGCAATTGGGAACAACAGCAACTCAGCCACGAAGTGGTAGGCCACGTAAAATCACAGAGCGGGGTCAGTGCATGCTGAGGCTTTCTGCAGAGTCAGTAGCTACAGACCTCCAAACTTCATGTGGCCTTCAGATTAGCTCAAGAACAGTGCTTAAAGAGCTTCATGGAATGGGTTTCCATGACCGAGCAGCTGCATCCAAGCCTTACATCACCAAGTGCAATGCAAACCGTCGGATGCAGTGGTGTAAAGCACGCCGCCACTGGACTCTAGAGCAGTGGAGACATGTTCTCTGGAGTGACGAATCACGCTTCTCTGTCTGGCAGTCCGATGGACGAGTCTGGGTTTGGCGATATGCAGGAGAATGGTACTTGCCTGACTGCATTGTGCCAAGTGTAAAGTTTGGTGGAGTCCAGTGAAAGGAACTCTTAATGCTTCAGCATACCAAGACATTTTGGACAATTTCATGCTCCCAACTTTTTGGGAACAGTTTGGGGATGGCCCATTCCTGTTCCAACATGACTGCGCACCAGTGCACAAAGCAAGGTCCATAAAGACATGAATGAGCGAGTTTGGTGTGGAGGAACTTGACTGGCCTGCACAGAGTCCTGACCTCAACCCGATAGAACACCTTTGGGATGAATTAGAGCAGAGACTGCGAGCCAGGCTTTTTCGTCCAACATCAGTGCCTGACCTCACAAATGGCTTCTAGAAGAATGGTCAAAAATTCCCATAAACACACTCCTAAACCTTGTGGAAATCCTTCCCAGAAGAGTTGAAACTGTTATAGCTGCAAAGGGTGGGCAACTCCATATTAAACCTTACGGATTAAGAATGGGATGTCATTAAAGTTCATGTGCATGTAAAGGCAGGCGTCCCAAAACTTTTGGCAATATAGTGTATGAACTATGTTCTCTGGCTGAATGGTTCAGATTTCATTATTGAGGAAATTCTAGAGTCCGTTCCAGTGAGTGATATTCCTGAGTCCACTCCAGAAAGAGAAATACCCGAGTCTGTTCCAGAGACTGAAATTCCCGAGTCTGAGAAAGAGAATGCAGTTTCAGAGCCTGCTCCAGAGTAAGCAGTTCCAGAGCCCGTTCCAGAGGAAACTGTTTCAGAGCCACCTCTTCCTGTCTGTTCTGTCATGATTGAAGAGGTGGTCATTTCCCTATACGTTGCCGCTGCTATGTGTCTGGGCCATACACACAACCACTCCAGCCCATGAGTTCGTTCCAGAGCCTACTCCAACCCCAGAACTCAGTCACTTATCCACTCCAGCCACTGAGTCTACAGCGGAGCCCACTCCAGCCTATGAGTCTGCACCGGAGTACATTCCTACCCCAGAGCTCAGCCATGAGGCCACTCAAGCCCCAGAACTAAGCCCAGACAAGGCAGCGCTGTCCTTGATGGTTATAGCCATCTTGTGTCTGCCGGCGCTTCCCTGGCGGATCCCTAGCCTGCTGGCATCGCCCTGGTCACCTGCCCGTGACCTACCACTACTCCAGCGCGCCTGCCCTCCCTCCCCGGTTGGACTCCTTTTGGTGCAAGGTCGCGCCTTCCGGGAGGGGGGAGTAATGTCAGGGTTATGTTTTGTTTTGTCTTAGTTTTCATTGTGTTCAGTTGCTGTTTTCCTTTGACCTAGTTTTCCTATGTGTTTCATTGATTCATCCTATTCACCTGTGCCTAGTTAATTAACTTGTTAGCTCCTTTGTTTGCCCTTTGTACTTAAGCCCACAGTTTCAGTCTGTTCTTTGTCCTGTATTGTTTATGGTTTAAGTGTAATGTGGTTGTATATTGTCCTGGATTTTCTTCTGGATTTTCTCCTGTTTGGTGTGTTGATTATTAGATTAAAATCTGTTCGAGTATTTCCTTCATCGTGCACTTCATTATAGCCACTAACCGTGACAAGAAGTCACTGTCTAATTGAAACATCCTGTACAGTTTAAATAACAAGGATAAAATGTGACTCATTTATTTATAATGCATTCATGCTTTATAAATTCTCCATAAAACTCCTGCACAGACCTTATGTAATTTATATCATTGCCATTTGATTGGGTTTTATAACAGTCTATAATTAGTGGACACTGAATTTCATCAAAATGTTATGACAAATAGAGGGATATACTGTAATTACACTGAGAAAATGAGATTAGTGGTGGAAGGAGTGTCTTTGTATTAGGAACACACCCTTGACCTCATCACCAGTTTACATGAGGAGAGAGAATAGAGTGCAGACGTGAATGTGATAAACTAATTTTCCCAGACTGTTTACTTAAAGGCATTGATTTATGTATGCACTACAAGCAACTAGCTGCTTAAGAGAATAGCAGGAGACCAAGAGTGATAAAGAAAGAGAGGCACAGAGCAACACACTCTCCTGGGAGCTTTTTAAGCAGCTGTACTCACAACTGTTCTGCCCACCTGTCAGACAGAAGATTTAATGATCTAGTCCACTGAATTTGTTTAGTGTGGGCGGTGACGGATCAGGTTATGCCCCAAATCAATCAGGAGAGGATCGTCAGGCCCTATTTTACTGAAATGGGTTGGTCTAGAAAGTTTTATCCTTCCTTCCCCCTTGTCACTCTACTTCTACTCCTCATCCATATACTGTACAGTTACCTTTTTTCTCTCTCTGGCTGCTACTTTCTTTAAGTCTGTTTCTGACCTGTTTTTGCTCTGTGCTTCTCACTCACTGCTCAATCTGTCACTCCAGCCATCCGTCTTTCAACTATCAACTCTCTTTCTCTACTTGTTTTCTCTCACTTGTGTGAGAGAGAGAGGGAGAGAGATTTTTTTGGTCCTTTTTTGTGTTGAATTATTTTGGTGTTTTTAGAAAAATGTCCTTTGTTACTCGAGAATAATTATTTTAATTAGAACTAGCGCTTATATACAGGCAATTTCTGAGACCACATCCAGCCATTTTTCTTTATTTATTAATATTTTTCCAATTTATTCATTCACTGTTATACTGACAATCCGTGGGCGTGACGTCTGAGGCTGAGACTAAGACGACAGTCGACAGACTTCACAGAAATTCACGTAGTGTATGATGGCCACTGATTTTTTGGACTTCACATTATTCCATCCAGTCTGAGGGTATCAAGCATTTTTGATCATTTGAGTTGATTTTGTTTTTATTTGTCCAGTGTCTCCTAGCAATGAGGCGCATGTTTCTGTGTGAGTTTGTGATCGAAATAACCTGAGAGTCTAGTGTGTGATCCTCAGTCTCAGAACGTCCCGCCATACCGCCACAGCTTGAGGCTTATACCATGGAACTGACAAAGCAACTGTTGCAAATCCATTTGTTCTTCTTGTCAGATGGAGCACTTACTAAAGACACACAGTAAAAAATATGCGCTGAAAAGGTGTGGACATTTCTCATAGTTTCTCTTTCAGACACTAAATTTATGGGAGGATTTAAATGAATCACACAAGGTGATTTACTAAGGTTTGCGCTCGTCAATTTACTGGTATTTGCGCCATTACTTACCGCCCCAAAAAAGCATGTTTTAAACCAGACACTAATTTGCTCTGCTCTTGGTAGATTGCATTGGTCATGATGGAAATGATTCGACACCACAAACAAACTACTCTTTACGGTGATGCTAAAGATTCAGGAACATAGAAAAAAAAACTTGAATATCACCATCTTGCTTAAGCCTTTAGAATTTAACCCACCAGATCAGCAAAATATCAGGTTCACTGGAGAACTGAAAGATTTACTTCCCATGTTCCCCAGACTGCTGACAGACATGAGATTATGACATGACAGACTGTTCCGTTAGCAGGATCAGAGAAGACCACAGTGAGATCTCCAGCAACCAAGTTTATTTTGCAGATCTCAGCTGTGATCACAGCCACACAGCATTCAGAATCCTCTTGGCAACATAATGTTTAACGTCCACCTAGCCCCATACCCGAGGGATCCTCCCTGACCAAACGCTCTCTGACAGGCACAAGATCTGCCACGCATTAGCATATCCTTCACAGTGCTCCATCCTGCTGGGTTTGCCACCTTCTGACTGCAGGGCTCACACGCACCCCGAGGGGAGAGCCTCATTACCACAACACCACCACAACATCGGGGTTAGGTGTGTAACGCACGCCTTGATTTACATATACTCGCCCGCTCTAATGATGCAACTTTGTGCACGGTTGCAGTTTGTCTCTCCAGACACATTTTTAGAAGTTTGACAGCTCTGGATGTTATCAGATTTTGTTGTTTTTTAGTTTTTAATCTATTCAATCTCAATGTCTTGTTTTCGAGAGCTAAAGAAAATTTATTTATGCTAATAAGGGCTTGAGCGTTGATTGAGCCATTGCCGTGTGATTATTGTAATGTTCCCAAAGCCTATTTTCTGTTCTACTTAGACTAATTTTCCCTATTTCACAGTTTATTTGTTTAATCCATTTAGCATTTCGGCACTTTTAAATAACCGCTTATAATTGCTATTCCCCAGCAATAATGTTTCATCAGGAGTTGCGCTGTAATTACTGGAATTCATCTGAGAATTACGGAAAGCGGACACACACCTACACAGACCTATCTCCTATTGTGATTCACATCTGAGGTTGTCCGTCTGCTCGGCATCCTGTGTTTAATGTGACCATGAAATTTTCACCTGCTAATCGAACTCCAATTGGGTTGAAGTTGTGGATGACTTGCCATGTACAAACTGCCCTTTTTTTGTCCACCCACCTTGGACAGCCATCACGTCTTCTCTCTTAATTGGTAGAGCGGCCGCAGATGTGCCACTGGCTGTGGCCTCCAGTGATGTTCTTCACCATGACTTCACACCCTTGTATGCCTTCACACCTCGCAGGCCGTGTTATTCACAGCCTGAACCCCTGCGTGGTGCCCTTCTGTGCATATAGGACTTTTTTAATGTAACCACAAAAAAAAAAAAAAAAACAGTGGCGCAACTCAATGGGGAGCCTATTAGCAACTTGACATTGATCTGACATTCTGCTAAGTAATAATTTGTCAAGTTGCGGCTTCTGCTCAAGGTGGTCGGTGGAATCGAGGGTGTCTAGTGAGGAAAAGGCTGCACACGTTCCACTCCAATGCTCTTAATTAGCTCTTAGTCAAAGCCCAATTATGTTACTCAGGGCTCTGGCCATTACATTACATTCCAGAAGTACAGGCCCATTAGGAAGAAATGTGTTCACGTTGTAATTTAAATATAGCATATAATTCAAAGTGCTGTATGACTCTGATCATTAAGTTGTGTTTGAGGAAATGTAGCTTTTTTAACAGGGCTACTTCCCAATGGATGCTTTCTCTCTTTTTCCCACCAGCTTTATTAATTTTACTTGAATAGTTATATTTGGGTTTGGCGACTTGACATGAATGCAGGAGGAACGCAAGTTTTGAGTATTTTCCAGTAAAAGAAAATACTTGTAAAATAAATAAAATTACTTAAAGTGTAATTGTCTAAGATATTAAGATTTGTTTTCAGAGAACATATCTTGAATTAAAGTTCCTTTTCTGTACCCTATTTTTTTCAGTTTAAAGCATAAATATAATAAAATTTAACCTTAAAACAAGAAAACAACATGCTACTGTAGGTCATTTCACATATGGGACCAAACTGTATGTAAAACATTTATAATCATGTATAAAGAAAAAAAATACTTTCATTTAAAATAATTTGTGTTGATTTAAATATGCAATAAGTTTGTATTTAGGAGAAACTTTAGATGTTTGTCCTCAACCAGTGGCATTTGTTGTTTGAAGATCACATGACCAAAGTTGATCACATAAATTACTACACATGTTTATAATTTACATACACTGCTGTTCAGAAATTTGGGGTTGGTAGGATTTTTTTATGATTTTTTTAAGTCTCTTATATTAAAAAAGACTGCATTTACTTAATCAAAAATACAATACAAATACAATATTGTGAAATATTACTACAATCCAAAATAACTGTTTTATATTGTAATATATTTTAAAATGTAATTTATTTCTCTGATGGCAAAGTTGAATTTTCAGCATCATTACTCCAGTCTTCAGTCACATCCTTTAGAAATCATTCTAATATGCTGATTTTAAGAAAAAAAAAAAAACAGATTATCACTGATGAAAACAGTTGCTGCTTAATATTTTTGTGGATGCTTTTTTCAGGATTCTTTGATGAATAGAAAGTTCAAAATAACTTATTTATTTAAAATAGAAATCTTTTGTAACATCATTAATGTCTTTTTCACTTTTGATCAATTTAATGCGTCCTTGCCGAATAGAAGTATTAATGTAAGTAAATGTATCTGGTGGACGGTTTATTTTACTGGAAGAAAAGACAAAAGCACTGATAAAGAAAATGACTTTAGTCCACATCCACTTCGCGTTCTGAGAGTGAATAGCGCTGCAGAGCGCCACTGCACCAAACTAAAGGGACTAAAGTTCAACCAAAGTAGCAACTCTCAGCTCTTGGGCACCTACACCAAAAGAGCACTTAGCAGATGTCAGACAAAGTGCTACTACACAGAGAAAAGGGTGCGTCAAGCTCAGTAGGCAATTCTACAATGTGTAATGGGCCTTCTGCTCACCCATTGTTGTGTTTAAGGGTCTATTACAGACCAGAGTGATCGATTCACGACTGTATCCATTTCTGCCCAGCTGGCCTGAAGCTATTGCTAACGTTCATCTAATCTGTGAATGTCTGCATGTACAGTTTTATCACTTTGCCCTAGAAGCAATGACACAGCTGCTTAGTGTAATGTCATGTTCCTCACATCTTTTTTATTTTTCTTTGTCTCCTTTCCCCTCTTATTCCTCTTCCCTCATCACACTTACAAAGGTGAGCCAGATCAATACGGTGGTGAGTCGTAAACGGGAGCAGCGTGTGCTCTTCATGGTGGTCACCATGGTGGTGTGTTACCTGCTGTGTTGGCTGCCCTACGGGATTATGGCCCTGCTAGCCACGTTTGGGCGGCCCGGCCTGGTCACACCAGCGGCCAGCATTGTTCCTTCTCTGTTAGCCAAGAGCAGCACCGTCATAAACCCCATCATCTACATCTTCATGAACAAACAGGTGGGTAACAGAAAAGCCACTAATAAGCCCATGTGTATGGCTGCTATTTTTGTTAGATGTTATATTTTTGTTATTGAGATTTTATATTTGCATTAGTTTAATTGCATCCAAGTTTAGCACATACTATACGTATTTTAACGCTAAAGTCACTTAAAAATGGATGAATGCAGAAAACTTTAATGGTAAACATTTCATTGTGTTAAGCTAAAAATTACCTTAAGTGCTTGCAAAAATGACTAAAGACCCATTCACACCAAGAACGATAACTATGAAGATAACGATAATGATAACTAAAGTAGCGTCCACACCAATGAACAATGACACTCTGTTAATTCTAAGTGCACTCTGTAGGTTTGTCGTCTGCTGATTTAAACGCTCAAGCTCTTTAAAGTCCCCATGAAATCATGAAGTTTTTTGGCTTTTAGTATGAATATGTTGGTCTTACTGTTATCTATAAGCTAGTGTGCTCCAAAACAATGACAAAATTCGCATTTAGAAGATATAAGCATTCAAAACTTACAGTTTCACACTTTCGCCAATATGGATCAGTGATTTTGATGACATCACCCTGCACTTCAGCTTCTCATCAGATTTTCTGTCCAATCAAATGCTCTCTAGAATCTACAGCGTCCCGCCCCCAAACAGACGCTGAAGCTAAAATCGATCACTTGTTTACACATTTACGATTTTCTACATGGTAAATGGCACAAAGTGCACTATATAGGGAACGATTCAGACAGTGTAAATATGCTTTCCATTGGGGCGAATGAAGTCTGGTTTCACGTTAGTGTCACGTGACCCGCTGCAGTGCGGGAACAGTTTGCTCCAGTCCAGAGACACGGTATCACAGAGCAGATCATTTGCGTGAGTCGTCGCATAGCAGAAAACATATCGGACACATTTGTATTCTGCACAGAATGCTATATTTTAAAGCAATATGGCAGAAACAGTTAGAGATTAGGAGGAAACTGTCTACGGTTTTACCGAGCTCAACGGCGCTATTGGCTATTTTAAAAAAGGTGAGGAGCTGTTCGATATGTCCCGCCCTGTCTTCCTGTTTCAGTGGAAATTACGTCAACACATTGAATAATGCTGCTGGAATGGATTCTGATTGGCTGTCAATGTTTTTATCGTTCATCAGCTGGAAAAGTGATACCAAGTGATTTTTCGGTTATCTTTATAGTTGTGGTGTGGACTATTCTTTTGTATTTAGAACAATTTTTAGAACTATATCTTCATCATTAATCATTATAGTTATCTTCCTTGGTCTGAAGAGCCTTAAGAAAAGTAATGTCAGTTTTGAGAAAAGTTTTGCCAATGCATTGAAATTAATGCGAAGCATGACTTAACTCACGGTATGCTTTTGTTGCTACTGAGTTTTTTGCATGCTATTCTTTGCTATATTTAGACTAACAGTTTTTCTTTAAAATTTCTTTAACACACTGTCAGCAGGATCACTTGAGGTCTGTAATATTTCATAAGGTTTTCAGTTGGGGTGTAATTCCCAAAAGCACATGATCAACACCTCATTTTAGTATGTGTATTTAACAGCACAGATTGCACAAACTAATTAGTTAAACTCATTTTTGGACAAGTAAGTCCAAACTGCTTTTGAATGTGAAATGTAGCAACTGTGTTTTGCATGGGAACTTATTTTTGTCCAAAACGTGTGCTGAAACAAATGAAAAGGCAAAATTGTATGAATGTCTGGGTTGCTTAAGTTAAACTAGTTCCATAAAAATAAAAAGTCCACTCATTTCCTCTAGTCAAGTCATTATAGATTAAATTATAACCTTTTATAGGCTATCATACAAAGACCATATGATTTAAACTGTACCATTTGAATATTTCATTAAGCAGTAATATTAAAATAGGGTTTTCAGGTTTGGTTTATCACTGGGGACAAGAAGATGACAAAGAAACTGATTTCAGTTTTTTTGTTTGTTTTTTTGTTTTTTACTGGTTTTGAATTGTACTCTGCTAATAACCTATAATATCTCTCTTTCTGCTCAATCTTTTCCTCTCTTACTCTGCACTGTAAAAAATTAGCTGTACTTGAGAGCAAAAACTGAAGTTTTTTATTAGTTGAAATGATCTACTTATTTTATGAAAATGTACTGAATGAACTTAAAATGTCAAGTTTCCACAGACTGAGTTTATATATTGAGATTTCTTTATTTGATAGTTCACCCAAAAATGAAAATTCTGTTATTTACTCACTCTTGTGTCCTTACAAACCTGTATATTTTGAGAAATAGCTCAGTGTTTTTGGTCCATACAATGGAAGTCTGTTTTATTACCAAAATTCTTCAAAATATCTTCTTTTGAGTTGCACAGAAGAAAGCAAATCATACAGGTTTGGAACGACATGAGAGTAAATTATGACTGAATTTTCATGTTTGGGTGAATCAGTTTGAAAAGGGTCAGCTTGCAAAGAGTTCTATGCAGACTTTTCCTTTTATTCACATGGTTTTAAATTGTTCAGTAGTATGTTCTTATGTACTGTTCATTTCTTTAAGTACATGTTGTGGAGAGCAAAGTGTTTGGCTTAAATTATTGAAAAAGCATATGGATGCTCATTTCAAGTTACTACACATGATAAAACAAAAACAATAATCGGAATTAAACTGGCAAAGGGCCAAACAATGCAAACATATTGATTATTCCAGCTCCATTGAATGCTGGAAAGAGAGAAAAATGAGACTGAATCACAAAACCATTTTTTATTTTTTTTATTTTATTTGAGCTAAAAATGCATTAATCCAACTAACCTTCTAAGCTTGTCAGAGAAGCTGCTTTGAGATGCATTACTTGTTTTCCTGAAACCAAAAAACTACAATAATCAAGTAAATCATTGGTTGTTTTTGCTGTTGTTGTTTTTCTTGTTATTTACTTTATCTTTGGATCATATTTTACAGTGTGCATTCTCCTGTAAATCCCATGCAGCTTTGATGGCTGGTTTGTATTCCATTTGTATTTTCATTCTAGTTTATGGCTGGACAAAACAATGAAACTGCAAATAGTTATGCTAGTCTTTGGAAGAATGTACAAACCATTCGAGTGAATATAATCTTCCAATGCTCTAGGATTGTATCAGAGTATGTTCAACGAAAGTTTTCAAAGAAACTTTTCATTTAAAGAAGCACTTCTTATATGATCAAACTGATACAAGATGCACAGTTTATTGTTATAACTTGTGTACATGTAAACAAGTTTTGTAATATCTCTTCTGTATGGGTTTAAGCTTCTGCTCCAAACAATTGCTTGTGATAAGACCGGAGATGAAGACTTGGAGAAACTAGTTTTGACTGTCGGAGGAGACACCAGTCACCTGTATGTCATTTTCAGTCTTCAATTCCTCCCAGCCCGTAACCATGGAAACTGTGAGTTGAGGCGAGTTGAAGACTTAAAGTGCTGTACAGATTCAAGTATCTACTCGGCATGTGTCAGTATGACCAGCGGAGATTGAAAGACAGCAGAAAATGGAAGAGAATGGATAAAAAAGAGTGAGTTTTGGAGTTCGAGAGAGCTGCGAAGTCCCTGAGCCCGTGAGTAAATAACTGTACTGTTATACCGCCCGGGTTCAGGAGCTTTCATGCTGTGTGGTAATTGCATTTACTGCTTCCTTTTTCCTGGGACGCAAAGAATTTTCTGGCACATTTCACATTTTTTCCCTTATTAAGAGCACAATGTGTGCTTAGGGTAAGCATCAGTGCGTTGAAAACCTCCCTTGTTCATTAGCTGGCAATAAGAGTCACAAGCACATGAAAATTGCCATGCAAAAAAGTAATTTTTTCATTATTTTTGTCTTGGTTTCCAGTGAAAACTTCCTTAAAGCATCCTTAAAACAATATATATTTTCTTGAGAAGCAAAACTGTGTATTATAATAAGTGGAAATATCTTGAATTAAGTTTTTCTTCACTGGCAGATTGCTTTGTTTTATTTCAATCATAGCAACTCTCGGAATAGTTTTAGCATGTTATTGAATATGCCGATATTAATGTATTTGGTCTTGGCAGACTAGATCTGCTGCGCTGTTGCTTTTGCTGCAGAGCAAGTATGGACTTGCTACTGCTAATAGATACACAGACACACTGCTGTGAGCATGTAATATATGCTGCTGCTGCTGCTGCATAAATAGACATACATAAATTCCGTAGCAGACTAGACAGGTGGAGCTGGGGGAGGAGAAGGGTTTCAGAGGAGCTCTGATAACTTGTTGCAGGACTAGCTTACAGCAAACAGTGAACCAGACTATTTAAATGTTGAGCAAGCAATCTCATTGGCTGCAGGATCAGTAGAGGCCAATCAGCTTGTGCCATGCGGTAATGATGAATTGCTTGCGGATCTAGACCTCTAGAGTTTCATGACTGAACTAGACGTTTATTTATTTATTTGTTTATTTTATTTTATTTTTTATTGTTTTCATAAAAATAACAACATTTAGTGAGGTTTATGCTTAAAACAAGAAACCCAACTTGCAAATTAAAAATAATGGCCCCACTTTATATTAGGTGGCCTTAACTACTATGTACTTACATCAAAAAATAAGTACAATGTACTTATTGTGTTCATATTGTATTGCAAAACACTTTTGCTGATATTGAGGTGGGATACGGGTAAAGTTAGGGACAGGTGTGGTGGTATGGGTAAGTTTAAGGGTAGGGTTAGGTGTAAGGGAAGTGTCAACAGTGTAATTATAAATGTAACTACAGAAATTAATTACAGATGTAATTACATGAAGGTATTTTAAAAAATGTAAGTATAATGTAAAAACATGTATGTACACAATAAGTGCATTGTACCAAATGATTAATTAAAATGTTAGTACATAGTAGTTAAGGCCAGCTAATATAAAGTGGGTCCAAAATAATAATAGTAATTCTCTTTAGTCTTACACCATTGTTCTGCTCTGGTAAGAGTATCTTTTTTAGGATAATTTGATGTCTTTACTGCAAAACAAGACAAAAATATAAGTAAATTATTTTTGCTGTAAAAGTGAAAAGTGACTGCAAATAGACCTATAATTGCACACTATGTAAGAGACGATAAGAAAAGCAAAACTGCCCACGTCCGAAGTAAGAGCTTTCCAGAGAGACCGGCAGTTCATCCAAGCACTGGGATCAGTTATTCTGGACCACCTGTGAACAGGTGTAGCATAATTTGCGAAAAAGTTCTGTCCTTATCTCCCAAGCTTCTCAGCACCCTGCAGAGAGCTAATCATCTCCTTTCCAGGCCATCATCTGCTCAAAAGTCTGCTACCCAGCACAATTGATCCAAATTGTACCCGGTTACCCCGGCCAAAAGAGCATGCACTTATCCAGCATGAGTATACACTGAAATTATTGCTCATTATCTGCCCTAGATGAGAAAGATGTCCTCCATCACTTCCTCATTAAATATTTTGACTAGTTTGATGAAAGCTTTTAGCTCACAATAAGAGTGTAGTAGCTCCAATGATACTGACAAAATAACAGAGTTCTGAAATCGGCTTTTTATCTTTGACTTACATCCTTGAAGTTTCTGTGCTTTGCCTACAAGCTAAGCTCTATTGACAGAATTTGTTACATAATGTCTGTTAGAAAATATTTGACTCATTTTATTTAAAAATGTAAAAATGTAGTTAGAGAGTCAAAGGCTGGTTGCAGCAGAGATGACACCTGAACAGAACTAACACAATTAATTAGAAACCATGGTGACAAACTGACAGGGGACAGAAGATGACAGGAATAATGAACAACTTAGAAGCTAACTAGAAACACAACAATGAAAACAGAAAATACACGTGACAGAGTAAGGCACTTACAATTAAAGCAAACACTGCTGTCATCCAAAATTTGCAACTTATCAGTGCATTTACATTAATTCATCCATAAAAATGTTTTATTATTTGAGATGTAAAGATGTCTAAATCATTTTTGTGAGAAATTAACTAATTATTTACTAACGTAATATCTGTGGGTGGCAATTTACTAGGATAAGCAACGTTTATAGTATCATGAAAATTAAGCTGTAATATTGAATTATATATGCTAACATTTATAATATTTAAGTTTTGTGGCTATACTATACTCATGGATATAAACAGTTGTTATTTTAATATTTACTGCCTGGCCCTGAAGGATCTAAGGATTCTCAATAGCAATGCGTTACTTTGAGAGAGCAACCATACATCTGTGTTGTTTTATTTTCTTTTTTATATGATTTAATTATATTTATATATATATATATATATATATATATATATATATATAAAATCATTAGTCATTTATATAGTTGTCATTTGATTTATCATTTAATAAATTGCCATTTTCACATAAAATAATTGTCATTTTATGTTTTTATATTACTTGTTATTTTATTATTTATAATTTTTTTGCTAATGCTTGCTACTTAATCTTATGATTGTATGGTTTCAAGGGATATTTGTTTTCATGAGTAAGAGATAAGAGAATCTCTCCCTTCCAAGGTTTTTAACGCCACAGGACAATGTTGTGAAGCAGTAATTTTCCATTGTTTTTGCTGTGGTATAATAACACTTGTTTTGATTTGTACTGGTCAGATGAAGTCAGATGGAGCACTGAAACATTTAGACGAAATCTGAGCATTGAAACATACGCAACTAAGATTATTCAGTTAATCACGTCTCCTGATTCTGCTCTCCCCTGGCTTTCTCAGTCTTCTGGCAGGGATTCGGCGTCCGGGGTCGGATCTAATATATTTGATATTTCTGACATAGAGAGCCATCCGATCTATCAGCCCCATGTACTCCCCTTGTAGATGCCTTATTAAAACTATGGGACGAGTCAAAAGTATTTTCTCTGGTAATCAACATTTTGCCACAAATACGGGCAATAGAGTTTAATTTTCATTTAAACCAGGAACATTACTTATGAATGAAATTACACACACTAATGAACAAAACTAATGTCATCTAATCCTTGTAAATTCAGTTAATGACCATGTAAAATCAATGTTCCATATGCGCTAAATCTGATTCTGATGGAAACACCCAGCCAGATAGTTGTTAACTCTCTTACAGCATGTCCAGATGCAAAGCCACCTTCTGTGCACCTTTGTCATCACCTCAGGGTTCAACAGACCTCCTGCCAGCCCCTGTAATGAGTGTGTGGATCTGAATCCATTTATAGACTCGTTCCTCCCACCTCATCACATTCCTCACCTGCTCGCTCACCCCCAAAAAAGCTGCACACCTGCGATGGCTGACAGCAACATGACCAATTTTCAGATTCATTACATTATAGGTCACCTATGCCTGTAGAAACGGTAAGGTTTTGGGAGGACTATCAGTGAGCGCCGTTGTCATGCATGATGGCTTCCCATCAGCACTAAGAGAACACTGAATAGCCATTAACAGGCTCACTGAAGTCAGATGTCTTGGGAAAACTGTGTATCTGCAGTCTGCCATTAACCGTGACCCATTGACCCCAATCTAAACCCCTGCAGTGGTCTGTCTCTGACTATCTCTTTTTTTTGTTGTTCTATTTCAAAGGCACTGATAATAGCTGTATTAAAACATACATGATTTTTTGATACTCAATGTTTCAAGTATATAATATACAAAGAGACATGATGGTTCTGCAGTGTTTGGCATCTTCTGAGGAAATGTAGTAGACTATAAGTATACAGTGAACATGGACGTATACTAAGTACACTACGTTTTCTCAAGGGGTGAAATCTCGCTCTGTGTTTTGTGGATTATGTTACTTTAAACTCTGTGCAGAAAATCATTGGAACAGCTTTTTAAAATGACATTTTTACTGTTACACTAATATTTACTTCTATCATTAATGAATGCTACAGAAACGTTGTTTTGAGTTTAAAGGTTTATTTTACAAGAAAGATGTAATTAAGTATTTCTAGGTCACAAAAAAGTAACAATAATATATATTGTACAATAATGTTTATAGAAATACTTCACAATTACATCTTGTTCATTTTATGTCCTAATGTTTCTGTGTTTGTCAAACGCCTTAAATTTGGTTTATTTCCAGGTTGAAATTCGATTTTTGAATCCCAGCTTTTCAGTGTTTTTCAAAAGCCGCTGTTCCAGAAGCAAGGAGGATTTTAATGGGTGGATTAGTTAAACTCTCCTTCTGAGGGAACAATTCATGACTAGCCATTCATCTACTCAACACTTGCATGAAATCTTTTTGCAATCTGAAGGTGGTATAGAGCCATGGCCACACAAACGTTTCCTCGCTGCTGTAAATGGATTTGCTTGGAGTGAAATATTTTGCTTTGTCATTGTTAAGGTTAAAATAGGTGTTTCTGGTACAGAAATTGAATTGCTGAACCTTTGTGACTAATACTTGCACCTCTGCCTTTTAGTATTCATAAAACTCTCCTCAAAGTTTTGGCTGAATTTGACAATTTAATGGTGAAGATTGTTTTGTGAGGAGGTGGTAAACCTCTTGGACATATCAACAAAACACCTTCTCTTGGAAAATGTGTTTTTTCTCCTCTGAGACCTTTGCAGACAGTTATGATTAATTACAATAATACTTTATCTATAATGAAAAGTGCAGCGTAAGAACGCAGACATATCTTTGGACCGTAATAAATTTCTTTAGCGTTTTTCTGAGTATCCACTGCGCTGTAAATTGTTTTTTTCTCAGCTTAAATCAGCCCACTTTGCTTTCATCTGTGGTGACCTGATGGTCAAAGCCCACAAGCTGTTTCCTCTAAGTGTGTGATCCGCTTGCAGGGGAATGTAGAGGTATATACACAGACGCTCAGTGAGGGATTGGCACCTTCAAACAGGCATCTCCATCACTCTCAGATAATCACTGCCTACACTCCTGCTGAGAGGTCCTGCCTCCGTTAATGAATTTTTGTGCACGGAGAGCTTTCAATTTGCAAACAAGCCACATTAGAGGAGACTGTTGTTCCAGGGCTGATGATTCCCACGTCTGGCTGGTGTTTTATTATTCCTGCTGTCTGTACAGTTGCAAATCCAGCAAAGAAAAGGAGAAATGAGCTGAGCTGTGCAATCAAGTGTACATTCAGGCATTGTCTTGTTTTGCCACCTTGGAATTATAAGGTTCTATCTGCAGTCTGAGCAGTTCTGAGATATTGAGCTTCAAAGTTTTTGCATTCCATTTGACTTTGTAGATAGAACCTACACAACATAAAAAAGCATCACATAATGTACATAAGCTGTCACAGAATAAGAATCTGTGAATAACTCAATTTTGACAAAAATGTCAGATAGAACCTTATAATTCCAAGGTGATGGTTTGTCTTTTGACTGATAATGTGCATCTGCTTCTCTTAAAGTTTGTTCCAAACCTGTTTGACATTCTTCTGTGGACCACAAAAGAAGATATTTTAAAGAAAAGCTTTTGACCATACAATGTGTATGACAAAACAACATTGGACCCCATTGACTTTCATTGTATGGAAAAAAAACACTAAATGCCTGTTCTCACCAAAGACAATAACTATAATGAAAACTATAATCGTGGTATTGATATCGTTGTATGACTGCTGACTCTTTAGAACAGTGTCAAGGGAAATTGAATGTCCGGCGAATATTGAACCTAAAACTAACTTTACGCAAAAAAAAAAATAATAATAATTACCGCACACGAGAGCCCCCTAATGGTCGGGAGCATTTCCGTTGTGTTGTGGCTTGATTTTGTTGTGTTGTGGCTTGATTTTGTTGTGGCTTGATTCTGTTGTGTTGTGAACTTATGTTTGCTTTTTAAATTTCGTTGTGTTGTGCACTACTGGGTCACTGTAGAAAACCCTCTTTTGCCATTAAAAAACTACTATCCGGATTTACTAAAGACACGCAGTGAAAAATTTGCGCTGAAAAGGTGGACAAAGTTATTTTTGAAGCTGACCTTATTGCATATGCATTTGTAGGAGTTTCCCTTTCAGATGCAAAATTTATGGGAGGAGAGTATTTAAATGAATCATGCAAGGTGATTTACTAAGGTTTGCGCTAGTCAATTTACTGGTATTTGCGCCATTATTTAACAGCCAAAAAAAGCACGTCTTAAACCAGACGTTAATTTGCACTGCTCTTGGTAGATTACGTTGGTCATTATGGAAATGATCCGGCTGCGTCTGTGTGCTTTAATTCTGTGTGCTTTAATTTGCATCAATAGATCACAAGCAGAACTTTCTACTTCCATCTGCACTTTTTTGGAATTGCGCTCTCACACTAATTTGCCCTGTTTAGTAAATCTGGCCCTTAGTGTGAACAGGCATTTTCCAAAATATATTCTTTTGTTTCCACAGAAGAAAGAAACCCTAGGTTTGAAATGACATGAGGGTGAGTAAGAAAATGACAAAATGTTCTTTTCTGTGTGAGCTATCTATTACTATTAGAAATGTAATCTCTGCTCTCTCAATCTGTCATTGTGTGTCAGTTTTGCAGATGTTTCTATGTGCTCGTCATGTGCACCACCCCAGAGAGAGGCTCCAGCTTTAAAAACTCCTCCAAAGTCACCAAAACTCTCAGGACAGTGCGCCGCGCCAATGGCCAGAATGTGACCTTCGCGGTGGCCTCGGCTGGCCATCCTACTATCTGTGCCCCAAACAGCGCCGGGCAGAAAAGTTCCTCAGAGGGTGTTCCTGCTGCGGGCCAGGGCAACAACAGACCTGTTGTCTCTCTTGTGGCCTATTACAATGGTGGAGCTCATACAGTCAGGCCAAATCAACACTAGTACAGTGGAATTAGAGGTGAATGAGGTCACGGATTGCGTAAAAAGAAAAGAGAATTGATAAGTGGGCGTGTCTTGGAATATGGAACTAGGACACGCCCCTCACTGACAATCATGTTATATTGCATGTATGACCTTTCTGGTGGAAAAAAACTAAGAATGGATATGTAAAATGAACAGCTGGAGAAAGGGATGACTATGACTATGAACATGTAGGAAACATTTAAAACCTGCACATGGATCTAATTTTTAATTTAGCTGATGTTTCTTCAGTCCAGAATGTAAATGTGCTCTCAGATTTTGGTGAGGTGAAACTGATGAGCCTGTTTGTTTCTGATATTTTACTTTAACAAGGACGCTTACGCTACCAGTTCCTTCCGGTGGTTAGACAACAAGAGTAGCACAGATTATTTAAAGTGCAACTTTTCTTACTCTTCTTGTAATTCTGCTCATCATGTGGACATGTACAAGTACAGTAAGCACATGAAGCCCTGTTTGTTAAAGTCCCTCTGTGGTGAAAATCAAGGTGTGGTGTTTTAAATATGCTTTAAGATAAACTGTGTGCAAATTCATAAGTCAACACCATTGCTGAGTATTTTCTCCTTAAAACTGCAGTGAACCAAAGACGCGGTTTGAAATCGCTGGTGTTTCTGATGTCACAAACTACCTTGTAACCAATCACGCCAATGTGTGATCATCAACGGGTGGATCTCTGAGCTTGTGCGAGTGAGTGGAGGCGGGCTAATTTGCATATTCATAGAACCGCATATACTAAATGAGGCAAGGGTGTGGAGTTACATTTAAACTATTTTAAGGCATGAAGATTTTGTTTCAAGGAAAAAAACATTTAAATATGTCATTTTGGCGATTAAAGATGAGTTTTAAGGGATAAAATTATTGACTACAGGGGGACTTTAAAGGATACATGTTGCTGAAATTTTAAGGGGTCATATCGTTTTCTTTGATCTTTCGAAATACAGTAATAGAGTTTCATAACTTCCTCCTCAATCCAAAAGGAGGATCTGTTAAATCTCGAACATTCTGAAGTCATTCTGCTATCAAAATCCAAATATATTTAACTCGTCCACACATCAGTAATTAATTTGTATTGTTGCACGTTTAAAATCGCCACGAAACAGAAGTTGCGATAGTCTTTTTCGTCCCTATTTTGACGTATATCCAAGTGAAACTGCTTCTCGAACAAGAAAAAATGTAGGGCGGGACTTGACTTTGTCCATCGGGATTTGATTACATCATTGGATAGTTGTGGTTTGCTATTGGTCAATCTCATGTGAGTGACAGGTTATCCCACCCTCATGCCAGTAAACACGTCACCGGAGAAGGGAAGCGATGTTGAGTTATTTTAAAGTTATTTTAATTAAAGATTACAAGGGCACATTAATTAAAAAATTATAATAATGATGTGCACATCATTTATAATAAATACTGCAATATTCCATAAAAATAAGAATTGTCAATAGACTTTAAGTTTATTTAACACTTTATTTTTTATAAAGTAACCCTGATCGCATCAGTCAGTTCACACAGCTCATTACAGCTGAATTTGTTTTATGATAATACTCAAAATGTTAGAAGAAACCTTGACTACCATTATTAATGGACCTCAGGGAAAAGTGTTAAAAATGTATCATATGATAATACACTTTTACATATATTTATATGTAAGCTCTGAAGTTCTATTTTAGCACTATTTTTCAACAGATGTTGTGTAACATGTAAAACTGCTTAGCAATTGAAAACAGTTTGATAATAGTTCGCTGTAGCCTTGCCAGTATATTTCCAGGTTTAAATAAGCAAATCATTCATTTTTAAATACACAATTTCCTTGGCATGTTATGTGAAATTGGCTGCAAGCCCCCATCCCATGAAATCCCTTCATCATACTGTTTACCAATACACAGAGAATAATAATTAAATGCCAAAAAGCTTTCATAAACCATAATGTATTGTAAAGCAATGATGCCTTGAAGCCAAACCATGAAACAGAAACTCTTGACAACTATTTACAGGTTTTAATAATTTATAGCATTTCAGATGTATTTTCATTAGTATTCATATTTTTTTGATTCTGGTAGTTAGTTTTTGTAATCAATATTTCAATTTGTTTGGCATCAAAGGGACAGGCTTCTGTTGACTCCTCAAGACATGAATAATGTGGGATTGGCCCAAGGGTCCCAAGTGGGGCTGTGACTGTTCTATTCAGCTGGTCCGCATTTACTAATGCAGCAACATTCACAATCAGACAAGGAAAAGGTTGATTTATTTTAGTGCTGGGGAAAAATTAATCATCCAAAATAAAAGTTTGCGTTTACATAATATATGTGTGTGTACTGTGTATAAAATATTATGTATACATGCATGTGTGTGTATTTATATATACATAATAATTATACACAGTATACACACATATATTATGTAAACACAAACTTTTATTTTGGATGCGATTAATCACGATTAATTTTCCCCCAGCATTAATTTATTTGTATTATAAGAGAAATAAATCACATGTAGCTAAGATTTTGAAGATTTTTTATGACTTCTTCAAAGCATTTCTTACTGTAAGTGTTTTGTGTTTTGGTATCAAATTTTTACTGATCAGTTTAATTTGCCATGTTTTGTACAGTACTTTCTTGTTAAGGTCACTCTAAAAACTGTAATGTAAAAAAAATCAGTGTCTAAAACCCTAAAAGTTTAAGGGGAGTACTCCTTACGAAAAATAAGTTTATTCAAGTGTGCTATTAGTATACTTCTTTTAAACTAAAAAATAAGAAAGTATACTTTCAGTCTACTTTGTATGTACTTCTCAGTAGTTTACTGATAGTATACTTCAAAGTGTACTTTCATAAACTAAAAAAAAGTACTACAAATATTAAAATAGTAAACTACTAGCATACTTATAAGTTCACTTGTAGAACAAATGCAGTACAAATGAGAAACATTGTGCACTTGAAGTTTACCACTGTTACACACTTAAACATATACTTTTATATACTAAAAAGTGGGCCAATTTAGTCCCAAGCAGTATTGAAATAGTAAACTTACAAGTTTACTACTAGTACATTGATATTACTTACTACATAAAGTATACTTAAAAATAAACTTGAACTTTACTTAAGTATACTTCCTAAAATGAACTTTAAGTATACTTCTTTTTCGTAAGAGAAGTTACACTTTAATTTCACAAAGTTGCATTAATCAAAATTATTAGATTACATTTAGATATCAGCATATTAGAATGATTTCTGAAGGATCATGTGACACTGAATACTGAAGTAATGATGCTCAAAATTCAGCTTTGACCACTAAATTACCTTTTAAAATATAAAATAGTTATTTTAAATTGTAATAGTACTGTTTTTACTGTATTTTCAAATAAATGCAGCCATGGTGAACATAAGAGACTTCTTTCAAAAACATTTTAAAACATTTACCAACCCCAAACTTTTGAACAGTACAGTACATATTTATTTAAAAAAAAAAATTTAACAAAATGATTACAAATCAAGTTATCACCTCATATAGTAATGGAGAATTACCCAGAAACAGTCATATAATCTATAAATGCATAGAACATAAACACAAGCATTCGGATGAGAGCCATTTCACATTATTATTTTTTACAAGAGTTGGATTTCTGAAACAAACTAACATTTATCTGAAAGTTTGATTACAATGTGTATTTTGAGGGTCATTTGTAGGGTTTTTGGTGGGTTATTTGTGTGAAATAAACATTAGTGAGTGTTTTTGAGGATCATTTCTAGATGAATGTGTATGCGTGCCATTTTTAGGAGTTGCGGAAGATGTGCAAAAACTTTCTGTGAATTCTGTACATTAAGCAAGAATGTTGTAAGAAGTCAGTGCTGTACATGTTGTGTCAGAATACATATGGAAATGCAAGATAACAGCACTTTGAAATGCATAAAAATGCAAATGAAAAGCACAGTGAGTGAATGCAATTTTTGGACATCAATGAAAAACTACATTTGTTACAGTCCAGTGCTAATATTAGAGCTGTTTCACCTTGGTAATTTCTTCTAGCTCGCTTAATGCAATCTATATAGGATTGAAATTGCTGATTTTTTTTTTTGCTTCCTTCGATAAGTTTCTTATTTTTAATTTTTTTTACATGCCCCAAAATGAAGCTAATACATCATAGTGATCAAATTGAGATTTTGTTTTGTTGTTGTGTGCTGTGATTGCACGTTAAAAACATTGAAATGTTTGACAGATGATCACTAATTCATGTGTGTGAGTGTGTGCTAACATCCGTCTGTATTATTTATTACTAAAGCAGATTTTTTTCCCTCTAAATGTTGCAAATTTTAATGCTAATAATAAAAATATCTGTCTGCTCTGGATATACAATATGTATGTGGCTTTTATAGAAATTACTTCTTCTTTTTTTCTTTTTTTTTTTTTTGTTTATTTGTAACATACAAGTTGTAGAACAGAGAGAAGCATATTTCAGAGTTTGTTCTCTATTGATATTTCCAGATTGCTTTGTCATTGTGTATAAGAAATCTACGGTGATCTGAGCTGTCAAATGTTTTCTCAGATATCCTCTCTTGTGCAAAATGACTAATGTTTCCTATTCGTTCATACCAAAATGCAAAGGGTAAAGCATCTGCGTGACAGATGTCTGCTTTAGTTTCTGTCATAACAGTGTGATGTACTGGGATCTGATTTGAGACTTGAAAATGGGAAAGTCACATCATAGTATGATAAATCTCGCTCTGAAAAGGATGAATCAATAGTCAGGGTGCATGGTGGAGAGCCAGTGTGAGAGAGAGAGAG
Organism: Coreius guichenoti; assembly: GCA_039654105.1. Taxonomy (NCBI): domain Eukaryota; kingdom Metazoa; phylum Chordata; class Actinopteri; order Cypriniformes; family Gobionidae; genus Coreius; species Coreius guichenoti. Next base: position 23,720,425 of record CM077189.1, read on the forward strand.
AAATGCTAAAAGACAGAAAGAGTTCTCACACCTTAAAAAAGATGTTGATGGACTATCAGATGCAGCAGGTGCTGCACAGTCTGTACAACTTTGTCTATTCGGGTCTTCAGGCTTCACACTGTAACACTGAGCTGTTGACAGTGCTATCACTTATTTGTAACTTCACACTTGCATCAATATGGACTTCATAGCGATCATACAATTTTATGCTCACCTTGGTCACTGTGTGGATGTATGTGCACATATGAGTGTGTGGGTGAGTTATAGATAACAAGGACATGAGGGGTTTTTTAAACACTTTTTATTTTTAATTAATAATTTAATAATTGAAAAATATTTCTAGATACTGTAACTGGTTAGCGTATGTTTTATACATTATAAATACACACCGATCAGGCATAACTGTTTGACCGGTGAAGTGAATAACACATAATTAACACTATTAATAACACTAATATATTAGGCAGCAAGTGAACATTTTGTCCTTAAAGTTGATGTGTTAGAAGCAGGAAAAATGGGCAAGCGTAAGGATTTGAGCGAGTTTGACAAGGGCCAAATTGTGATTGCTAGATGACTGGGTCAGAGCATCTCCAAAACTGCAGCTCTTGTAGGGTGTTCCCGGTCTGCAGTGGTCAGTATCTATCAAAAGTGTTCCAAGGAAGGAAAAGTGGTGAACTGGTGACAGGGTCATGGGCTGCCAAGGCTCATTGATGCACGTGGGGAGTGAAGGCTGGTCCGTGTGGTCCAATCAAACAGACGAGCTACTGTAGCTCAAATTGCTCAAGAAGTTAATGCTGGTTCTGATAGAAAGGTGTCAGAATACACAGTGCATCACAGTTTGTTGCGTATGGGGCTGCATAGCAGCAGACCAGTCAGGGTGCCCATGCTGACCTCTGTCCACCACCGAAAGCGTCAACAGTGGGCACGTGAGCATCAGAACTGGACCACGGAGCAATGGAAGAAGGTGGCCTGGTCTGATGAATCACCTTTTCTTTTACATCACATGGATGGCCGGGTGCGTGTGCGTTGCTTACCTGGGGAACACATGGCACCAGGATGCACTATGAGAAGAAGGCAAGCCAGCGGAGGCAGTGTGATGCTTTGGGCAATGTTCTGCTGGGAAACCTTGGGTCCTCCCATCCATGTGGATGTTACTTTGACACGTACCACCTACCTAAGCATTGTTGCAGACCATGTACACCGTTTCATGGAAACGTTATTCCCTGGTGGCTGTGGCCTCTTTCAGCAGGATAATGCGCCCTGCCACAAAGCAAAAATGGTTCAGGAATGGTTTGAGGAGCACAACGAGTTTGAGGTGTTGACTTGGCCTCCAAATTCCCCAGATCTCAATCCAATCGAGCATCTGTGGGATGTGCTAAAAAAACAAGTCTGATCCATGGAGGCCCCACCTCGCAACTTACAGGACTTAAAGGATCTGGTGCTAACATCTTGGTGCCATATACCACAGCACATCAGGGGTCTAGTGGAGTCCATGCCTCGAAGGGTCAGGGCTGTTTTGGCAGCAAAAGGGGGACCAACAGTGTTAGGATTATTAGGTCATAATGTTATGCCTGATCAGTGTATATATAATGCAAAAATTATAGAATTATATATATAATATGACTAATATTTAATAATTAATATATTTTTCAAATTTTTCATGTAAAATGTACAAATTTCTGTTCACAAAAGAATGAGAAAATCCCATCAGTTACTCACTCTCATGCTCTTCCAAACCCATATGACTTTGTTTCTTCCAGAAACCATGATGCATTACACCAGGTTTGACGTCAATTACATCAGATAATATTGGTTCTGAAAAGGACGGTGAGTACATTTTGAACTATCCCTTTAATATGAGGTCATAAAACTGCCGACCCAAAATTCGAAATTGTGATTGCCACAGGTGTATAAAATCAAGCACCTAGGCATGCAGACTGCTTCTACAAACATTTGTGAAAGAATGGGTTGCTCTCAGGAGCTCAGTGAATTCAAGTGCAATAAGTCCATTCGTGAAATTTCCTCACTACAAAAAATTACACGATCAACTGTTAGTGGTATTATAACAAAGTGGAAGCAATTGGGAACAACAGCAACTCAGCCACGAAGTGATAGGCCATGTAAAATCACAGAGCGGGGTCAGCACATACTGAGGCGCACAGTGCGCAGAAGTTGCCAACTTTTTAAAAAAAATTCTAAAAAAATTAGTTCATGCTAACTATTATAAATATTTACATTTATATGAATTATTAAAATATTGAAATGAATGAGCATGGATTCAAAAAATAAAAAAAGCATGCATTTCTCTCACTTAAGAATATTTGTAATTTCAGATTGCTTTGTATACAGCATACACAGAAATAATCGCCATATTTTAGTCTTTTTTGTATTTGTGACAAAAATGTACACCCACCCAATCTCTCTCTCCCTCCGTTTTTGCGTCTCCTCTCTGTTACTGCCAGTTCATAGAGAGAGCCATCTGCTGATGTGCTTCTCTGCGGCAGGAGCCAGATGCCCTCAGTGACAGATTGGACGCCAGTGACCCGCAGTGACTGGCTCCAGTTAGGCGTACGGGAGGGAGCAGCACTGGCATGCTGGGCCGTCCGCTGTGGCGCACTGGCATCCTACCACCCCGCAGCTCAGTAAGCCCATCACAGCCCAACGCTTATCTCAACCGTACCAGCATTCAAAGTTACACACGCACCCAATAGAACGTTTAACCAAGTAAGTACAAATGCCACATGAAAGCAAGATACACAATAGCAGGAAAATATTTTATGCTGCTTTTGTGCTATTAACCAAATCCATTAAAGGCTGTACACACTGCTGTGTTTATCCAAAAGCAAGATGTTTTTTAATACAATTTCATAAATAGAAATGCAGCTCCCTTGGACAGTCCAGAGCTATATAAATTCAACATGAAAAGTTTTACTTTCTTAAAACATTTTCCTACTCTTATCATAAATGATTAATCAGTACACTCTATTTGAAGGGGAAAAAAATGTAATCTTCATAATCAAAATTTGTTTTGACGTGCCTATTCAGGTGATCAACAAGCTCTCATTTTTCCGCCAGTTCCCTCCAACCGCCTGTCATACAGAGAACACTTTTCAGATATGTACAATACAGTATGTTGGTACCAATACCAGCATCTTGGTGCTGTGGTATCTGGCACCAAAATGTTAGCAGCAGATCCTATAAGTCCTGTAAGTTGTGAGGTGGGCCCTCCATGGATCGGACTTGTTTGTTCAGCACATCCCACAGATGCTCGATTGGATTGAGATCTGGGGAATTTGGAGGCCAAGTCAAAACCTCAAACACGTTGTTATGCTCCTCAAACCATTCCTGAACCATTTTTGCTTTGTGGTAGGGCGCATTATCCTGCTGAAAGAAGCCACATCCACCAGGGAATACCATTGAAAGGGTGTACATGGTCTGCAACAATGCTTAGGTAGGTGGTACGTGTCAAACTAACATCCACATGGATGGCTGGACCCAAGATTTCCCAGCAGAACATTGCCCAAAGCATCACACTGCCTCCGCCGGCTTGCCTTCTTCCCATAGTGCATACTGGTGCCATGTGTTCCCCAGGTAAGCGACGCACACACACCCGGCCATCCAAAAATACCACCCACTCCCCACGTGCATCAATGAACCTTGGTTGCCCATGACCCTGTCGCAGGTTCACCACTTTTCCTTCCTTGGACCACTTTTGATAGATACTGACCACTGCAGACCGGGAACACCCCACAAGAGCTGCAGTTTTGGAGATGCTCTGACCCAGTCGTCTAGCCATCACAATTTGGCCCTTGTCAAACTCGCTCAAATCCTTACGCTTGCCCATTTTTCCTGCTTCTAACACATCAACTTTAAGGACAAAATGTTCACTTGCTGCCTAATATATCCCACCCACTAACAGGTGCCGTGATGAAGAGATAATCAGTGTTATTCACTTCACCTGTCAGTGTTATGTCATGTCATAATGTTATGCCTGATCAGTGTATATACACTCACCTAAAGGATTATTAGGAACACCATACTAATACTGTGTTTGACCCCCTTTCGCCTTCAGAACTGCCTTAATTCTACGTGGCATTGATTCAACAAGGTGCTGAAAGCATTCTTTAGAAATGTTGGCCCATATTGATAGTATAGCATCTTGCAGTTGATGGAGATTTGTGGGATGCACATCCAGGGCACGAAGCTCCTGTTCCACCACATCCCAAAGATGCTCTATTGGGTTGAGATCTGGTGACTGTGGGGGCCATTTTAGTACAGTGAACTCATTGTCATGTTCAAGAAACCAATTTGAAATGATTCGAGCTTTGTGACATGGTGCATTATCCTGCTGGAAGTAGCCATCAGAGGATGGGTACATGGTGGTCATAAAGGGATGGACATGGTCAGAAACAATGCTCAGGTAGGCCGTGGCATTTAAACGATGCCCAATTGGCACTAAGGGGCCTAAAGTGTGCCAAGAAAACATCCCCCACACCATTACACCACCACCACCAGCCTGCACAGTGGTAACAAGGCATGATGGATCCATGTTCTCATTCTGTTTACGCCAAATTCTGACTCTACCATCTGAATGTCTCAACAGAAATCGAGACTCATCAGACCAGGCAACATTTTTCCAGTCTTCAACTGTCCAATTTTGGTGAGCTCGTGCAAATTGTAGCCTCTTTTTCCTATTTGTAGTGGAGATGAGTGGTACCCGGTGGGGTCTTCTGCTGTTGTAGCCCATCCGCCTCAAGGTTGTGCGTGTTGTGGCTTCACAAATGCTTTGCTGCATACCTCGGTTGTAACGAGTGGTTATTTCAGTCAAAGTTGCTCTTCTATCAGCTTGAATCAGTCGGCCCATTCTCCTCTGACCTCTAGCATCAACAAGGCATTTTCGCCCCCAGGACTGCCGCATACTGGATGTTTTTCCCTTTTCACACCATTCTTTGTAAACTTTAGAAATGGTTGTGCGTGAAAATCCCAGTAACTGAGCAGATTGTGAAATACTCAGACCGGCCCGTCTGGCACCAACAACCATGCCACGCTCAAAATTGCTTAAATCACCTTTCTTTCCCATTCTGACATTCAGTTTGGAGTTCAGGAGATTGTCTTGACCAGGACCACACCCCTAAATGCATTGAAGCAACTGCCATGTGATTGGTTAATTAGATAATTGCATTAATGAGAAATTGAACAGGTGTTCCTAATAATCCTTTAGGTGAGTGTATACTGTAGATAGATAGATAGATAGATAGATAGATAGATATTGGTACATGTACATCATAATGTTGTGATGTCTAAATTCACTTTATCTCTTTTTTAAGTTTTGTTTTTTGTTTAGTTTTTGGGTGCATCCTTGATTTTCACCATATAGTCAGTTCTCTATGGATAAAATAAAGTCCATCATATATTATAAAATGTTTGCAAACACTGTTTTATATTGACTTTCAGCTGTATATATACATATACGTTTAAATAAGAATATACAGTTAAAAACCAACAAATAGCTCTCTGCCAGGATTTGAACATTCACACTTGTGTCTTCAGTGCTCTTTGGTGCCCTTTTCCAGGCCATTTGCACAGCAGTCTCCCAGAGCGCATTGCTCTCGTAAAAGATTTCTGTCATCGAATGCCTTTCCTGTGCATCAGAGCACAACCTCTTTAGCGATTTCCCAATGAAGTCAAAACTGCTCCTAAATGGCTCTATTATGTCTGACCCCAGGTTCCTCAGTTGAAAAGGTTTGAATCGTTGCGAGTCAAACTGGGTCAGTACACCATTTCTACTTAGCTGCTGTTCTTTTATGGTGCGTAAATGTCATCTGTGTGAATGTGTGCTAGGCTCTGGGATATGAAAAAGTTCAATTACATTAATCGCACAAACCGGTGATTAAAATACATCTGTGAATTCGGAGGGTGGTAATAGAAAATGATTAAAAGATCATTGTGATGCTAATTTGTTCCTCAGAGGGAATTTTCTGCTTAATCTTATTTGTGAAATATTTGAAAGCACAATAGTTCAGTCACTGTATTGCTATTTATTAATCTTTGTTAATGTTAGATAATAAAAAGCCAGCTGTTCATTGATTGCTCATGTTAGTTCACAGTGCATTAACTAATGTTAACAAATACAACATTTGATTTTGATAATGTATTAGTAAATGTTGAAATTAACTAAGATTAATAAATGCTGTAGATGTATTGTTTATTCTTAATTCATGTTAGCTAAAGTAGTTAACTAATGTTAAAGGGGTCCTATAATGCCCCTTTTTACAAGATGTAAAATAAGTCTCTGATGACCCCAGAGTGTGTATGTGAAGTTTTAGCTCAAAATACCCCACAGATCATTTTTATAGCATGTTAAAATTGTCACTTTTTGAGGGGGAGCAAAAACGTGACATTTTTGTGTGTGTCCCTTTAAATGCAAATGAGCTGCTGCTCCCGGCACTCTTTCTAGAAGGGGTGTAGCTTCAAGAGCTCAGTTAACTATCTTCAGGTCATTGATTAGCATATTCTGTCATGATAATCTATAAATTGCTCGTGTGGGAACTGTTGTAAGATGCCTACAGAGCCAGAGAATATATGCTGCATGAAGATAGAACAGGTATAGTTTAGTTTAATTATGGTTATAACTTATGTTGTCATCTTGCTTTTATGACATGCTATTGAATTTGTGTTACATGTATTGCAATAAATGTGAAAAGACAGATGCGACAGCTTGAGCAGACTCTCAAATGTGCTCAACTACAACAACTCTTCCTCTTCTCTAAAGCAGCCCAACATGGCCTCACCCCCTTTGTTGCGTGTTCCCGGGGGCAGGGTTTATGTACATTTTAGGGTTAGTGATGTCACTAACCCGTGAATAAGCTCGTTGTAGTCCCTACCAGTCGTTTGTTGTAGTCCTTAAAAAGTGATTTCTTTCAAAGAAAATATCTCCCTTTGCATTGAACTTTGAGTGTCGTAACTTTGCAGATGTTGTTTATGCTCAAACAGCAACATTACACACTAACTAAAGTAAACATTTTTAAATCATAATCAACCACCCCTTTAACTAATAAAACCTTATTGTAATTAGTGTTAACAATATTTTGAATTAGCTTTGAATTAGCATTTAGCGTAAGTTTTATTAATTTAATTCACCCTTATTTCAGTTACTGAAAATGATTTTTAATAGCTTTAGTTTTAGTTACGATAACAACACTAAAGTGCAGAGGCCAGAAATTCATTTTAAAAGTGACATGCCACATTCTTGTGGCAATTCGTAACTATTTTATATTTTGGCAATGTCATTTCTATGTTCACATACGATCTGCTTATGCCCCACTGATGATTGGGTTTATGGGTTGTGTTGCACCTTCAAGCTTACGTTTTTTTCTAAAAATCATACGTTTCCATACAAATCACATCGTATGAAATTCATACCGTCAGAAACATTTTCTCATGAGATTGTGTTGGTGACATCAGGCTGTTTGTGAACACACAGCAACCAATCACAGCAAAATAAAAAGTTGTGTACTCAAGCATGAGCAGAAATGACCATGAAATGCTCTGCCGTGTGATTAAAGAACGGAGACGCTGTCTGATGAATGTCCAGGCAGGAGAAAAAATTGAAGCGGTGGAGATGAAGGTGCACATCAAACCCTGTGCAACAGACTGATAATATGTGAATGCATACTCTAGTCCAAACCCATGATTTATTCATATAGACAGCAAGCGGGGAGCAGGAAATGGCAATGGTGGGAGCTGAATGTTGAACGGCTCTCAAGGACGCTGTTGTCTAGCGCAGATCCAGAGACGAGCGTTCTCTTACAGGGCCTCTCTGTATGCGCAATCTCGCTGTCGGCCCCCTCATTAATTCACACGCAGCTCTCCCTTCACACGCCACGTTCACACTACCAATGGCTGTCTGGCCCTCAGGGACCCCAGCAGAAACACTGTGGCTTTTGAAGAGTTCTTTTGGCACACTTTGTGTCCTCAAAGGTGGGATAGATTAAACAGACTTCTGAATACAGAAAAGCATGGGGAAGAACCTCTTCAAGGTCCTCTGTCATTCAAACACAGACTCAATCTGGCTGTCGAATGGGTTTGATTTGTCAGGATAATGGATCCGTGACACACGGAAAAACAATGAAGCGATGGCAATTCTCTTGTCACTGTTGCCGATAATCAAAAAGATTTCTACCTTGAAGACAAACACTGCCTCCGAAATCTCGTACTGTCTGAGTCATAGACTGTTAGATGGATGACACACCTTCACTCTCTTCCATTGTAGTAAAATGAAGCCACCAATGTCCCAATATGGCGCTGACATCTTGCACTGATTCTGGACCTGAGTCTGCGCAGTAGTGAATGTCAAGTGGAACCGCACTATCAAGGCCCTGCCCACACTCCCGCAGCACAGTTTACTGCAGAACAACTCATTATGTCTGTGTGAAATAAACAGTTATGGAAATATAGAAATTAAAGTTAAAGCGCCAATCTCCTCTTGAAAATCCAGAAAAAAGTCTGTTGGTGCCTCAGTGACTACTTTGCTCAGAGAAGCTGTCAATCTCAGCTGTCAATCATGACATCACACCGCCTGTTTTGATAGCATCAAATAACTAAAACCAAACTTATTTCATAAAATGAACACTTGAACTTACATCGGCGTGATAACAACTACCTAAAACGACAGAAAAAAAATAATTTGGAGTGTAATTTGATTGTTTAGTTTGTCTCACGTCCCATTACATTACACGGAGAGGGCGGGGTTTATGACTTATACTGGGACCACCAACCACCTGGGGGCGATCGAGATGCTTTGGCTTCACTTTTCAGGACTTGTGCAGCATGCCTGGTCTGAGTAGATAACGTTACTACATTTGAATTTGAATTTACTTTGCGACCATTAAAAATGTGTCTACTCTAGTATATGGGTATAGTATGAATGAAATGCAGATGTATCCGCCATGTTGCAACTGTTACCATGTTGTGGCCTCACGGGGATACTAAAGTGTCCATCGAATCTAGCGGTGTATCCGAAATCGTGTACTGTCTGAGTAGGTACTACATTTGAATTTGAACTTACTTCACGACCGTTAAAAAAGTATGTTCTATATGTAGCGAATTCGCTCAGAGAGGAAGAAATATTAATAATTATTCATAACTCATTATGATTATTCATTATGATTAATTATGAATATATGAATCAGTTAAATAGATTAACTTCATCCTGTGAGCGCTCAGTATTGAGTATTAATTAATTCTAAGAAAAGGATATTTTTCATGGCCACAGAAAAATAATTCTTCCTTTATAGTTACATAAGCGCATTAGAGCGCATAACAAGATCAATCATTTAAGTGACAATTTGTTTGCAGCGGGGAGTCAGAACCAAACATATATTGTGCACAAACTTTAATAACTAAATCACGGACAAGATTAAACAGACATAAAACATATGCAAAGTTAAAATGGTTAGAAGAACCGGGTCAGTACAGATGGATGAAGTTATGCAAAGAGTCATGCAGTGCCGTCTAAGGGCCCAAAGATCACGGGCATCCAGTATGGTTTTCCGGCCTTGACCCTTACGCACAGAGATTGTTCCAGATTCTCTGAATCTTTGAATGATATTATGCACTGTAGATGATGATAACTTCAAACTCTTTGCAATTTTTCTCTGAGAAACTCCTTTCTGATATTGCTCCACTATTTTTCGCCGCAGCATTGGGGGAATTGGTGATCCTCTGCCCATCTTGACTTCTGAGAGACACTGCCACTCTGAGAGGCTCTTTTTATACCCAATCATGTTGCCAATTGACCTAATAAGTTGCAAATTGGTCCTTATATGTACATTTAACTTTTCCGGCCTCTTATTGCTACCTGTCCCAACTTTTTTGGAATGTGTAGCTCTCATGAAATCCAAAATGAGCCAATATTTGGCATGACATTTCAAAATGTCTCACTTTCAACATTTGATATGTTATCTATATTCTATTGTGAATAAAATATAAGTTTATGAGATTTGTAAATTATTGCATTCCTTTTTTATTCATAGTTTGTACAGTGTCCCAACTTTTTTGGAATCGGGTTTGTATATTTGAGGATGCTGTGGGGTCTCAGGCTTTAAACAGCTGATTTGGGGTGTGTTGTAGCCTATGGATTTCAAGTCCTCCCTTTTCTTTCTGCTACTTTTGATGGCAGTAGTAAATGGTCATGACACAGTTTGTTTCTGCTGAGTTGTTAACTGCTACAATCCAACGAAGTCCGGAATCAGATCAGTCAAATTCACAAATGAATCATTCAAAGCAAAAAGGAAATAATCGGCTCAAAAGAATAATTTGTGCGATAGCGACGTCGAGGAACGGGTCACTTGAAATCAACGAGGAACTTTTTTGGAAATGTAGTGGAGTAAAAAATCAGATACTATGGCTCTGAGCGTGTAAAAAACTTTGTTACTTAAAAATAGCCTATGTTTAACATCATGCACGCTCACGTGAGTTGAAGTAGCCAACTTGACAACGCAATAGAGTGGTGCAGGTATGACGTCACTTTGTAGGCTAATCGGCAGTTAGCATTACACTGGTTCCCTCGATAAAAACCCAATAGGATTTTCCCATAGGCTTTTGGATTACTGCAAAAAATAAGCTCTATGATCAACAAAAGTTTACGATACTTACACGTTTTGTCTCTCAAGATAATTTTCACAGATGAACACAACTTTTATGAATTTTGAAGCCTAAATGCAGTTGCCAGAAGTAAAAAGTAGGCTACACACAAACTACACCACGGTCCCACGAATACAATGTCACCATCACTAAGCTACCGACAACTCTTTCAGTTTTTATCTAAAAACATTTTCCCTGAACGTTTGAGTTAGAATAGTTTATAAGAGCACAATTATAAGCATATTGAGGCTGTAAAAGCGGACTGAGTTGACCTGTTCGGTGTAATGACGTTTAATCTCCTCAACAAAGTCCTATTTAGCCACTTGTTAGCAACCGCCTTTTTCAAGACACGTAACAGCTTAAAAAAAAAAACACGAGTGGGGTAATACTGATGTATTTTATGTCGTAGAATAAAAGGTGAAAATGTCTTGAGCTTGTGTTCACCACAGACCTTGTTTTAGCCATTTAAACAAAATACCATTCAAAAAACCCATTGACTTCGGGACGATGGAACCGGAAGTGCTAAAATGCTAACTCGCTTCCATGTTTTGGCCTACAAAGTGATGTCATACCTGCACCACTCTATATTGACAGCGCAACATAAATATTACGTGAGTACACCTAATGTCAAGAACAAGCAAACATGGAGGATTTTGAGTAACTCATATTGCTGTATGAGGATCAGATACGCACAGTGTTTAGTTCACTCTATGTGTGAAATTGAATTCTCCCTTATACAAACGTATAGTTTTACCTTGGCACAGGTTTATCTTTGTAAGTGTTTTTACCTTTCCCAAATGTAATGACGTACCATGTCGTATTTTATGATTTACTGCAGCCTGATGTGAACTGTTGTTGGTGGTGGTGATGTGAGATTGTTGTGGGCGGGAGGTGCACTGCTGTTTCCTATTAAACTGAGCGTCCATCTTTCCCTATGTGGCTGTTCGTTGTGCTGACGGAAGAGAAGGGCATGGTGGAACATGAATAATTCTTCTTTGATAAATCTACCAAATTTTATATACATCCAGCCTGTCAGTCATGTGTAATGTGTATTGAATACATACAGTTTTGCCATCAGTCATATGGTCATTGGATTTATTGAGTGAAAAGACAGTTGCTTGAAGGGAGATGTTGAGAATTACTGTAAAGGTGTGTTTGTTCAATAAAAAGATTTTAGATGAGGACCCCCTTTGAGCGCTGGAGGACAAAAACAAACATATTGATCACCCCCCGGTTAACTTTGAGCAAGTTGCCTGGAAGGTTATGACTGAGGCCCCACAATACCTTACTCACAGCAACGCCATTTTTCATTTTTAACGGGAATGAAAGCGAGGCTGTGGGGACATGTATCTCTTCAGTGGGTTGTACTGTTATTTAATGTTTTTGAATTGTTCTGCTGACGAAACACTGCAAACATATTTTTCAGAGAAATTTCAGTAGACAAAAAAACCCCAGATAATATGAGCTGTGGAAAATTATAAGTGATCTAAAAGCTTTTTGCAGCGATATTGAAAATACGTCAGCAAGTCTATAGGCCTGTTCACACCAACAACGATAACTAGAAAGATAACTAGAATGATAACTATATAAGTGTCCACACCAGAGGACGATATCGTTCTGTTTATTCTAAGCGCGTGCTTGTCTGCCACTTTAAATACTCGAGCTTGTTACAGCAGGATGGATTTTGATTGGCTGTTAATGTTTTTATCGTTCATCAGCTGGATAAAATCGTTCTGAAAATGATTCCAACGATATTGTTTCTCTATATCGTTATCGCTATAGCTGTGGTTTGAACTCTGCTATTCTTTAATATTGAAAATGATTTTTGAGAACTATGTCTTTATTGTTATCTTTATAGTTATCGTCTTTGGTGTGAACGGGCCTTTATCCCTCACAGCCTCACACCTGTCATGGCGCTGATCTTAATAAGGTCTATAGAGTGATTTTATCGCTGAAGTTGCCAGGTTTCTGTACTTTTGGATGTTCTCTCTGCAAATTGTTGTCAGTGAGCGGCCTTTTAATATGAAACACGTCCTGCACCCACTGATTTAGCTTTTTTTTATTATTTTGAGATTGGCTTTAGATTTTGCAAATAGAGTCTCTTTTATCTCTAACTCTTTCATCTGATAGCAAACAAATTGGAGGACGAACACCAACACAAAATTGAAGAAAGATACTTATCTAAGGTAAGGGTTATCCTCTTTTGTTTTAATTTACTTTTAGCAGAGCCCTCGCCATTACTAAGTATTTACACATCATACACATAAAAGTTTGTGAGGATATTGGAATAGTAATGATTTGACATAAATAATGTAAATGTTACATTTTCTGAAGAAAAACTTTGCCCATGGTGGTAATGGTATTCTCCAGAACTCCTTGTTATTCTCTAGAACTCCTCAATTGTTCACATTAATTGCTTTCCATGTATGTGTGTTCTCATTATGTCTGTGTTTGGGACACATATTTATTTGTGCTCAGGCAATAATACTGTTTGAATTGCTTTAGCACAGGATTTAGTGCTCTACTGTCGCAGCAGGACCAAAGGTTTGCTGCTTCCTTTCTCCTCAGCGAGAGCTGAGGCCAGTCCAGTAATAATGAAGGCCCGGTTGAAGCTGGTAGGTTGCATGGTCAGCTGGGACCAGACCTGCTGCTCCCTAATACACTACATCCCATAGCCTGATATGACCTCAGCACAGTTTCTGCAGACCCAGCAGACTTTACACTCCTTACTGTCTCTGTGTTGATTGATCCAGCAAAGTCAATAAAGAAAGAGGGAACATGAGGGATTTTGACGAAAGGAGGCAAACTGCGATGTATGTTTTAGCATCATTTTTAGTTAAAGAAGCAAAATTGCAGCATTTTGTACCATTGCTGTCAGATTTTATTAAGATTTATTTGAAATATGTTACTGAAACATAATCTTAACAAACAGATTTGAACATTTCGGTCTTTCCTCATTTAAATAGATGGAGCTGTACCTGTAAGCCAAATGCCTACATAATAGCCACACAGAGGTGTCATTCCAACCAAGAAGAACTCTTAGGTAAGTTAAGGTTTTTATTTACATAGCCTATTTCATCACACAGTGAATAATTGAAAGTGCTGCATAGACATGAAAATAAGGGCAAATAAAAGTCAGTTTTAAAATTAAAAAAATTAAAAAAATAAATTATTTCATTAAATTATAAAGTATTTAAAAATATACATATGCAATATAATTAAAAAGATTAAGTGTTAAAGGTGCTGTATGTAAGTTTTTGACTGTTCTAAAGCATAAAAATACCATAATATGCTTGCTGATATTTAGGAAACATGCTGAGTTCACATACTTGTTTCTCCGAAAAACAACGCTACAGCCAGTTATTCTACTTTGAAATGTGCGTTCCTTGTCGGAATGTCTGTTTTTGTTTTGGTCTGTGTGATAACGCACGTTGCCAGTTTACCCAGTTTTAAAAGTATTTCGACAGCACAGGTTGCCAGTTGGCGGAAAACCCAGCATATTGCTGCCATGCAAGCCAGCAAACAAACTGGGTCAGAGATCGCAGATTCTACCCAACCTAAAAAGCCTTGGCATCCATCTAAAAATCTCTATGAACGGAAGCACATTAAAACGTGGATAAATCAACTCATCAGTGTGTGAGTCTCCTCGCCTTCCATTGTCAATTGTGCTCGTTCCTGTTGCGTGTTCTCAAACTGCCAACCCGCGTGAGCGTCAAGTCAGAGGAGGAGGGGGCGGGACAAACTAAATTTTGAATTTGGACTGCAGTACCCATTTCAACCACTAGCTGTCATTCTTACATACAGCACCTTTAAACTGCATTAAAAATTAATACATTTTAAAAAAGAATTAAGAACTGACTTACCTTAAAGAGACTTTGATGGCACCCACACTATTTTAATTTTTTTTTTTTTCCATGCCGGTTTATTATTGTAGTGTAATTTGTTTCCTATATGGTACATACTGTTAAAGCGACCAATCAGAGTTTGTTTTGTTTTTAATTTTGCCAGACAGTCTTTTGTTCTGAATAAGATGCAATGTGAACCAATTTCAAAAATGAAAAAGTCAGGCTTTGCAAGACTGATACGTTTCCGTTTGAAAATGCATCTTTTTCTCTCTGTTTTGTCCTTCCGTCCACACTGAGACAGCGTTTTTAGTAACGAAAACAAAGCTTTTTCCGTTGTAGTGTGGACTGTGAAAACGGAGGTATTTGAAAACGATGACGCATTAAGTCATGTGACGCATATTGTACCAATATATGTTTATGCCGGTTATGTGCCATTCACTTTCAATGTTGCTAAAATATGTTACTTTGCACACTTATCATACTGTATCACAGTCCTGCAAATATGACAGAACATTTACTCGCATTTGCTGTCCTGCAGCAAAGTTGCACCAGTTGCGTTTTAGACTATGATGGTGAGTGAGTGTGACCTGGATGCATCATTGAATGGTGAGATATTTTGCTAAATAAAATGATCCTGCCAGAAGAATTGCGTGATAGCTTTTTTTATGTCTAGTTCCATCTGTATCATCTGATCTTCTCAGTGAGCTTTTATGAGGGTTTATTATGCATGCACAGTAAGGTGAATTTTGTGTTTTCTGACGTTTCAGTGTGGACAAGAAACTTTTGGAAAACCCTTGAAAACGCTAGTGTGGACGGAGAGCGTTTTAAAATGAAAACGCCGTTTTCAAATGTATCTGGATTAATGTAGATGTAGCCTCAGACTTATGGATATAGAGACTTTCCTTCACTCCTCTTTCTTGTCTCTCCTATGTCTCCATATCAAATGACCTTCGGATCGTGTTGAACACGAGTGTGTGCAGCGGATCATCTGGGGAATCTGCCCCGGGTTCATCATTAAAAAGTTTCTCAGGCAGAGAATACAGCAGCTGTGTCTCAGTGGTCCAACATCTGGGGTCTGTTGAGAAAGGAGGGGGGAATGATGAGTTGTGAGAAGAGGAAAGATAATTAATTAGAGTCATTAAGTAATTAGCACAACAGTATGCAAGGAGAGAAGGGGTAAATGTGATTTTCAGAGGTACAAATGAGGCATGGAGGCTATTTCTGGATGTCGATACCTGCCATGTTCAGTGTTGACATTCAGTTAATAAACTCTTGGCGGTTGGTGACGTGTTAGTGGTCTGCTGAGATGAATATAGAAAAGGGAGAAAAAGCGATATCAATGGAAAATGGGTGAGAAAGTTTCTGAATAGTGACAAAGTTTGAGCTCTCAGGAAACCTTGGTGTCTGATTACATCATCTAAAATTCATAATCTTCAAACATTTTTATCTGAAAGATAATAACTTCATCTTCATCCATAACCTGCACACAATACAATCGCAAGTTGCATCTCTGAAGACCTTATTATCCTGATGTGTGTGAGGGGTCTTCATCATATTCATGTTCTTGGCCTGCGTACGATATGCGAATATAAACTAACTTCCTGTTAGCAAAAAATACCCATGACTCTCCTGTCTTCTTCCGCATCAGTTGCTTTTCTCTCATGGTACAGTCAGTCGTTTCTCATTTAATGAACCTTTACCCATTGCCTTATTATTACTATTATTATTATTATTATTATTCATGATTATTTTTTTTCTATGATATTCATTCACATCTATGCATAATTCAGATAATCCACAGGATGCTTTTTATGGAAATGTGACCTAGCCATAGGGCCTCCAACGTATCTAAAAAAAAAAAATGGAAAAAGTCACCCGACTGCAAGATTTTGAAATCGATACCAGACTGCAGTTCCTGGCTCTCCGTCTTTTCTGCACTAAATATTCATGCAGAAAGTCCACAGAGTGATGTGGTGGCCAGGGAGTTTGTCAGTTAACCCCTCACTGTGAATGCCCTGTCTATATATAGCCCTATCGATTCTAGATGTTCCTCCTCATGCAGTTGCGGTGGAGCGCTAATATGCAAAAGTATTAAAAAGCGAGGGGAGGGGGGACAGATATACCTGTGCAAACTCAGCTGTCATAAGGTCCATGGCTCTAGGGAAATGGACCCTATATAAGTGAAATGGTGTCTACTTTCCTAAAACAGCCCCGGGGCAGAGAGAGAGAAATATGGAGAGCGAGGGAAAGGTTCGAACGCATACCAATAGACAAGCTAAAACCTCTTTATTCCAGCTGTCACTAACTGAAGAGATGACATAACCAGGTCTCTATTCTGTTTGTTGGCAATTTACAAAATGCCTTTTTCAAATTTTTTTCACCAATCGTCAATGTCTTGGTTGCGTGCTTTGGCCTTTATGGAGTATTTTAAGCAGTTTATGAAGTCATCTATATTTTATAACATTGTGACAGTACATCTACACTGACAATCATAGGCTGTCTGCTGGTTGTTTGAGCGAGTGCTTGGTCAGCTGCCGCGCTGCACAGAGCAATTAGCGGATGTTGCGCCTCTCAAGGGCACTGTATTTCAATGGAAAAACTCAATTCAATTCAAATCGCAATTCAAGTTAACCAGGTGCTAAAAACATTAAAATAACACTTTGTCTTGTATTTAAATGAAGTCATTAGTTATGTCCCAAATGACATACTGTACACTATGCATTTATACAATGCATTCTGTTAGTGTATACATTTTATAAGGTTAATTTGTCATCCAGCATTAAAGTCATACAAAAGGAAAGCTGAGACACTTGAATGCAGGAATAATACTTTTATTCAGCAAGGACACAGTAATCAAAAGTGACAGTAAAGGCATTGATAATGTTACAAAAGATTTCTATTTCAAATAAATGCTGTTCTTTTAAAGGGGGGGTCTAATGCTATTTCATGCATTCTTAATTATTTACACTGTTAACGAGTTGGATGCTAAACATGGCCAAAATGTTAAAAAAAATTTGTTGGACATGTGACAAATTATTTCTGTGCCAAATACACTCCCTATCTGTTTTGTTGGGCTGCGCGTAAGTGCATATAATGTAAACAATACGAACGTATAGTGAATCGAAAGTTATCCAGGGATAATGGTGTGTGTGTGTGTGTGTGCGTGTGCATGTGTATGTGTGCTTGTGACTCTTTAGCTCCGCCCACTGCACGCCTGCATGAGCTCGGCTGTTTTCGGAAAGAATCGGTACAGCGTATCATTTTTTATAAAAGACAGATAAAACTAAAGACTCTTCGGAGATATGAAGGATGCAGTACTACTCTATAGGTACTCAAGATTAACATGAGATTGGCAGAAACTGTGTGTGTTATGAACCCTTTAAACTTTCTATTCAAAGAATCCTGAAAAAATACATTACGATTTCCACAAAAAAAGACGCATAATTGTTTTCAACATTGATAATAATAATAATAAATGTTTCTTAAGCAACAAATCAGCATATTAGAATGATTTCTGAAGGATCATGCGACACTGAAGACTGGCATAATGTTGCTGAAAATTCAACTTTGCTGTCACAGGAATAAATTACATTTTAAAATGTATTAAAATACAGTTTTTAAATTGTAAAAAATATTTCACGATATTACTGTTTTTACTGTATTTTTGATCACATGCGGCCTTTGTGAGCATAAGAGACTTTCAAAACCTTGTTCAAAATCTGACTGAACCCAAACTTTTAAACGGTAGCGTATAATTAACTAGTTTGATATGGATTGCATCAGTTTGGTTCCCTGACCTACATTAAGGTCTAGATGGCGTGCCTCCATATTTAGCCGTGTGAAATCTCAAATTATTATATCTGGTGAAGACCAACTCTCTGACATACTTTTATGTCTCAGGTTAATTTCTACCTAGTTTCTCGAAGTGTCAAGATGCTGTTTGGGGGAAATGCTTCAGTTTTTGGTAACATGTTTCTTATAATGTTGGAAATAGATTTCATTAGATTCCATTAGTTCAGAAAAAAAAAACTCCCACATAGAAGCCATTCAGACTGAAAATTGCTGAATAGATTGATCACCATGTTTCTGGTCTATTACACATATGTACATGTATGAGGTTCAGCATGGGAGATCTTTTTCTGATAGGGAGCCACAAATCCCATTAAAGGAAGGAAATGAGAGAGAGATGAAGGTGGTGGGAATGCTCATAAAAAAGAGAGGTCTACTGGGACACATAGCCTCTCTGTGTTCATTAGCACAGCCCATGGAGTTAGGATGAATTACCTGTCCTGCATGATTCATTACATTTGCCCTTTACTTATCTCTCATCTTATTTTATTTTCCTCAGACCAGCTATGTCCCAAACCCTGTCCTGCTATTACCTGTTTAATGGTGTAAATGGTATTGTTCCCAAAACATATTAGGGCGTGATTACAACTAAACCCTGGTTGCATTGTGCACCTGCTGCTGTGAGCTCTGGGCCCTGATATATATAGTTTATCTATAATCAGAATCTGTCTCTAGAAGAGTCCACTGTGGTGACTTTGCTGTGGTTGGTCACTGGAGTAAGACTTCTATTTTGGTCCTGCTTTTAAAGGTATAGTTGACCTAAAAGCGAAAATTCTCATGATGTTCCAAAACTGTATTTTTCAAGTTGTTTTCAGTTATTTTTCATATAACTACCATTCATAGTGGCCTAGCTTCCAAAAAACACTTAAAAGTGGTCCATGCAAGAGTTATGCTGCAAAAGATGTGAGCACAGCATTCCAACAGTGCATATTTACATAGAAACCCAACTGAAAAGCAGTTTGACACAAAAACGTTCTATGTGAACTTAGGGCTGGATAACGATAAATGATAACGATAATTATCACAATATAATTTTCCTCAATAAATGTTCGATATATTGTTTATGCGGCAAAAGCGGAACGAAACAGCCTACTCATTTGAACCGCTCCACATGGACCATTTATCCGCTCGACTCAAAGTTCAAACGCCAGCGCAGCGCGAGCTTATGTGTTTACTCGCTGAACGGTCTCGGTCACGCGGCCACTAAACAGCGCTGGGAGATTCAGCGAGAAGCATTTGAATTCAGCGAAGAACACAAATGTCTCTTTGACTTAAACTAGTTTAAAGCCGGACGAAACAGTGCTGACAAACAGGAGAAACACTGCACTCAACAGTTAAAGCTTTTCATTCTACAAATCTCCATCATTTACCATGGATTTACTGTAGTAACACTAACTGCACCATGGCATTGTGGCAGAAATGTGGGATATACATATCGAAATGTATTATATTATTTATGTAGACATCTATTAAAAGAGTAATGGAAAATAATTACATTATTTTTTGTGATTTTTTTTTTTTATACAGACACCATAGAAACCAGTTGCATTTTACCATGGTATTGAGGTGCTATATGCATGGTTTTAACTTTGGTTATCATGATCTGCATGCTACTATGGAAGACCAATGGTCAGTTTAAAAAAAAAAATTCAAAACAGTCAGAATATTTAAATTTAACCATATAAAAATGAGGTTGTTACAATTTTTACAGATGTTACGGTTTTTGTTAATGAACATAAATTTACATCTCAAGTTACTGTTAAATGTGCATTTCTAAGAGTTTCATGATTTGAAACTATCAGCCGTTAGCACATGCAGAAACTAAGAAATGCAATTTTCTCTTAAGATATTTATTTTAAGGAAACATGACTGGAAACGTATAAAGAATTCAAAAAAGTGTTTGTCATGTTCTGACAATAAAGAGTTCAAAACCACAATGGTCTGATTTCTACAACTTTCACTTAGGAGCAAAACTATGCCTTTAAACTTGAAAGAAATAAAAAAAATTGACATTTATTGTGATAATTATAAATATCGACTGATATGTAAATTTTTATCGCAATAATTTTTTGGGCCATATCGCCCAGCCTTATGTGAACTTGCTATTCCCTTGTCTTGCTGTCATTACTTTTATACAACAGTTCAATAATCAAGTTTAATATTGAGTAACTTACATTTTAGGGTACGTTTACATGACAACGATGTACTATAAACAGAAAAAATGTTTTTCCTTTTCGTTTTTGCGCATACACATGACAATGTTGTCAAAACGATCCCCGTTCACACAGATCTGCGAAAACTGATAACGCTGTATTATGCTGCCAGTCCAGTAGTTGGTGCCTGGCGGTCACATTGTAACACTGCACCTATAGACTGAACATGTAATACGCATGGACAGGACGTCACCGTTTTCACAAATTCGCTTTTTTGAAGCTTTGTTGAGATAACTGTTTCGTTTTCAAAAACATGCACTTGTGTTTTCAGTTTGTGTTTTCAGGCCCCCAAAACGTTGTTGTGTAAATGAACAGCCAATATGCATAAAAAGTTTTCCTTATTAGCTGAAAATGTCGTCGTGTAAACAGCCCCTATAAGACAATATTGCCAGCAGGGCCATAGCCACCATAGGCATTGAGGGGGACAAGTCCCCCCCCCCCAACAGAGCAGAGCAACAGAGCAACACGTTGTGTTTTGTTCCTCAATGATTCAGTTTGTAATTTTTTTTTTTTTTTTTTTTTTAAGTATTTAATTATTCATTCTAAAAGACAGTCACTTGTTCATTAGATTTTTGAAAGAATCTGTTTAGTGAACAATTCAGTGATTCACTCAACAAAGTTGTCGTTCATGAAGAAGTCCACATTTTGAATGAATCGATTGAATGGTTCAAACGACTCAGTCATAAAGCTAGTTGTACACTCACCTAAAGGATTATTAGGAACACCTGTTCAATTTCTCATTAATGCAATTATCTAATCAGCCAATCACATGGCAGTTGCTTCAATGCATTTAGGGGTGTGGTCCTGGTCAAGACAATCTCCTGAACTCCAAACTGAATGTCAGAATGGGAAAGAAAGGTGATTTAAGCAATTTTGAGCGTGGCATGGTTGTTGGTGCCAGACGGGCCGGTCTGAGTATTTCACAATCTGCTCAGTTACTGGGATTTTCACGCACAACCATTTCTAGAGTTTACAAAGAATGGTGTGAAAAGGGAAAAACATCCAGTATGCGGTAGTCCTGTGGGCGAAAATGCCTTGTTGATGCTAGAGGTCAGAGGAGAATGGGCCGACTGATTCAAGCTGATAGAAGAGCAACTTTGACTGAAATAACCACTCGTTACAACCGAGGTATGCAGCAAAGCATTTGTGAAGCCACAACACGCACAACCTTGAGGCGGATGGGCTACAACAGCAGAAGACCCCACCGGGTACGACTCATTTCCACTACAAATAGGAAAAAGAGGCTACAATTTGCACGAGCTCACCAAAATTGGACAGTTGAAGACTGGAAAAATGTTGCCTGGTCTGATGAGTCTCGATTTCTGTTGAGACATTCAGATGGTAGAGTCAGAATTTGGCGTAAACAGAATGAGAACATGGATCCATCATGCCTTGTTACCACTGTGCAGGCTGGTGGTGGTGGTGTAATGGTGTGGGGGATGTTTTCTTGGCACACTTTAGGCCCCTTAGTGCCAATTGGGCATCGTTTAAATGCCACGGCCTACCTGAGCATTGTTTCTGACCATGTCCATCCCTTTATGACCACCATGTACCCATCCTCTGATGGCTACTTCCAGCAGGATAATGCACCATGTCACAAAGCTCGAATCATTTCAAATTGGTTTCTTGAACATGACAATGAGTTCACTGTACTAAAATGGCCCCCACAGTCACCAGATCTCAACCCAATAGAGCATCTTTGGGATGTGGTGGAACGGGAGCTTCGTGCCCTGGATGTGCATCCCACAAATCTCCATCAACTGCAAGATGCTATCCTATCAATATGGGCCAACATTTCTAAAGAATGCTTTCAGCACCTTGTTGAATCAATGCCACGTAGAATTAAGGCAGTTCTGAAGGCGAAAGGGGGTCAAACACAGTATTAGTATGGTGTTCCTAATAATCCTTTAGGTGAGTGTATGTCGCTACCTACTGGTGTAGAAAGAGACACTAAAAAGTCCCAACCACCAATGCAAAGACTGATGGCCTGTCTGGACGGCAAACCCAAACAAGCGGAGTGATACAAACCTTGAAAGATCCTGGTGCTGTTGGACAGTTTTACATTTTTTAAATTCCACAGATGAAATAGAACAACATGAGGTTGAGTAAATAATGACGATATGTTCATTTTAAAATGAATTATCCCTTTAAATACATTTTTAAAAACCCTGAGTTGTTTGACTTGCAATCTAAGGCTTCTGGTCTTGTGTCCAGTGCTAATTGGCAGCTGGGTAAAATCTGTTTCTACTTGATTTATATTTCATCAGTGACACATCAGCCCTGACAGTGTCTGCCACATATGCAGTCAGACATGGCAGACGGTGCCCGAAGGGATAACGCACGCTTTGAATGAGGCAGCTGTGAGCCTGTCCTCTTGGACGCCCTGTTTCCAGAATAAATTTATTGTCATTAATCCACATTGTATCTGGAAATCCCCAAATGTGTTTGCAGAAGTTTTGTTTCAAAAGCTAATTGAGCTGTCATCTTTGTTTCAGTACAGAGCCTGTCAGACAAAGTGGGTTGAGCTTTTATTATGCTACTAGAAAATGTAGCATTGTTCACCCCAGCAATGATTGTCATGTCCTCTTTACAGGAGAAAGTAACAGTTGATAAAAAGTTTTTTTTTAGCATTAGGGAAAGCAGAAGGCTCAACTTCAATACCCAAGACGCAATCCACTGTCCCCTAGATTGTATAGATAGATCACAGCATCTACTAAGAGCTTGACACACTCGTTTTTTGTCATCACTTCTTTATCCATTCATCACAATCAGCCACTGCCCTTGCTGTAGGGATGGTCATGAAAATGGAGATAAGGGAGGATCACGCTCATCCATTCTGAGCAGCTCCACCCTCTCTTTCTTATGTATTTTTAAAGGTAAATCTCGGCGGTGCTTTTCAAAGGAGCTAGTCAGAGGCGCAGCAGTCTGTGGCTCCAGGGAAGATCTGTCAAGTCCCGCAATGCTAGCAACTTCACCTGATTAATAGCCAGATGTAGGACTGCACAAGTGAACGAAAAAAAAATCAATATTGCGATTTACAGCTAATTGTTGCCGATTACAGCATTCTTTGTCACTGCAGTGCCATTGTAAATAATCTTGGGTTGTGAGTCATTCAGAACTGAATTCAAAACAGAATTCCTTTTGAATTAATGAATTTCAACTGAGGTAAAAAAAAAAAAAAAATTTGAATTTGAATGTAAGGAAGTAGATGAGAAATTAACTGAAATTCATATAACTGTAATTTTTCAGCAAAGTTTGTCATGACAGACTTTAACCCCTATTTTCGCAGACAAGGCTTAAGCTAGTCCCAGACTAAAATGCATGTTTGAGCTGAAAGCAACTTGCACTGAGATATCTTAAATTAAGTCAGTGCCATTGTTTTGTCTGAAGATGCACACCAGTAATGTTTTTTTTTAGGGCATGCATATAAAAGCAACTTAAATGCCCTAATTGAACTCAGGCCTAATCCTAGTTTAGTCTAAACCCTGTCTGTGAAAACGGGCCTAAATGTTTGCTTGCTAAAGCATTGTTTGAAAATTACAAAACAAATCCTTGAAGTTTGAAGCATATGTAATTATATTGTGTAAAATATTGTGGGGAAAAAATAATGTAGTTATAAAATATGAAAATCATTCAAATTATGCAGATTGTCAAATTATAAAAAAAAAATATTATTTTAGTATTATTTATATAGTGTTATTTTTTTTAATATTTTGAATGAGTTTTTATATTTTAAGTTTTCATTTTAATTTTAGTAATTTTGTTCTGTGCATTTCTCATTTTTATTTTTATTTTTATTTATTTTTTTTATTTCTGTTTAGCTTTTTTTTTATTTCAGTTTTAGTTTAAGTAATTTTAGTACAACTTATTTTATTTCAAAGGCCAAAGCAACATTTCTAATTTTCCTTTTAATTTTTTTAAGTTTAAGTTTTGTCATCTAATATTTATTTGATTTTATTTAAGCTTTTTCAATTAATTCAACTATTTTGCAGATATATATATATATATATTGAAAATGTTAATATGTAATATCCAATATGTCATTTCATTTTTTTAGATGTGCTGAAAATATTCTACGATTCTGGTTTTTGTCATAATAAGATGTGTAATTCCGCTGCAGAACTTCAGAGAGGAGATTCTTTCTGCTCTATGACATGACTCATATTTACCTTGCAGTTTATTTCCACTAGGAGATCATCCAATCATGATGAATCCGATGATGAATCAGTATCGCGCACAGATGTTCACATTATCAAGGGAGGTTGTCCGATGAAAGATACTTTGCATTTGTTATGTCACGCTTTCAGACACTTCACGTTGAGCCTGCGATTCCTTAGCGGCTTCTGGTATCAAATCCATCTGTTGCCAAAAGATTTAATTTGAAAGTTTTCTTTTTAACTGAGCCAAAATTGATTTTATAGGAGGGACTAGTTGTTTCACACGCTGTACAGCAAAATCAAATCAGCAATAAGAACTGTTTAAACTCTTCCTTCCCCTGGCGTTCACTGCTAAAGAAAATAATTAAAATGGCAGTACTCCTGGGATGTGGGAGAAACTATGCTGCCTGAAGGCAGCACTTGAGTTTCAGCTGTAGGAAGAACTGTTTGGCAGCCGTTTACCTCAGGCAGAGATCATCACAGTGCACTGATGCGTTACAGGGCCTTGGAGAAAGTCAGCAAGCTTCTCGCTTTCTCCAGAAAAAAAGATAAGAGAAAGTGCACTCTTATGTGTGTTCAAAGGAAAATGGAGGTAGAATGGATTTAGTGTATGTCAAAGATCAGGAAAGTCTGATGGTATCAAGTGAAGAGTGTGTGCACTGCCCTAGGAGAGGATGCAGGGACTTGTTTCATCTGTCAAAGAAGAAGTAGTCTCCTGAGACGCTGCTTTACTCTCTCTTTCTCACATACGCTCAGACCTCAGGTGTCTTTGACTGCCTATGAAGATTACAGCTGCTCACTACTTCATGTAACTTCTTAAAAAATTGAATGATCAGAGACTAAAGCCAGGTTCTCACGACAACGATTTTGGCTACTACAATTAATGACTAAATTTTACATCAGACGAAATTCTGGCACTGTCAGAAGATTTGACGCACAGTCCTGTAGTGTGGCTTTTCCGAGGACCTACGACAACCGTCAAATCAAAAACCAAGAGGAGCACCAAACCTGATGACGCAGTTAGTGAGACAACAAAACAAACCACCACTTGCTCCACACACATCGGCTGCATCCAAAATCGCATACTTCCTGACTATATACAGTATGTGACAAGTACTCACAGTCAGGGGCGCATTAACACACGGGCTTCCATGGGCTGAAGCACTGGGGAGGGGCCTACTGGCACGAATTGGCATATTATTTGTATATATGGGAGTTTGCAGCAGTGACAACAGCATTAAACCAACTCACGCACCCATACATTTTCAGGTCTCTCAACTGCATTTTCGGCAAAGCCCTGCTGTGTGAACGGAACCGGACTGGACAACTAGTTTTCTATAATTTCATTCAGTGCGAGAGAGCCGCCCTGCGTTGAACGTGGGTTCAGTAATTTGCAACTAAATATAATCTGCATGTCATCTGAAGGATCCAGTCCCTGTTCCATCGGTGCTGCTTTAAAGTCTTTTTAATTTCAGTTTTTAAATCTGGGGATGGAAAAACAGGAATCGCAATATTGCTTAAATGTGATAATTTTAAAGGGCTATGATTTAATGAATTAAACGCCAGCACTGCATGTTTCAAAGTAAAGACGTGGTGCTGTTGCGCGTTCTACGTGCTCGTGCTTTTAGAGCAGTTTGCAGTCAGCAAACAGTCCACATTTATGCCAAGTGATTATTTTGATCTACTGCTGATGAATAATAAATATCTTGTATAATTTATGTTATTTATATAATGGAGGTGTAAACTCGCATTTTGGCCAGAAAAGTTTTGATGGCATTTTTTTTTCATATTACCTCCGTACTGCCTATAATAATGTAGTGCAGTGTTTCCCAGTGAAACCAATTATCAAATTCCAAAAATATAATAATAAATGCTATAAGATCATCGCCATCTCTATATTTCGTCATTTTTGTTTTATAAAATGAATGCTATTGGTCGTCATTTACGCCTGTATGAAGGTTTTACAAATATTTAACCAATAAAAAGCATTTAAAAGAGGTTGTGACTGAACTTTTTGCAAGGTTTTTGTTTCCTGTGCGCATTTTTATCCATCTTTCGCGAAGAATGGAGGCTGCATTCATAACGCGCACCGTTATAAATACCTGTGCGGCCGTGCGAATTATACTTTAACTTTAGAATCAGCGCCAATTTGGGAGCAAATTGCTTGAATGGTGTTCAATATTATTCTTAATGAAAAACACAACAACAGAACAGTACAATGACAAGATCTCTTAAATGGGCGCTTTTGAAACCAAATCTTCCGCCGTATTGTCAGCTCCTCACTCTCGTGATAAATGAAATCTGACTCCTGCTGCTGGTCTGTGCTCAGTTCAGTTTTTAAATTGTAGTATCTGTTCTCTAACTGAACTAAATGATTTTTATTACTGTTAAAAAAAAAAAACGACGGTGGGAAAGTGATGTAACAAGGACTCAGGTGGATTAGGATCAGAGTAATCAGTCCCAGAGTGAAGGTGCATGGGAAATGGCGTCCGAATGAAAGTCAGTACTCTGGTGAGTGAGACCTCTGGTGGCCGACGGTGGGATCTTCACCGGCGTTTGTGACACCGGTGTAACACCGACTATCGCAGCAAGCCTAGATAACGTAGCAGCATGCGGTAAGGAACATTCTTCTGTTTATGATATATCATACAGCTATATCTATAAAGACAAAACATTTCCAAGTCTTGACATCATATCCAGGAGACAAGTCAGTAAATTCGAGTAAAATCACAGGCTTTGCTTATCCCGTGTGAATGCGCCAGGCGAAATTCAGATGTGGGGGGGTAATTTCGAAATCACACGAGGTCCCCAGATAATACTAATCCAGTGCAAATAGGGCTTAAGTCTGCTATTTGCTGTGACGCAAGTTTTAAATATCATGTGCATAGCGCTTCATCTTTTGTATCAAAACTGTGCCGTGGCAAAAAAGGGGTTGGGAAACATTGATGTAGTGTTTAGAAACGCATAGCTGCTATAATTCTGATGTTCAACAAGTGCCACCTACTGGCAAAGAGTGAATTTGAATATTCAACTATATTTGACCAATTTTTTTTGTTAAATGTTGTCGACAAGATAAATTTCTACATAAACAATTGTCAGGAAGCTAAAACATTTTTTTTTATCTGGGTAGGGGGGCCTACCGTAGTGCTGTAGCCCAGGGGCCTTTGGTTATCTTAATGCGCCCCTGCTCACAGTAGCTACTCATAAAAGAGTAGGCAAAAAGTACCCGGATGACCTACTTTTTCCAGCGAGATTCTGAAGTGTGCGTACAATGTACACTTTACTATCCCATGAGACCACGGGAGAGGATTTATGAATGGAGGTGAAGCAACGTAACTGACGCTGGTAGGTCATATGATAATGATAACATGCCGAATGTAGTGCGCACGGATTACATTCATACTACACACATTCATACTATATAGAACATACTTTTTGTTAGCGGTCGTGAAGTAATAACTTAAGTACCTACTCAAGAGAGTATGTGATTTCGGACGCAGCCTCCTTTTCAAGAGAAGCCATGATCAAAATTAATGCTAGAGATTGCTTTTGATTGCTTTTGAATGCGTCTTGACTGCAGTCTGACATAAATGACAACTGAGATCCTACTGTGTGACATGGCTTACAACGGGGATCATGTTCGTACAAACAACATCAGTCTGATAAGCAACAGTCGCAAAGGACTAATTTCCCACTACATATTACATATTTATGTACTTAATATAAATACCCTACAATTGTACTTTTGGTATACTAAACTGATATACTTAAAGTCTGGTCAATTGGAACATCTAAATTTGTACTTGATGCACTTTAGTTATCTGGAGGTAGTGCTGAGGTCCAACTAAAGATATGTGACCCTGGACCACAAAACCAGTCATAAGGGTCAATTTTTTGAAACTGAGATTTATACATGTGGATAAATAAGCTTTTCATTCATGTATGGTTTGTTAGGATATGACAATATTTGGCCGAGATACAACTATCTGAAAATCTGGAATCTGAGGGTGTAAAAAATCTAAATATTGAGAAAATCGCCTTTAAAGTTGTCCAAATGAAGTCCTTAGCAACGCATATTACTAATAATATTTTTATATATATATATATATATTTACGGTAGGACATTTACAAAATATTCTCATGGAACATGATCTTTACTTAAGATCCTAATGATTTTTGCCATAAAAGAAAAATAGATCATTTTGACCCATACAATGTATTGTTGGCTATTGCCACAAATATACCCGTGCGACTTATGACTGGTTTTGTGGTCCAGGGTCACATATATGTAAGTATTAAGTATATACTTAGTATATACTTAAATCACAAATTTTGATTGTGGTAAAATGGAACTATTGCAAGTAAACTTTAGGTGCACTTTAAACATCTGTATTTAAAGACTGATATCTATATCTGTATTTAAATACTGTCCTTACTAATAGTGATATTAAAACACGTTTTAGGTTTAATATTAAGAAATGTCCATTGTGCAATTAAGAAGTACTCCAAATAAAGTTTAATTATAATATTTATATCAGTAAGTCTCAAGCGATATGTCAGTCAATATGTTAATGGTTTTGTAGTATACTTAGTATGAAATAAATGCATTTTAAATACATTTTGTCATAGTTTTTCACTAGGGTAATAATAAACAAAATAAGACTAGAATCTTTATTTAGTCCTCTTTTTGTTCCACTAAGTAAAAAAAAATTAGTGTACTTGTACTGGTGTATTTGAGACAGCTGTGTAAGTGAAGAGCTTGAGACGTGTGATATTTTTATTCTGGGTCATTTCCAATCAAGCTGTAATTTTGCTAGATTGTGTGAAAATACTATTTAATTTACAATGCATAAAATGAAAAGAATGAAATAATCCTTAGAAACACAAAGGAGCTAGCCATTTTATTCAAATCAAAACATTAAAAAAAATGTAATTTCCACCACAAAATAATAAATAAATAAAACTGCTGTGTTGCATATGGACATTAGTAGGGGACAAATTAAATAAAATAGTGAAAGTATAATAAGTCTTAATAAAAATAATATTTATTATAAAAATTTTAATAAAAAATATTTTAACTAGGCCTATTGGAAAATTTTCAAAGGTAATTGCAGATGATTGTGGTAAAATATCCTCTGCCGTGACTGTCTAAGATAAATGACAGTGTATTGGGGGAAGCTAATAAGATAAACACCAAAATAGTTCAAGGCTGACAGCAAAATAAAAGTCATCCATCAAGCGAAGGCTGCTTGGATGACCTGCTGTGGCATCAGAGGAGTGCCATGGACTGTCTGTACCTGTCCCATCTGTACACAGCCCAATGTTACACATGCTAAATAACATCTACATACACTACCTTGGTGCTTTAGTTAAGTTACTTGTGCAACTGTGCATGCTTGTTATTTATAGGCTATAGTCTCAGCCTCAAACGTCACGCCGTTGACCGTTGACTTCTGCTGTCAGTCTGAAGGTCTGGCTACGTGAGACTATATACATGGAGGCTTGTACAAAAGTGCATTTTTTTTAAATGTTCATGCAGCATCATAAACAAATCTAATCATTTTCCAGCTTGTCAGTCAGACCTTCCCCAATTACTCTCCTTTATGATGATTCATGTGCTTTAAGGCCAAAAGAAGATCTGCCCATGGCCTCATATCACAGCAATCAAATCCTAGTGGTGCTTCTAGTGACCCATCGGTGCTTTTAAAGCAGCATCCACATCTATCACGCCATGTTTAAAATGTGTTTGTAAGTCCTGCATTCAAGACGCCTCTCACCTAATGAACTGTAATAAATATCCCCTAAATACTGAAGAACAACCCAGAGAATTATAGTGGATTAATTTTCTTCTGCTCTCCGGTGTTTGAATGATGTTTCCTCCAAATGATTTTTATAACTTAATATCTGGCATTTGAGAAATGATCTGCCATGCTGCCGTAAATCTTCATTAAAAACCAGCACAGTTGCCTTCCTCATAGTCATATGTTAGGGTGACCAGACATCTTTGTTTTCCGGGGACAGTTCCCATTTTTGGTTGTTCGTCCAGAGGTGGAGATGTCCTTTCCTCGAACATGTCCCCATTTTTACTGTCTCAGTGAAATGATAACGTGTAATAATCCTTAAATACAGAAATGATGTGAAATAATACATCATGTGCTAGATATTACACAATAAAAAATGTATTTTAATCATTTAATTAAAAAAACATATTATGGCATAGTGTAATTTCATTTTATTTTAGTCAATTTATTCTAATTTTCCTATGTAGTATAATAATTGTCCTCAAAGCTGATGTGTTAGAAGCAGGAAAAATGGGCAAGCGTAAGGATTTGAGCAGGTTTGCAAGGGCCGAATTGTGATGGCTAGACGACTGGGTCAGAGCATCTCCAAAACTGCAGCTCTTGTGAGGTGTTCCCGGTCTGCAGTGGTCAGTATCTATCAAAAGTGGTCCAAGGAAGGAACAGTGGTGAACCGGCGACAGGGTCATGGGCGGCCAAGGCTCATTGATGCACGTGGGGAGCGAAGGCTGGCCCGTGTGGTCCGATCAAACAGACGAGCTACTGTAGCTCAGATTGCTCAAGAAGTTAATGCTGGTTCTGATAGAAAGGTGTCAGAATACACAGTGCATCGCAGTTTATTGCATATGGGGCTGCATAGCAGCAGACCAGTCAGGGTGCCCATGCTGACCGCTGTCCTCCGGTAGTTATTACCAATTTCAATAATTTGTTTAATTCGAAATTTCAATTATATATTAAGCTGAGCTAGTAATGTAAAGCCTGGTTTTCATTTCAGAAATGTGGTCAGCTTATTATATGTCTAAGCCTCTCAGATGTTCAGAGGTGATTGTTTACAGAGACTTTCATTAAGCTAATCATTAGAGGTAAGGAAGATGAACTTACTGAACACGCTATTTGATCAAACGTTAATATCACTGGCACACAATAAAATGTCCCTAATTTTCATGATTTCATCCCCATTTGTGATTAAAGGGATCAAGGGGTCATTCGGCTAATGTTTATCCAATAGCGAGCTCTGTTTGCGCTAACTAGCAGCTTGCCTGAGCTGTCTTCAATGAGAGAGAGATAGACTTTGACAGGCTTTGGGAACTTTTCCTCAAACTTCAGCCTGACAACTTTCTACCTCCAACAATAGTCATTTAAAGTTATACTTTCAAACCGTTTATTTTGAAACATGGGACATAATGAAAACCCATTTTCAACTGTAACTGTAATTTTTCCCTCCCGAATGAAGCTGTCATAATCGTAATAAACCCCTCACAGTATTATTCCTCTATTACCTGTATAATCCAATTCTAGAGGTATCCTTTCAGAGCTGCAAACAAGCAGCCGCGAATTGACTCTAACTAGGCATATTGGAAACCTCTGCAGTAGTAAGATAAGCCTATTTGGTTTGCCTTATACCATTCATGCCGTTCACAGGGCTTTTCCTTATCGTACGTTTTGCACCGCTGGGTTGAAACTCAGATTCCTCATTTGTATCCATGGTAATCAATGCACACTTGTTTACATTTTGACTCTGATTAGTGCAGTGTGAGTGTGCCCTGAATGATCTCAATGATGAATTTCCCTGCAGATGCGTGTTACTTCTGATTGCAAAAGCTGACAGGTTCAATAGAATGAATCTCCTTAAGGTCTCTGAACTAAATATAGTGCTTTCATGTAAAAATCAGGTTAATTACTTGGCATGATACTTAATACTTACATTTAATGCTCCAGTTTTCTCTTTTTGTTTGAAAATATAAAACTTCTGTACCAAAACGGCTCTAAAATGCTCCTCTGAATCTGCATTGCTAATATTTAAATGGCTTTACCAAGTCATTATGTTTCAAAGGTCATTATGTCAAATCTGCATATTTTGTAAATATTAGCTTTTTTGTACAATGTAGTCAACACCAGAAAGCGGCGAGTACAACAAGCGTCCCTCAACCCTGTAAAGCCTGATATATGAAATAATAGTACAAAATATATGTGTGTGTGTGTGTGTGTGTGTTTTTTTATATATATATATATATATATATATATATATATATATATATAGGCAAGTCGACTTACGCCAAAAGAGTAACCCCTGGTGCGATGTAGGAGTAGCGTAAGCTTTGACTACTCTCGCAGTTCAGACAAATAGGGCTGGGCAACAAATTCAAGCTCCTCTTCTCTTATATTGATATATCAACTCGTCATGCGTCAGGTCAGAGGTTACTCTATCACCGTCAATTGATGTGTACGGCCGTCTGTCGGAAGCTAGATATATTTTAAATATGGATATTTTTCTTACACAAATGCATCGCTTTGCTTCAGAAGGCCTTTATTAACCCCGGAGCCATGTAGAGTACGTTTATAATAGATGGATGCACTTTTTTGAGCTTCAAAATTTCGTCCTCCAACCACTGCAATTATAAAGGTTGGAAGAAACAGGACATTTTTTAATATATCTCCAATATCTGTATATCTGTATTCGTCTGAAAGAAGAAAATCAAATACACCTAGGATGGCTTGAGTAAGTGAGTAAATCATGGGGTCATTTTCATTTTTATGTGAACTATCCCTTTAATTTAGAGAAACTTGTGTATCAAATGATACAGTAGCCTTTAAAGGGTTAATACCCCCCTCCCCCCTCCCTCCTCCCTGGTATGTATGACTGACCTATTATGAGTAATTATTGATAAAATTTAAATTAACAGGTTCTTTTCTTGCTCTCACCACAACTAATGTGTTCATTGTGCTCACACCTGATATCCGCTTAAACAAACACAGTAGTAGACCGATGGTGCAGATTCAAAGGTGAAATAGAAGGACGATTATTCATAGTCCTGACATTTCAGCAAAACATTGTTTTTATCAAAATATGTTGGCATTTTATAATCAGTACAAGCTATACAATTAGTTCAGTGAAGTGTCAGGTGGTGCATAGGGAGCTGTGTGAGATGAACACTGACCTTTTACAGAACAACTGAGATGGGAAGAGCAGAGAATGGAGAACTTCCTTCATATCTAATGGTTTCATGTTTTAATGAAGCGTCTAATTAACTCTGAGAGTCCTTATAAAGACCTGCAGACTCTTGCACTACACGTAATAGCTACATTATACATTATGATAAAATTGCCTTATCCGTTGAGCTCTGTTGTGCTAACCTTATCAAGGTAGCATTTTGATTATAGACCAGCCTGCCTTGACAGTGCTTCAAACAACAGAACTACATTTAAATGTAGTTATGATTAACAATCTACAGTATAATAATCTATCAGTCTTTTTTGTTAGGGTTGTCATGAATAATGTGTGCATATACATTTTAAAGTTTGAGTTCTGTATGATTTTTGAAATGTTTTTCTTATGCTCACCAAGGCTGCATTTTTTTAAAATAAAAAAATACAGTAAAAACAGTAATACTGTGAAACTAAGTAAATGTTTCATTATTTTAATATATTTAAATTAATTCTTGTGATGGCAAAGCGAATTTTCAGCAGTCTTCCGTGTTACGTGATCCTTCAGAAATCATTCTAATACACTTTTTCTATAAGTAACAATACTTATATTAGCCACAAGGTGGCACCCTATGATTAGAGTACAGAAGTTCTCCCTGTTCTCATGGTAGCTGTATTTGTGAATTGTATGGCTAGATTCCAAACTAAATGGGTTTTACTAGGTTAACAGAGACAGTAATCTCCTCCATATCCCTCCTGAAATAAGCAGACCCCTCACAATATTCAGAAAGCTTCTAAAGCAATCAGATAACATATTAGCTACATACTATTAGCTATCCACGTCAAATGTGCACTAGCAGGCAGCAGGAATTAATCATTCAATCAACAACAATAAATATAGAAAACTCACACGGTCTTGTCTGAATGTGATAGTGTGACCGCTTGTTTAATACCAACAGCTGCTTTGCATGTCCAGTCAGATATTTTTAGGGGTGACAAGCACAGAGTAAACTTGTACAGAAGATCTCAAAAGGACAACAGCTCAAGCTATCGCTCCACACAAAACACTGTAAATGACTCACTCTTGATGGCCAGGTAGGACAAAACATGCTTGTCTATTCCCGAAATTTGATGTCTTTACTTATCTAAATGCTATTTCATTGTAACGCAACAGATTGATCACATGGCTCTTACAATGAAGCGTGCATGGATAGCTGTGCTTTTTGTGATAATGGCAGCCAGACTGGGCGTCTCTCAGGAGGAGAACACAGAGCTGGCTGAGCAGGACAGCAAGGAGCCTTGTGCCCGCTGGATGAGGGGTGTTTCTGGAACCCCAGGGTTCAATGGAATCCCTGGGCGGGATGGACGTGATGGGCATGAGGGGGACAAGGGAGATATTGGAGATCCAGGTGATTTCAGTAGCAGTCTCCTAATAGTATTAAGTGCCTATGATAACTACACTTAAACCACACTTTAATGTCTAATATCAAAATAGACTCGTAATCGTAATAGACATTTTGCACACACACACACACTCTTAAAAATAAAGGTTCCAAAAGGGGGGTTTTCAGCTATGCCATAGAAAAAGGTTCCTCAAATCTGGTCCTGGAGGGCCACTGCCCTGCAGAGTTTAGTTCCTACCCTAATCAAACACACCTGGTCAAGTCAATGTCATCAGAGTACCTAAATTACAGCTAGGTGAGTTTGATCATGGTTTAAGCTAAACTCTGCAGGACAGTGGCCCTACAGGGCTGGATTTGAGGAACCCACCATTTAGGCTCCCCAAAGAACCTTTCGGTGAGCAGTTCTTAAAAGAAGCTTTTTTTTTTCTCTCTCAGAAAATTTTGAGGTTCCAAGGTGCTTCATGGAACCATCAATGCCACTGAAGAACCTTTATCAATACAACAAATCACAGTGTCGACCCTTTGCAGGCATGTTCATGACCTTAAATGAGAAAAAGTCACAAAAGTTCAACAAAAACATCACAGGTTAACCAGTACTTCTGACAACTCAAAAATTAAAATGGGTCAAATTGACGCGCAACATAAACCGGAGAAACACACTACAATAAGTTGTGAGTGAAGTATACAGTACCTTTGTGGACTCTTCTCAGTTAACAAGAGAAAATGTTTGTCTGCAAAAAAAACCCTTATGCTATGTTCACACTGTCATTTCTTGGGATTGACAACCGCATTTACTTACAGGTGTATGAGTCTCGTAATGTCCCGTTCACACAGCAGCTTCTAGTAGCATCTCGAGTATTGTCTGTATGAATGTACAGCGGGAGTCAATCCCATATTTTCTTACCAGTAAACATCACTTTTAACATAAGAGTCCAATCGAGCCGTGAGTTCATACATCAAATATTTATTAACCAGTGGCCATCACTGTAAGTTACCGAAAACCACACATGAAAACCCGCAACACACATTAGTGCAGAGCGGCTCTCTCACACTGTATGTTCCGTTAACACAGCGCATGTTTTCCGAGAATGCAGTCCTGAAAATGTACAGGTTTGGTTATGCAGTTGTCACTCCCGTAAATAACTGAACTGTACGTGAACGTAACCGTATTAAGGACTCAAATACAGGACTGACAACCGTATTCTGCTGTCAAGGTTCCAAGGGACCAAATGGAGAGCCAGGTGAACCAGGGGACGAGGGACCTGCAGGCAAAAGAGGATTTCCTGGAAACCCAGGTCTGAAAGGAGAAAATGGAGAGGGTTCCTTCCCCTACCACTCGGCTTTTAGCATGGGACTTACAGGTAAAATCAGCCCCGCTAGTGGAGCTCCCATCCGCTTCACTAAGATCTTCTACAATGAGCAGCACCACTATGATGACATCTCCGGAAAGTTTCGCTGTGCAATCCCTGGCATCTACTACTTCACATATCACCTCACTATCAACGGAAAGGAGACCAAGGTAGCTATGTTCCGAAATGGCCGGACTGTGGCCTTCACTCTTGACCAGTTCCACAATGGAAATCTGGATCAAGCCTCCGGAGGGGCAATTTTAAATCTGTCTGCTGGAGATGAGGTTTGGCTTCAGTTGTATGATGACATATTTGATGCAGGGATTTATGCTGATACCAACAATGACTCCACCTTCACTGGCTTCCTTTTGACTCCTAAAATCTTAAGCAACCCATTTGACAACCGCAGACGATGACATCTATGTGGATGTATTTGTATCCATATGTTCTCAATCTTATTGAACAGTCAGTTTAATGCAGCAGGCAGATATCATTTGCAGTGTTTTTTTTTTTATACTGTCATAAGCCCTGTCATTTTTAGATTTATAGGCCAGATCACAGGGATTCTGCCTGCTCACCCGCGAAACGTCACATCTAGCCAACTGGCTTTCTTTCAAACTGCAGTGTAGTTTAGCACACATCATCCTAGCTGATATTTGAATCAATGTTCAAGGTCAGTATATGTCATCATACATGCTGAGCCTATGACCTTATAATTATATTTTTGTTTAGATTGTGTGTTGGGGTGTAAAATACTTGCGATCTTGTACGTTGCAACAGCTCTTTAATCGCTTAACCAAAATAGCATCACAGCTGTTGAGAATTTATATTCATTAATGTTAATTAGAAGTATTTTAGGCTAATGGCGGTCACAACTTTAACTGTGTTCTAGAATTTGAAGAAACTGCTTCATTATGGAGTGTTGCATCTAAACTCCCAAGACAAATAATGCAAATTATGTGTCATATTACTGACACAGTCAAAGTTAAGATTGCTAAAGTTTAAACTGTGAAAGCAGTATATGTACTGGTGGGGTGTTTGTTATTAAATATGGATTTGTATGCTAATTTTGTGCAGACTATTTCATTATTACTGTGTGTGTGTGTGTGTGTGTGTGTGTGTGTGTGTGTGTCAACTTCAATTTACATTTCGTTTAGTTTCAAAGCAGCTTTACAGAAAATGAATTGAAAAGTGCCATAATGAATTAGTTTGTAGCATTGTATTGCTCTGTGAATGACAACAGGAGTTATGGCATACTAATTCACTTGTATGATATAGTCCAAACAAAATAATATGAGCAACAACAATTTCTGCCAAAAGCAATGTTATTTCATTGTATTAAATTGAAAAACGATTTGTTTGTTTAATTAGGTAGTTTGCTAGTAGTAATCATACATTTGCAACAAAAAAGAGCTCAAGATCTTTAAAGCTTTTATTTGAAACATTCAAAGAAAAACACCTTACAAATATGCAAACAAATCACAAAGCATCAATTTGGCAATTAAAAAAAGAATACAAATAAGCAAGGGCCCAGAAGTTCATTTAAATATTAATTTGAAGGGAGATTGTCCGATGAATCTAATCAAAATGGGAGAGGTGATCATGATTACAGTATATTCAAGTACACTACTGATATTTTATAGACTTTGTTTGGCTTATTTTTCCCTCCACAAAGATATGGAGAGCTAGGAAGAGTGCTCCTCTATTAGAAAATAAAGCTGAAAACAAGTCAATCTCCTAGAGAAGCTGCAACACACAATAAGGTTACATTGGCTAAAAGAATCAGCAAGAAGTCATAAGAAACAAAACAACTTTTTTTCCCTATACAAGTGCTCCAGAGCTATGAAATTTCAGCAGCTCTTGAAAATATTGTGTGAAATCCTGTGAAACTGACATGTGCACCTTTTCTACAAGTGTGCATTTCAATATTTATCTACAAAAAAAACACACATTCTGTCCTGATCTACTATTCTTGGCATACATTGTCACAGGTATTTATTTCTTTCTGTAGTCTCCATTGTAGGCACGGTGGTCATCCTGGCCAGGATACCGCCCACCATATCCTCTCATTACATCCTGAAAACTAGTTGCTCCTGGTTCCTGGGGGCCATATCCTGCATATGGATCCTCTTGTCCGCTCACGTAGGGCTCGTATTGCTGTTGGTCATAGCCTGGGGTCTCAGGGTAGGACTCTTCTCGATGCTGGGGGACCTCCTCGTGGGATTGCTCCCAAGCTGGATGCTCCTCTTGAGGTGAAGGACTGGCGGGTTCGGCCGGCTCATAGCGGCGCAAGCGGCAGTTTCTGTCGTACTCTGGGTCGCAGTCGGGATCAGGCTCGATCACCCCATTTCTGGATCCATCAGCATTCAGGTGGGGCTCGTAGGGTTCGGTCGGGTAGGACGTCTGTCTGTGCACAGCAGGACGGGGCTCATTTTGGGAACCCAGTGGGAAGCACTCTTTATCATACCCGATGAAACAGTCATAGCCCTCTTTGGTCTTCCCGCGGGGTCCCAAAGGATGTTGAGGTTCCTCCAGTTGGTGCCTTGGAGGTTGGAGCTGTGTAGGCAGGTGTCTTCGCAGGTCAGCCCCAGCAGATGCATCTCGGTACATGGCATAAGGGTCGTGACGAGGGCTCGGAGGGGCCCGCATGGCGCCGGCTTCAGAGGCGGGGTCGTCCTTCAGATCTTCAGAGGCCAAGCTACCAAACCTTGTGGCTGTCAGAGGGTTGCAGTTATTATCATAGAGAGGGTTGCAGGGTCTCTCCAAGCCAGAAGGTGGGGCTTCGAGGTTCTGCGAGGATGCCAAAGCAGCAGCATAAGCACAGTATGGGTCAACCCGAGGGTCACAATGGGGATACCGCATGTACAGACTAGATGGTGCCTTCTGGACCAGATGGGGGACGCAGTGAGGATCTGTCTTAGGGTCGCAGCCGAGATGGGCGTAGGATGGGGCCTGGGCAGCAGCAGGCTTGTATCCGTAAGCAGCACGGAGGTGGTACTGGAGACACTCAACATCTTCTGCGTCACAGATGCGCAACAACTCTGCTCTCTGCTCAGCTGACAGGAAGGGTTGCACCAACGGAGAGTGGTAGTAGTAACCAGAACGTGGATCCTTCACCACAGGAGTGTGGAGGTAAGCTGGGGCTTTCACTGGAGCAGGTGCAGGGGCTTTGACAGCAGCTGGGGCCGGAGACAGGTATGGGTAATATGAGTATCCCTTCGAGTATAAGCAATACGGGTCTCTGTAAGGGTCACAAGACTTGACTGGTGCAGGCGCTGGTGCCTCAGCCTTGGGCTTGGGTCTGTTGGTGTACGAGGCCACGCAGTTTGGGTCATCAGACTCAGAACAAGACTTGTAGATGTCACCTAGGTGTTGCAGGTACAACTTGTAGGAACGACGTGCCTCAGCCCGATTCTTGTTCTGCAAGTACGCAAGATAGACGCGATCCAGCTCTGCAACCTGAAAGGTGACAACGAATGATCTTAATTCAGTACTTGGATTATACAACCAACACAAAATACATAAGTAACCTTAATCATACCCCAATTTTTTTATAGTATTACATTTCCAGTAAGTTCATGCATGTGATGGCCAATAACCGATAAATGGCCGATATTAAAACATTTGGTAACACTTTAGTTTAGGGTCCAATTCTCACTATTAACTAGTTGCTTATTAGCATGCATATTACTAGGATATTGGCTGTTTATTAGTACTTATAAAGCACATATTAATGCCTTATTCTGCATGACAATATTCTACATCCTTAATCCTACCCAATACCTAAACTTAACTACTACCTTACTAACTATTAATAAGCAGTAATTAGGAGTTTATTGAGGCAAAGGTCATAGTTAATAGTTAGTTAATAGTGAGAATTTGACCCTAATCTAAAGTGTGATCAAAATTGTACCTTTTTTGTATAAATACATTTATAAAAACAAATGATAAAAATAAAACACTAAAAACAAGTGAATATAGACATATCAAAATTATAATGTGCAGAATGAAAATGGGATATTCTTTTTCAAACTTGCTAAAAATTACATTGAATTATTAAATTATTAGTGCTTTAAAGATTAACTTTCAGTGAGCATTAGAAGATGGCAAAATGTACAATCTAAATGTAAAAATAGTAGAAATGACCATGACGTTTAAATATCATTTACTGTTACTGATCAATTAAAAAATATAACCGATATGGTACCGATTATATTGGGTATTCCTCAGATTAACCTATGCAAAAACTATGAAGGGTTGTTGTAGGTCCTGTTTAGTTCACATTATGCTGTACTCACTCCCTCTTGGTTCCCATTGTCAGTGAAGTACTTGTACCAGCTCCAGAAGTCAGAGTGCTGCTTGTACCAACTGATGTTTCTCCTGTTGCGGATTAGTTTCTTTGGGCCTGCCTCAACGCCTGCCTTTTCATCACTTCCATCTGGCAGAAACATTACATGTTACTTCATTGTGCATATCTAACATATTATACTGTAGCTTTACAACAGATACATCAATAAAGACTCTGACAGAACAGGAGAACAAGCTATACTTACCGTCTCCTTTTAAACGCTGGGTAACAGGGCCAGCCAACAGAAGCTCTGTTAAAGAAGAAGAGTAGCGAGAAAAGAAATTAGGGGGTCCAAGTCTCAACCAGATGTTGCATTTGTCAAAGACAGTGTAGAAAATGCTTACAGAGAGTAAAGACCCAATGAGCTGAGGGCAGCAGGATGCAGTTTTACAAGTTTTGGGGGGAGGGAAAGGTGGTAACATACAGGGTTTTGTAGGAAATTAATCTTCAAACAGCGCACATCAGCACTTTGATGCCTGGCAGCAGGGGGCTGCAGTAACTGGGCCCATACAAGCAAAAGCTATAAAATCTACAAAGGGAAGGAGCCTCTATACCTACAGGTGAACCTAATTATCCTAGCATCAGAAAAATGTCTGAAAGGACACTTTTTCCATCTTATCTCTCTTAAGGTAACGTCCATCTCTGCTGGAATGGAGACGAGTGGATCATGGATGTGTAGTCTATACTGTGAGGGGACTGAACGGAAGATCTGTGTCTTATATGATGTAGGTAAAGGAAATGTTGCTCTTTCAGAGTATCACCAAGTTTATTTTTATGAGCTTGTAAACTGCTGCCACATCTGGAAACCTGGTGCACTTGAGTTTTGCTGACAACCGTTAATCATTTTATCAGTTGCAGAGCAAAAAGCAAAGCACTCAGAAACCCGATACCCCCTCGTTCGCTACAGGACTTTTGGGAAATTTCAGTCAGAAGATATAAGGTCATGAAGCTTCTAACAGATATTTTATCATAGAACTACTAAAAATAAGGATGCATACCTAAATTATTTAAAGAATAATTCAAACTATCTCACCTGGTAATAATAATGTTGCAAGCAGCAACACATGGAAGATGGAAGATCCTCTGAAACAAGCCATTCTTAACCTTCCTGATTCCTTTGGATAAACAACATTAATTATAGCATACTTTAACATGATGAACCTCAGTCAAGATGATGAGAGTTGTTATGAGAGAAAGCTTCCTACTGTTGATATTTTATTATTTAAATTTGAAAGTATTTGAAATTTTGGAGCTGAAGAATTTATCAAGTAGGAAAAGAAAACTTTTAAATATGGGTGATTCAATAACTGCAGGTACATTTGGTGTCTAAAGTCATTATTTTTTCAGATTCTTTTCAAATGGTTATATTTGTAATTATTTTAATAATTTGTTACTCATTGTCATGGATCACAAGATGTTACAGGCCATAACAATATAATATTCTCTGTCTTATATAACTAAAAATCATGATTTCTTGTTTCCCATATCATTGTGTAATACAAATATTTTATCTTTTGGAAATATTTTATTCATTTTATTTATAAAAGCCTTAAATAGTAATTTTCCTAATTCTACAACATTAAATTGTTAAAAAAATTAAAAAATTTAATATTTCATCAATTCTGTTACCGTACCATACTTTGCCTTTAAATTGATGGAATTGTCTCCCACAACTATGTAAGATACAGGAAATTATGTCACTTTCCCTCACTGATAAGATCTGAAGCACTGAAAGGTATGTGTGCTCTCTCTGAGAAAATATTTTAATATAAAAAGTTTACACCAAGAGATATTTTGTTAAACGTCAAAATTGTTACCACAATATCAAAAGGAAAACAGAATTTATCACTGATCACACAGTGGGTTGTTTAAAAGTCTTTTAATTATGATTTCATTAGTGCCATGTGCTCTTAGCGTTTATGCTAGCAAGTGGAGTTTTTGGCTAAAAAGTTTAAAATTGTCACTCCTGTTACCGTCAAGCTCTGTTACCAATGTTATTTCTACACATTGCCTAATTTGTCTGTAACACAGTTGACAAACAATACTATAAAGAAATTACTTTTTCATTAAAAGTAAAAAAAAAAAAAAAGTACCTTGTGTCTGGCAAGCACTGAATT
The DNA here is from genome assembly GCA_039654105.1 of Coreius guichenoti. Lineage (NCBI taxonomy): Eukaryota > Metazoa > Chordata > Actinopteri > Cypriniformes > Gobionidae > Coreius > Coreius guichenoti. The sequence goes on from CM077189.1 coordinate 23,763,292, forward strand.
ATTAAAATTGAATGTGTTTTCAATAAGAATACGGGAAAGTGTTTTTTTTGAATGTGAACTTTTTGAAATGCTGAATTTATCTCCAATTATAGAATAGCTCATATAGACAGAATTTGACAAAGAATTCACCCCATATGGTTGATTACCTGCTAATTATTTGTTGTTGCATGTTACAAATGCCTGTATACAAAGAAAATGAAGGTTTTTTCACCCGTGAGACGTGTGGCATTTGCAATTTCAAGGTAAGTTCAACAAAATTACATTTACACATTCAAGCTCTTTACACTATCTCATAATATTTACGTCAATGTCAGCATTTTGCTGGTCCAGCTTTCAAGATGAACAAGAACAAAACATTTGAAGTATTTTCTTAAATACATAAATTTATGATCTTTTAATTGTGCATTCTGTAAGCATAGTAAATATTGGTGCACATCTGCATATTGTTAAGGGTTTTTAAAACATAGAAGAGGACATACAAAGGGGTCTGAGCTGTGACTTACCTGTGTTAGGATGTGGTGACGTGAACCTCTGAAGAGAGGCAGTCTGTGACAGCCGACTGGGCCTTGAAGTTCAGCTCTGCAGCTGACTGACTGGAAGAGGAAGGTGAGCCAATCCCCTCGTGTACTAGTCTCAACACACCCCTGTACACCGACTGTGCCACCGTTGACAACCTGGCCACAATTTAAACCCAACCTTGATAATTAAAAACAAAAAAGGTACATCCCATGGGGCCAAGTACGCTGCTTCCAACACTACCATTGGCCTTCTCTGGCCAAGCAAGCCAACCAATCAGATGTTGTAATTATAGACAGACACAGGAGAGAAAAGAACATCAACTGTTTTACATTCAGAAAGTATACATGGAAAAACGCAAAGAACGAGAATCAGGACATAAAAATTCCATTGAATAGAAAATTAGCAATAATTGATGTACATAAAATTAAACCACCTATATTTCTATTCCTAAACTAGTTGCTTTCAAAATTGAGTGTGTATTTAGTAACTTTACATTAGCTTTGTTACTAAATAAGTGGTTTTTGCTTAATGAGAACCCTGTAAACAAATCTAAATTTGTTTTTAAGTTAAATCGGGCCAATATGCTTGCAGTTTACATTTAAGTCCATATAATAACACAACTTCAGGGTTGTCATTAGCAACTGGGAACATACTATATGTCTTAACATTGCTGAGTAAATGGGGAGGACGTTCCCATAAATGTTTTGTCAAGCGACGATCCTTGTTATCTTCAACTAACAGAATAACGGACATTAAACAAATCTCTATATACTGAATATTGTGCGTCAGAATAAATGCACTGAACCGTCAAGTGCAGCAAACTTTGTAAAAACCCCTCATGGGGAATTTTATCATACACACATCTGCCAAGCACCAGCTCAATCTATCATCCCATAATTAACTGCATAGAATGACATTAAAAGTGATTATTCACAATTAAAGCCCTATTTGTGATGCAGCGATACAGATTATTTAAAGGGATAGTTCACCCAAAAATGAAAATCTTGGCATCATTTACTCACCCTCACATTGTTCCAAACCTCTATGAATTTGTTTCTTCTGTTGAACACAAAAGAAGATATTTTATAGAATGTTGGTAATCAAACAGTTGATGGTAGCCATTGACTACCATAGTAGTTTTTTTTTTTTTTTCAAACTATGAAAGTCAATGGCTACTGTCTGGTAAACTGTTTGATTACCAACATTCTTTAAAATATTTTTTTTTGTGTTCAGCAGAAGAAACTCATACAGGTTTGGAACAACTTGAGGGTGAGTAAATTACGGATTTTACATTTTTGGGTGAACTATCCCTTTAATGTATGTATTTTTTTAATCTTCTAACCTGAATAAAAACAGATTATGATGCGAGTTCAGATATATATGGACAAAAAATATTTTTATGTCAATGTCAGAGCGTAAAACATCTGTGCTTTATGTTAACAGCGGATCGCACATGTAATTATGCACACTTACAGGTGTTCAGGAATGTGCAAAAACCTACAATCAGGGCTAGAAACAGATTTCAGCCTAGGGAAAAAAAACATTTATAATAATTCCAACTTTTGACGTGGAATGTCTGGGATTTTTAACATGTGGAAACATCTGGCAAAGGGAAGCGTATGTATTGCACACAAGTTTATTAATGAACTGAAAAGTTAACAATGCAACATCACTCACTTAAATGTACAACAATGAACATTTTATACAATGGAGAAATTCCTCCTATTCGTGCTCTTCATCACTGAATATCATCGTCATCAAATAGATCTTCAAAATCTGTGGAGAAAGAGAAGTGTAAAGGAGTAGCACAACACACAAAAAAGATTTATTTTCTCTATGAATACAGTACTTTTAATTTAGCAAAATAAACCTGAATATGAAGAGCTTTTTTTAAATAAACATTTGCTTTTCGAAAAGTCTGCACAAATACCTGATCTATGACATGCTGTTCTCAGTAAAATAAGGGTATTATCTGGGTCTCTGGGTTATTTTCCGTAAAGCTTTCAAAAAGGCCCCCTGATAAAACGCCACCAAGTGACACGTGTTCAGCTACTTCAAGCGCTGCAGATGGATACAGAGGCCCTAAAGAGGGAAGACCTGCTGCGCTGGAGCCAATGAAGCCCAATAAAAGCACTTTACATGGGCTCAGTTTCATACCTCCTTTACTCTTTAACTGCCTGCTTTTTAGGTCATCCTGTGCCAAGCTGAAACTACCTTTACTGTCAGTATATAGAGCCGGCGGAAAAGTGTAAAGAAAATTCTAGAGTATGCATGCTAAAGCACTTTGCAATATTTCGTTTCCAAGCAAACAACAAAAAACAGCAATTTAAATGATGGAAAGAATTTTTTTTAAGATTTTCCACAGAAACAACACACATATACATATTGAAAACATTTATGTTAATTGAAATAAAGATGAAAAAATTATATTAGTTGAATATATAACATATACACACACACACACACATACACTATATTGCCATAAGTATTGGGACACCCATCCAAATCATTCAATTCAGATGTTCCAATCACTTCCGTGGCCACAGGTGTATAAAATCAAGCACCTAGGCATGCAGACTGCTTCTACAAACATTTGTGAAAGAATGGGTCGCTCTCAGGAGCTCAGTGAATTTAAGCGTGGAACCATGATAGGTTGCCACCTGTGCAATAAGTCCATTTGTGAAATTTCCTCACTGCTAAAAATTCCACTGTCAACTGTTAGTGGTATTATAACAAAGTGGAAGCAATTGGGAACAACAGCAACTCAGCCACGAAGTGGTAGGCCACGTAAAATCACAGAGCGGGGTCAGCGCAAGCTGAGGCTCACAGTGCGCAGAAGTCGCCAACTTTCTGCAGAGTCAATAGCTACAGACCTCCAAACTTTCAGATTAGCTCAAGAACAGTGCGTAGAGAGCTTCATGGAATGGGTTTCCATGGCCGAACAGCTGCATCCAAGCCTTACATCACCAAGTGCAATGCAAAGCGTCAGATGCAGTGGTGTAAAGCACGCCGCCACTGGACTCTAGAGCAGTGGAGACGTGCTCTCTGGAGTGACGAATCATGCTTCTCTGTCTGGATGAGTCTGGGTTTGGCGGTTGCCAGGAGAACGGTACTTGCCTGACTGCATTGTGCCAAGTGTAAAGTTTGGTGGAGGGGGCATTATGGTGTGGGGTTGTTTTTCAGGGATTGGGCTTGGCCCCTTAGTTCCAGTGAAAGGAACTCTTAATGCTTCAGCATACCAAGACATTTTGGACAATTTCATGCTCCCAACTTTGTGGGAACAGTTTGGGGATGGCCCCTTCCTGTTCCAACATGACTGCGCACCAGTGCACAGAGCAAGGTCCATAAAGACATGGATGAGTGAGTTTGGTGTGGAGGAACTTGACTGGCCTGCACAGAGTCCTGACCTCAACCCGATAGAACACCTTTGGGATGAATTAAAGCGGAGACTGTGAGCCAGGCCTTCTCGTCCAACATCAGTGCCTGACCTCACAAATGCGCTTCTAGAAGAATGGTCAAAAATTCCCATAAACACACTCCTAAACCTTGTGGAAAGCCTTCCCAGAAGAGTTAAAACTGCTGCAAAGGGTGGGCCAACTCCATATTAAACCCTACGGATTAAGAATGGGATGTCATTAAAGTTCATGTGCATGTAAAGGCAGGCGTCCCAAAACTTTTGGCAATATAGTGTACATACAGTACATTAACACAAACATTATATATGTGTGTGTGCGCTATATATATATATATATATATATAAAATGTATATGTATATGAATAGTGATTAATCGTGATTAATCGCATCCAAAATAAAAGTTTGTGTTTACATAATATATGTGTGTACTGTGTATAATTATGTATATATAAATACACACATGCATGTATATATTTAAGAAATATTTGCATGTATATACTGTATATATAATTTATCTTATATATAAATATAATTTTTTTATAAAAATATAAAATTTTTCTTAAATATATACACTCACCTAAAGGATTATTAGGAACACCTGTTCAATTTCTCATTAATGCAATTATCTAATCAACCAATCACATGGCAGTTGCTTCAATGCATTTAGGGGTGTGGTCCTGGTCAAGACAATCTCCTGAACTCCAAACTGAATGTCAGAATGGGAAAGAAAGGTGATTTAAGCAATTTTGAGCATGGCATGGTTGTTGGTGTCAGACGGGCCGGTCTGAGTATTTCACAATCTGCTCAGTTACTGGGATTTTCACGCACAACCATTTCTAGAGTTTACAAAGAATGGTGTGAAAAGGGAAAAACATCCAGTATGCGGCAGTCCTGTGGGCGAAAATGCCTTGTTGATGCTAGAGGTCAGAGGAGAATGGGCCGACTGATTCAAGCTGATAGAAGAGCAACTTTGACTGAAATAACCACTCGTTACAACCGAGGTATGCAGCAAAGCATTTGTGAAGCCACAACACGCACAACCTTGAGGCGGATGGGCTACAACAGCAGAAGACCCCACCGGGTACCACTCATCTCCACTACAAATAGGAAAAAGAGGCTACAATTTGCACGAGCTCACCAAAATTGGACAGTTGAAGACTGGAAAAATGTTGCCTGGTCTGATGAGTCTCGATTTCTGTTGAGACATTCAGATGGTAGAGTCAGAATTTGGCGTAAACAGAATGAGAACATGGATCCATCATGCCTTGTTACCACTGTGCAGGCTGGTGGTGGTGGTGTAATGGTGTGGGGGATGTTTTCTTGGCACACTTTAGGGCCCTTAGTGCCAATTGGGCATGGTTTAAATGCCACGGCCTACCTGAGCATTGTTTCTGACCATGTCCATCCCTTTATGACCACCATGTACCCATCCTCTGATGGCTACTTCCAGCAGGATAATGCACCATGTCACAAAGCTCCAATCATTTCAAATTGGTTTCTTGAACATGACAATGAGTTCACTGTACTAAAATGCCCCCCACAGTCACCAGATCTCAACCCAATAGAGCATCTTTGGGATGTGGTGGAACGGGAGCTTCGTGCCCTGGATGTGCATCCCACAAATCTCCATCAACTGCAAGATGCTATCCTATCAATATGGGCCAACATTTCTAAAGAATGCTTTCAGCACCTTGTTGAATCAATGCCACGTAGAATTAAGGCAGTTCTGAAGGCGAAAGGGGGTCAAACACAGTATTAGTATGGTGTTCCTAATAATCCTTTAGGTGAGTGTACATGCATGTGTGTGTATTTATATATACATAATAATTATACACAGTACACACACTTATATTATTATTAATCACGATTAATTTTTCCCCAGCACTAATATATATGATATAAAGTTGCAATAAAATAAAATATAAGTATTATTTGAAAAACGTAAACTAAACGGAAATTAGTAATGTTGCCTTGGTAATAAACTGAAATAAGTTTAAGTTGAAGCACTACAAGTATTACCTGGAAATAAATAAAAACTAAAACAAAACTAAAACTGAAAGCAATATTTATATATAAAAAAAAAAAAAAATTGTAAGCAGATAAAACACCTGATTTCAATGTAGGATTTAAAAATAGTCATTTCCAGGCCTGGAGAAGTAAATAAATATTGAAAAGGTGTAGGTTTTGCTCTGCTCTAAAGTATTTCATCTGTACAAATAAAAATCTTGCCCAGGAATTTCCATTAAAATCATTTCTAGTAATGACAAACCATTGGACATGTCAAAGAAAGTAAATGATCATTGTATTGTATTGTATTGTATCAGATAACTGGAGTTTGTGAGTCTCACCATTGAAAAAGTCCGAGTGCACTGCCTTCTCATTGGCGGCCAGATCCATCAGCAGTCCAGTGCTGCCCCCTGCCTGTCAACACACACACAGCACTACTACAGATCTGTCCACACATTTACTCAGTAATTTATTTTAAATGAACAAGGTCATAATTTTTTAGAACAAATAATACACCACAAACATTTATTGAATAAATACTAATGAGATAATGTGTGCATCTGAGGAAACTGGACTTATGCACTATCTGGAAGAAAGATTAGCTACACATAATAGCTACGTTAGCGCACATTTAAATGAAATGGCACACAAATCTGTTCAATTACATACATCTGAGATTTTTTTTAGCCTATGTAAACTTAAAGATAACTTACACGTCTTATCACAGGCTATCGTACAGTGAACAATCTGTAAACACCAACCTCATCCAGGTCCACATACGGACCAGCTCCCTCGGGAAACATCTCGTCAACTGCTGGCTTCATAACTTCAGCGCGAGTTTTTATAAAAAAGCAGCGATAAATAAATGTTAAAATTGTGTGTTTTTCAGCTCACTGTCAAATTCACCACAACAAACCGTTCGTTGTGTCCCCTATGTTTCCGGTGGTGTTTCGATTCACGATGTCCGATTCGTGAATGAAGCTTTCTTTTGAGTCGGATCTTTTTAAATGAACCTGTTTCCAAAGTCGATTTGAATGATTTGTTCGCGCAAACGTTTTTAAAGACATGTGCATGAATGCAAACTGTATTTTTAAATGACTGTAGTAAATGTAATAAATATACACATGACAACAATAACTCTTATTAATAAATTGCCTGATCATAAATAAACAGCATAATAATAATAAATAAATAAAAACAACAGCAATCAACAGCCATATTAGGCTATATGCGGTTTTATTTGAATGTTTAGCATGAAATATGCCACACCAGTCGCTAGGGACCACATGATGCCGTAAAACGCATCGAATCGGTTTTTTATAACGAACTGTTCGAAGGAATCGATTCGCGGATTTTTTTTTTTTTTTTTTCAGGCTTCACATCACTAGTTGTGTTACGTCAAACTGTGACCGGCTGGAAAACGGGTCCCACTGGCTCAGTTGGAGAACTGGTCCTCACAGTTTATTAGTGATGGTATTAAAATCACTTCTGTGCATCAGGATGATAGTTTTGTTTTATTTCTTACATTTCCTATATTTGTAACTAGTCATATAATACATCACAATCATGCACTCTGAAGCTGATAATCACACTACAATGAAACATTAACAGTGAATTCTATATATGCATTTTTATTAGTAGTAATATGGCACAAGATTCATCATTTTTAGTTATATTTCAATAATTATCTTTAGTTTCTAGTGACAGAAACTAAACTATAATTGATGAACTAGGCTATTGACATCCACTTAGTGTTCGTGTTGCTCTGCCACTTCATAACCCAGCGTGTCTCCCAGATGCTGATGGGCGAAGAATGTTCTGGCCATTTCATTGATCTGCTCGTAGGCCCCAATGCTGCGGAAGTATTCCACATAGTTCCAGAAATCTGAGGTGGAATATGACCAGTAGGGCACAGCCGGGGGCTTTTCATAGGGTACTATGTGTGTGAGAGAGAGAGAAAAATAGAGCTTGTGTATTTCTGCTGAGTTCTTGCATTCCAGAATTCCTAATGATGTGTAACTGCAGAAGTAATGTCTAAATGTGCCTCTTTGTGTCCTCAGACCGGCAAACACAACAATACACTTAAAACAGCACCAACATTTCATACAATCCAATTATTTGTTCAAACAAAAGCTTCATTGTTCATTTTTTTAAATGTTACTATTAATACTGTATTTACTGGCTAAAGGTGTGTAAACAAAATGATAAATAGTCTGTTTACCCCCTTCAGGAATGAATCTGGCACCTGTGGAAGGAGAAAGTGGAGGAAGAGTGAAGGAAATCCCTTACAAAGAGCTGATTCAGACATAGAGAACTGAGGATATCCCGAGGGATTCAAGAAATGTGTGCGTTTCCTCCTCAAATATTATTCCTAACTATGTGCACACTTGTCCTGATGAACACAACTCAAGCTCAAGTTTATGAACGTAATATTAACGTGGTATTTCATTGTTTCCCTTTAAACATGTATTCCAGTTTGTTTATTTGACAAATAGCAAGTGTGTGACTAATAAAATCTTTTTTTTTTAATTCTCATATTCTGAAAATCATGAAGCAGCTTTAAAACAAATATCTAAAATGTCCAGAGATGATAATAGTTATAAGAGGAATATGCACTACTTACTGCTAAGATTATTAGCAAGAAAACACAGCAAGAAAACCCAAAAAAGCATATTCCACTTCATCCTTCCCTGGAAATAAAAAAGAGAGTCTTTTACCAATTAAAATTGATGGTTAAAGTATAAGCTTGAAAAACAGGCAAACTATTGCTATACTACATTCATGCATTCCTCATAATAGTTTTGGAAATAAACAACATTACCTCTTTTGCTGCACTGATTGAAGGTCCGTCAGTTTCTGGGAGCTAAAAGATTTTGTGCTTCACAGGTTCTGCACAAACTGGACCCCGAGTTCAGGAAAGTTTTGTCCCCTCCCAAACTAGATCTACATCATTGAAACCACCTCAAGACAGTCTATGATATGCATTTCAAATCAAGTTGGTTTATGCATCATTAGATTCCAAGAACATAATTCCATTTTTAATTCATTAATATTCCAATAGAAATCTAAACGCAAAACCATTTTGAGGACCAATGCACATATCAACTTGTGCAGAACAGACAGGACTCTAGTATATTCACAAAATAAACACCTGTTTATTAAAATCATTATTCAGGAATGACATGACACAGAGAACTTCATAAGCAAAAACGTCTTTGGCAAAAGGTAATGCTTTTATTTATATTTCAAGAGGTGCAAAAATATGTATAGAGCACTATATTATGTGCAGGATGTAAGTAGATGAGAATTCAAGCTGTTTTCATTCATAATAGAGATAGTGAAGGCACAAACTTTTCTGAACCAAAAATATATATATTTCAGTCTTCACTGTTTAAAAAGGACCATCGCATCCTCGCTGATCTGTGGGTATCATTTTGCTCACGTCAATGTTGTCACGTGAGAAGATCTCTTTGGCATGATAGACGGCCTCTGCGGGCAGAATGCGTGAGCGAGAGAGGATCCAGGCATAGTCCACATGAAACAGCCTGAGAACATCAGTGCACGAATAAACAAGAGAAATGCTGTTGTAGTCAGTGGACAGGACCCAGTATGGGGCGTAGGGTGTGACTGTATGAAAAAGAAGAAAGTGAATTTTAAAAAATGAACACTTGAAAACAATAGAAAAGAGATTCTAGAATGTTCTAGATTTCACACAGAAACACACAGAAAACACTGATGGACTTACAGTAGGAGAAACTGACTCCAAGCTTTGCTGTCTCCCTCATGTCCTGAACGACTGCTGTGCCCTCTGCTTTTCTAATTTTTCCTTTGCTGTTTTATATAAATACATGGATAAATGATGCTGACAATTCTATTTAGAGGTCAAAAGACTTGATTTGGTCGATAAATTACTCACTATGTCTGAATATTGAGAACTTCGACGGTGTTGTCAGGTCTTAGGGCGTAGTTTGCCTCAATGCACTTGCCTTTCTCAAAGGATGCTGGGAGCTTTTCGATCTCATACCATTTTCCAAGGTACTTGAAGTGAAAAGAGATCATATAAGCAGACAGTACACTGTTAAAAAGACATGTACACCCCTAAATCATTATTTTTCACCCTCATGTCGTTCCAAACCAAAGCATTAGGAAATACATGAGGGTGAGTAAATAATGATAATTTTTTGGGGTAAACTATATATTTGTATAACTAGTCCTACCTTGTTTAATTCAAAATTTGGCTGGACCATTGGTGTTGGGCATGGTCCCCAACGAAAGGTCTGAGCAGAGACCAAGGGAAGCAGAAGAGGTAAGAGCAACACAATCACGGCCTTCATCCTGTCAAGAGATGCTGTGTCAGCTGTGACAAGAAAGTTATGGAGTCATGAGCTCAAGAAGATGCATTAGTCATTCTTATTTTGTGACAATGTCACAGTGTTAAATGGATATGTATGATTTCTGCATCTCGTTGTTGTTTCCCCCGGTGTCTCACGCGTTTTTAACCTCCTGGGTGCCACTGTCCTCGTACGAGGACATTATATTTTAGTGAATTTCTCTGACACCATACATGTCACAGTTTTAGAGCACCTGTAAAGAGCACATTCAGGGCTTTTGAAGAGATATCGTTTTGAGGTTTCACCAGAACAACAACTTCTACTTGGTCTTTAAAAATGACTGGATGATCAAATTTAGCACTCTTATGGAAAATGATAATATTTTGTAATAATTTTCAAATTGTTTGTTATAAATCAACATCTCAAGAAAATGTTATGGGGTTTCTAATCAAAATATGACTTTCTGTTACAAAACAGGGAATTGATTTCATACATGTCCTCAATAGAGGACACCAGGAAATCATGTTTATCAGGAATTTTGGGAGACACAACAATTGAATAGGGAAAGAAATTACATATCAATGTTCCTATAAAATATATTATGAAAATGTTGCCAACTATTACTCCCATTATTACACTTCTTTTTTCATTACATGCTGCTCCAAGAACACATTACTATGCAAATTAGATATAGTGTATAGATACATTGCATTGAATGGGGAAACCCATGTATGGCCATTTTACCCACATAATGCATAAAGTAAAATGGTATATCAATTAATTCAGTTATATCTTTCATAACATAGTTGAGAATCATTTTTAAACAAAGTTTGGTTAAAAAAAATCCTGAAACCTGAATAGTGTTCGGAACGCTATGTCTCGTGTTTCTCTGTATGAATGGAGGAATGTAGCATGTGAGTTTTTAGACCCCTTTTGTTTTGAATGGCATGATTTTTTTCTAAAGCTGTCAAACCTGTTGGACCCATTTGCAAATACGCACAACAAATCAGTGGTGTACACGTGCAGTAGCTATGTTATGTTACAAAACGCGGTTACGAAATGTTTTGAATAGCTATCACTTATTGATGAAATTATATTGATTGGGACACTTTTTCCAAGCCAACTCAATGGAAAAAAGTATCCCAATCACCCTGAATTCACACTATATGCTAATATAATATAGAATGATATGTGAACAATAGGAAACATTATATTCTATATAAACATATTAATATAATGCTATTGTTAAATAATAGGCTAGATTAAATCCAGTTTGTTAGATAGCCTAACATCATTACTGAAGCTATCTGCTTTTTTTTCAAAGGTTTTAAAGGTGGTACCCCAAAATTTTTTTAGACCAAACACTACAGGTACACAATACACAATACAAGTATAGACAGAAAATTATATAAAACTGAAAGAATTATGATAAAATATCACATAACATAATAATATCACAAAATATATCACAAAATAGGCATAATAACAATGCAAAGTAAATCGATACCTGTCTGAGATGAACCTGTTGCTAAGCACAGAGCTGAAGGTGTTGAGTGTGTGATGGAACACTGACCATGTGCTGTCAAGAGAGGAGGAGACGCTCATAACAGACTGAGATTGTGTTGTAACAAGAAGCAGCTGATTATGTAAATAGATATCATGGGAGCAGTACTGCAGAGACAAGGTGTGTACTGTTTCTGTCTCTTTGTCCTTTTTACCTAGACCTTTTTATTAAAACTATGACAAAATGGTTTATAATAACGTGGGTCAGCTGACCACAATCAATTATTTATTCATTCATAAAACTGGCAATGAGACTTTCCCAAGGGCTGTAGCCAGACACTAAATGATGTCATTCTTGAGTTCAGTGACTCAAGAATTCAGGGTTTTAAAGTGATATAACCATAGTAGGCATATATGTATTATTACAAAACAAATATTACTAATATTGTTATACAAGTTAGATTACTTAGTAAAAGTATACACCTATATCTCAGTATAGCTTCACCCTTTCTGGTTCAATGTCACCTTGGTGATGTTTAATGCCACTGCTTAAATGCTTGATCAAAATCAAGAGCAAATTTACAACAGGTCTTTTACAAAAGGTCTTTTTACAAAACCCTGTGTTAAAATCGTTAAGGTTTTAACCCTGGGTTAACAATATTAAATGTGAAAAGCAGACATCCCACCTCTTCCGGAAGTTTCAGGAGTCTCCTGCATATTGTGGCTCCCTGATGGCCACAAATTACAAAATATTCCAGAAATCAATTTTTTGCAGGGTGGGATGTCTGGTAAAGCCCAATAGAAGATGTTTGCAATCTCTAAAGGTTCTTTATTGCCATCTATGGTTCCATGAAGAAAATTTTTCAAATCTTTCCATTCTACAAAAGGTTCTTTATAGTGGACAAAGGTTCTTTAGATTATTAAAATGTTTATTAAACAAACAAACAAAAAAAATGGTTCTTTTAAGAACTGTTCACTAAAAGGTTCTTTGGAGAACCCAAAATTTGGAACCTTTATTTTTCAAAGTGCAACTAAAATTTGTAGAAAGGATCAGGTAGGGAATAAAGACCATTCCTCACCGACCATCCACATTTATGAAGGTTTACCTGAAATAATACATAAATAATTAAATAACCTAACAATATTTGAAATCTGACTAATGAGATCTCTTCACAAACACGAATTTAGATACTGAAATTAATGACATTGCCTGTAAAATTTGACCCGTAAGCTCAGTATAATGGAGCAAAAAAATGAAAAGATTTAGGCTATGTCATGATGACCTGCAAAAAATTTAAATGAAATTGTAAAAAATAAAAAAATAAAAATAAAAATTGTCTTGGAATTGTGATTAAATAAAAGTATGTCGTTTCAAAAGAACTCGACTAAAAATTCCCAAAAATAACATTAGTGCATTTCTCCTTAAATGCAACAGCGGTCCATTCATGTGCCTGATGTGTCTCTTTGGCTCCACCCTGAGCCGTTTTCTATGGCTCTGGCTCCACCTAATGGTTACAGCTGTTTTTTGTTTGGCTCTTTTTTTGGTTCAACTTCAAACACCGGAAAGAATTCAGACAGGAGGATATGACGTCACCGACCAATCCCCTTGAAGACCTCGAAAATGGCCGTCAAAGCAAAGAGATTTTAATCTACTGTGGAAATAACGTGAGACCTGAATTTTTATAAAAAATTCGCATTCAACTCTATATTTATTAATCACATAATTTAAATAATTATTGCATGTTTCAGTGTTGTGTTTGTAATACATAGACCGAACCTGTGAATTGCGGCTCGCGCTCTACCGGATCGAGCATTTTCGAAATAAGAGCCCTTTGTTTTGCATGTCAAAATTACAAACATTCGTCTCTGCATTTATCCCGAAGCTTGCATTTATGCATTTAGCTATTTTTAATGCATATTTACAACTAGAATTATTTGGTGCATTCTAATATTTTGAGTAGCCTTTTAACAATGATAGTTTGTCATCAAGCTAGTTATTTCAGCCAACTTTTGAGTAATGGGCGGGAACTTTTATTTTCCTTAACTGATGATGTCAAGTCTGGACAATCGCTAATTTTACATAGCGTTATAGGTTATTTTATATATGCACCTGTTCTTTATTTTTTTACATGCATGTCTGTTTCATTTAAACAGATTTTTGGGTGTGGTTTAAACCATCATAAATTTACGTGAGGTAAGTGAATTATTTTAGTTTTTGTTTTTATCGCTTACAAAATTATTACATATAAAAATTGCATCATGGGTCTAGTTCAGCCAAAATTATATAATCATTTATTCATCCTCATGTTGTTCCAAACCTTTATTGTTTGGCAGAATTCACCACTTTTATTATATGGAAAAAAGATGCAATGCAAGTGAATAATGAGAGAATTTCTCTTTAAGAAGATACTATAAGATGCTCTTGACATTGCAGGTTGGCACTCTACACGTCATGCCACATATCACTCACAGTGAGTTTCTTCTGGAGCAGCTGAAGAGGCAACGTGAGAGAAGCTTTCTGTGCGACTGCACAGTAGCAATAGGACAGGCTCAATATCAAGCCCACCACAATGTTCTGGCAGCCTTTAGTGAGTATTTCTCCACACAGTCTATTGATGCCGGAAGAGAGGATGCCACCATAACTTTGGACCCAGAGTTGGTGAGCAGTGCTGTGTTTGAAAAACTACTGACATATATTTACACCGGGGAATTGAATATGGACGGGTGAGTTCATGGGAATCTAAATATATAAGTTCATCTTTATCTATATATAGTTTTCCTACTGACATAGAAAACCTGACTTTTTTTTAAATATATGAATGTAATATATTATAGCATAATTTTAAGCCCTGAAAAAGTAATGTAATTGTATTTTTTTTATTATAATATTCATAATTCTAAGTATAATTGAGAAAACATTATTTTTTTATAGTATTAATAATGAATATTAAATATTCTATTATAGACAAAACTATATAATTTTACTGTGCTGTGAAATATTTCATTGGCTTTATATTATATTGGCTAAATCTTTACCTCTGTACATTAAAACTATATAGATATAGATATGGATTTTTTTCAGTATTAATAATGAATGTTAAATATTCTATTATAGGTAAAAAAAAAAAAAAAAAAAATATATATATATATATATATATATATAATTTTACTGTGCTATTAAATATTTCATTGGCAAAATATTATATCGGCTAAATCTTTACCTCTGTACATTAAAACTAATATATATATATATAAAGATTGAGAGTTTGCTAAAAGCTCTTGTGCTTTGTTGTCCACAGGGAAGAAATTGAAAGTGTTCAGAAAGCTGCATCATATCTTGGTATGCCCGAGGTTGTAGCTCGCTGTACCCTATCCCAGGAAGATCTCAAAGCTGGTGGTTCGCCCGCAAGACCAATGGAGTATGAAGATCCACATTCCCCCCTGAGCCCAGATGACTATGAACCTTTAGAGCCGATCTCAGAGGTGGAGGAACGGATGTGGTTAAGGGGAGAGAAAGAAGATGGGTCTCAGGATGATCCAGGCTCTACAGATGAAGCCCAGTGGTCCAGCGAACAAACTCCGCAGAGAATCGGCAAGAGAGGGAGGAAGCCCAAAACCAGGTTGTATGAGGATGATGTTGAGCGGGAGGCCATTGCTGCTCAAAGAGGCAGAGGAAGAGGTCGGGGGAGACCGAGAGGACGCCCACGGGTGAGGCCATTGACTTTCGATTCAACTGATCAATCTCCAGCACAGCAAACTATGAATCCAAATAGCAGCTCTGTAGGGAGAGGATCCGGAAGACCGAGAGGCCGCCCACGGATTAGGCCTTTGTCCACTGATAGAGATGATTCTGGTAACGCTGAAGATGATTCTGTAGCAACCAAAGATCAAGAAGGGGAGAACTCTACCCGCAAAAGAGGACGTCCACGAATTAGACCACTATCATCTGAAGCAGACGGAGACAAAGGAGATGAAGAACAAGGAGACACCCAAGAAACAGAGGTTGTTGAAGACGATGCTGTGAATGCTGGTGAGGAAGATGACGGTAAGGAAAAGACTGATACAGAGAACCCTGGCGAAACTGCTGCTTCCAAACGAGGGAGAGGAAGACCACGGACTAAGCCGTTATCCACTGAGAACCAGACTGCAAATGCTGAGACTGCAACTACAAACACAGAAGACGGCTCAGAAACTGCAAAAACAAAAGAGAACGAAGGCACCGGCCGTAAAAGAGGAAGACCTCGTTCTAAGCCCCTTTCTTCTGAGGCACCCGAATCTTCAAATCCAATAGAGAACAGTGGAGAAGAAGCTGGTGAAGAAGCAAATCAAGACTTTGAGAAACACACTGAAGAAGGCTCATCTCAAGGTACAGAAGATTCAGAATCGAGTGCTGCGAAGAAGATCCGTGCCAGCACCAGAAAGAGAAGCTTGAGTAGAAAGCTGAAAGAAAGCCAAGCTAGTAATGAGGAAGAAGACGACGACGAAGAGGATGACGAATTTGGCAATGACAATGAGGACTGGGCGGGAGAAGAGGAAGTGAAACCTTTGCAGGACAAACACAGGCCTATTTGTAACATCTGCGGGAACCTCTTCTCTGAGATGAGCAGTCTGCGCAGACACATGCGCATACACAAGGGCCTCAAACCCTATCAGTGCCAGCTCTGTACCCGCTCCTTCAGACAGGGCAACCAGCTGAAGACCCATATGCGCATACACACAGGTACGTCTCTCACATGAAGTTGTTACACTGCATTAATACACTAAATCACTTGGATTAATTCGTAGTCTTGATGACAAAAAATTTGCAACTATAGTAAGATATTATAATTTTTGTTAATTAATGCACACTACCGTTCAAAAGTTTGGGGTCTGTAAGACTTTTGGACTTTTTTATGCTCACAAAGGCTGCATTTTTTAAAATAAAAAATACAGTAAAACAATAATATTGTGAAATATTATTACAATTTAAAATAGCTGTTTTCTCTTTTAAAATTAATACATTTTTAAAATGTAATTTATTCCAGTGATGGCAAAGCTGAATTTTCAGCATCATTATTCCAGTCTTCAGTGTCACATGATCCTTCAGAAATCATTCTAATATGATGATTTGGTGCTGATTTCTTATTATCAATGTTGAAAACAGTTGTGATGATTAATATTTTTGTGGAAACTTTTTTCATGATAAAAACAGTATTTATTTAAAATGTTTATTTATTTTGTGATATTATAATTGTATTTACTGTAACTTTTGATCAATTTAATGCATCCATGCAGAAGAATTTTCTTCCAAAAAAAAAAAAGAATTCTTACTGACCCCAAACTTTTGAACTGCAGTGTCTTAACTTTGTTTATAGGTTTATGTGGAGTGATGCATATTCTGTTTTCAGGAGAGAAGCCCTTCAATTGTACGGCTTGCGAGGCACGGTTTGCTCAGAAGTGTCAGCTGGTCTATCATTGCCGCATGCATCACGGAGAAGAAAAGCCGCATAAATGTGATTTCTGTGGAGCGGCTTTTGCCACATCTAGCAATTTAAAAATTCACATAAGGTAGGTGTAGTGCAATTCATGAGAATAATTCCAGTTCATTTTCATTGATAAAATTACACATGAACATGATTGTCAGTTGTAGTGCTTCCACAAGGACACTGATTCAAATCCAGTCCACCCTCTTTCCAAAAACTGCTATTCCATAAACAAAAATTAAAATTAGAGATCGAATGCAAATTTAGAGAATCTAATTGGTCAACAGTTCTTTTTATATTGGATTTAATATTATTATTATTATTATAAATAATATTATTAGAGATATAAACTTAATTGGTTGTTTAATATGGGATTGCACATTAATTAAAAATGAATATAGATCAAATAAGTTCTTTAAATACTGGATATGTTATTATTTATACGAATAATAAAGATGATGATGATAATAATAGTTATTGTTATGGCAGGGTCAAGGCAAGGAGAGGAAAGGTGGATCTTGATGTTGCACTAAACTTTTGTTATTAACCAAAACAACAAAGGAACAGGCAACAACGTAGCAGCTACACACACATGCATAGACAATACTGGGCAAAGGGCAGAACCAAACTGAGCGCTAAATACACAAGACATAGGCTGCGTTTAACTCCACTTTTAGGCATACACTCGCAAATTTCCCTAAACACTTCCCCTCAGGGAAATTCCTGTTGCCATTTTGAAGTGCATTCGACTTCAAGTGGGCGAGGGAAGTTTATTTGGACCCTCGACCCCTCGATTTTTACTCAATATGTACACTTCAGGCAGATCCATAGATCTTAATGCAACACGACTGTGACCTCACAGCAGATCACGCTTCATTTTCCCCGACCCCCCACAACTAGTGTATAATATTGGAGTTATGACATTTAACCGCATTTAATACTTGTAGCTATCTTAAGCTGACAAGTTATAGTTAGTTTATTATATTGTTATAATTTTCGTTTGTGTAATTTTTAAAATATTTTCTCCAACAGCCCAAGCATACATACAGGCCTATAGAATAGTGCATAAAACAAATCATAAAGGAAAAAAATGTAAATAATAAATCCGCTCCACAGTGGATTCCAAGTGATCAAGGGCTAAGGGCATTCCTAGCCATTTAAACCCATTGCAAGGGTTCTGCCAGTAGTGGGTATATATGCAATGTTAGCAATGACGTACATCCGAGTGAACGAGACTGAGGAAAGTTAGCCAGGGAAGGGCATAAAAAAGTGGACTTGGGGCTGTTTACATGACACATTTTCAACTAAAAACAGAAAACTTTTTGGCCATTTATTTACATGTTAACAGTGTTTTGGGGGCCTGAACGCAAACTTTTGAAAACGGGTTTCAAAGTGCAAAAACGTGACTGTGAAATGACGTCATGCGCATGCATGTCCAGTGTTCAGTCTACAGGTGCGTAGTTTTTCTTTACAAAGTGACAAACTACAAATACTGTCCTGGCATGCATAATACAGCGTTTTTAGTTGTCATTTTGACAACGTTGTCATCTGTATGTGAAAAACGCAAAGGAAAAACTTTTCCCTTTTTAGTACATCGTTGTCTTGTAAATGTACCCTTAAACACAGCCATAATGAGGAACTAAACTACACACAGGTGCACTTAATCAGAAACAAATAAGAAACAGGAACATACAAAGTTTGTGTAAATAAAAACTGAAACTAGACTAAATGTTACAATGATAAAATATTCACAATGAAGCTTTTATTTTAATCTGGTTTATCTTTATTATTATTTTTATTATTGTGTAAAATGCAGAAATAAACCCATAACAAAAAAGTGGTTCTTTAAATTAATTTTTGGACACTTAAACATAAAAATAATGATTATCGTATTGGTCAATAAGTTTCCATCAAGTTTCCAACAACTTTATTAAATCTTTATTTCCTGTTTGCTCTTAGAAAGCACAGTGGTGAGAAGCCGTATGAATGTGGAGAATGTGGGAAGCGCTTCACGCAGGCCAGCACTCTAATGTACCACAAGCGACGACACACAGGAGAGAAACCGTACATCTGCGATACCTGCGGCATGGCCTTCGCTGTGTCCAGCTCTCTCATCGCTCACACCAGGAAACACACCGGTGGGTTTGTAATGGATTCATAAAAGCTGTCAGCATTTTCTGGAGTGCTTTGCTAACATGTCGATGCCACTGAGAGTCTTAATAAATGTTTAATAAATGACTTTTTTTAATAAATACCCTCCATTTTTAGGTGTGACTCCATATATATGCTTGGATTGTGGAAAACCTTGCATAACCGCTGGTGAACTTCGAAAACATATGGACATCCACAATGGTAAATTTAGCGAGTTGTGCGTTTTCAAAATGGAAACCTTGTATGTCCAAATATGGATTTATCTACCTCCTTTTTGCCTTTAGGCTCGAGAAAAGTGAGGTGTAACCTGTGTGGGAACATGTTTTCGGACGTATATAGCTTGAAGAAGCACAGCATTTTGAAGCATAATAGTATGTTATTTCTTGTTTAATCGTATATTATTGCTAAATTGATATATCCATCCATTCATCTAAATGTCTATTTTAAAACAAACTTTTCAGTTCTTCCTGAACAAGAGCAGACTCCGACTGTGAAAACCGACCCGACGCAGTGTCCACTCAACATCCCCATTGACCACCAGGGCCTGATTGCACGCGTACGCTCTGCCCTTGTCGATTCTCAAGACCATGAAATTCAGATGGAGCCCCCATTGCCAATTTTGCCCCCCGAAGCCCAGCTCATTATCCAACAGTCGTCAGAGCCGCAGATGATCATACAGCACGCAGACGGCACAGAGCCCTCCATGATCTTCCAGCACGCGGAGTCATCCGAAGCGCCGGTTCTCATCCAACACGGAGAATCTGGCGAGCAAGTCAGCTATGTTGTGGAACAGTACGAAATCCCAGCGACTGCTGAGATGGAGCACACTCAGATTGTCATCGTTCAGACCATTGATTAAAATGCCAGGTTTTACTTCTGTTTTAAGTGAATATTCTCCATGAAGTGAAGACTGAAGGTAGGGTCAGTTACACCAGTGCGGAAGCAATTTGTTATGGTTGTTTTCTAATCATCTGAATGACAAACTCTTAGCAGATATCAGTTATACAAAGCTATTGTGTGAGTGTGTAAGGCTTCTCTTTTTTTTTTTCTTATTAAAATCTGCAGAATCTGGATCATTAAAGGCATAAAGTATTTTCTGAAATGAAGGGAAGGCCAAACTTAAGTTTAGCTGTAATATAAAATGCCGTGCTTAGAAAAAGCATTTTGGTTCATATGTTTAAAAATACTTTTCTATTTAATTGAAAGGAAAGTGCGGCTATACGTTACAACTGACTTGGTCATTCTGATGTTTTTGAACTATGCGTTTGTCTTTTAGAAGTATGACATGTAAATACCTATAATGTTATATGACTCAGTCTCTGAACAATTTCATATATGATGTGAAATAATTTGGATCCTCTAACAAACTGGGCAACTTTTATAATAAATCATCTCACGTCTAACCACTGTGTTGTGGTTTATATATTTCTGAGTAATACTTTCATGAAATTCATCTAGTGAGGTGAAGACCCCGGACATATTTTCCTCAGTCTTACTATACCGTAGTCTCTGTATAAGGGTGAAACTAGTGGACGTTTTCTGTCCCCTAGGATGATTTTAGAGAGAGCAAGAGAAAAAACCTACAAAAACGTAGTTTTACAGGATAGATTTTTTTCTTTTTATTGTCTCTTTATTTACATTTGCTTAATGTTAAATTTAAAAACGATATATATTTTTAGTTTTTTTAGGGTGTTTTTATTAGATGTCATTACCTAACAGCATTTTTGATTTTAATTTAGAAGCAGTCCATTTCTTTTTATTTATATACACAGTCACACTTAAGTTTAGGGTCCAATTCTCACTGTTAACTAACTATAAACTATGACTTTTCCCTCAATAAACTTTCTGCTTATTAATAGTTAGCAAGGTAGTTTTTAAGTTAAGGTATTGGGTAGGATTAGGGGATGTAGAATATAGTCAAGCAGAACAAGGCATTAATATGTGCTTTATAAATACTAATAAACAGCCAATATCCTAGTAATAGCATGCTAATAAGCAAATAGTTCATATTTGGAATTAGATGCTAAACTAAAGTGTTACCATTTACACTAATATAATTTACAGGTGGCTAACTTTTTATTATTATAGGGCCAATAATACTTTAGGACCGTTTCTCCAAAAGGTGAGCATTGACTTTTTTTTTTTTTCTAGATTTTAAGTAAAGCTAGTCAAATGAAGAATCATTCATATATTTGAGTACTTGTGTATTGCATCTATAAAGAAGATAATCAGTGAACAAAGATTCAATAGGCATATTTCACTTATTCTCAGGGACTTGTAACATTTGTTGTTTCTTTAACCACATTTCTCTATATTTTTTCTATACGTTTTTGTATCTATTGCGAGTTAAACACAGACGACCTGAAGATGTCGCCCTTGCGCAGGCGCGTTTGATGTTGGCATAGCAACTTCAAAGCCTCTCAGAGCGTCAAACATGGTGGATTTAATGAATCGATATTTGTCTGTATGTGCTGAAGTTCAGCAGCCCCCAAATACGTGTGTTTTGAAAGTTTTGGAAGACAGCAGGTTGGTTCGAAAAGTAAAATATAACGTTATTTTTCATTTTGGCTGTTTCATGTTCATTTATGTTTGTTTGTTTTTATTCAGCGATGGCTCACTCAACCTAACAGGTAATGATCAACTGAATGGAGACAGGCTGACAGATGACGATGTGCTGGTCTTGTCAAAAACACTCGTGGGAAATTCGGCTGTAAAGGGTAAATATTAACTGGTCCTACCCAGAACAGTTTCAGGTTAGACATGTAAATCATAAACCACTGCAAATATTAGAAAGTTTATTGTAACCTTAACCTGATTGTTTGTGTTGTACCGTGCATCATGACACCAAATAAATCATAAAATCAAGTATTTTTTTAAAATATGATTTCATAATGAACTGAAAGTAAACTTCATTGCAGGTTTAGATCTTCGATACAACTGTATCACAGATAAAGGAGCTGTTTATGTAGCGGACCTCATTCAGGTATGTTATATATCATCAGTGTTCCTAAAGACCAGGTTATCTAACTTATAAACTTGAGACCTTAAAGAAATATTGTCATTTTAACAGGAGAGTGAGTCCCTTCAATCTCTTGATCTGATGTGTAATAACATTGAGGCAGATGGTGCAGAAGTGATAGCAAAAAGTTTGCATGTAAGTGTGGCTAATTTGGATTTATGCATTAATTATAGATTTAAAATTAATGCCAATATTTAGCATAATTACAGCACACTGTAAAACAATGATATGAGCAGTAAGTCATGGCAACATATGTTTTTACATTTCTTTAACTCATCAAAATAATTTAAACCATTTCAGCTTTTTTTTTAAGTTACATGAGATTTAATTCAATTCTTAAAGGCACAATATGTAAGATTTTTGGATTAAAATATCCAAATATTTTGTTGACTTGTGTGCTTACACTATCTCAAATGTTTCCAAGAATGTTTAAATCCAGAGAATAAGCAATTTTAACCAGGACATGGACCGTGTCTGTGCTTCGCCAATCAATGACATCATACCCGCATTACCCCTGATTTCCGATTTTGTAGAAACCATGGAAACACCAAAGATGTTTTAATATATTATGTGATTTATTAGACAGGTGAGCAACTGTTTGGTCATTCATTCATTGACAAAAAAAACTAATCATTGTTATATAGCTCAATCTCGTTTTCATGATTTACCTCGAGTACCATGTTTGACCATGCATAATATCGATCTAGCTTACTGCAGTGTGTAACAAGTGTCTCATAGCAGCCGCTGAGCAAACGCACAGAGTAGCATTATAACATAACTTTCAACACACTCAAATGTATCTAATATGATAAAACAGCGCTGGGTTACCCCACATACCCATGACCGGAAAAATCGGATGACTGCGGCATAATAAAAGATCCGCGAAATCAAGGTGTCATCAAGATACACCTTTGTTTTGAATAAGCGACCTCTAGCAGCAAAAAATTACATATTGTGGCTTTAAGTCAGTTTAATATTTAAATTGAAATTATTATACTTAAAAATGTAACATTTTAATTTAAAGCAGCAAATGAACTCAAGTTTTTAAGTTGAAATGGGTGGACGTTTTTTACAGTGCATGTATTTTCTGTTAATTTTACAGAAAAATAAAAGTTTGAAGACTCTCAGAATGACAGGAAATAAGATTGGAAATAAAGGTGGCATGACACTGGCTGCCATGTTGCAGATTAATGCTACTTTAGAAGAAGTGGATGTCTCAGACTGTGATCTGGTATATATCCCGAACACAAGTATAATCACAAAATAAATGTAATTTGCATTTACATTAAATTATTGTGTTTATTTACTAGGCTACACAAAGTGTATTAGCATTTGCCATCGTCCTGAAGAACAACAGGAGAATCCGTGCCATTAATATTAGCCGACCTCTTATTTTCAGTCTTCAGGTACGTTTTCAGGAAAATTGAGCGTCGATATACTCATTTTTTTGATTAATATATTTGGTATAAAAGTCTTTTTTATTGGTTAAAAGTAATCTTAACTTCAATGACAGGAGGAAACAACAGTCCATATGGCACAGATGCTGGTGGTGAATAAGACACTGAGGGAGCTGCACATGGGAAAGCATGGCATGGCTGATACGGGTGTAGAGAGGCTGTGTGAAGCTCTGAAGTTAAACACCTCTCTATGCTACTTGAATCTTCGCTGGTATACACTAATGCACATAATTCTCTAATTCATAATCTTAAAGGGATAGCTCTCCCAAAAAAACAAACAAAAACAATTCTGTCACTGTTTTCTCACTGTCATTTCTTTTTCGAAATCTATATGATTTACTTTCTTCTGTGGAAAGCAAATGTAGTTTTTATAGTAGCTGTTTTTTTTTTAAGTGACCAGGGCTTTCGTGCAAGACCTTATTGGGAAGTTTATTTGGGATATTAGTTTATTTGGGAGTTGCACTTGTTGTTTGCGGTCAAAAATGACCGAAAACCGAAATTTTACTTTTTTTATTTTCAGTGAAATCAATGAAATATTTTTGTTCAATAATATTTTTTCTTTTGTATTTTAAGAGAATTTTATGTTACTAATGAATAATTATGCAATAATTATGATCGTTTCCCATTGAAAATAATAAAATAAAACCAATATTTTTAATTATTTTTCGGTTAAAGCTGTTTTTCATGTTAAAATAGTGATAAGGCCTTTAGAATCCTATTTTTGAAGGCAGATTAGTGTCATCATAGCTGATTTGTAAATTGCTTTCTTTTTTTCATATTTTTTGTAATTCTCATTTATTTCCTATGGCGGTCATTTCTGACCGTGTGAATTTTTTTGTACGACCATTTAGCTTTTTCTTCTAATATTTTTTTTGTGGTCACATAGCGACTGTCACAAAAGTCACAGTTTTGTACCATTCCAATGAAGTAGCGATTTTTAAAAACTTCAAAACTCAAAACTGTTTTTTTGTCTAAAATGACTGAACAACACCAGAGGGTTAAGTGAATAACAGCAAAATTGTCTGGAATTGTATGATGCTTTTATGATGTTTTCTTACTGTCATTATATGG
The DNA here is from genome assembly GCA_039654105.1 of Coreius guichenoti. Taxonomy (NCBI): domain Eukaryota; kingdom Metazoa; phylum Chordata; class Actinopteri; order Cypriniformes; family Gobionidae; genus Coreius; species Coreius guichenoti. The sequence continues at coordinate 23,788,227 of CM077189.1, forward strand.
CAGAAATCAACGCATGACACTCCTTTTGTGCTCCACAGAAAAAAAGAAATAATTTCTGCATTTTTTTTTTATAGTAACAGAATTACACGGGATGGAGCTAAATGCTTATCAGAGGTTTTGAAGCAAAATCGCTATTTGGAGATTCTAGATCTTTCTTCCAATCGCATTGAGGATGATGGTGCGGTGTATCTAAGTGAAGCTATCAAGCTGCCACACAGCAAACTCAAAGCGTTAGTGTCCTCCTATTTATAAAACAATGCTATTATCTAAAATCTCAAGTTTACACAACACTATTTCCATTCTTCAAACTTATCTGGTATCATTTTTGCCTCCTAGATTGTCTGTTACCAGCAACAACATTGGAAAAGAAGGTCTTATGTCCCTCGATGAGGCAATGAGAGTGAATTCCTGTCTCACACACGTTTACATCTGGGGGAACAAACTTGAGGAGCCAGTTTCCATGGTGAGATTCCATTTCCCATTATGAAATACAGTGTTCAACATTCAAATGTCTTGATGTTCTCTCTGCCTGTATAATCAGGCTTTCTCTCGGCTGATAAGCAGCGGGCGGCTGTTGAAGGAGCACACAGATGTTTCTCCCTATGAGGTGGACGGTCATGTTTTCTTGGCAGAAGCGTCTCATGGTTTACGCAGGCATTACTATTGGACATCCAGATATGGGGAGGATGGAGACTCGAGTAATTCAGCACTGGCCCTGATGGCATCAGATTCATTGGCTCTGCAGATCTACCCAGACTCACATTCATGATATGATTCACAATTTTCGGGTTTGTCCAAAAGTGTGTGATGCTGCTCAGAGTAAAACACATTTAGATTACACTTAAAGGGATAGTTCACCCAAAAATGAAAATTTTGCCATTATTTACCCTCATGTTGTTCCAAACCTTTGAGTTTCTTTCTTCTGTTGAACACAAAAGATATTTTAAAGAATGTTGGTTACCAGACAGTTGACGGATGCCATTGACTTCTATAGTGTTTTTTTTTTTTTCTACTATGGAAGTCAATGTTCAACAGAAGAAACTAACTCATACAGGTTTGAAACAACATGAGGGTGGGTAATTGATGACAAAAATCTTCATTTTTTTTTTGGTGAACTGTCCCTTTAATTGTAACTTTTTTTTGTTTTGTTGTTTTTGTCAGTAGTTGACAGGCAAAATAATCAACAGCACTCTTGGTTACATTTTGATTTATTACAGTTAATCACATGGTTAGTGTTTTAGATAACAGCCTACATCTTTGTGTCCATGTGTCCAGTGTTTGTAAATGTCACAGTCTGCCATGTTTGCGAAAACACGTCATTTATGTAAATTATTTTCTCTGACACTTAGTCTTCGCTGTATTGGGTGTCACATGCAAATTTTCCACAGTTTTGTCAGGACAGATAAAAGCCAGAGAGATTTTGTTGATTTAGCAAGTTCAATCTAAAACAATCTTTTTGTTTTATTTTATGTACACAAATAAATATAACAATGATTACTTAATTAAAAACTTTTTTTTCATTTCAAATACTTAGTGCAAAAATTTTTGGGTGAACTATTCCTTTAACTATGGTAATGAGTTAAATTTTAATTTTCAATGCTTAATATTGATGATAAAACATCTTTTTTTAAATATGATAATTTGTGATGTAATCTAGAAATACATCAAATAAAAATGGGTAAAAAAAAAAAAAAAAAAAAAAGAAGCTGAATGCCTTTCATTCTTCTCAGTAATATCTTGATTTGCAACTTCAGTTACTTGGAAAACCCTAATTGTCAAAGCGGCTGAACCGCTTCTCATTAACCTGCTGCCTTTGGTGTGGGCGTGGCCAGTCTGTCACATTCCAGGATGATGTTGTTCTTGCTTAGAACTTTTTCCAGCTTCTCTCTCTCAGCTGAACTCAGAGCCCAATTCTGCAGAGACAGACGGGTGAGGGAGGAGAGATGCGGAAGGGCCTCCAACAAGGCAGGCAGCCAGGGGGACACGGAGAGAAATGCAGAAGGACGCAGACTGACATCCAGCTCCTCCAGTCCCTTTAGACCAGCAGCCTTCCCAAAAAGAGCCGTCCAACCGCCATCTCCGACGCTGCCATTGTAGGACAAATCCAGGTGCTTCAGCTGGGATAGAACTCCACGCTGGCAAGCAGATTCTGTAAAATCACAACAGTTTGCAAAAATCTTTATAGATTACACTACACGACTTTTCAGATCTGAACAGATTACACTAGACATCATACCATTTGCTGACACTAAATAGTTACAGAGAAAAACTGTGAATCATACACTACCACACACAACCAGATTTAGAAATTGTTCTGAACACAACAAATAGATGCATGACAAATTAAAACAATATGACCTGGTTTCACAGAAAGGGCCTAGATTAAGTCAGGATTAGGCCTTAGTTAAATTAGGACATTTAAAGGATTAGTTCACTTTAAAATGAAAATTACCCCATGATTTACTCACCCTCAAGCCATCCTAGGTGTATATGACTTTCTTCTTTCTGATGAACACAATCGGAGTTATATTAATAAATATCCTGACGCTTCCAAGCTTTATAATGCCAGTGACGGGTCCATTGAGTTTGAAGCTCAAAAAAGTGCATCCATCCAATATAAACCAACTCCAAACGGCTCCAGGGGGGTTAATAAAGGCCTTCTGAAGTGAAATGATGGGGTTGTGTAAGAAAAATACCCATATTTAAAACTTTATAAAGTAAAATATCTAGCTTCCGGCAGACCGCCTTCTGTATTCAACTTAGGAAAAAAGCATAACTGCCACGACGTATCACTAGAACGTAGCATAAGCGTTTTGAACTGCGAGAGGCGTTATACTTTCTGCGCAAGTTGAATACGGAAGGCAGTCTGGTGGAAGCTAGATATTTTACTTTAAAGTTTTAAATACGGATATTTTTCTTACAAAACCCCATCAATTCACTTCAGAAGGCCTTTATTAACCCCCCGGATTTTTTATGAAGGATGGATGCACTTTTTTTTTGAGCTTCAAACTCAATGGACCCCATCACTGGCATTATAAAGCTTGGAAGCATCAGGATATTTATTAATATAACTCTGATTGTGTTCATCAGAAAGAAGAAAGTCATATACACCTAGGATGGCTTGAGGGTGAGTAAATCATGGGGTAATTTAAAGTGAATTAATCCTTTAAGTAGCTTTTTATAAACATGCCTTAGAAAAAAACTAAGGCATATTTAGTGTTTAGTCTTGAGACAAAACAATGGCACTGACATATTTTAAGATCTGTCAGTGCAAGTTGCTTTCAGTTAAAACAGCTCAATGATGAATTTTAGTCTGGGACTAGGCTTAAGCCTTGTCTGTGAAACTGGGGGTATGTGTTATAAAATCGGCTTAAATATCAAAAATGTTTGATATCTTTAAATCAAATATTGATATTTGATATTAAAAAAAATTCGTCATATCTGCAAAATGTCTCTGATTTTAGGCAACTAGCGTTGACTCATTGTGTAGTGTATTCCAGCCTTAATGTTATAATTGAACACTCTTTGACCAAAACTGACCTAGATGTAGCAAATCCTCAGTGGTTAAATTACAGCTACTCAGTCTGAGTTCCTGTAGTTTGCAATCAGGCTGTAAAGGCTCCAGAAATTCCCTTAGATTTTCCCCCACACACTTGTTCCACGACAGGTTCAGACTTTCAAGGTGTTGTAGCCTCTGCATTGTGGTAGCTGTGAGGAATTCCAGAAACATACATTTTTTTTATTTTATTTAAAACACTTCAATGTTTTCTGAATTTGCATTGGTTTCATACCAAGAGCGTGGCATGCAGGTGTGCTCAAAGCACAGTTGTTTAGTGGAAGTTTGGTTATCTGAGAAAGAGGGAGGGTTTGCAGAAGATTCTGGAGTGTATCTCCAACACTTTTATTAGACGACAAATCCAGCTCTCTGAGCTCTTTGAGAGATGGAGCTACCTGGACTGAGAAAGCAAGTTCAAAAGAGAACACAAACAATTTCACGTAACTTTAAATCAACAGTAGCTATGTTTCCATCCAAAGCTGCGAATTTTAACTGGTGTGCAAATTGGAATATCGCATTAAACATTTGCGAATAAAGCGCAGATATTTGGCACAACATGTGTGTAATAAAAATGGAAGTTGCTGCAGTCTGGGAAGCCACTGTGGCTCTTTTCTTACATCATAAATGACCAAATGCAATAAATGCTGTTATGTTATCTTGTGTTTGAAAGCCGGAATCGTGTAAGACAGTTCTGGGAGGTAATTATACCCAAGTTTGTCAAGTTATCCAATCACATCCTCTGTTGAGGCAAAGTCACGTGAGATTTCGTTGCATATCGAGGGATTTACACTGCATTCATGCCAAGTCAAAATTACTTTAGCTGTTCCCATCCTTAGAATTATGCCAATATGAATCTGCAGCGGTCACGTGGTACAAAGTCCGAGCTCTCCAAAAATTCCCAGTTTACAAGTTTTAATTACGAGTTCTACGAGGACGTGAACATTTTTTACAAGTTAAGGTAATTAAGGTAATTGTGGAATGATGTGAATGCACCTTAATTCTGTATGCGTTTCCATCATAGTTTATGCACGTCTTCTTATCAGATTAAAAAAAATTATCCGCTTCAATTGAGCACGTTTTTTTTATGTGCATTTTTTAGAATTTATGCGTATGGAACCATGTTCCTGCCACTGAATAAAAAAGGTAATTGCGACTTTTTGTCTCAATTTTTTCTTGCAATTGCGAGTTTACATCTTGCAATTCTAACTTTTTTCTCAGAATTGCGAGTTTATAACTCGTGAATGTCAGTTTATATCCCACAATTCTGAGAAAAGTCAGAATTCCTATATACAAACTCGCAATTGCGAGAGAAAAAAGTCAGAATTGTGAGAAAATAAAGTCAGAATTGCAACTGCGAGTTTATATCTTGCAATTCTGACTTTTTTTCTCACAATTCTGTCAGAAAAGAGATGTAAACTCGCAATTGTGAGAACAAAGTCTTTCTTTTTATTTATTTTTTCCAATTATCTTTTACATTTTTTTTTTTTTATTCTGTGGTGGAAACAAGCTTCCATACATCTTGGATTTTCCATGCAGCATTTTTTTTTTCGATATCCCAAAATCTGCATAAAAATAGCTGGATGGAAACATAGCTAGTGACATCTTGTCTTACCTAAAGCCAACATGTCCTCCTTTGTTAGACAGCACAGATGCATCTCCAAGCTTCTCAAGTGTGTAAGGAGAGCTAGGTTAGTGGCCAGTGTGGCAAGACCTCCACCTGCTTCCTTATTGCACGACAGATCGAAGTGCTCTAGTGCAGGGATGAGCCTGAGTGCCTGGCCTTTGAACATTTCACAAAACAAATTCATTGAATTATTCTCTAAAATCATAATTATTAAAAAGGTTACTCAGTTATCACTCACATCACAGTCTACATTTGGAGCTTCCTGGCAGGTAATTTAATTGTGTGCTCATGGTGTTTTAAATAGTTATGGGTTTATAGGCTTTTTTTCATCATCACTCTTACCCAGGACACTGAGACTGTCTTTATTGAGTCCACACATGCTCAGTTTTAGCGTCTTCAGCCGTGGAGTCGAGCCTAAAGAGGAGGTGAGGTTCTCCAGTCCCTTGATTGACAGCTTGTTATTGGACAGATCGAACTCCTCCAAACTAGACAACATAGGAAGAGCCTCACCTGAAGAAAAATGTCAGTGCTTTTAAAAGGAAGTTGATGAAAAACCACGTTGTAAACCAGTCATGGCTCATTATAGGTTTATTCTGAATTTATTCTTAAATTATTCTGAATCCCAATTTATAAGAACCCGAAAGCAAACCCTTCGCTCTTTTAATAGGTGTTTTAAGCAGGAGGAATGATAAACAAAAAAATAATAAATCGTAGTAGAAAGCGGCCAAGAATTTCACCCTAAAATAAATAACTTATCTTAAAGGTCCTAAAAATATATATTTTTTGCCATTGTGACATTATTATTTTTTTTGGACAATTAAGCACATTTCCCCTAATTTTCCTCAAGTAGACCTTTAAAAGGAATACTTATACTGGAGTTATATTTCATCAAAGTATGTATATTTAACTCAAGCACTGGATTTGTGTACCTAGTCCACCACTGTCACAAAAAATAAACTTTATAGTTTTTGATGTCACATGAAATCCTAGCTTGGAATAGTTGGATGATCTACTCCAATTACAAGCATTATATGAGGTTGTCTTACTCAGAGCTGTAATGTCTGTCTCAGAGAGCTGACAGTCCACCAGGCGGAGTTCTTTGAGTGTGCTTTCAGGTTGGAGGTTTTCTGTGAAGTGCCTGAAATTTCCTGCACCAACGCCAATATTCCAGGACAAATCTAGCACCTCTATTAGAGGAATGCAGTCAAGAGCCTCACCTGGAATATCATTTTAAGAGAGGTTTGCCAATTGTTCAAAATTGTTTCAGCCTTAAATTCAACCAATTTCAAGATTTCAAATTGGAATTTATATGATTTTGCAAAGAAAAATCTTTATATTTGGTGTGTATATTTCAATTTTAGATCATGTATGTGGATTCAGCCTTAATTTAGCATTTTTTGTAAGGTCTTTTAAAGGGATAGTTCACCCAAAAATGAAAATTCTCTCATCATTTACTCACCCTCGTGTCATTTCAAACCTGTATGACTTTCTTCTGTGGAAGATATTTTGAAGGATGTTGGCAACCAAAGATTTTTGGTTCCCATTACATGGCCAAAAAATATAATGGAAGTCAATGGGAACCAAAACTCTTTGGTTACCAATATTCCTCAAAATATCTTCCACAGAATAAAGAAAGTCATACATGTTTGGAAAGACATAGAGGTGAGTAAATTATAACAGAATTTTCATATTTGGGTGGATGGGTGGATGGATAGATAGATAGATAGATAGATAGATAGATAGATAGATAGATAGATAGATAGATAGATGAATACTTCCTGTACCAAGAGCAGTAAGGTCTTGAGCTGTTAATCTGCAGTTACACAGCTTCAGTACTCTCAGCTTCCCTACATGCTGCAGGTGGGCAGTAAGTGCCTTCAAGGATCCTCCAACCAGATCATTCCAGGACAGGTCCATCACCTCCAGCTGAGCCAGAAATGGCAGTAAGGTGGCTGAGGTAACGTCAAAACAATAATTAGTGATCCAGACACATTTTACAGTGTGAAGAACATTGTCACTACAACACCCACCTAGTTCCACCACATCTGTGGCTGTCAGATCACAGTGGCTCAGGCTCAAATTCTGACTGTGTGGGGTTTTCCCAAGCTTCTGAACGAATTGCTTCACCCGACCCCAGCCCACAACAGAGCCGGCCTCATCATCCGTGTTATTGATCTCTAAAGGAAAACAAGGGTTTGTTCATTCATATTTAAATTTTTACATCTTCTAAATGCATCTAATGCTCACCTTTCCCAGAGTCGTTATTTTCTTTTCCGTCACTGGCCTCTGATTCCTTCATTTCAGGTATGCCGCTGTTTCTCTTGTCACTGCTCTCTGATGGGCGAAAGAGGCGGCCCATTGCCGGTTTCTTTCTCTCCGTGAAAGAGGCTTTCCTTCTGAGCTGGTTCATAATGAGATCCAGAGGAGATTTTTTCTGAACACTCTCCTTCCCTTTGGTAGCCTCTGCAGTGTGATGACGAAAATGGATTTGTAGTTCCATCCAAATGTACTATTTATTTGTGTTGCAAAATTGCATAAATGGTGACGTTTGAGAAAATAATTTGTGTTAATCAAACACTAAAATAATAAAAAGATACTATATTTTTCATAAGATTTTTATGCAGAATTAAATGCAGAACGGTTTGTGTAACGGTAGGTTTAGGGGTAGGGTTAGTGTAAGGGGAGAGAAAATACAGTTTATACAACTGTAACATATTTTGATAGAAGTTTAGCATGTGCAGGATGATGTGTCGGCCAATGTGTTATTATAGGAAATAAATAGAAACATTTGCTAATTTAGTTGTTATAGCACAAAATGTAAAATATAAAAAGAGGGGTAAGTTGGCCATCTTTACCCATCTTACCCTTATATCTTTTCTATAAAATTCAATATATTCTGCATTTAACAATAATGGAATGGGGTTAATTCTGCTTAACTTTCAAGTAATATCAAAATGGCTTTAAAAAATGGCCCCGTGTGTGTGTGTATATATACATATAAAAATTCCAATGTGACCTGGATATGCTTTGACGGACCTCAGAATTCACACTGCCAGATAGGCTACATACCTGTTGAATCCATTGCTTTTTAAAAGAAGATCTCGTCTTATCTGCAGGTAAATTATGTACGCTTATTCTGTCCTTTTCCAAACTGAAATATAAATACACACATTTTTTTTTAAAACAATATGACTGACAATCGATTTATTTACTTGATTACTTTGTCATGTCCTGCTCATCATCGGTGAAACAGGACCTGTTTTGAAATTATTCAAACAAAATTGTTTAATGACTCGAGTTTTTCCTACCTTGAAATGTTTCTTGAATCTATATATAATGCATTCATCAGTGCGCGAGGATTTTAATAAGCAGATTTAGTCCGCATTTACACCTGTTATATTCATCACATTCATACCGGATCCCGGAAGTTAGGCTGAACTTTGGCTGTATAAAAGCGTTGTAAACAAAGAGCTGTCACATGAATCTGGTCACTTTAAAGTCCTATTCATTGAAAACCGTAGTTATTCATTTATGAAAATTGCACAAATCCATGAATCTGCTGAGTGGACACCGGAGGTGGTTAAACTATTCATTTACTAAAAATGTAGTATGGTAATCATGGAAACTGAGTTTCTGCTGAAATACCATAGATAGTTCCTACAGTTGGTGTTTTAAAGTCGTGAATAATCTCCTTCAAACAGTGTAGGAAGCTTTGACATTTTAATTATTTTTAATGACTGTGACCAAGTTACCATACTTTTATTGCAGTATCTAACATTGAATATCATAACTATATTTTTGTCTATATATTACAAAGGTGTTTTCTTATTACTAGACAAAGTAAGTGTGCTTTGATACAAGCCATTGAAAAGATACAAGCCAGTGTATATAATTATATATAATCATTTTTATTATTTTCCCCAACAGCACATTAATATATCATTTCCCATGAGTTGTTGTAGAAAGGTGACATACAAAAGTTGGTGGGTGATACAAAGTGTCTCGATCACAAGTGGAGGTAGGACAAATGTGTCATGTCATACGATACACATAAAAGATGGCACTGGCAAAGATAATTGTTACATTTTGTACGTGACGATTTTTGTGAAATTATGTTTGGCTTGAAGGTAAGGAAACAATACACAGTATATCTGAATTTTATATATATATTATATATTTCTTCAATCTCACATGCATATTTAAGTCAACTGGAAAATGAAAAAAACATATAAAGAAACATAATAGCAGCAGTACAGAGGTATTTATCAGTCATACGCCTGACTACTCCATCCATCCACTTCTATACACAAGTTATATTTTGTTTTTATACTTATATATGTGTTTGTTTGAGGTAGCAACTATAATTCATCTGTTAAATTCTGGATATAAAAGCAATTACAGATAAACACGCTGATTGTCAGTTTCAGCAAACAATATCAATACATCATTTTTTTCCCCACACATAAAAATAACACATCTCTCTCTGAGCAAAGTACATATAGACCTGTTTGTCTAGATGGTTTATAGAATGTAAAGTACAAGGAGCATTTCATATACTTAAACTATAATTGAGTGACTTCTACCACTATTAAAATCTATAATTTTGTTTTTGGTGTTAGAAGTCCTCGAAATGAGAAAGATTAAAATTCTGGTGTTCATTAAAGGAGGCAAAACATTCACTGGAAATGGCATAGAAAACATTTTCTGTTATATCTGAACTTCATACCACAGTGTAAACATAGTATATTTATCCATATTTTATGAAAGTACACATGCATATATTTTGTACATTCATATTCATAATGAGCACTACCTACATAAAATATAAACAAAAAAATATGGCAAAAAGAATGTTAAATATGTATAGTTTGACAAGATTATTCACATAACATTTATCAATAAACAATAAATATTTTAAGAAACAATATCAGTTGTGATGTATTTTTAAACAATTCCAATATTCAAGAAATCATTTTCCATTTGATATCAGTAGTCCTAGAAGTGATGAACCAAAACGGATGGTGTTGATTGTACGCTTGCAGGGTTAGTGCTTTGCATAATGTCTCTTAGCTACTTAATAAATCCTTATTCACGTATCAGTTCAACTCAATAGTTACTCAACTTTTCAACAAATTCACAGCATAAAACCCAAACCTACTTAGGACGGCCCATAATTGTAGAATTGTTCCGTAGAATGCAATAAAAACAACTTTGGCACCCATGTTCCAAAATGGAGACACCATTCCAAAACTGAATCTTGATCACAGAAATCAGGCTGCGGGTTGGTGACCGTAGATCACGCTAAGGCGTCGTGGACATATGTGCGTCACTGGAGGCTGAAGACATAGGACTGTCCATTGAAGCCAGGTGGGCGGACTCCCTCATCTGTTGTTTGAGCTCAGAGATGGTACGTTCCAGCCTCTCTCTTGCTTCTCTCTCCCTGCGTAGCTCTTTCTGCAGCTCCTCGCGGTCTTCCTCAGCGTGGTCCAGCCTCTGACGCAGCTCTGATAACTAAGCACAGGAAGCCATTGGTCAGCTAAAGTGATGCACTTAAATTTACGACAGGGTTTAATATCCAAAAGCTATTTTTTATAAAATAGTTGATTTTTTTATGTTAGTGTATATATACACAAGCTACCGCTCAAATGTTTGGGGTCAGTGTTTTTTTTTTTTTAAATAAGTTAATACTTTTATTCAGCAAGGGCAAATTAAATTGATCAAAAGTGACAGTAAAGACATTTATAATGTTACAAAAATCACTGTTTTCTGCAGAACTGCTTTATAGCTGAATTGAACTCATTCCATAATTGATAAACTTTACACAGTTATTGAACTAAACTGAATCAACACTGATTTCAACTGAAAAATAACAGTTTAATATTGTCTTTTTAGAGCTGCTTTACAGCAGAATTGAATTCTGTTTGCATCATTTCCTGTTATCAATGCAAAGCTGCTTTGAAACAATCTGTATTGTATAAAGCGCTATATAAATAAAGGTGACTTGACAAAAGATTTCTGTTTCAAATACAAGTTGTTCTTTTGAACATTTCTAAGTATCAAACAATCCTGAAAAAAATGTATCATGGTTTTGACAAAAATATAAGCAGCACAACTGTGATTATAATAATAAATCATCATATTAGAATGATTCCTGAAGGATGTGTGACACTGAAGACTGGAGTAATGCTGAAAATTCAGTCATCACAGATATAAATTACATTTTAAAATATATTAAAATAGAAACCGTTGTAATTGTAATACATTTTCACAATATTACTGTCTTTACTGAAACATCTGTTTTATTCTAAAAATTGTATAAAAATAAAGTATGACAAATGATGGACCTGATAAGGACCTGTGTGGGTGGGTGTGATTGGTCGATACCTGTGTGGCATATATAGTTTCCTGATGTGGTTCAGTATTCAGCTCTTTGCATCTGCAGCCTTGCTGCCTCAGCTTGTCGAGTCGGGACTTCAACTTTCTCTGTTCCTGCTGGACTTCGCCGAGCCTCTGAGCATGCTCACTCTGAACCGCCTCCAGCTCCCCGTGTAGGTCACAGCGGTCTATGGCTTCACCTTGACGCAGAGCCTGCAGCTCCTGTTCACGAGTATCAGAGTGAGAAAGAGTCATCAAATACTCATAGACACCTTCTGGCACACGAAAAGGAGGTGCTAAAACCAGACATTATGTGATGTGTACTGCATTGTAATCTCGTCGGGGTAAAAACCTTTTCAAGCTGTTTTTGTCTGCATAGTGTTGACTGAAGTTTTTCGTGCTGAGCACTATACATCTGAAGGAGTTCCATCACCATGAAGTCCTTACTGTGCTCCACAGTCATACCAACAGACTGCTTACTAGCTGACGAATCTACTTTCTGCCATTCATCTGGACTGGAATCGTCTGACTGGCCACTTTTTTCTTGCCCTGTATTAATTAGATCTCAAATTTAGAAACATATACATTTATTTATGCAATGTCACATATGGTGGATGCAAACTGACCTGCAAAGGTGGGCGTCTTTGGGTCAGTGTCATGTGCATCCTGGTTCTTTTCATTGTGAGTATCGCCTAGCGCCTCTGTTCCTGTAGACCCCATTTCCTTTCCAGGCACACACTCAGAGTGTTGTGCCAAGCCATTACCTGCCAGCTTGTCAGGCGTGTACTGGTACCAGCTGGAGAGGAAAACAAAAAAAGAAGAATTACTGCAGTAATATATATATTATTTTTTTTCTGATTATTATCATTAACATGAGATCTGAGTGTTTAACATTGTCCTATAAATCCACAATATACATGGTCACTAAGAATTAGACTGAAAACATGTCCAGATCATATTTCACCTCAAAATCAACTGAAAGAAATATAAAATTATATTTTACAGACAGCAAGGCCTGTTTTAGGACAATTAAAATTATTTATATTGACATTATTTTCCCCCCATTACAATAAAGCATAATATCCTACATAATCATTATCAAATTGTGAAATATTTATACATCATGACATATTTTATTTATTTATTTTAACCTTTTAACAATCATTTTAATATTAACCTTTTAATTTTAATTCATTTACATTTTAATATCTTCATTGAAAACAATAAATCTTAAAAATAAACTCAAGATGTAAAACATACAGATGTACTGCAGTAATTATTTAATTTACATTAATTAAAAATACAAAACATCATATCACAATATATATCCTAATGACAATGAAATAATTTTCAGAATTAAATATTGCTGGATATTTTTTTTCATTTGATATTTGTCACTCTCTTTCTCTTTCGGCTTGCCCCATTTTGTCAGGGGTCGCCACATCGGAATAATCCGCACAGCTGATTTGGCACGTTGTTTTTTTGCCAGATATCAGATTTTTCTGATATATTATTGAATAATATATATTTGTGATTGAACTGAACCTTTGCCACATCAGGTCGTCATGGCCAGGGTCCTCCTTAACATTGGCAAGCAAACGTGAGTCAAACACAAAGGCAGGTGAAGATACTCCCTGAAAGAGAGAGATAAAAAGATCTCGTTAGCCTGGTTTCACTGACATAGAGTGATTGACTAACCCATTGTGTGTTAATGCAGATTGCTCTTGACGTATTACAATCCCTTTAGGGTTTCACACTTAGAGAACATTGATTTGGTCCCTTCACACGCCAAGCAGCCGTCTGTCATTTCTTCATGGCTTCATGCACACACACAGTTAGATCTTGTGATTCATTCTAAAGAGAAGCCAGATCTAGAAATATGTAAATAAGACTTTATATCCCTGTTAATGCGTTGTCAAATCTTATCCAGGATCAACACTCTCATTGTGACATTTCTTACATTTCAGACAGAAACATGCATCTGAATACTGGAGGAAATGTGGATACTTCTTCCATCAACAGTCAGTAACTTAAGCTGCTTTAATGTAAATAGGCCATCTGATCTATCATAAAGCCTCAGTGACCAGCTTGCACGCCACATGCACACTCAGAGCATGTGCGCCTTAAAAAAATACACCCACACGATGTAGAGACAAAAATTTCCTTTATGGTCATAGCGTAACAATTCACACATACTCAAAAGTCCCTCTGCTGTGGTTACGAAGCATGGACCTGAAGCTGTTCTTCACTTGATACTTGTGAGGCTCTTCTATGGAAATAGAGCTTTTCTAAGCATATGATTGTAACTGTAAGTGGTAAAAACTGTGTCTCTTAGAAACAAAACAAGCAATACAGGTTTATTAAACACACACACACACACACACACACACACACTTTCATACATTTACATGTTAAGTCATGTGCGAGAGCTCCAGACGACTCTGTGTGGGGGAGGGGTGGGCTGTCTGGGGGCCGTCACGTGGCGCTCATGGCACGAGGACTCTAATCTACACTGCTATTTACAACGCGATATGAGCAGGACGATCATTCTTAACGCACTACAATGACATGATTCATTTGAGACCTCGTGAATAGCACAAATGCACCAGATTTGACTATAACGTCAATGAAATTAAACTTCCTGCCTTGACCTTAACCTTGTCATTGACGTGCTCATTACAGGGTTTTTATGCAGATGGATAAACAGACAGACAGACAGACAGACAGACAGATAGATAGATAGATAGATAGATAGATAGATAGATAGATAGATAGATAGATAGATAGATAGATAGATAGATAGATAGATAGAATGACAGAGTTAGATAGACAGACAGACAGACAGACAGACAGACAGACAGACAGACAGACAGACAGATAGATAGATAGATAGATAGATAGACAGATAGATAGATAGATAGATAGATAGATAGAATGACAGAGTTAGATAGATAGACAGATAGATAGACAGACATATAGATAGATAGATAGACAGACAGACAGACAGACAGACAGACAGACAGACAGATAGATAGATAGATAGATAGATAGATAGATAGATAGATAGATAGATAGACGAATAGACAGACAAACAGACAATTTTCTCTCTAAGTATATCATATCTAATAAGTATTAATATATTTTTATTAAATGTAAACAGAAAGTCCAGTCTACATCCGGAAAATGGGCTGTCTGAGAACAGCAGTTGCTGAGGATGTTTTTGAGTCTCTGGCTAAGCATTATATAATGAGATGGGAATTCACTGAATTTGATTGGCTGAGAGGGAGGCTGGGGCCAGGGGTCTGCTCTCTGATTGGTTGGTGATAGAGGTCCTGCAGGGTGAGTGCTGGGGAGGAAAGAGGGGAGATTACTCTGCATGTAACAGAATGTCCCAGCCACTCTATTTCACTCTCTCTCTCAATCTTTTTGCTCATTCTTTCCTAATTTTTTTCCCTCTACCCTCCCACCCACCCACTCTTTTCTCTCTGTTTCTCTCCCCTGTTGCCGTGGCTCCGGCTGTTTGTGCAGACTCTGTCAGAAGGAGTTTGAGAGTCTAGTGACCCGGTTTGAACCACATTCAGCCATTTCCTTTGGAGGGAAACATCTGGTGTGGGTTGAGAGCTGGATTCAGCTGACCCAACATTCGATTTGCTGTTTACTTTCGACTTGAAAAACATTTTAAAAAAATTGTGACTGAGACAAATATGGTCTTTCATATAACATTCTCGGCTGCAAGCGCATCACAATAACTTACTTATAGGGTGAATCTCACAAAACATGTCAAGAACATGTCATATTTCACCTTAAAATTAAAGAAAAAGAAGATATTTATTTCCTATCTTTTTTTAATTTTGCTGTACTGCAATACATAAATTGCTTACTTTCTGAATGAATATAGATTACATATAAGAGATACTCACTATATGCGGCTGCCTCTTCTCCTGCTGGAACTTCGTCTTCATATCCTCCAGAGACTGCTTTAGCTTCTCTTCATCCGCTGTTCCCAGGTGTCTTTGTGCCAGCTGCAGATAACATGCCCACTTGGCTGAATCGAAGCCCCAGTGACATGTGCGTTTGTCTGGCTGTCGATGGGAGTGCATAACAAAGCGCTTCGGGCAGAAGAGCATCCGGCATTGGGAGCAGCGGATACAGGGCGCATCCGGGCTGGAGTAAAGCTGGGGTACAAACAGGCCTTGACATTTGCCAAGACACTGGTGTTCCACCCAAAATCCTCCAGATTCCTCACCCTCTTTCTCTTCCTCCTTTTCAGTGTCGTGCCCTTTGTGGGAATCATGAGATGGTTCCTCACCTGGATGCAGCAGGGTGTAGCAGAGACGTTGAGCATCGGTCAGCGTGATGAGACCGCAGGATGGTGTCCCTGGTGGAAGGATGCCCAGCACTTTGAGGATGTGTAACTGTGTGGCATCGCAGCGGGAACAGTACAAATACAGCTGGTCACACACAGAGTTGATCTGTTGCAACGAGAAGTCCCGCAGGATGGTGTTTAGCAGCTGGGGCAGACAAAGACGCAGTTCGCCTCCCACAGAGAAGCAGGAGATGGACTCGCCCTCCAGACAGCAGAGGCTGAGGTCTGTAGAGCTGTCAGGGGGGACTAGTAGGGGCCCCCCTGCCATACCTCCTTGGGCCAGAGGGGGCGCCAGCTTATACTGACCATGATGACCAGTAAACGCAGCCGGGCCGCCGAGGGAACACTGGCTGCTCAGAGAGAACTGCGCTAGAGTGTGCTTCAAACCAGGGCTCAGATCAGGAGTCGCCTCTATCCTGTTCGTTGCTTTGGAGACCTGATAGCCGAGAGAGGTTTCTGGGATTTTTTTGCAGGATAGATTGAGAGCAGCCATCACACGTTTCTTTATGGGTGCGCCGTCTACGGCGTTGTCTCGCATCAACCGCTTTAATGGCACTTTTAGAAGTGCCTGCTCCTTGGGGACGTCTGGACGCTTGTTCTCAGTAGTCGCCATAATGTTTTTTTATGGATATCGCTAAGTGGTCTTGGGGGACCGGAAGATACACAGAGGAAGTCTTAGGAATGCAGTGCTTTTTATATGTGGATCATAGTAAAGTCTTCAACACTTCCCAGATGACTGAAAAGTCAAAACAAGTATCAAAGATTAATACATGTAAAAAAGAATTTTAGATAGTAAAAGTAAAATTTTAACAGGCATCTTTTATCAAATGTTTTTAAATAAATGTAATAAGATAGAGAAGATTTTGAAATGTAATACATTTATTGATCATATAAACAGGCACACCAAAAATTATTCAGACACCAGATATCATTTTTTACTAGTGGGTGCAGGACACTATAGTTCATTTATGTAAGTGAGGATAGCAAAATAAAGTAAACTGTGACATATTATACCCAAAAATTCTTCATACAGTGGACTTCCAGTAAAATCGATAAAAATTTGGGACCAAAATTATTCAGACACTTTGACCTGACCATGTTTTGCTTAAGTGCTTAAGTACTTAAATTTAACAGCTGACAGCTGATTGGTTGATTGCAATCCATTACATACCTTTCTATCAGAGTTATCTGACATTATCAGGATGAATTTGTTCTGACAGTTTAACATTTTAAGTTCTTGTTATATTTTATCACCATTTTCTAAACTATATAGAAAATATATAAACTATATAGAATAAACTGTGATAATGTGAGAAAAATGTTGAAGGTGTCTGAATAAATTTTGGTTTGACTGTATATATAAAATAATTAAAATTATAAATAAAATAAATGAACACACCTGGAATTTTTGCATTAACATGAAATGTGAACCAAGGTTATTATATAATTATTATATAAAACCTTAAGAAAAATCGTTATTTGACAATAAATAAACGTTAACTGGAATAAAATAAGAATTTTTTTAAAATGTATTTTATTTCAGCTAGTTGCCAAGGCAACATTTCTCATTTTCATTTAGGTTAACTTGATGCACTAAAATAACTAAAAATAAAAATGAAATGAAAACTATATACATATTTAGAAAAAAATACTAAAAATGTAACTAAAATGAAAATGAAAGCAGAAAATGGAAAAATAATAATAATAAACAAATTTAAAATATTCATAAAAACTATAATAGCATCTCAGTGATACTAAAATAACATTGATGTGAACATCTAAATGTCTAAGAATGTCACAAAATAGTTTAATTTGAATACATAACCTAAACTCTTTTCCAGGAAGGTTAACGGTCCTAGTTTAAAGGTTAATAGCCTAGTTGTTTCAAATGGTTTTGTGTTTCGTCAGCGATAGCGAAATCGTCACAAATTAATCATATCTGTAATGTGTTTTGACTGCATGTAAGATAATAGACTTTCCACCCCCTCACATAGGCCCCGCCCACCGCGCAAAAGCCCCGCCTCTCTGACCGGTCTTATTCACATAACCAGAGCTCCGCCCCTCCCCCCTCTGCTGAGGTAATGACATTCACTCGTGCGAGAGACCTCTGCGGGACTACCCCCATATGTTCCCACACCTATGACACTCTCACATCTCACAACAAACTGTGAAGGCACCCCTCGAAAAGATTTCCTTGCGGAAAAAAATAGTCGGGTTTTTAGATTTAGTGGTAATAAAACATTTAGGTTCTGCCCATTTGAAATATGAACGCGATGATGAAAGAAACATACATTGTTATATTATCTAACAGCACTTGAACGAAATGAACTATAATCGTAGTCGATTGTCAAATGTCATATAGCCTATATGAGCAATCTTAAAAATCTATAAAAATAGATTTAAAAAGGCAATAACATAGGTTATAAAATACAACTGAAACAATCGAAAATAATCCGACACTAAAGGACGCATTTAATGTAACTTAATGGCACGGTGCAATATCATGAGAAACTGGATATATAATAATCATTTCAAATATTGAAAATAAATTCTTTCGTTATAGAGAATGTAAACCGACATAAAACAACATATATTCAAGCTTACCTTTAAATATGAAGAGTCAATTCAACGTTGTTGGGTTTTATTTTTTGTTTTGTTTTTTGGCGAGAAGCGAAGGAAAGCGCGTGAAATATTTGTATTTTTATATCACGGGATTCCGTCTCGGAGTTCACAGTCGAACGAGCGCCCGTCGCCCTGACACTGATAATACTGGTGCGGACTTCATGCTGATAGACTCGCAACGTCAATCCACAACCCAACAACCTACGTCACCCGACAGGCTGCCACGGCTAGACGGCGTGATTTAGCTGAGGAAGTCTGTCTATCAATTTGGGGGGCGTTACCAGCATTTCTATAAGTCCCGCCCTTAACCTAATCACTGATTGGTTAAGCTCTCTGAATGACTTCTCAACTATCCAATTGCAGATTGCCTGTCGGTCGCTCCTACCAACTATAGTCATAGCAACCGCAGCAAGAGTAGGAAGTCTGTCTAGCGATCTAGGGTTTACGTGTGGTAAACATTCACCAATTATTGTGAACCGTGGTAAAGGTGTGTGCAGACATTTGTAAAAATCGATTTTCTTTTGCTTAGTTTGTTGCTTAAGAAACACAGATTGTCTAGGCAAAATATTATGACATTTTTAAACATACATGCAATAAGTCATTTTGAAATGAAAAAAGAAAACACCAAAGGGTTGGCAAAAGGCACACCTTTACTTTTTCTATTTCTCAAAGAGTGGGTTTATTTTTCAAATGCAAATACTTTTCACTAATAGTGAAGCATGTTGTCACATTTATATATTGTGAAGGGTTAAAAAATAACAAAATGTCATACCATGTTTTGAATAACAGAAATAGCAATTAAAGGAGTAGTTCACTTTAAAATGAAAATTACTCCATGATTTACTCACCCTCAAGCCATCCTAGGTGTATATTTCTTTCTGATAAACACAATCGGAGTTATATTAATAAATATCCTGACGCTTCCAAGCTTTATAATGGCAGGGGTCTGGATGGCGGTCTGGCGGAAGCTAATTTACTTTATAATATTATTTTTCTTACAAAACCCCATCGATTTGCTTCAGAAGGTCTTTATTAACCCCCGGAGCCATGTGGAGTACGTTTATGATGAATGGATGCACTTTTGTGAGCTTCAATATACCCCATCACTGCCATTATAAAGCTTGGAAGCGTCAGGATATTTATTAATATAACTCAGATTGTGTTCATCAGAAAGAAGAAAGTCATATACACCTAGGATGGCTTGAGGGTGAGTAAATCATGGGGTAATTTTCATTTTAAAGTGAACTACTCCTTTAATACATTTTATTGTATACTTTTGCTTGAACACGTACCCAAGAGCTATAGGTTAATGGAGGTATGATGGTACTGAAATTTTAGTTCAGAAGACAGAATTCACAAATATTAATCAGTTTAAGACAGTTTTGAACTGAACTGGACTTTTGACTCTAAAGCTTATAGTTTCTGAGATAGCCTTTGTGACAACTTTCCGGTCCGATAACTAACCCTAGTCTCATTTGTGTGATTATTTTAAAAAATTTATTCTTAATCATTTACTAGATTGCTAGTTTTTCTACATTGCTACCTATATTTTTCTAAAATCTTTGTATGTCATATCCATACAGTAGGTTGTTTAGTCATTTGCTATATATATTTAGTCCAATCTCTAATTTTAGTCCTGTCATTCAGCATCATTTACTGTGACTAACACAAGTTAAGTAAGTTGCTTATTCATCCTTTGGCCTTTGTTTACCTAAATCATGTGTTTTTTTCACATTATGTCACAGTGCTTAGCATTCACCAACTGGTACTGAGTAAACATTAAGAACTTTTGATTTACCTCCAATCTCCAGTATTTACCACTTGATACCAAATCCTTTTTTTTATGTAAATATATATTTGATACAAGATGGTTTTGTGAATGGATGGAGTGGCCATCACTCAATGCATTTAAGCATTAGTATTTCTTTACTTTCTGTTTACATTTTATGTAATGATTCCTCCAGACATCCATTTGTATTCTCTTTCTTCTTTGTGTCCTCTTCCATGTGGACATTAGCATAAGGCAAATGGCTCTAATTTGACTTTCATTTGCGTCTAAGTTTGCATTTCTATAGTTTAACTGCTAACATGTTGTAAGTTCACACCCTGACCTATGCCTGGATTACTCAATTCAGAGGAAACACCCTCATGATTAGACTTTTGTGCAACCTTGTGTTAGAAAGAAAGAATGTACAAGCATCATAAAATTATGATCTTTAAGTAAATCATTTAAGGGTCACCATTACGAAAACGTCTGTAACACTAGTTGGCCGCCGTGCATGTTTTCCAGGAAAGCTATTTTGTGTTTGTTTTTTCTTCAGTCTGAGACTAATTTAATGTCCTTTTGAGGCCTTTGGCTTTAACTTTTCATTACTTCCAGTCTCTCAGAGAAATCTTTTAAGAGTGTCTCAAAGCACTGGAATAAACAACAACAGTTTCTCTGCTATTTTGAGAGTGAATTGGAAAGTCGCAAAGGGTTGAAAAGCAATAGGTAAAAAGGCAGACCTGGAGGCAAAACAAGTGTAATTCAACCTATCCAGAAAGAGATCCATGAGAAACATTTTTTAAATATCTTTCCGAACCTTAAAGCAATACAGTCATGGTTTCTGAATTATGTGCACACACAAGTTATTAAATGTGTCCAAAAAAACAACATAGCTGAACAGTGGCATACTGTTTCCTTAGAGAATAGGTGGAAAACATGTATTCTGCTGCAACTGATTGATGAAGAGACTGAGACTCAATTGGCTAGATTAATTTACCAGGGAATTTAATCATTTATTTTATTAATTTATTTGCCATCACCTATCGTCTACCTTTCATTATGTTGTCACTCTCCCCTCGCCAGGCAATAGGACCCTGATTTGTATTTTTGAAAGCTTCAAAGCAGACGGCTCCCAGAATATACTCAGAGGACAAAACAAAGAGAGAAAAATCCTTGTTGCTAAGGAACAGAAGAAAAACAGAACACCAGACCGCTTGCATGAAATAATAGACCAAATTAAGCTGAATTTCTCCACCTTATGCCTCGCAATTGTAATAACTCAATGTGTTTTTGTCACATAAGAAAAGAAATTAAAAGAAATTTTAAAAAATTGTACACTTTAGTAGTTTGCATGCGTAGAATATAACAAACACACTGCCATTATATTCTGTAAATTTTTTTGTCATTTTAATATACACAGTCAGTATACATATATATACTGCATTTAAATCACATCTATAATCGAAACAACTTCATCAACCTAAAAGTCATACAGGTACATTTCACAAAGACTTGGTGAATAATATACATTTAGAACATAAGGTCACATCAGGAAGTCAATGTAGATTAGCTGCACTTTTAAAGTTAAAAAGCAACATAAATAATGTTCATCTGTTGTCTGCAGTATTCTAACCTTTATTCTTGCACAACTGAAGAAGTTTCTAAAATACATTTTTAACCTGAAAGGGGAAAAAAGGCATTCATGAGATTATTGTGCTTATTATATATGGAGAAGTTTTGGTTCACTGGATATAATTTTGTTCTTATACCTGCTTTTGTCTTCTCTTGATTTGCATTTCTTGCTGTTGTTTTGCCCTGACCTCTTCCAGAGTTAAGCATCCACCTGGGGAAATAGTAGACATGATTAAACCAGACTCAGAATTATTATTTTCTATGAAAATGTTTATTATTTAATTGACACGTATAGAAACAGATGTCTGTCTGATAGAAGTTTGCTGTGTCAAATGTGGTAATCCAGGGATAGTAATCACTTTGGTAATCCAAAATACTTTTCGGATGTAACTGTAATTTGCCAACAGAGTTCAATGGAACTTGCGACTATTGGCTAATGATGCTTTTTGGGAAACGCACCCCTGGATA
This sequence comes from Coreius guichenoti, assembly GCA_039654105.1. NCBI lineage: Eukaryota > Metazoa > Chordata > Actinopteri > Cypriniformes > Gobionidae > Coreius > Coreius guichenoti. Next base: position 23,810,635 of record CM077189.1, read on the forward strand.
GGTCTTACACAATTGTAAAACCATTAAAAGGGATAGTTCACCCAAAAATGAAAATTCTGTCATTATTTACTCACCCTCAATTTGTTCTAAACCTGTTGTGTTTATGTTCTGTTGAACACAAAAGAAGATATTTTGAAGAATGTTGGTAATCAAACAGTTGACGGTAGCCATTGACTTCCATAGTAGGAGAAAAAATACTATGGAAGTCAATGGGTGCCATCATGAGGGTGAGTAAATGATGACAGATTTTTGGGTGAACTGTCCCCTTAATGAGTGTGGTAACTTACAAATACTATATATTACAGACGGTATCGGCAATTAATGTAAACAGCAATTGGTCATTCTCAGACTCTGACAGTCTGCAAAAGCATCCTAAGATACATTTCTGCTCATAAGTTTCATAACCCTTGCAGAATATGCAAAGTTTTAATAATTTTAACAAAATAAGAGGGATCTGGGATCATAAAAATTGCATGTTACTTTTTAGTACTTGTGCTGAATAAGCTATTTCACATAATATATGTTAACATATAGTCCAAATACAAAATGACTGAATTTATACAAATTGTCACATTCAAAAATGTACATACCCTTGAATCTGAACTGTCTGTCATTACCTGGATGATCCACAGCTGTTTTCATGTTTCATGTTAAGTAAGTTGTTTAGGTAATTGTGACTTTTTATCTCACAATTCTGACTTTATAACTCGCAATTGCGATAAAAAGTCGCAATTACCTTTTTTATTTTTATATTTAGTGGTGGAAACAAATTTCCATGAAGCAATGCATTAAGAGCAGGGGTGAAAGCATTTGAACAGGATGATGTGTACATTTTTCTTATTTTGTTGAAAGATCATATTTTTTCATTTAGTACTGCCCTTCAGAAGCTAGTAACTACATGTTTCCCAGAAGACAAAATAAGTACAATTTACCCTGTTCATTCAATTCAAAAAGTTTACACACCCCAGATCTTAATGCATCGTGTTGCCTTCTTGAGCATCAATATATTTTGCTTCAATAAATATTGTGGAAAATGTATGTTGTTTAAAATAATATGCAGAGGAAAACCAAGTCCTATGTTTGGTATAGTCCCTTTGTGTTACATACCTTATGAGTATTCCGAAGTATGTAACAAAATACATTACAAATTACTTTTTAAAGCATGTCTTTTGTATCTGTAGTGGAATACATTTTATAAGTAACCTTCCCAACCCTGAACTTGCATCCATAGTTACTTTTGGGAAACGCACCCCTTATGTCCATAAATGGCACTTTAACTCCCCCTAGTGGTGATAGTGGTGATTTTTATTTGAATCCTTTCAGGCTTCACATATTTGTTTTCTGGTATGGTTGGTTGAATGACTCACCCACAGTACTAGGAGATATGGAAATGTAACCCATGGCCCGACTCAAGCGCAGAGCTGCCAGTTCTGCTTCTGCTTCTGTTAAACAGCCAAGCATTCAGTCAGTGAGTGTTGACAGCTTAACCATAATCATTTCCTTTTAAACTTAAAAAAACCCCCAGGAAATATCACACAGCCTATTTAAATATTGTTACCTACAAAAACATAAAATGCATTCAGTATAATAGCCTATAAGGGTGATTGTGCTCTTGTTACTTTTAAGTAACTATAAAACCAATTACAGTACATTTACATCAAATATAAACTTTTTATTTTCCTTTAAAATGGTGTGATGACAGGATCATTGGAGACATTATTTGTTAAAAAATTCTGTTGGTATTTTTTTCGGGAAAAGTTTAATTTTTTCCCCCCTTAATATTAGTACACTATAAAAAAGTTGCTGCCTTAAAGGGATAGTTCACCCAAAAAGTAAAATTATCCCATAATTTACTCACCCTCAAGTCATCCTAGGTGTATATGACATTCTTCTTTCAGATGAATACAATCAGAGTTATATTAAAAAATGTCCTGGCTAATCCAAGCATTATAATGACAGTGAATGGCAGCCCAAAATTTGAAGCCCAAAAAAGTGCATCCATCCATTATAAAAGTAATTCACACGGCTCCGGGGGGTTAATAAAGGCCTTTTGAAGCGAATCGATGGGTTTGTGTAAGAAAAATATCTAGAAAAAATATCTAGTTTCTGGCGGACCGCCTTCCGTATTCAACTTGCAAAGAAAGTATTCGTCTAAAAGAAGAATGTCATACACCTACGCTTGAGGGTGAACTCATGGGGTAATTTTCATTTTTGGGTGAACTATCCCTTTAAATTGTTCAGTACAATCAACATATTTAAGTCATTTTAAACTTAAATTTCATTAAACTGACCTAAAAACTGAGCTGAATCTTGTATAACTATTAAAAAAATTTGAAAATTGCTTAACTTATTTTTATGAGTTAAATCCATATAAAAACATATGTTGTCATAACTTATTGATCATAGAATTTTTTACAGTGTTACTTAAATTGTTAAAACGTATGGGTAAAAGAAGAAAAGAAAAAGAAAAACTCTTTGAAAGTATGAAACAGTATTTAAAGACAGTTAAGAATGCTATAAACTTTCATTTAACTGGAATGATTTAAAAAAAAAAAAATTAAAATCATCCTAGGGGTTGATTGAAATTGACAAATCACCCATTCAGTGAGAAATAAAATGTAAATCAGAGATGCTGAAGCGCAGTATAAACCTACTTTGCTGAATATCTTGTCTTTTCTTTGGGTTTGGTGCAAATACTGTAAATGCTTTTTGACTGTCACACACAAAAAAGAAAAGTAATTATTTGAGTGAAAACAAAACAAGCTCTAAACTAAAGGATTTACGTTGGCCACTATTAACTACACAGTTTAATGCTGATGCTTGGATTAAGACCTGATCCACCATATGTTTCTGGGGCCTTTGGCACTGTATTCCTCCTACCTGTGGCTTTCATAAAGAGCATGCGAATGTGATTTTGGCATTGGTTGTTCCTTCGGTGCACATGTTGCAGGTTTTGACCTCGGTAAAATCTCGGACTGTTTCTCCTTTATTGCTTTAGTGCTTCTCTCCGTTGCTTTGGGTTTGTATTCGGTGTCATGGGTGACTCTCGGGCAGCTTGAAGCCCTGTTTTTGCGGTGACCGACACTGACATCTCTGGTTCTGACTGCAGGTGTTGTTTCGGCGGTTGTCTTGTTCAGATGCTTAGGTTTTGTTGCAACAGGTTTCGGCTTTATAAGTCTCGTGTCCGGCATATTGACAGTGTTAGATTTCCATTGAGGCAATCAACCTCTCATCTGTCTCTCACCGATCTGCCACTTTCCTTATTCCATCGATAAAGCTTTTTCTTGAATGCACCGGTTTCAGCCAGCACGAAAAAATAGATATTTTCATTCAAAGGATCAGCTGCAAATAACAGAAAGTCAAAGCCGTGCGTGTTAAGTTTAGTGGACAACCGTAACCCGCGCAACCGCGTGTGATCCGATTATAATGAGCGCAAGGCACACTGTGGTGACCTCACGGTATCCCATAGTAACCATAACCAATACTAGTACAAAAACTAGCCTACTACTACTACTAATTAATAATAGGCTCATAATAATGAGATAGATATGCATGTTTTTAGTGATTACTTTTTTATGGGGTTACTTTTGAAAATAATTTTATTTTTTGTGGATGTGTAAATCTATAATATATTGCTAAATAATCACAGCATATTTGTGTTTTGTGGATGTATCGTCCGATAGCCTAATGATCGAGGCAATGCCGAGCAGGATACTGTTGCTATGGTTACCACCCCAGTCGAACGCGATTTCTGAAAGCACATTTTGAAAAGAAGAAAAAAAAGTAATTTTTAAAATATTTTTCTAGGTATTTTGCTAAATACAATTTAAAAAAAAAATGTAATCCTGTTTCGTAATTTAACCTGCTGGATGCCACTGTCCTCGTACGAGGACATTATATTTTAGTGAATTTCTCTGACACTATGTCACAGTTTTAAATCTGGATGTCCTGTAAAGAGCACATTAAGGGCTTTTCAGAGATACCATTTGTTTTGAGGTTTCACCAGGACGACAACTTCTCCTTGGTCTTTTAAAATGACTGAATTATCAAATTTAGCACTCTTATAGAAATATGAAAATATTTCTTAATATTTTGTAATTATCATTTAAATCTGACTAATTTTCAAATTGTTTGTTATAAATCAACATCTCAGGAAAATGTTATGGGGTTTCTAATCAAAATATGACTTTCTGTTACAAAACAGCATTGATTTTTTTTTCCACTGTAGAGGACACCAGGACTTACATCATGTTTATCAGGCATTTTGGGAGATACAACAAGTGAATAGGGAAATAAATTACATATCAATGTTCCTATAAAATATTAGATATTATTAAGAAAATGTTGCCAACTATTACTCCCATTATTACACTTATTTTTGCAAATTAGATACAGTGTATAGATACATTGCATTGAATGGGAAAACCCATATGGCCATTTTACCCACATATTGCATAAAGTAAAATGGTATATCAATTAATTCCGTTATATCCTTCATAACATAGTTGAGAATCATTTTTAAACAAAGTTTGGTTAAAAAAATCCTGAAACCTGAAAATTGACTGCTGAATGAAAAAAAAATCCCATTGTTTTTGGCTATACCTGTCATTTAAAAATATATATTTAAAAAAAAAAAAATCTCATTTGTTTCTTATGCTCTAAACAATGTAATGACATGAAAAAATACTAAATTCAAAAGACTTTGTTTTCCTGGGTCTTAGGAGGTTAAAAAATAGGTAAGATAAATCTAGGCTATTCTAAATGAAATTCAACGAAGCCTAGGGAAACGTGCCTAATGTTGCACAATAAGAGTGTCATAGGCTATACTAAATTTCTAAACTAAAGTTACTAAAACTTAAGCCTCCAGCTCACTGGGAAGGCTTTTATTAAGATCAAAGACCCCTTAAGCCTATGCAATTTTATGTATTTTACAGGCAGTCAGTGAGATGCAATATTAAAGGGATCGTTCACCCAAAAATGAAAATTCTGTCATAATTTACTCACCCTCAAGTTGTTCCAAACTTTGAACACAAAAGAAGATATTTTGAAGAATATGGGGAACTAAACAGTTGATGGACCCCATTGACTTCCATAGGGAAAAAAATACTATTAAATGGGGTCCATCACTGTTTTGTTACCAACATTCTTTAAAATATCTCCTTTTGTGTTCAGCAGAACAAAGAAATTAAATTCTTGAACGACTTGAATTTTCATTTTTGGGTGAACTTATTTTGATAAGGATCATGCAACTTGAGAGTGTCACATCAAAATTTCATCCCCCGCAAAGGCTTCTCATGAAAGTCAAAGACCAAGCATATGTGCTTGTGCACTTTTTTTTTGGTGAAAGTGAAACATCTCCAACCCTGAATCCAGGCCTTTTTACAGAGTTCACCCCAAAACAAAACATTGAAATGTATAACCAATGGCTACTTTCCACAAAACCACTTTCAAAGATGAAAAAATAGGTAGGCCTAATCAATATCAATGGGTCACTAGTTAAAATATGTTTGTGGCCGTACATTAGTATTCAGGCTATGTAAAAAAAAAAAAAAAAAAAAAAAGTAAATAAAGAGAGCTCTGTAGTCATTTACGCAGACTCAATTGATTCAGGAAGCTTGGTATTAGCTTTACAATGGTCAAGCGACAGTATAAAATATCATACAGATACAAGCACGTGCACACAATAGGCCTACAATTGGGTTATGACATGAGGACAAATAAGCCTTTTATTCCTGTTGTAAAATGTAGGTAGGCTACATTTCCTCATATATTTTTCGAAGACAGAAGCGTGTACGGTCCTCCTACACTGTAAGCGGTGCTCTAACACTCACCGCCCTGATGAATTTCTATCGCTCTCTACTTTTACTTTGACGCATTAGGACATGACGGGATTGTAGCAGTCGCTGAAAACGGTCAGTGTGTGATGGGAGAACTACCCCGTTGACTTCGGACAGGTAGGATTACCTTGATTTCATTAATCACACGTTAAAATATGGATGTTTTGGAAAGGTCTGCGACCGGCTGGGTTGGAAGGGAGGAGCGCACGCTCGCGCACAGAGCATCATCATTTTCCCTTTTGACTTTCATTTTGTGTATTTCGATGCGCAGCAACTTAAGGTGATTTGTAGCCGTGTGCATTTCGTATGCTCGATAAAAGCTAGCCGCGTTTAGCCTATATATATATATATCACGTCGCGCCATCATTTAGGGAAGTGCAGGTCTTCAGGGACGTACAGGGGGCTCTAGCTGTCACTGCACGAACACACGCCCATTTTCAATATATGACCAAAATAATGACCCGCGGAATGAACATTAGACGTAAATGCATCGGCTCTGCGAGGCTCAGTCGTATTCAGCGGGCTTTTTGTTGCACATATGCATTTGTTTTTATTGCGATTTCAGCCTCTCTGCTATAGGCCGTAGAAATGTTATGACAAATACGGGGAGGTTTTTTGGGACTCACAGTGGGTGTTTATTCACAAATGACTGCGGCTCGTGCATAAACATTGAAAACACGCGTGGCATTCTGGCACCTGTGCGCGCGGCGCTTCCTGGTATGTGTCCATTAATGTCGTTCGGGTTTCACACTTATTGCACGGACAGTGGTTTAAAAGCTTGATGTTCCACAACTATACGAATGCTTCATTTGCTCTCTGGATTTTTATTTCTATGGCTCGTATGAAACAAAGGGCAGCGCATTACTCTGGTCTTCACGGCGCAGGCATGGCGCGATTTCACATTATTAATGGAGCCGATTTGTCTTGTTTTAAGCATGCTCAGATGCTTCGATTTTGTTTAGCTGCGGCCTGGTGTGAGTTATAATAATAATACTAATAATAATAATACTAATAATAATACACTGTACATTTTTGGTCACATTTACGGTAAAATAATAATAAAAAAACTGGCAGCTGTGGTTTCCAGAACTTTACCGTATATACAGTGATGCTATTACAAGCATTACGGCAGATGTTTTGGTTATTGTATATTTTACTCTTCCTAACTGTACATATTATTAAACGATGTACTGTTAATATACCAACATATTTAAGATATTTGACCTATCAGACATCTGTGGCCACTAGTAACAGAAAGACAGCACAATTACCCACACAAACAAAACACCATTAAATGACACTAAAATTAAAATAAAATAAAATAAAACACCATAATGTACATAACTCATAACAAAAATTATTACCTAATAAAATCCAAACAAATGTGATGGTTTTTGTATGGACTTCTTAGATGCTGCTTTAAATTACAAGGTGATTTGTACATTTTATATATTAAAAAACATAATTTTAACATTTTACTGTTAAAATATAGGCTACATATTGCTTTGTTAAATATACATTTTCTCTATAAATTATAATTATTCATGTTTTAAAGTTTTCATTTTTATGTATCGTGTTTTAAACTATGATATATATATATATTTTTTTATCATAGTTTAAAAGTTAATTTACAGATTAACATGGTTTTCGCTGTAACACTATTAAATTCTTTTTCAGTTAAAATTATGTTTTTACAGCTTAGGTTATCAGTCCCAGTAATGATCAGATGTTACAGATTCCATACTGTGTTGTTTATTTCTGCAGATCCTGTATAGCATACAATAGCACATATAGAATCTATTATAATTCTACTATTAATTTGCTTAAACTCAGTTTAAATTCAAATGTCCCATTAATTGTACTAAATCTGATTGGAACATTAGTTCCTGATAGAAATTCAGATAGAACTAAAACATTGTACTCAACAGACTCAACATAAATAATCAATCTTAATTAATAAATTAATCCACATAAAATCAATCTAATCTCTCAAAATATGTGCTGCATTATCATTTATTTAGCTAATTTGTTTATTTTAGTTTTTACACGCAGAAAAGTTATAACTAGAAAAGGGAGGACCATGCATACCTATGCATACATTTTTTCTTTCTTAGTATAGTGTAGGTGTAATCATGGGCGTGGTGGTATAATTTATGTATATGCATGAACATGATTATTTTATTATGCAGCATTATGCATGCAGATATGCTTATTAATTGATCACTGTTATGCCTCCCCTTTCTCCGTTCATTGATTAAATTCAATAGACCTCTCTACAAGGTTGTTTCCACATCAGTCATGGTCTTCATTCTTGTGCATAAGCTAAGTTGGTTTCAAACTCTTTGGTTGACTTAAGTCTCACCTTACATGAAGTCAGAAGACAGGCCCTGTAAGCAAATACAAGAAAACTGTTGAAAATTTGCATGTTCAGCTTGAGTCTCTAGACAAATGACCTGCCTGTGGTTGACATATATGCACTTCTCTAGGAAATAAATAGGTTACTACAGTCAATTGCACGGGGAAGCAGATTTTACAAATGGACAATTGACTTCAAGGTTGATATTATGACTTAAGGTAGAATTTTAGTACACATACGTATTTATGATCAACTTTATTTCAGCTTCTTGTGTCCAGATTCTGTGGAACAATGGACAAGGAGCCCCAAACTAAAGCAGAACCTGCAAAGAGCACAGTCAACACCACGACCACCACAGCGGTGAACCCTTCCCATCAGGCCAATGGCACCCCGAAAACTCCCCCTGCACTTACAACTGTAACCACCTTCCACAATCAACCCACCCCCACCAACAGAAAAGTGGTGCAGGTATGTTTGTTCAAACCATGTTCATTTTTGAGTTGGCCCTTTTTAGCAATTATGTGTTAAAATTGTATACTTAAATATAAATAAATAGCAAATTGAAAACTGACAACTTTTGCAACTACACAAGAAGAAAAAAATGTACAATTAATATAAAGGCTTTTGAAATATAATAATAAACATTCAAATATAATCTATTTATTGACTACATTCTCTGAACTTTGTGGTGTACTTCCACGTATATTGCAGCTCGCTAGTTTCCATCTAGTTGAGGAAACAACACTTAAAATGAGTGTCTGCAAGGAGATTTGTAAATAAAGACATTTTTAGAGACAGGACAGGAGATATGATGATTTTCCAAACTCAATAGAACATGAAGTTTTAGTCCAATCCAAACGGATCTGAGAAAGCAGTGGCCTGTAAACGTACAAGATTATTTTATCACAGGGTGTCTGTGCTCACCACAATTTGAGACCTGATGATTAAGACAGAACAAAGCTTTTTATGTATTAAATGCATATTCTGTCATTTTTTTGACAATTATTTCACTATATGTAAATTACATGTTTATGCTAAAATTCTATTCAAAGTAGTAGCGCTGTCTACAACCTACTAAAGTTTAGCATCATTAAATTTCTTTAAGGCATTTACAGGAACAATTCAGTTAATTCATGTTAACACAGAGAACATGATTCATTGTTTTAATCAACTGACATTACTAAAAAGTATTAATAATCTATGTTCTCATGAGTAACTGTAGAATTAACCAGAAATACTGAACCATAACACGGAAATAGTTGTGCAAGAAGTCCAATATAATATTATATAATATTATATTAGAATACTGCACCGTAAACCCTAACGCTCAAAATAATTAATTGGTTTGAACAAATTAGTTCAAACAAATTAACTTTTATTAGTATTTAGAACTTTCTTTTTCTTTTGAGTTAAAAAAACTGACACATTTTAAGTAATTTGAATTGTTTCATTGTTTTGAGTTTTATGAACTTGTTTCTTTTCATTTAGACTAACTTAAATTGAACCGAAACTGGGCTGGGATTTCTATTTCCCAGCATGCTTTGCATTGACACTCAAAAGGGACAGTAAATGCCAAAATTTAGTGTTATATTATGTTTTTTTTGTGCAAGATTAACGTTAAGTGGGAGATTTAGTAGTGTTTAATGTTTTGTTGTACTAGTTTAGAAGAGTTTCTGTTATGTTTTTTGTAGGGTTATCATCATGGTGACGAGTGGAGCATGAGCTTAGTTTGAGAACAGATATACAGTATGTTAAATGTTTTATATTGCTGTCCTCATTCAGCAAGTGCTATGCTATGCTAATGCTACCAAAGCATTGTGTAACCAATTAGCAAGGTGGCATTTACTGAATTAGCTAAAGCTAGTCAAGTTTCCACTAAAAATTTGAGAATTTATTATATTTTTAAGTTAAATGTATGAATTAGCTTACTCATATATTTCAAGTTCAGAGCAATTGTATGATTACAAAATAAAAATCTGCAAGTTCTGTTTGAGTTTTGAGTTTTGGGTTTACAGTGTGTTTTTAACTATTGTTTTTAATCTTACTACAGTAAAATGAACCAGTTTCTTCTGTAACCATAAAACTTCCATCTCTTCCTGCAGGTCAATCTGTCTGGGGACCGACTGGCACCTTCCTTTTCACCTAGTGAGAGAGTCAACCAAGCTTCATCTTCGCAGCAGACTCCAAAAACGGTGTGTGCGACAACCTGAGAAATAATGCTTGTTTTATTGATGGTGTCATGACATTTATGGTTTCTCTTTTGGGGCCTCCACTGTTTTGATCAATTTCTTAACCATCAGGTTTCTCTGCCTGCTGGATCAACACCCCTTGTAAGAGGAAGTCAGAATCCTATTGCTACTACGGCCGCCCGTAAGATTTCCCCTCAAGCTCTTCTTCTGGGGAAGAGCCCAAATACGAGTCAAGCTCAGATGCTCCTGAGGGCCCAAATGGTAATGCAACCTGTGTCACGTCTTGTTCTGCAGCATTTTCAAACTTCAGATCTTCACATGCACTTTACACGTAATAGTTTTACCCAGACTCCATGCCCCCTTTCACACTCTTTCTTCACACTTTCTCGACTCTAAGTGTTTGCCGGTCTGTCCTGTGACCCACTGCACTGTTTACTCGCAGTCCTTGTTACTATTGAATTTATCTGCTTCAGAGTGAAGCATGTATGTGCACACATAATTGCTGTCTACAGGTTGTATTTCTTTTCAGCTCATGGTCTATTGTGACCAGCTGGTATGTTGGAGGGTTAGTGTCTAGAGGTCTGCACTCAATGCATGCTTGCATGTCTCTGATGAGGACAGATTTTTACTCGACCACATCAAAAGCTTTTCACTATGCTGTGAAATTCACCATCACACCTACACTGCAAAAGCACAACAGGCAGGAAATAACAGTCTTCTATTTTGCACCACTGGGACTTTTTCTTTATCTTTTTACCTTCTCTCTTCTTCTTTCTCTCTTTCATTTTTCTCTTTCTCTGGGCTTGCCATCTGGCAGTTGATTCTAACGTCTGCTGTGAGGCCTGATGTACCTGCCCTCTCCTCCTCTTCCTCCTCCTCCTTCTCCTCCTCCTCCTCTTCCTCCACCCCTTCCTCTTCCTCACCTCGATTTCCTTCCACACAGGTGAGCTTGATTATGTATGGTCATGTGATAGAGTCATCTGTTCTTCTGAATTTAAAGAGATAGTTCACTCAAAAATGAAATTTTGTCATTTACTTGCCCTCACCTTGAACTTACTTTCTTCCGTGCAACACAGAAGGAAAATTTAGGAGAATCTCTGAAATGTTTTATACTATACTATGAAAATGAATGGGGACTGATGGTGTCAAGTTCCAAAAAAAATGCTTCCCCTTTGCAACAGCTCTCAAATCTTATTCTCTTTATTGACATAAAATTTCATATAGCGTTTCATGTTTTGACGTCAATGATTTTGGTTGGTTTTTCATACAAAATATGACTTCTGAAGACTGTAAGAATATTATCTTTTATTTTGCTTTTTTGTCATTTTTGAAAATATGGAAAGAGCAACTCAGACATTCTGCTAAATATCTCCTTGCACTGAAGAAAGGTTTGGAGCGACAAGAGAGTGAGTAAATTATGACACATTTTTCATTTGTAGGTGAACTATACCCTTTTTCTATGTCAATTTAATGTAACATATAACCGCAAAAACAAAAGACAAGAAAATATTTGATGTTTTTCAGATGGTTTAAAATTTTTGTTTAAATAGCTTATGCTACATGTGGTGTTTTTCCAAATGTATGGCATCAGTGTCTCTCTCATTCTGTTCTATTCTGTTCTTCAGCTTCAGAGTCTGACTCTCCGTCCACCTCCACCTGGCACCCTTACCATCCCTCCGAACTTACCACTGAAACCCACAACGTCAAGCCAACCTCCTCCTCTTTCATGCCCAAGATTACCGACCTTCCATCTGAGACCCAGCCAGCCAGCAAATGCTCCAGGGAAAGAGGGAGCTACTAAGACAGAAAGCCAAACAGCTCAAACGAAAGCAGCACCTGTTCGCCATCTTACAGTTCCACCTCCATGTAAGCAGCCACCTACGTATCTGTCTTGTCTTAATGCAAATATTTGAATCACATTTAGGAAAACATGTTCAAAAGATTTTGGAGTAGGTAATATTTTTTTAATTAATACTTTGGTAACACTTTAGGATCTAACTCTCACTATTAACTTGTTGCTTATTAGTATGCATATTACTAGGATATATTAGCTGTTTATTAGTACTTATAAAGCACATATTAATGCCTTATTCTGCATGAACATATTCTACATCCTTTAATCCTACCCAACCTAAACTTAACTGCTACCTTACTAACTATTATTAAGCAGTAATTAGGAGTTTATTGAGGCAAAAGTCGCAGTTAATAGATAGTTAATAGTGAGAATTGATCTAAAGTGTGACCAATAATTTAGCAAGAACACATTAAATTGATCAAATGTGACATTTATATAATGTTACAAAAGACGAAAGATAAAATAAATGCTGTTCTTCTGAACTTTCTATTCATCAAAGATTTAACAAACTGTTTTTAACATTGATAATAATAAGATAATAATAAGTTTCTTGAGCATAGAATCAGCATATTAGAATGATTTCTGAAGGATAATGTAAAATGACTACTGAAAACTCAGCTTTGCCATTATAGGAATAAATTACATTTTATTTAAATATATTAAAATAGAAAACATAATTAAAAAAAAATTAATAATATTTCAGAATATTACTGTTATTACTGTATTTTAATCAAGTAAATGCATTCTTGGGGTGAATACCTTTTTTATAAATATGTTGGAATAAAAGGCCATGTTTGAGAGATATGCTGGAATAAAAAGCCGAATTGTGAATTTTTCCTTAACTTTTCCTTATTTCTTTTCTTGTGTCTCCAGCCCTGTACGCACCTGCACAGGCCCATGCCTTAGCAAAACAGAAACTGAACAGCAGCGGTCTCAAGAGGCCCCACAGCCAGATCAGCATCCCCCAGCACCCCTTCAATCAGAGGCATACACCCCCCAACTCTCCCCCCGCCACACCAAAGAAGCCTCTTCCAGAGTTAAAGCGCTGCCCATCCACCCAGCCATCCCAAAGCGTGTCGGCGCAGAGCGCTTCAGTGCCCATCACAGTTCCTTCCCCATCGAGGTCTCACCTCACACCCCCTACCCTGACTTTGCCCTTGAGATCTTCCTCACCCGGTGGGTCCTTACTGGCTACAAAACAGCTGCTGAGGATTGCATTGTCCTCTGCATCTGCCCAGTGCACCAACGGCCAATCAAAGACAGCCACTGTGTCCCCGCCCCACGATCTCATCCAATCAAAGCCGCTCGTCTCACCTGTGCTCGCTAAACCAGAGTGCCCTGCCCAGCCGCTACGGACTACAAACCCATGCCCACAGCTAGTGCAGCTGTCACCCTCCAGACAAACCACAGCAGCCACACCTCTCATCACCACCCCTCCGCTGGCGTCTCCTCAAAGGGCGTCCCCTCCGTCTCCAGTGCTGCCCCTGGTGTCCACCAGCAGCATTCTCGCGCCTCCACAATCTTCTTTGACCTCACAGAGCCCCACACAAACAGCCGTGACGTCAAAAGACCCAAAAGACAGAAAGGAAGAACAAAAGGAGGAAGATGTACCAGACCAGACTCCTCAAGATCTGAAATGTCCAGCACCTCAAAAGAAAATCACCCAGGCTGTTGCCGTAGATCAGCCATCAAGTGAAACTTCAGAGAAGGTTCGGAGAAGCACAATGCATGATCTCTCAAACATCTTGGCCAATATGGGTTATTCAATGGCTGATATGATGTTTAGAGAACAAGATTTAATAATGGCAAATGTTACATAGACAATTTGAGCAAATTTTACTTGAAATGTGCTCAACATTGGAAATTATACAAAGGGAAACACTTGATAATCAGGAAGTAATCCTTCAATGCTCATAATCTCAAAATGCCAAATATGGTCTGATTAATACTCATGGCCTATATATCGGTTTATCATTATTTATTATGTAACTTATTTTCACCAGGGTTATTATAGTTAATTAATATTAATAGTTTTTTTTAAAAGAAAGTATAAAAATTAAAAATGAATTCGAAATATTAACAAAACTATAATAGTATATCAATGATGATACCACAGTAACACTGTTTTACAGTAATGCTTTAATAAGCATATTTTGAAATCTCTGCATTTCAGGTCTTGAGTAAGATGACAGTCTGCACAGAGGATTTGAGGACTGACAGCCAAATGAAGACGTCACAGAAGAATGAGACACAGTCTCCCTCAGTCGCACCATGGCCAGCTGAGAAAGACGAGGAAACGTCCACCCAGTCAGACAATCACTCAGGTACGTAGAGTCACTTATCTGTTTAAAAGAAATATCACATATATTTTCAAATAATATTAACATTTCTCTTAGACAACGGTTAGATTAAAGGGATAGTTACTGTCATCATCATTTACTCACCCTCAAGTTGTTCCAAACTTGTATGAATTTCTTTCTTTAGCTGAACACAAAAGAAGATATTTTGAAGAATGTTGGTAATCAAACAATTGATGGACCCCTTTGACTTTCACAGGCTGTTTGATTACCAACATTCTTCAAAATATCTTCTTTTGTGTTCAGCTAAAGAAAGAAACACATACAGGTTTGGAACAACTTGAGGGTGAGTAAATGATGACAGAATTTTCATTTTTGGGTGAACTATCCCTTTAAATTGAGATTTTTGGTCAAGTCTAATGCTTTTCAGATGTTTTTCCTGAGAAATAACCTAACTGTCTTACATGTATCTCTTGAACAGTTTCAGAAGAGAAACTCAACAATTTCTCAAAATTCAGTTATTTCAATATGAACTCAAACATTTCTCCTCAAATTTGTCCAATTTATCTGAATGTTTTAGGAGAAACGTCTGAGAAAATTGGTGCTTTAATATATAACTGAGAACTCCATAAAGTGTCCTGAGATATGAAGGAGCATTTATAGACGCTGTTGGTAATATCATAACTGTCTTCATTTTTCTAGCAATCTCCAGCCTCTCCTCTGACATGTCACCCATCCAGTCCTCCATGACTCAGCCATTAGATATGTCCCCTGTGGACAGCTGCTTTCCTCCAAAGTTTCTCCCTGTGCTGGACAGACCACCAGTTCAGCCTCCCACTGTCAGTCAAATGATAACCACAGAGGTCCAGCAACCATCAGGAGCAGCCAAACCTTTGGTTCTAACACACCTGGTGGAAGGATTTATCATACAGGAGGGACTGGAGCCATTCCCGGTAAACAAAGCATCTATCAACCACTGCCTGAATAACATATATTAGATATGAATGTTGCTCTTTTGAACTTTCTATTCATCAAAGAATCCTGGAAATATGTATCATGCAAAAATATTAAGCAGCAAACAACTGCTTTCATCATCGATAACAATAATAACAAATGTTTCTTGAGCACCAAATCAGCATATTAGAATGATTTCTGAAGGATCATGTGACACTGAAGACTGGAGTAATGATGCTAAAAAAAAAAAAACAGTTATTTTAAATACTAATAATATTTTACAATATTTGTAATAATGTTTTCTTCTGAATCCCACAGGTGAGCAGGTCATCTCTGATGGTGGGTCCTGTCCGGGAGTCTGGGGTGAATGGGGTGAGGGAAGCAGAACTCATCCCTTCTAGTTCAGAACCTCCAGAGGACTCCACAGACTCAGATGAAGAGGATGTGGTTACAAACAGTAAGTAAAACACACATCTTCTTTTTCAGGTTCATTGCAGCATCTTTTATTACAAAAATACCATGAAATCTTTAACTAAGCAACTTTTGGCTGCCACAATTAGGGATTTGTAAAATTAGAAAAGCCATCAAGGACCACATCACATGCAAAACACCATTGACCTGTTCCAGATCTTGCATACAATAATTGAAACCCTGTTGAAAAAAACAGCATATGCTGGTTAGGTATGTTTTGAAGCATGGCAGCTGGTTTGAGCTGGTTTAAGCTGGTCCTTAGCTGGTCATGAGCTGATTTAAGCTGCTCAAGTGCTGGTCCTAAGCAACTAGCTCCAGCTCAGGACCAGCTTATAACCAGCTCAGGACCAGCTTAAACCAGCTTAGGACCAACTAAGGACCAACATAAACCAGCTCAAACCAGCTGCCATGCTTTAAAACATACCTAACCAGCATATGCTGTTTGTTTTAACAGGGAAGGACTAATAAAATCACTATTTATTCCAATAGTTGTGTGTGCTTTGCATTTTTATACTTAAAAATAGCAGCATTAGCATAGTGGCACACAAGGGGTGTGTCTCAATCAGCTTCCTAGGTTGTGAATCAGTATATCGTGTACAAGAATTTAGACACTGGTAAGGGCAGTAAGGACCCTGGCTCACTATACATTGGGACACTGATGACTATTTCCGGCGACATGACTCATTGTACAACATCACTCACTACTGGTATTTATAACAGCAGAGCTGATATCTTTCTGACATTATGTTTTAATGTTATTTAAAGTACATTATGATAAATACTTTGCTTGTTACACAGGGTTCCCATGGGTCCTTGAAATCCTTGAAAGTTTATGAATCTGAAAAAAAAGGCCCTGGAAAGTTTTTGAAAATAAACATACATAGATACAGGTCCTTTAAAGTGCTTGAATTTATTTTGTGCAAGAAGATTTCTGGAAAAAAATCCATATTATTCCGCTAATGTGTTATTTTGCCAACACTTCGTGGCCTATGCATACTAGCTTGCTTGATTTACGTTAGTTACGCTCATTTACGTGTTACGTTAAGTGTTTCCCACGTGAGGTGTTGTACGTTGCCATGATGTTCATGCATGCACAAAACTACTACGATGGTACCTCAACGTTTTCAGTGCTTACACCGAACTCAAATATGTTCAGTCAATGACTGTATATTGTGTTCAATAAACATAAAACATTTGTGATAATCTGTTGCCCAAATATTTTATTTAATGTAATGTTGAATTGCTTTGCTTGTTAAGATAATGTAAACCCATGAGGTAAGAAAAACTTAAAAGCATATTTTCAAAGCTCTTTTCAATAAAATCCATGCAAAAGTTAATATCAGATCATTTTAGAATACAGTATAGGATGTACCAAATATTCTTCAGTTTTATGCAAAACAGAAATACGACTAATTGAATATCCGATCTCTGTCATATGGCCAAAAATAAATGCAAAATGCTTTTTTGCATAGTTGTGTTTGACAAATGAAAACGGTAACAATGTATCGTACAAGGTAACACAATGTAACCTTGCTCTCGCTTGAAATGTGTCCCCACATTGAATTTGAGGGTATTGGACCTGGAAAGTCCTTGAATTTGAAGTTAACCAAGGTGTGGGAACCGTGGTTACATATACTTGCAACATTTCAGCCGTAAATAAATTATAAATGTTAGCTAGATTATGTTCATTACCTGTCTGGCGATGCTGAAATATAATTAAATAATGGTTTGTATTTTAAAAAAACATCTATCGCGCATCATTAAGTGTAGTCAGTTGGCTCACATGATTTATGTTTCACGACAGAACTTCCGTTAAGGGAACATATGGGCATCGATGCTCCCTGGTTTTCATGGTGCATTGTGGTACTTTTTATGGAGCGAACGTTTCAGTGCACTGGAAGGATTTTGCGATTGGGACAGCCCTTAAAATGTCTGACTCCCTGATCAGTGCACTGATTACTGAACTAGGGAGCTGATTGAGACGCACCCAAGGTTTTGTATCTGAATATTGCAGCATTAGCATAGCCGCAAACAAGTTTTTGGATCAAAATATTTTAGCATTAGTAAAGAGGTGTGTCGTAATTCGCGTACTTATGCACTATTCTATGCCACTCTATTCTATGGACTCGGTCGTAGTCTTTGACAAAAATGTGATTTTTTTTTTATTTATTTTTTTTAAGTTTTTTGTTTAAAATGTTGCTTTTTTTAATGAAACTTACCCACATTCAATTGTTGATAAAAAAGGATACATGAAGCTAGAATAAAATGTTTTTAAAATGGAAAGAGTTAAGGGACAGTTAAAGGTATATTTCAAGTATAAAGAATTAATACCTAAATAGGAACATAGTAGTACTTAAAGTGCAAAAATAATAAATAAATAGTAAACTATAAGAACGATGTTGTTCACTTAAAGAAAACTTACAAGTATACTTGAAGTATAAAACTATTAAACTAGTAGTTTACCGAGAGTATACTTTAAAGTGTACTTTCATAAACTTATTGAAATAGTAAACTACTAGTATACTTATAAGTTCACTTGTAGTACAGATGCAGTACAAATGAGAAACATAGTTGTGCACTTCTGTTACACTTATAGTACACTTAAAAGTATACATTTATATTCTAAAAAGTGGGCCAATCTGTGCTGCGTTCCACTCCACTTTTAGACACGCACTTGCGTACTTCCCTAAGCACTTCCCCTCAGGGGAATTCCTGCCTCCATTTTGAAGTGAGTTCCACTTCTTGAAGTGGACGAGGGAAGTTTATATGGACAGACCCTCGTTCCTTCGATTTCTACTTCATATGTACACTTCAGGCAGCTCCATATACCACAATGCAACACGATTGTGACGTCACCGCATATCGCGTTTAATTTACCCCACCACAAACAACTCTTTGATTTATGAATTATTTTTTTAAATATTTAAAACAACCCAAACACACCTATACACATATAGAATGCTGCATTAAACAATTTCGTAAGGGAAAAAATAATAATAAATCAACTCCATAGTGGATTCCAAGTGATCAAGGGCTTAGGACGTTCCAATTCAGCCCATTGCAAAGGTTCCACCAGTAGTGGGCACTCATGCAACGTAAGCAATGACACACATCCGAGTGAACGAGACGGAGGGAAGTTGGCGAGTGAAGGGGAGAATAAAAACGAACTGGAACGCAGCCTTAGTCCCAAGTAGTATTGAAATAGTACACTTACAAGTTTACTACTAGTACATTAATATTATTATACTTACTACATAAAGTATACTTAGAAATACACTTGAACTTTATTTAAGTATACTTCATAAAATTAACTTGAAGTATACTTCTTTTTCGTAAGGGTGGGCTGTTAGACTCTGATATTGAATGACAAAATAACCTTATAAAATTCATACGGTTGAGTACATAGTGCATAGTGTTAGTGCATAGTGTATAGTACATCTTTTAGGACACAACTAAAGTTTTGATCATAATATTGCAGCATTAGCGTTAGCATAGTAGCACACAAGGTTTTAAACTGAAACATTACAGCAAATTATATTTTTACAGGATTTTTTGTTAATATAAAATCTGTTTTCCTCTTATTATTTCTCACTGTAGATGGTGTCGGACGGGCCCACAAGCTTGTTCTGCAGTGCCAGTTTTGCAAGAGGAAAGGCACCGCCCAAACATTCCCACGCTCCAAGCGTTTCTGCTCCAAATCCTGTGCCAAGAGGTACACCTCCCTTACATGATATACTACATTGACAAAGTAAAATAAACAACCTGTTAGTATGGCTGGCACAATGATGAATGGGTGCCTAACTTGTATTCTATGCACATACAACTGCTCCTTCGACACAATTGCAAATGTCTCTCTTGGTTGGTGGAGTCAGAAACCACAACTGGAAGGGCCTGAGCATTATTTCCTGCATGTATCAAGAGTTCACTTCAAGAATAACAGAGGTGTGCATGACTAATTGACTCAAACAGATATTTTGTGTGGTGTTGAAAAGGGTATTTCCATCAGAAGCTTAACAAATTAATATGAATGTTTACAGTGGCCGCAAAAAGTGTTTAGACACCTAAAAGTGCATGAATAGCATTGCATTATATAACAAATATTTAAAAGGGGGGGTAACACACACAGTTTCAGCCAATCTCATGTTAATCTTGAGTACCTATAGAGTATCATTGCATCCTTCATATATCAAAAAAGTCTTTAGTTTTATTAGATTTATAAAAGACAGCTAAGCTGTACCGACTCTTTCCGAAAACAGCCAAACTCGTGGAGGCGTGCAGTGGGCGGAGCTAAAGACACACACACACACATACACACACCTATGACAAACACACGCACACAATACATTCGTGGCATTATCCCTCCCTGGATAACTTTTTATTCACTATACGTTCGTGTTGTTTACATTATATGCACTTGTGTGCCGATTGCCAACAAAACACAGACATTTGATGCAGTTTCGACTCGTGACCGGGAACAAACAAACACGCTTGCAGAACTCCGTTGCTGCTCCGGAAAAACAAATTGCATCCAATGTTTCCTTAAAGCTGGGTTATTTGGGAAGCTGAACAAGGTTATCTTTCCCTCACAACCAGAAACACACTTCTTTAGTGACATTATGTTGATGTTGTGGTCTAAAAACAAAGCGCTGCCGACAGCTCCCATAACCCGAACGAAGCACATTGATGGGCGCACTTTCGCTCTTGCACGCGCTCTTTTTGGAGAAGTGCCCATACAAGGAATTCCACCCATTGTGATGTAATACATGGCCATACTTGGAAAAAACTTTCCGAAACTTGTTCGAATCCTGAAAGAGTGTATTTGGCACAGAAATACTCTGTCAAACGTCCAAATAATTAATTAATAATTAATTTTGGCCATGTTTAGCATGAGCATCCAACTCTTTAACTCTTTCCCCGCCAAACGTGGAATTTTCCGTTATTTGTGAGAAAACGCTTCCCTGCCAAACACGGAATTTTCCGTGTTTTCCCTGTTATACGCTAGGGGGCGCTATATGCATCTTCTGAAGGAGTACAGAATCTCCTGATCAAAACACGCAAAAGAAGACGCAAAACGTGATACGTGATCATCAACATTAAACATCATATAAATCAAAACTGCCTAATGTTACTGAATGAAATGTCGACCCAGGATGAGCTATAGGACTGTGCTAGCATTAGAGGTGTTGATGGACTCGATCTAGTCCAGCTGTGTTTGATTATCGTTCTGAATCTGATCTGGATGTAGTCTTTGACAAAAACTTGATTCTCTCAGCTTTTTGTTATGAAACTTACCCATATTTAAGTGTTGATAAAAAAGGAATGCATGAAGCTAGAATAAAACTGGGGTTTTTTTGTTTAAAAGCAGAGGGTCTGCTCTTTCTTTTGATATATTGCATGCTCAGATATTCATACAACAAAATATTCTATGGGCCATACATTTTTTGTGAAAATGATCAAAAACCTTGGCGGTGGCTGGCAACTTTTTTTAAAAACACTGGCGGGAAAAGAGTTAACAGTGTAAATAAGTCAGAATGCATGAAATAGCATTAGACCCCCCCTTTAAAAAAATGTAGAAAAAAAATCACAAAAATACAATTTAAGTGTTCTGGTTGTCAAATGTTAGTGGAACTAACATAGTTAATGTGGTGAACTACATCTGTGGTTACTGCACTAGTCTAGGACACCTGTGTGAACTTGAGGAACTGACTTCATACTCAAAAATGACACCACCTGGTCATCGCTGAATGGCTAAGTGAAGTTAGTGCAGAGAAAAGCTACATCATTTGTTTGCAGATGCCGCTTGGTTTTATATATTGTATCTAATTCAATGACTTCCATACATTTTCAAGTGTACAAGTGTTCATATACTTTTTTAGGGCCACTGTATATAGCATGTTTGAATAGTGAGTCATACACTCAAAGATAGTCACTAACATTGTCTTAAAAAGACGCTCACACACATACACACTGTGACAGGATGTGGTCATGGTTTGTGATAAACATCAACCCTTGACACACATTACGAGCTGCAAGGCTGATTTTGGTCAGTGTGTTGGGTTGACTTTAAAGACAACCTTTGTTTACCTCCTCGTTCTTTTGCAGGTTCAGTTACACCAAACGTTTCCGTGCGCTCAGGCGCTGTGTGAGCGAGGGGGGCCATCGATCTGAGCTCAATGGCGCCGAGGAAAATTTCCACCAGGTTTGTCCAAGGCCTGTAAAAATATGCATGTTTGTGATCTATGTGCATTACTAAACTCTACTACCACTACCTAGGCTAAACATGGGACCACAGAGCAGTGGAGAATTCTTCAACAGCCACCACACGAGGGGGAAGATGGGACGGCCGCTCCGATGAAGACCAGGCTCCGCAGACACACGGAACAGGAACGGGAGCGAGAGATTAGAGTCAGGCAAACGGTGGAGGAGACGAGAAGTGCTCCCACCTCACCCGTAGACCCTGTGTCTCCCACGGATGTCTCCCCCTACCCAAAACCAGCGCAGTGGTCGGTGGATCAAGTGTCAAGCTTTATATCCAATTTACCAGGTAAAAAGTAACACTGTGAGGTGCCACATCTGTCTCCTGTCTGTCTTTCTATCTCTTTGTTTATCTATCTATCTGTCTGTCCGTCTTTCTCTCTATCTATCTGTTTGTCTGTCTGTCTGTCTGTCTGTCTCTCTGTCTATCTATGTCTATCTATCTGTCTATCTGTCTGTCTATCTATCTATCTATCTATCTATCTATCTATCTATCTGTCTGTCTATCTATCTATCTGTCTATCTATCTATCTGTCTATCTATCCGTCTGTCTATCCGTCTGTCTATCCGTCTGTCTATCTATCTATCATGCTTTCTCAGGCCAACATCAGAGTTTGTCTTGTTTTTATCTAGTTTGATTATATTAAACATTTCAATTTTAACACTACTGTTTTTAACCCCACCTAAATTATCTCAGGGTGTCAAGACATTGCAGAATCTTTCAGAGCCCAAGAGATAGACGGGCAGGCCTTGCTTCTGCTGACCGAAGACCATTTGATGAGCGCCTTGAATGTCAAACTCGGCCCTGCTCTCAAAATATGCGCCCGCATCAACTCCCTGAAAGAAGGTGGAAGATAAAGAGAATAAAACAGAGACACAAAAGAAAAGAAGCTAGGTATATCCTTGTGGACCACAAGAGCACTTGCCAATAGAATAGAGCCATTTTGTGCACTTTAATCTTCAGAGATTTATGCGATAATTTCATTGTTATGAAAAAGCTTACATGTATTTGCTTGAAATAACCTAGCAAAATCTTACAGTTCTTGTAAACTTAGCCTCTGTCTGAAAGCATGGTAGCAATATAATGGTCTCAGTCTGTGAGCGTTTTACAGGATGTATATTTAATCGCAGTAGGAGGGAACTGTTAGCATCTCCTTTTTTGTATGGGTAATCATGATCAGGGTCAATGATTTTATATTTTTGACTGAGAGCAAAGGAGATCACTTCCTGTGTCAGCGCGTAGAGGTTCGACAAGAACGGAAGTGCTGTTATTGTGTGCATGTACCATTGTATATATTTTCCTATCGTATTCCATACCATGTATACATGTATAACAATGCAGTGTTCTGTGTGTATAAATTTAAAAAAAAATGTTTTGTGAAGGATTTGTAATATTTAATATATTTGTCTTCTAAGGCTCTAGAACGTTCAAAACGCGAATCATTTCAAGTTTATAAACATTTTTAAATGACGTTTGAGATACTGACATAAATGACATTTTGTGAATCAGACAAACTGTCAAAGAATAAGACAAGAAGAAGGTACCCAAAGGCAATCGTTTTCAATCAAGGCAGTGAAAAGGTGCCTTTTTTATGAGACCTTATGAAACTACTGTAGGCATTTTGCTGAGGCAAACTATGTACTAGATTGTGTCATCAAGTGTTGTTTCTCATTGTTACATTACTTTTCTTGTGCCACTTTTGATTATTTAATTAAACCAACTACATTTTGTTATGAAACCTTGAATTGGTCATTTATTGTACCTTTTTTAAAGATTTTTCTCTTCTGCAGCTGGAAATGTGGCTTGCCCAACTTTGTGGGTTACCTTGATATGTACACTACAGTTGAAAAGTATTGTATTCCTAATATTGTGTTGGTCCCCCTTTTGCTGCCAAAACAGCCCTGACCTGTCAAGGCATGGACTCCACTAGACCCTTGAAGGTGTGCTGTGGTATCTGTCCAAGATGTTAGCTCAGGTAAGCGACACACACACACCCGCCATCCACGTGATGTAAAAGAAAACGTGATTCATCAGACCAGGCCACCTTCTTCCAGTGCTCCGTGGTCCAGTTCTGATGCCTATGTGCCCACTGTTGGTGCTTTCGGCGGTGGACAGGGGTCAGCATGGGCACCCTGACTGGTCTGCGGCTATGCAGCCCCATACACAACAAACTGTGATGCACTGTGTATTCTGACACATTTCTATCAGAACCAGCATTAACTTCTTGAGCAATTCGAGCTACAGTAGCTCATCTGTTTGGTCGGACCAAACGGGCCAGCCTTCACTACCCACGTGAATCAATGAGCCTTGGCCGCCCATGACCCTGTCGCCGGTTCACCACTGTTCCTTCCTTGGACCACTTTTGATAGATACTGACCACTGCAGACCAGGAACACCCACAAGAGCTGCAGTTTTGGAGATGCTCTGACCCAGTCGTCTAGCCATCACAATTTGGCCCTTGTCAAACTCGCTCAAATCCTTACGCTTTCCCATTTGTCCTGCTTCTAACACATCAACTTTGAAGATAAAATGTTCACTTGCTGACCAATACATATCCCACCCACTAATAGGTGCCGTGATGAAGAGATAATCAGTGTTATTCACTTCACCTGTCATAATGTTATGCCTGATTGTTGAATGATTTATGTACATGATATTGTTGATCAAATATTCAAGCTGTATGTTTTCTCTGATTTGGTACAGTTTCACTGAGCTTGGCATGAGATAAAGCGCTCAGATTTGTTCATGATGTCAAAATTTTTTGTTGGACAGCATAACCCACTAGATGGCATTCACACCCAAAATGGTAATTTCATACTTCATTAGAAAGTATTTTAAAATAGTTATGGTTCTGTTGTATTTTGTAAAATATTATCACAATTATTTTATTTGGTAATAGGCCGAATAACTATAACACTGGAGAGAAAATATGAGCAGAGACATATTAATGCTGTAATAAATCAAAGGATGTTATTCTCCAAGTTTTGAGGGATTGCCATTGTGACGTATCTGCCAAGGCTTTCTTCTGATTGGCTGAAAGTTCTGTTGGGCACGTCCACTATAAAAAGTAAATTTACCAAATGGATTGTTGTACAGTCCATACTCAAACTGTTATACTAATCTGAATGCGTTTTATATAGGATTCGTGATCTTTAAATAACTATTAATGTTTTTGGCTTGAAGAGCATATTTCAGTAAACATTTTCTTTCACATTTTACTTTCAGTCAGAATGTCTCAAAGCTGTCGCCTGCTCTGTGGGTTTTTAATGAGCTGTATCGGCTGGACTGGTATTATAATAGCGACCTCAACAAACGACTGGGTGGTGACCTGTAAGTACGGCATGCACACCTGCAGGAAGATGGATGAGCTGGAGACCAAGGGCTTGTGGACAGAGTGCGTCATCTCTACTGCTCTCTATCACTGCATCTCACTCAACCAAATCCTCGATATACCAGGTGAGATATATATATATATATATATATATATATATATATATATATATATATATATATATATATATATATATATTGTGTTTGTATGCATTCATTTTCTTTTCATGCATGGATTAAAACAATTCACCATTTAGTTTAGTTGTTTTTATTTGTACTGTTTTCCTAGAATATTATGTGAGGCATTTAAAAGTTATGTCGCATGTGTTTTTGAAACATAATGTAAATGTTGGTGTATGATATTTTGATGTAAGCTTACATCCAGACGTCTCGCGCTCTGATGGTCTCCGCCTCTCTGCTCGGACTGCCCGCTCTAGCGCTCGTGCTGTTGGCGATGCCCTGCGTCAAACTGAGCCAAGAGACCGAAGACACCAAACACAGACGCGCAGTCCTAGGAGGACTACTTATAATGTTCATATGTGAGTTATCTGTCTGTCTGTATAAACAACCATTGGAATTTCAATGGCCATTTCTTAAAGGGATCGTTCACCCAAAAATGAAAATTCTGTCATCATTTACTCACCCTCAAGTTGTTCCAAATCTGTATAAATTTCTTTGTTCTGCTGAACACAAAGGAAAATATTAGTCAATGGCTGCCGAGATCTGCTTGGTTACAAACATTCTTCCAAATATCTTCCTTTGTGTTCAGCAGAAGAAAGAAATTCATACAGGTTTGGAACAACTTGAGGGTGAGTAAATGATGATGACAGAATTTTCATTTTTGGGTGAAAAATGGGTTTCATTTTGGGTTTTAATTTTTTTTACAATCGCTAGGACCCATTTCTCAATACCTAGGTCACTTTTTCAAAACTCTTCACACAGTGATCACAACATCAGTCTTTGTGAGCTAAACTGTGGATCATTTATTATTGCTTTGGCACAAAATGCATTCAGTGACGACATCTTTTAAATTACATGAATTATTTTCTCAGACACAAACACCACCAAAACTTTATGTACTATACAGGCCAATTTGCACGTTTACATACTCTTTTCAAAACTGTTAAACTTAAGTTCAGATCCTAACAAAACACAAAAATGAATGACAGAAATTTGCAAATTTTTTTTTTTTTTTTTACAGTAATACCATATTGATATATATTCTGAATTTAAAAAAAATCTAAGAAACTAGATGCAACTGAACACAACTGAACACCTACACATTACCATCCATTCAAAAGAGGTAAACTTAGGAATCATTTGTACTGTAATGTAAACATGGACTGTGTAACAAACTGCAGTGAATTATAAGCAGAGAGTGTCATTCTGGTTTTGTAAAGAAATTTTACAAAAAAAGTCATTGATATAATCATTGAAATCATTGTATAATGCTACCTGATGTTGGTGTTTTTTAAGTCTGCGTTTTGTGACTGACAAAGTGTGTTTGTTGGTTGAAAACCTTTGCTAGTGTTATGGAAGAATTAGTTGATTTTAAAAAAGAAGTATTTTGGTAGTTTTAGTGCATTTTGAATGTGAAATTAACTGCTGTGCCAAGCTGAAAGTATTTAACAACTGAACTGAACTGACTAAAGAGTTTTGAAAAAGTGACCTAAGTATTGTGAAATGGGTCCTAGCGATTGTAAAAAAAACCAGCAATAAAATTTGAAATATGAAATATCATAAAATTAGTAGCTCACACGGTTTGTGTGCTGTACTCCGTCTTCTGAAGTCATAGGATAACCTTTTTTAAAATATATAGTCATTGTATCCCACCTCCATTGGAATCATTGATTCAGTGAATGAACTTAAGAAATGGATTAGTGAACTAATTGTGAATTGTGAACAAATGAACTGGATCAATCAATCTCACAAGAATGATTAATTCATGATATCACTACTCCACATTCATGATATCACTACTCCACTATCATGAACTCTAATGCAAACACCAATTATTAGGATTTTCATATTATTAGGCATTACATAAATAGTGTTTTCATTTTTAAGTGAACTTTACTTTCTAAATACACTGCCCGGCCAAAAAAAAAGTCGCTGTTTGGATTTAAAGTCTAAGATCTTGACCAAAAATTGATGCACCTCTTGATGGAAATAACATCACAAAATTTATTTCCATCAAGAGGTGCATCAACTTTTGGTCAGATTGTATTGACAATGCAAGAGTCAAGCACTCTGTAAAGTCTCCTCCAGCACATCCCAAAGACTTAAAATGAATTTAAGGTCTGGACTCAGAGGTGCAAATTCATGTGTGAAAATTATTCTTCATGCTCCCTCCCAACCATTCTTTCACAATTTGAGCCTGATGAATCTTGATATTGTCATTCTGGAATATGGCCATGATGTGTCTTTCTACATGGTTGTTTAAGAAAACTACACACTCCATCAATTATGGTTAAAAGAACTGTTGCCAAACATATAACATGCTAGAAACATAATAATCACTGCAATACTTCAATACCACAATACCAATACCACACTACAATCATAGACTTTTAAGCATTTGCCTATTTAAATCCAAACAGCGACTTTTTTTTTGGCCGGGCAGTGTATGTGGATTCAACATTTTAAAGTAATATTTACCATCAGTAACACTAAGCCTACACTCTTAAAACTAAAGATTGCTTTCATAAAGAACCTTTAACATCCATGGAACCACAAAAGGTTCTTTATAGTGAAAAAAAAAACTTTTAGATCATTAAAATGTTATACACACTTGACACTTCATTTAAGCAACGTCATTGAACGTTTTTTTGGGGAACCCAAAATTGTTCTTTGCTTCCCTGGGAAAACACAAAAACAAACCTGGAACCTTGCCTAAAGTGTTACACTTATTCAACCCCATCATTGTAATTTTAGTTACCAAAATGCGTTTAACCGATAACAATTGTGTACCATTCTTAGTACAGTCATCGGGACACATTCAAATGATACCATTTCCCGTAAACAACCCACTATAGTGTATTACTCCAGAATATAAAATATTGATTTGCTCATATCCTCCCTGAAATCATGCTTTCAACATACAGGGCTGAAAATGTCCTTGACTGAAGTAACTGTATAACATCCAGATTTCCTACATCCTGTTAGAGTGGGAAGAGCCAGTCATGGTCAACTGTCTGACCCATTTTTACAGGTGTTTTGGGGTGGTTTGCAATTCTGCAAACACTAATAAAACTCCTAATCTTATGCTTGTAAGTCAGTCTGTAATTCTCCATGATTATGGTGCTGTCATCATGAAGATTATAGTGTCCTTCCTTTTGTTTCAGCTCTGTGTGGGATGGTGTCGACGGTGTGGTTTCCTATTGGAGTGCTTCATGAGGACGGCCTGATGTCGTTTGGATTATCCCTGTATGCTGGCTGGGTTGGTTCAGCCCTCTGTTTTTTTGGCAGCTCAATGATGGTTTGTTGCTCAAGGGGCAACAGCCCAATTCAGAATCCTGAAAACCGCTACTACTACTCAAAACACAGTGGAGTTACCAACTCCGGCCCTCCTATAAACAGTCATGCCAAGAGCGCACATGTGTGAGAGCGAAGACACACTGGATAAGACGAGCTTACCTCAAGATTTGGACACACACATGCTTGCAAGCTCACACACTTCAATGAAATATGTGAAGAATTTGTTTTCTACTGCCATGGTTTGACTGCAAACGTGATTTGGAGGGAACAGAGAATTCAGTGGAAACTTGTGCTCGCAGACGTTTGAACATTAAAGGCTTTGTTTGAACAGACGTTGAAATGAATCCAAAGGGAAACTTCTCTCAGTTCCCTAGGCATGTTTTTTCATAGATGATTGTCAAGTCAAACTATTCACACAGTGACATTATTTTAACACGTTCTTTACTTAACAAGTTGTGCATAAGCTTATTAGTTCATGCCAACATTTAGGACAGCATGTACACCCAGACAGACAGATAGACAGGAAACATGTGTGGTAAAATGACCAGATGTCATCTGCACTGTTTTCCTGAGAGCGTCTCACAGCATCCTGCACACAACCTCCTAGGAAATCAGCATATGAAATTTGAGAAAAAATATCTGTAACAGGAAACCGCGTCATTTTTTCGGCCTCAAATGGTTGGTGATTGATTTAATGTGGTAATGTATTATTTTATGCGTTCTTTGGGAGTTTGAGGACATAATACTTCACATAATGTCCACTATGTTATGCATGTTGAGTGAAATGTTCAAAATCGTCATGCCGTCTCATGATTTAACGTCTGAATGAAAACATGAACCCACAAAATATTCTTTTTAAAATGCAAATTATTGTTATGGCTGATGATGACAAAAGACACCATTTGTGCTTGTAAAATATATTAATTTTTAATATTTCATTTGAAATATATTTGTATATTCTTCTCAAACATATAACTTGATCTCTGTGTATTTACATGTGTTCTGAATCAGAATGATTTTACGCACATAGCTGTAGGGACGAAATGTAAATATCACCGTGCAAACCTAAACAAGGGTGAAACCACAAGAGTGAGACATTTCTACAAACCAACATAGAAAGAATTTGATATCGATGTCACAAAATATTTTGAGAACTATTAAGCTTTCACAGGGAGCCAATCATAATATTTCCCCTTGAAATTCAAGGGAGTGCTTGAGATTTTAGATCAAACACAGCTGTGAAGATGATGTAAGGTGAAAAGTCCACTCAATGTGTCTTTAGGGGGTTTCTGCTCATGTAGTAACAACTTGCAGTGGATTTTGCTTTAAAAAGGCATCTTGAGTTTTTTATATGGAGGGCACTGGTTTTAGGATCAAAGTATTATATCAGAGTAACAGAATACTGTGCAAATTTAAATCCAACACTGAAACAACAGCTCACTTCAGAAATATATTATATTTGATTTTAGAAGAATAATATTAAGAAAGTATGGAAGCTTGTTTCCGCCACAGAATAAAAAATTTAAAAGGTAATTGTGAATTTTTATCTTTTAAAGTCAGAATTGCGTGA
The DNA here is from genome assembly GCA_039654105.1 of Coreius guichenoti. Taxonomy (NCBI): domain Eukaryota; kingdom Metazoa; phylum Chordata; class Actinopteri; order Cypriniformes; family Gobionidae; genus Coreius; species Coreius guichenoti. The sequence continues at coordinate 23,841,227 of CM077189.1, forward strand.
TATAAAGTAGCAATTGTGAGTTATAAAGTCAGAATTGCAAGATATGTCTGAATTGCGTGGTATAGTCGCAATTGTTTTTCCCTCACAATTCTGACTTTATTACGCGCGATTGTGACTTTATATCACGCAATTCTCACGCGATTGTGACTTTATACCGCGCAATTGCGACTTTATATCTCGTAATTCTGACTTTACAATTGCTACTTTATATCACGAAATTCTGACTTTATAACTCGCAATTGCGACTTTAGCAATATCACGCAATCCTGAGAAAAAATGTCAAAACTGCGAGATGTAAACTCGCAGTTGTGAGATAAAAAGTCATAATTATCTTTTAAAAGGTTTTATTCTGTGGCTGAAACAAGCTTCCATAAGAAGGGGTTATTTAAAGGCACTTATGAAGCCTCAATAAAAAACTGGTCTAAACGTCCCTTTAGATAAGTCACTTATCTATCACAAGGTGCAAATGCATTTAAAAACCTGTTTAAGAACAAATATTTTTCACAAAGAAATACACTCAAAAGTGTTTTAATAACTAGTGAGATGATTAACAACACTATCAAACCTAGGAAATCCATCAGTGACTGATTTTGTAAAGTAGAATGTGTTCCTGGATTAACATTTTTGTTGGGACTAGTAGGCATAGTACTAACCCTAACCATTAACTACCCAACTAGTTTCATGAGTTCTTAACTAAAAGTTTTACAGTTTTTTGTTTAGCCATAGTTTTTGTCTTTTGACTAAAATCTTTTTTTAATTTGTCATATACTCATTTACATAATTTTAGTTAAAGTTGGCATGAAATGGAAATTCAAATCTGTTTTCTAAATGCATGTTAATGATCTTATTGTGAACAATTGAATTCAACAAATTAAAATTTCATAACTCGAATTTACGTATAAAGGACTCCAAACATTTCGTCCGCTTAAACTCCGCCCCTTTCTTACAATCGAATGCTAGCTCACATTCAGATCTGCTTGCATCCAATCAACAATGGATAGAACCAAGTCCCCACCAATCATTTTTGTTATTTTTCGATAATCCATTCACTCGGATGTAAATCACAATATGGAAAAAAATATTTGTTGCTACTTAAAATTCATTGCGACTTTAAAATTAACCCTACTTTAAAATGGCTAATAATTTTTGTCAACAAAAATAACATTTTAGTTGAGTAAACCCTTTGGTTTAGTTAATCATTGTACGTGTTTTAGTACTTCACTTTTGCATTCGCAATTTGTAGTTTGTAATATTACTTTTATGTTGTTTATATATATTTATATTATTCTCACACTTATATCCTACATTAATCTATGCATAGGATATATTTTTCTCCTTTAAGAATCCTTGCCGTGGTGTTACTCTTCTCTCTATATTTTTGTCAACGGTATGTTTTAATTAAAATTGTTTAATTAATGGTCATGCATATTTTCCTTTCGGCTTTGTTACTGTTGCGGTAAATTAATTAAAAAAAACTCTTTTCACATTTTTGTCAGTGATTTCATTGATCCAGGAACATATTCTATTTGGAAAAATCATGGTCACCCAAATCTAACCTCTACTTCGACAACAGTTTAGTCTATATTGCTCACTCCAGTGAATACTCATTGACCAGCTCCTCAAAGCCTTTATTGGTCCTGCCTTTACTTCTGTAATTGTGACTGTCAGATGGTCTCTGTTCATCATACTGCTGCTGGTACTGATAGCCACGCTCCTCGGCCGCCCAGCCCTGGTACTGTCCATCCTCTTCGTCCTCCTGAAGAGGGAGGTCTTCATCAACATTGAAGCTGTCGTCGACCTCCGTGTCGTACCTCTGGTAAGAGCTGGCATGAGCTGCTTCCTCTCTAGCGCTCAGCTCCAGGGAGCTGTTCCACATCCCATAGCTAAAATAGATCAGCACACCTGTAGGGCGAAGAGATGGGGTCAGGTAAGGCCCATTCACACCATAACTAGAATACATTTTAATAAATGTTTAGATTATATGAGAATAGGGAAGTCCACAACATAGCACTGAGGAGTGATATTGTTGGAATCACTTTTCTTCCAGATGGTGAACAATAAAACAGCCAATCAGAATTCATTCGACTTTAAAGAATTAAAGCACTTAAAGCGGCAGATGAGACATCTTTAGTGTGCGCTTATAATAAACAGAATATTATCATATGTTGGTGTGTGGATGCTAATATAGTTATCATAAAGTTATCTTTATAGGCATCGTTCTTGGTTTGAACGGGCCTTTGCAGATTATTGTGAATATATGGAGCATATATAAAGAGAAGACCTTGCGTACCTAGTGAGCACCACACCACAAAGCGCACCCAGGTGATGCTGGATAGTTTGAGCATGAGATAAATGTTCACCAGCATGGCAGCTGTGGGCACAAAGGGCACACAGGGCGCCATGTAAGGCAGCTTTTTAGGGTTCTCAGGTTGCCGAAGAATAATAACAACCAAAGTAACCATGAGGATAATTATTGTCATTATAAAAGGCAATATTGCCCAGCGGGCTCCTCCTGAAACCTGGTCGAAGCCATAGATGATGAGCATCCATAGAAAGAAGGTCAAGATGAAGAAAAGGAGGACACAGGAAGTAACAGTACGTCCTGTTGCAGGAGTGGGCCTATCGCCCACATTCGGCAGGCCCAAACGCATCCGCATAGTGTAATACTGAGACCCCAATATGCGTTTCAGGAGACTATTGGAGTCATCTGCCTCAATGCCATTCTCTCCAACGCCGAAGCCAGAACTGTCCGACTGGTAGCCCCCAGAATCCGACTTTTCAATCAGCGTTTCGTCGTCTCCTTTGGAGGGAAGGTTCTTGGCCCCACAGGGGTTGTCGGCATACCCTTCTCCACAAGGTGAGTTCATGTCCTTCTCACTAGCCGCCATTATTTCCTCTTTCCTCTTCCGTTCCTCCTCTTCTTCCTCTGTGAGGAAACTGGTGAAGCCGTCTCTGTCGGGCTGATATCGCAGAAGAAGCACACACACCGACACCAGCGTGTAGGCCAGCAGTGTGCCGATGGACATCATCTCGATCAGGTCTCTCAGACTCACCAGGAGAGCCAAAAGAGCAGCCAGAGACCCCGATACAGCACATGCCACCACAGGGGTCTCTGTGTGGGGACTCACAAAGGACAGGAACCTGGCATACACACAAGCAAACTTGGGATGAAATTCCTGTAAAAATAAGCATATGAGCATAACAAGAAGAAAAGAAAGGGCTGCACACATATCAAAGACTTTATACTACCCAAGATGGTATACTCCTATTGATATGAATAGGAAAAACTGTAACACGCAATATGGCGGCTCTAGTAATAGAAGTCCCACCTTCTAAATAAAACAGGCAATTGCCAATAGAGTGCATTAGTACCTGCCTAGTTTTTCAGCAATGTTGGTTCTGGAATAATATTTTCCATTCACTTCTCCCATATGAAATTTTAAAAAGCATTATAAGCCATTAACCAAGCCAACAAACAAACAGCTTTTATTTGAAGAAAAGACAAAGACAATAGGTACAAGACTGTGTATTTAAAGGTGAAGTATGTCATTTCTGCAACTAGTGGCACCCAACAGAAACATTTCTTGACATGACAATGGAGATGGATTCAACAAAAGCATATACCGTTGATTAACAACCTTGGAACTCACAGCAGGCCTGTCTTTAAAGGTTTATAAGTTACTGTTAAAAATTATTTCCCTATGAAGAAAATAAATGGAGTTTTTACTTCTAGAACCCAACTGTTGCACTCTATTGGTAAAGTTATTGCATCATTGTAGCTGCTGTTAGAAGCTCCATTTCTCATAGAAACCTGAGATTCGCACTCTTAGGACAGCACATGAGCAATTGGCTGAACCAGCATGAAATTATATTTAAAAAAATTTAATATTATTGGAGCATAAGAACATTTTTGGGACATTCTTGTCAGATTTTGTTGCTGATTTGATTTGAATGTTATTTAAATGTTAGTTTTTGAGATTTCTGTACTTTCCCATTCAAACAGATAGTAGTTCGTCTTGCATGCCCGGAGGCATTGCAAATATGGCTGCCGAGTGAACTAACTTCCCTTGAAAGGGACTCGTGTACCTGAAGAGCAGACCATCTCCCGCCATGGCATAGATGACTCTGGGCATCGGGAACAGAGATCCCAGCAGGCTGACGGTGAGTCCTGCGACAGCACCCATGGCTACAATATACTTCCCTGCCACGAAGCCATGAATGGCAAACATTTCCATGAGTGGGGCATCTCCATCAATCAGGTTAAATGGCACCAACAATGTCAGAATCACACTCACCTAAGATATATAAACAGGTAAAGTGTTTATTATTTGGCAGTTTGTCAAATAAATTTGCAATACATTGCATGAAATGTCCTCTAGAAAACACTTGCAGATCTCATTTATAGGTGTGGCTGTGGATGGATGTTGTAGGATGATTCATCCGATTCTATTGTACAGTAAGAGAACACATGACGCATTTAATCTGTCTCAGGAGGGCAAAAGAAAAATTTAGAAAATTAATCTAAAATTAATTTAGATTAATATTTGAAAAAGGTCTTTAGCTTTAGGGATCAGGATTGGACCTCTCTAGTGAGAAAACTTACATCACAGACCAGCTATGAAATGTTTGAATGATTCATTGAATTGTGTGAATGTGCAATGTAAGCTGGAATATTATCTATCTATCTATCTATCTATCTATCTATCTGTCTGTCTGTCTGTCTATTTTATCTATTTATTTGCAGTGCACCTAAATTATGAATTGATGTAATTGTGAAAAAATTATTTGTGAATTAATTGTTATAGAGAATACTGCCTGACAAGCCCCAGCCAACAAGATAATTGTGACAATTATGTGAAAAAACTCCATAGAAAGACAAATTATATGCAGTTTTGTTTTCTATTATTAACTATTAAAAACTATGGCTGTCAATAATAATAATCATGATTGATCTCACAAGTCTTTAGAACAGCAGAACAGTAACTATATCATATTTGGTAAACTTGTTAAAAATGACTGTGTTAAACATAATGAATTAAGTTCACAGTTAAGTACTGGGGTATGAGAGGAGTCACTGTACTCACAGAGACGTACGCCGTGAGACAGGTGATGAGAGAGGCTGTTATGGCATATGGAATGGAAGTGTCTGGGCTCTTGGCCTCTTCTCCTGTGGTGGCGATAATATCAAAGCCAATGAAGGCGTAGAAACAGGTTGCAGCTCCTTGCATGACCTACAGAGCGCATAATATTTATTGATCTCTATAGAAGGTAATTTTGCTAATCATCACATTCAATAAAGACGAATAGAGTAATGCATTTTCTTCCCTACAGTTACGTAACATTCTTACCCCTGACCAGCCATAGGGCAGAAACCTCCCATCCTCCCAGTTGGCTCCAGAAAGGAAAAACAGTCCAGCAATCACCATGAAGACCCACACGATCAAGTTAATAACATTCAGCACATTATTGAAGCTCACAGAGTTTTTCACCCCTAAACCCACAATCACTGTCACCAACATAGCGATCAGCAGAGCCAGCAGGTCTGGATAAGATTCTTCTCCTTTACCTGATATGAGATGCATGGACAAACAAATGAGCTGTGTGATGAACATCAAGACCCCATAAACCACACAAGCAATTTGTGTAGCATCATTACTCTATGAAAGACACTCACCCAGGCCCTTCATTGTTCCAAGATGGTTGATCATGTAGCGGCTGATGGTGTGATTGGCTAAAGAATCAAACATGCTGCTCAGTGCACTGGCCCCCGCCGCTGTACCAATCAGATACTCCAAGATGAGATTCCAGCCAATGAAAAAGGCCACAAATTCTCCCACTGTGACATAACTGTACGTGTAGGCAGAGCCTGCTGTCTTAGGCACTCTCACTCCAAACTCAGCATAGCAGACCCCTGTGTAAAAAGCCCTGAGATTAGCTGTTTGACAAGTACATTATAGAGCAATACTCTTAAAGTAACAATTTAGAATATTTTTGGACGTGACTTTGGTCTCAAGCTTATGTGTTTTCATTATCTCATTATTATGGAAACGTAATATATAGTGAACGTTTACCATGTTTTATGTTTACCAAGTTTTATTGGCAGTGTAAAATTATTTATATTTATAGTTTACACTGATCAGGCATAACATTATGAGTTATGCCTAATATTGTGTTGGTCCCCCTTTTGCTGCCAGAACAGCCCTGACCCGTCGAGGCATGGACTCCACAAGACCTGAAGGTGTGCTGTGGTATCTGGCACCAATATGTTAGCAGCAGATCCTTTAAGTCCTGTAAGTTGTGAGGTGGGGTCTCCATGGATCAGACTTGTTTGTTCAGCACATCCCACAGCTGCTCGATTGGATTGAGATCTGGGGAATTTGGAGGCCAAGTCAACACCTCAAATTCGTTGCTGTGCTCTTTAAACCATTCCTGAAACATTTCTGCATTGTGGCAGGGCGCATTATCCTGCTGAAAGAAGCCACAGCCACCAGGGAATACCGTTTCCATGAAAGGGTGTACATGGTCTGCAACAATGCTTAGGTAGGTGGTATGTGTCAAAGTAACATCCACATGGATGGCAGAACCCAAGGTTTCCCAGCAGAACATTGTCCAAAGCATCACACTGCCTCCGCCGGCTTGCCTTCCTCCCATAGTGCATCCTGGTGCCATGTGTTCCCCAGAGAAGCGACGCACACGCACCCGGCCATCCATGTGATGTAAAAGAAAACGTGATTCATCAGACCAGGCCACCTTCTTCCATTGCTCCGTGGTCCAGTTCTGATGCTCACGTGCCCACTGTTGGCACTTTTGGCAGTGGACAGGGGTCAGCCTGGGCACCCTGACTGGTCTGCGGCTATGCAGCTCCATACGCAACAAACTGCGATGCACTGTGTATTCTGACACCTTTCTATCAGAACCAGCATTAACTTCTTGAGCAATTTGAGCTACAGTAGCTCTCCTGTTTGATCAGACCACACAGGCCAGCCTTCGCTCCCCACATGCATCAATGAGCCTTGAGCCTAACCCTAACCCTGACCCTGTCGCCGGTTCACCACTGTTTCCACCACTGGACCACTTTTGATAGATACTGACCACTGCAGACCGGGAACACCCCACAAGAGCTGCAGTTTTGGAGATGCTCTGACCCAGTCGTCTAGCCATCAAAATTTGGCCCTTGTGCTCAAATCCTTACGCTTGTCCATTTTTCCTGCTTCTAACACATCAACTTTGAGGACAAAATGTTCACTTGCTGCCTAATATATCCCACCCACTAACAGGTTCCGTGATGAAGAGATAATCAGTGTTATTCACTTCACTTGTCAGTGGTCATAATGTTATACCTGATCGGTGTATGTAGAAATGATTATTGTTATTATTAATAAAGAAATTCAGTTTTTAAGATTTAGGAAATGTAATTAATAGTAAAATTCCATCGAACTGAATAATCTTTACGTAATTTAATTGAATAACTGAACAATCCTTAATCCTCAATTATTCAATTAAATTACGTAAAGATTATTCAATTCATTTTGATGTAATATTACTATTAATTAAATTAAATTAGAGTAAATCTTAAAAAAAGGCTTACATTTTTTTGGTGTTGGAAACAAGGTGAAAACTTGATTGTTTGGTGCAATAAATGCAATAGAAATTCTGCATTGTATTATTTTATTATTATTTTATTTTATAACTCCATTTCAGTTCATTCAGATGGATAGCCTGGTTCTTGGACTGACAAGCCTCTGTCTTGGGGTTAGGATCTGGTCTAGAACTGGGTCTTGATGGGTCTGGGTGACTCAGTGATAAAATTTTTTTTAATAAAATACTTTGTCAAATCACAACTGCTAAAGGCTAGCTGAGAGACCCCATAAAGCATAGATTATTGCTGTGGGTTCATGAACTTTAGACTTAAATTTGAAGAATTTGATCTAAATAAAGCAATGAAAACCTCAGCACAGCTGCCCAAAATTACAGACAGGTGGGGTCATCGCTCCCTCCAGGGCACATATGAAGAAACGTAAAAAATGAAATTGTAAAGTCGACTAGAAAGATGAGAAGCCGATTTATATTAAAGCACCAGCAGTAATTTGTTGACGCTCTAAATGCAAAATGTTCATAAATTGTCAAAAGTCATTGAGTCTCACCTGACAGAATGGACGCCAAAGCTGCAATGATGAAGGACAAGATCACTCCAGGTCCTGCCATTTCCTTAGCAACAAGCCCGGCAACCACATACATGCCAGTGCCCACGCAGCTGCCCACCCCAAGTGACACCAGATCCACTGTAGTGAGCACACGGGCAAGTCTGGTGCCATGCAGGTCATCTGGGCCCTCCTGCATGGAGTCCACAGGTTTAGTGCGCAGGATTCGTGAGTGGAGTCCATACCAGGACGACTCCCACTCAATTCTCCTGGGGTCCAGTTTAGCAAAGACAGCACTCATCCTCCACAACAGGAAAACTCGGATGAAAGAAGGGTGAGGTTTGTCCTATCTTACGTGTCAGTGTCACCTCCCCAGTCCCTCGTTCCAGGTGTTTCCTCTAAACTTGTCTTGTATGACTGTCTTCTGCTGTATTCTTTGCTCCCTCTTCTCGCTCTCTCTCTCTCTCGCTCTCTCGCACAGTCTCAGAGAGGATCCAAGAGCTGATCAATCAACATAGTGCTCTGTATTGAATCAGCAATGACTTAAAAAGGAAACAAAAAAGGAAAGCATGCAAATCATATCATCCACAGATAATGAAACTAAAGAAAACACAGTGATATCATGTTGGGTTTAATACTGCAGAGAAACATGTTCCAATAGTCGAACAATAGAAAGTGTCCCTTCATTCATTTAGGTGAAATGTTGCTATGGTGGCACGACTCATTAAACTTGCAGATTAGCATATGGAGAGCATCAGATATCCAGTGGACATTGATATACTAATAGAGAGAACAATGTGAGCAGAATGTCATATTTCAGCCTGGAGAAACAGTGCAGAAGTCTGTAAATAGAACAAAATTGGCGCTTTAGGATATAAACGTTGATATAACATTGACAATTCACTGTTATTGGAACAGACAAGCATGAAAAAAAGTGTAAACTATTTTTTAAAATGTTGCCTGCTAATATGACGATGTCCTTGCAAAACACTTCTTTCCTAAAATATAATAGCAGATACATCATTTTTACTAAATTAAATAATATACTTTTACTGCAATATGTGACCCTGGACCACAAAACCAGTCATGAGTCGCACGGGTATATTTGTGGCAATAGCCAACAATACATTGTATGGGTCAAAATGATCAATTTTTCTTTTATGCCAAAAATCATTAGGATATTAAGTAAAGATCATGTTCCATGAAGATATTTTGTATTAACATCAGAAATGTATTATTAGCAGTAATATACGTTGCTAAGGACTTCATTTGGACAACTTTAAAGGTGATTTTCTCAATATTTAGATTTTTTTGCACCTTCAGATTCCAGATGTTAAAATATAGTTGTATCTCGGCCAAATATTCTTTATTGTTATCCTAACAAACCATACATCAATGGAAAGCTTATTTATTCAGCTTTCAGATGATAATTTAAAAAAATTGACCCTGGTTTTTTTGACTGGTTTTGTGGTCCAGGGCCACATATGTGTATGTGTGTGTGTGTACTAAAGAAATAGAATATGTAATATATTATATGTATTATATACTAGAACTATATAATAAGCATGGTGTCAGAAAATTTTGTGTTAATATTTAAGATGAGCCTCAAATATCCCACTGCTTTGGAAATTCTTGTTCCCAATAACATATTTTAGCGTATATTAGTATAACAATATAAAAATGTGGACTTACTTTAAGAATTGTCATGACTTTTAAATGCATTTTCCACAACATTTCCAGGCTTGAAAACTACAGTTTTTCCTAGCATTTCCATTTGCTGTCATCATTTCACCATACTACTTTCTGTTGTCTATCTGCATGAAGCCCATTATGAACTGTCATCTTTGATGTTAGTCTCACCATCTGCTTCTATCCACCATGTACCTCAAGGCCTTCTTTTGTTTTTTCCCTGCACAGATAGCATCACCACACAGTGCTATCTTGTTTCTTTCAATCTAATGCAGGCCTGCCGCTCACTGAGACAAGCTGCGGTTGCCATCACAGACCCAAGATCTGCTGGATCTGCCTGTTGGTAATTACAGTCCCACTGCTCTGTCAGCGCCTGCAGGCTCTGTTCATACATCCTGACAATATCTCAGCTGTTATCAAAACACACGGCTAACTGATGCACAGCTGACAGTGATTTACCACATGATGTCAGATATATACAGAGGGAAGTTATATCCACATTATCTGTGGAGTTTGATATAGAATGAGAGACCAGACGTCAAACACTCTCAGGTGTCTCTGTAATAGTGCCATATTAAAGAAATTATAATATTGTGGTTTGAGTAACCCATTCATTTTCCTGTTTCTAGTTCAGCTGCTGTAATTGAGTGAATAACTGGAAATTGAAGATATAAAATAGAATGAAAGCCAGGTCATAAAAGACAAATATGACCTACCTAATCAACATACTGAACACATACTACAATATTTTAGGCAATACATACCCAATATGTCCACAGTAAATACTCTTCACAGCTTACAGACAAATATAAAAGATAAAGGCTGGCTCTCATCTTCTCTGTGTAGAAATGATTCATGACGTCTTGAAAGGGATCTGTGATTACATTTGGACCTGACAAAAGAACTAATGTCATCAGACTACAGAGCAAAGGGTAGGAAATAGATTATGAGGAAGAGGTGAGATGAATGGCATTATACATAAGGAGAGAAGCCAGTCATCAGTGCAGTCACAATTACACAAAGCTCCAGAAAAATACGGTTCCCTATTACAGAAACAATACTGACGTCAGTGCCGTAAGATTACCGGCTGCTTTGGGCCAACCATAATGATCTGAAGGAGATGACGCCATTATTCCATTGCTATTTACAAAAGAGAGACGCAGCGCGATAAAATGGAAAAAACGTTTTTAAAAGTTTAACTACTTTTTACGTGCCACTCATGTGGAAGATAGGCTACTGAGAAAGAAACAAGACCCGGTACAACAGTCAAAGACGTCCGTATAACGCATGTTTACAAAAACGCGTTCTGTGAGAAGAACCGACTGTCACTCGGAAGTGAAAATTTGTCGAACAGATAGTAAAACACTTCATTTTCGATGAATGGCATATTGAGTTTACCTTTTTGGAGTTGATGTGTAAATAGTAAGCTACCCTAAAAAAAAGAAAAGCTGTTCAATCGGGCGATTTTATGACATTTTGGTTTGTAAAGGCTGCTAATGACACTAATGCTGCCTTCACGTGCTATCGGAAATTTCCTACTTCCCACTTCTGAATACATTACAAGCTCAGTGCATTCAAATTTTGACTTGAGGGGGCGCATGTCCTATTTTTTTTTAACTAGGAAACATGTATACGATAATTCCGATAGCATGTGAAGGCAGCATTAACCTATGTGGGGGAAAAACGTAGGCTATATAAACAAACTAGATTCAGCATACATAAAGCACTATTAAACCAGCCATAGATTTTTAATATAGGCCTATGTTACAAAGAAATAATCAATGATAATGCAGTATGCAAATAAATGCAAGAGAGACCAAATGTAACTCTATGCAAATATGCAAATGTTGATGGTGGTGATGGATGTTAGCTAGATTTTACATTTTAAATATAATTCCTGACATATTTTGAAACTTAAATCTTTAAATTTATTAAAGCTTGTAAAAGTCTGTCTCAAATTGTGTATAAAACATTTAAATGCAAGTTAAGCATTGAAGCTGAATTTATACCTTGTAAGCACTGAAATTAAATTTGTTTATCCTGGCCATTTTTTTCAGCACCTTGGTCAGTTCCATTGTTGCACCGCTACCGTGACAATATGCAATGATGCTTCTAATAAAATACTGTTCCCTTAGCCTAAACAGTTTACTGGAATAAACTCTGGGATAATGCACTTAAAATTTAACATTAGCATGTACCTCTAAAATAATCCCCAGATTTAATATTTGTCTCTTGCTGTTTCTCTTAATCCAATATATCTGGAGTATGCGTAATCTAAATTGGATCCAATAAGTTATTTAACTTGTGCAACCTGTAACCTTTCCATATATAATATTGATGAGGGTCTTCTGTGGTTTGCCAAGCGAGAGCTGAAAGTGCTATACTGAGCTGAGTCATAAATGAACTGCTCTTAAAACAGACATAGCCAACACAATTTTATCCAACCGAGCCAAAGTAAAGCCTGCAACTCTGTCCACTCTGGTAAAACAAATAGCTCTAGAGTTCTCTTGCTCTGTGAAACAGAAATACATGTGTCCAGTTTCAAATCAAAAACATTTTTCCTTGGCAGAAAAGGAGCAAAAACTCACCGGTGCATGGGTATTTTACACTGTATGCTCCATTATGTCGATGCAGCGGTACTGGGGGAATCCAGGCAAAGCTTGTAGGGACAGCAGGAGACATAATGCGGAGACATTGTGAATTATTTAGGCTCTTCTCCGTGTGATCAGAGGAGAGTTAATTATTAAAAGATGTGTCTGCCATTCAACAGCTGCCTATGATGGAGCTTCCCAGACTCTTTTAGATTGTCATACTCTGTTAGGTCAATGTGGGCTACACACTTTACATTTCCCTGATGAGATTGATGATATTAGATTAAATGAAGGGTTTGACAGCTATACATTACCAGGACAAATCTATAAGATAAATTACAATGTGGGTCTTTTCCATAATGGTGCACAAAAAGCACAAGGAAAACTTTTCTCCTGCAAGGCTTAGAAACATAACTGGACATCATACTGAGCCACAACATCAAATACTGTCATAATCAGAAAACAGACAGCCTGTATACTATACAGTTAATCAGATAAACTTGTTGCAGCACATTCATTGTTGCCTGAGAAGTAAACAAGAGCACTGACAAATTCAGACTGAATAGCCTTCCCAAAAAGACATGCGTCCTGAAAAGACACAAAGCCATCAGTTTCATTATTATTGTAGTAATGCATGTCTATTGCATTTAATTCATTTTTAATTGCTCTGCCACTTAACTTCAATGACTGAGACTCAAGAGGATCTCAGGTTCCACAGGAAACAAAAGGATCGCCATGGCGACTGAATGCCAGAATGCAATGCAGCAAAAGTGTTTGTAACGGTCGCAGCTCTCACTACAAGAGTGAACATGCTTATTCTGCAAAAACAACAACAGGTCAATTACATTTCAACAGCAAACCAAACCATATTCCCCATGCTAATTCATGTCAAAGTTAGTTTCTAAGCATAAGAATTGTCACCACCAGCATTAGTATATCATGCAATTAAAAATTACACACTACTGTATATTGCCAAAAGTATTGGGACACTCCCCAAATCATTGAATTCAGGTGTTCCAATCACTTCCATGGCCACAGGTGTATAAAATCAAGCACCTAGGCATGCAGACTGCTTCTACAAACATTTGTGAAAGAATGGGTCGCTCTCAGGAGCTCAGTGAATTCAAGCGTGGTACCGTGATAGGTTGCCACCTGTGCAATAAGTCCATTCTTGAAATTTCCTCACTGCTAAATATTCCATGGTCAACTGTTAGTGGTATTATAACAAAGTGGAAGCAACTGGGAACAACAGCAACTCAGCCACGAAGTGGTAGGCCACGTAAAATCACAGAGCGGGGTCAGCGCATGCTGAAGCTCACAGTGTGCAGAAGTCGCCAACTTTCTGCAGAGTCAATAGCTACAGACCTCCAAACTTCGTGTGGCCTTCAGATTAGCTCAAGAACAGTGCGTAGAGAGCTTCATGGAATGGGTTTCCATGGCCGAGCAGCTGCATCCAAGCTTTGCATCACCAAGTGCATTGCAAAGCTTCAGATGCAGTGGTGTAAAGCACGCCGCCACTGGACTCTAGAGCAGTGGAGACGCGTTCTCTGGAGTGACGAATCATGCTTCTCTGTCTAGCAGTCCGATGGATGAGTCTGGGTTTGGTGGTTGCCAGGAGAACGGTACTTGCCTGACTGCATTGTGCAAAGTGTAAATTTTGGTGGAGGGGGGATTATGGTGTGGGGTTGTTTTTCAGGGGTTGGGCTTGGCCCCTTAGTTCCAGTGAAAGGAACTCTTAATGCTTCAGCATAACAAGACATTTTGGACAATTTTACGCTCCCAACTTTGTGGGAACAGTTTGGGGATGGCCCATTCCTGTTCCAACATGACTGCGCACCAGTGCACAGAGCAAGGTCCATAAAGACATGGATGAGTGAGTTTGGTGTGGAGGAACTTGACTGGCTTGAGTCCTGACCTCAACCCGATAGAACACCTTTGGGATGAATTAGAGCGGAGACTGTGAGCCAGGCCTTCTCGTTCAACATCAGTGCCTGACCTCACAAATGCGCTTCTAGAAGAATGGTCAAAAACTCCCATAAACACACTCCTAAACCTTGTGGAAAGCCTTCAGAGAAGAGTTGAAGCTGTTATAGCTACAAAGGGTGGGCCAACTCCATATTAAACCCTACGGATTAAGAATGGGATGTCATGAAAGTTCATGCGCATGTAAAGGCAGGCGTCCCAAAACTTTTGGCAGTATAGTGTATATAGCTAGTAGCTAGTGTATAGCTTTGCATACTTGAGTATAGAATGTTTCTGGCCTTATACTTCTACTCGTCTTTTCATTTGCAATTTACAAATGAATGCAACTTGCATTAAAGAGCAAACTGTGAAGTAGCCTATGAGTGCAAAGAATATTCAAAGAGAACTACATCATAACCAAAATGCATACCTAATGCACCATTGTGGTACCACATTAATGGGAGGTCAAAGAACATATTTCCACATGATAAGAATGAAAGAACACACATTTCTTCTGAACTGCATTCTGAATTAAAACAATTATGGCTGGTATGTATCCGCAAAGAAAATACATATGTAACCCTGGACCACAAAACCAGTCATAAGGGTCAATTTTTTGCAATTGAGATTTATACATCATCTGAAAGCTGAATAAATAACCTTTCCATTGATAGTACAATATTTGGCCGAGATACAACTATTTGAAAATCTGGAATCTGTGGGTGCAAAAAAATCGAAATATTGAGAAAATAGCCTTTATAGTTGTCAAAATGAAGTCCTTTGCAATGCATATTACTACTACTAATACATTTTTTATATATTTACGGTAGGAAATTTACAAAATGTCTTCATGGAACATGATCTTTACTTAATATCCTAATGATCCTGATGATCTTAATGATGAATTATCCTAAATAAATTTTTGGCATAAAAGAAAAATCGATCATTTTGACCCATACAATGGCTATTGCCACAAATATACCCGTGCGACTTATGACTGGTTTTGTGGTCCAGGGTCACATATAAAGAAAAAAGAGATTACACTATCGAATAACCTTGTGGTGACCTTATTTTCTCTCCTTTGATTTATTTATTTTGTCACTAGACATAAACGTATCACAGTACAAAAACATTGAAAAAACACATTGTGCTCTGTAAAATGTGACAAAATTGGTTTTGGCTGTGCAATATTTTCTTTCAAATGTTTCCTTTACATGGCCTTCACTCCCACATCCTTGTCAGATGTGAATTTAGACACATTTTTATAGCTTCTGCGATCTGACTTGTTGACACACAGCAGTATCTGTTATTCCACAATTTCTGTGAAAACTGCAGGATCACAGAGATTAAATTTTAGTGGCTGGATTTTTTCCCCTTAGTTCCTTCATGTTCTGAAGAATGGCTCTTGTCTTGCCTGACATTTCTTTAGGCCAGGTCAGTGGAACAATACTTTGGGTAAATGATTATTGTTGTCAGAATTGGTCAGAGTTTATTTAACTTTGAAAGGAGACAAAAAAGTTTAAACGCTTGTTTTTTTTGCTTTTTTTACAGTTAGCTTCGAGTTTAGACAAACCCAATAGATCTCTGATGACATCTGGTGGATATAAACGGATATGTTAAGTGAAAATGTGAACGAGTAGGCCTATGTGGCTTTTTTAACGAGACGAATCCGGAGCATACTGTAAAAAGCAGGGCAGGAGTCAAAACAAAATGTTGCGGGTAATAGAAAGTAGTCGTTATGTAACATGAAGCTTTACCTGTAAATATGAAGATACGTCTCTAGCTCTGGTCGATTTTAAATCGTAATTTGGCCACCCCTGGAATGGGTCATACCAGTAACGTTACCTGAGCAATGGAATTAAATACTCTCTAACTCATTCAATGACTTGCATTTATTGGATGGACGGAGCGGAAACACATTTTAAAAAGCATTTGTGCAGAGTTCAGTTGAGTGATAAAATTCGCATTCTTTGTTTCAACTGAACTTGCAAAGCAAACGGTTTGCTGAAATATCCACAACATTAACAACAACATTGAAAAATGCTAGTTTGTCTGTCTGTCTGTCAGCGCGGGCGTCTTCTTTCATAATTTGACAGCAGAAATAAAATGAAAACATATATATAAAGACGTCATGATGTGGCGTGTTATTAAATATTCGGCAAATAGTGCACCCCCGTTTTTAATTTGCCACCCTTTATCACAACATTGCATATTAGTTTCAGTGAAAATACTCTATCAACAATGCTTCAAGTTGGTCCAAGCACCTATATGTCTCATTGTAAGGTTTTATACATTCAGATGCCTTTTCAAAGTTTGCATGCTTTGCTCATTACAACTCACATCTTCTCTGTTTCTCTGCAGATATGTGGACTGAAAAGAATAGATGGATGGTTTGTTTTTGTATAAGGAGCTGGTGCGGTGCATGCCTCTCTTTAGCCGTGAGGGCACTCCTCCATCTCTTGGTGAAGCAGTATGGCATTGAACTCGGGCCCGTTTCAAAATGATCTCCTCACATTTGTGCTTCTCAAAGTGCATGTTCCTGCCCAAAGAACTGGTGTGTTTCTTGAGTAAGTTGGGTGATAAATAGGTGGATTTTGCAAGGCAGCAAGAATGTTCTGAAACCTTCCAGGGATAAGCCAAGCCTGGTCTCAGCGAGGAGCTTGTAGAGCTTCCAGAAAAATGTCTTCCCTTCTTTTTCCTGTTATCCTGGGGACTGCGTGGCACATATAAGGGACTTTGCAGCGCCACGGCATGCAGTGGACTGGGATAGCGATACACTTCCATGCCCTGGTGACCTGGAAGGTCAGAACGGTAAGTGGGTTGTAGGACCACTTTGGGTTGAAGTATGTCTGAAACATCTGGCCAGTGTGAGTCTGGATACAGAGCCGCTACAGATCGAAAAACGTCCTCAGGAATTGCCTCATCTGAGAAATGGGATTGAACTGCTCTGTGCTCTTGCAATAAAATGGGTCGGCGCCTCAGAGTTTCCTCGCCTGTGAAACATTCTCTCT
Organism: Coreius guichenoti; assembly: GCA_039654105.1. Classification (NCBI taxonomy): domain Eukaryota; kingdom Metazoa; phylum Chordata; class Actinopteri; order Cypriniformes; family Gobionidae; genus Coreius; species Coreius guichenoti. The sequence goes on from CM077189.1 coordinate 23,858,621, forward strand.
CTCCAAAAGAGTTGTATTTTAAGGAGGCAAAAGAGGTGGTGAGAGAGTGGACAGTATCGTTACTGTCAGAGGGGGTAAAATCATCTCCAAAGTGGCTGTCGTAAAAACCTGAGCTTGCTCTTGACCGACTTTCCATGTGTGAGTGAAGTACTTGGTGATGCCAGCTTCTTTCCGTCAGGTCCTCAGATGAATGACTGGAACATGACCCAAGTCCTCTGGATTTTCCAGTCTCATGAATGGCCTCCTCAGAAAAACTGCGCCTGAGCTTTAGTCGGAACGAGTCTTCATCCACCCAGTAATGATGCTGTCCCTGCTGGATATTTGTTAAAGTTGAATCTTCAGGATCGGCTTCAGTTTTTCCCAGGGCCGTCTCCACCATTGCTTTATGTCTGACCCTCAGGACCTCCAACTCCAGCAGCCCTGCCAAAGTAGCACGAAATCGCTCTCTGATACGTTTCCTCCCTGTGCTGGTCCATGGTGCCACTTCAGGCTCTTCTCTGTGCACAGTGGTGGATAACATCCTGGCTGAAGGCTCGAAATCAGGCTTCCTTTCACAGTGGAGGTCTTTATAGTAAAGTCGCCCATATCAATGCAATTTCTATTGCTCTACCTTTGTCTATTGATAAGATTTTCACTAACCTTTGACCTTAGGTGAAGAATATGTTCAAGATAAAACTTAATTCTATCAATGTGAGATTAAATTTAATGAAGTTAACAACGTTAGCATTTGGGAGACCAATATCACTGCCAGTGATAGCTGTGGCTCTTTGTTAATATTTCGTATGTCATTGTGAGCATGTAAGAATTTCTGCTGTCCATGATTACGTAAAATTAATTTTGGCCTGGTTTCACAGACAGGGCTTAGATTAAGCCAGGATTAGGCCTTAGTTCAATTAGGGCATTTAAGTAGCTTTTATAAATGTGTCTTAGGTGTGCATTTGAGACAAAACAATAGCACTTACATATTTTAAGATATGCATATGCAAGTTGCTTTCAGTTATAACAGCTCAAACATGCATTTTTTTAGTCTGGGACTAGGTTAAACCTTGTCTGTGAAACCGGGGGTTAATGTATTTTGTAACACATTTAAAGAGGGCAAATGATAAACCATATTTTAAATATTTTTTTAAATGCAGCAGACAACTCAAAAACATATAATCAAAAAACGCTTTTTGATAAATCATACTGTTTTTTTTATGTTGTTTTATATCTTTCAACCCAAAGTTAAACCAATCACATTTGAAAATGGCCTCGTATCCTAATCTGTAGTTTTTAACTTCTAATATTGTTATTAGTAATTAAATGCAGTTACACAATTCTTACATTAAAAATGTCAACATCACATTTAAAAAAAAAGTGGTAACACTTTACAATAAGGTTTCATTAGTTAACATGAACTAATAATAAACTGCACTGTTACAGCATTTATTAATCTTTGTTAATGTTAATTTCAACATTTTCTAATACATTATTAAAATCAAAAGTTGCATTTGTTAACATCAGTTAATGCACTGAGCTAACATGAACAAACATTGAACAGCTGTATTTTTATTAATAACATTAACAAAGATTAATAAATACTGTAACATATGTACTGCTCATGGTCAGTTCATGTTAGTTAATACATTAACGTTTACAAATGAATCCTTATTGTAGTGTTACCAAAAAAGTATAAGGTACTGAGGATGCAATCTCTTTATTCAAGCAAATTAACAGATATTTTAATCATTGCAATGTAGTCACTCTACTTTAAACACCACCAGTTTGTTAATGAATCTTATTTAACTCTCTTACACTTGCTCCGCCTTGATTTACAATCAAGCCCATTACATCAAGCATTTACTATAATTGAAAGAAAAAAAACAAGACACTCAATTTCCGTGTGTATCTTTTTATTTACAAGCAGATATCAAAACATGTAATCCTGCATTTGAAGATAGGACAGCTTATACAGGACTTTGATACACCCATCAAACATATTTCAAGACAGAGCTTCATTCATCAGCATCAGATTCTTCTTCATCTTGGCTGATCTGGAAGTAGCGCAGCTCATAGCTTTCCTTATCCGACGCCACCACCCTCAGCCAGTCTCGCAGGTTGTTCTTCTTCAAGTACTTCTTTGTGAGGTACTTAAGATACCTGAGGAACACAGGGTTGTTAGTATATAGAAAAAAGAACTATTAAACAACAGAATCTGATGATATACCAAATCTCACCTTTTAGAGAACTGCTTCTCAGAGGTGACGTTGATCTTGTTCTTCTGACGCACAATTTGCACTACATTTCCCAGGTTGCCTGTTTTGCCATTAACCTTCACCTTCTCTTTCAGAAATGTTTCCTGTTAGTAATAAAACAGCATGACCACTAGGGAAGAGAACCCTAGGCATTTAACTAGGGAAGGGAACCCTAGTTATGACAAGGCATTAGTGATGCGACTACCTGAACACAATTCGTGACATTTACAATTTTTAATTTCAATATGCAAAAAGTTCTTTTTTTATAAACTTAGATGTATTTGAATCAGAACTTAATAGATTTTACAGATCTCTCAAACAGAAACAACTAAAATATTTATTTGATCTAGATTGAAAATTTCCTGGCATTTTCAGGTTTTCCATGCGCATAAGAACCCTGACAATCAACAGAAGCCGTGTTATCATCATTCTAAGTATGGTTAGTATTTTTTTTTTATACAACTTACAAAGTTGGCAGAGTCGAGAATCCCATCCTCCACAGGGTGAGTACAGTCCAGGGTGAAATTCCAGCGAGCACCCTTTTTATTCTTTTTCACAACAGCCTGCCTTTTCTAAAGAAACATATGTATATATTTTATAAATACATTTAAACTTAAAAGTTAATGTTTGCTTTATAAACTCATTCCTGTTATAAAAATGAATAAACACATTATGAAAATGCACTACTGTAATTCTCTGTCACCAAATACATTTATGTTTGAATTGTTCTGTCATGCTAAAATGCTCATCCACGTGTCTGCCAATAGTACGTCAAAATAATGAATTCATATATCATTCCATATGCAAAAACTAATTCTGGGTGATATATTACATTCAAATTTAACATATCTGATATTTTGTTTACACGAAACAAAAAATAAAACACATTTAACCATAAAGACCGATCTCCGGTCGACACGTACCGGTGCCATCTTGGTGAGGTTGGCTTGAAAGAGGAAGTGGCGTATGTCCGCGCGAGGGTTCACGAAATTTCTCGTATTTGATTGGCTGCCGGTTGGGGAGGGTTAAATGAGAACGACTCGTTCTTTGGAGTCGGATCTTTTGAATTAATCAGTTGACTGAGCGATTCTTGACTCAAACAAAACCTACAAGTGAACTGAAGGTAAAAACATTTGAAGTGAACCGAGGATTTGACTTTATTACACTTTATTAATTTTTAATACTTAATTAATACTTTTTGGAACCGGTTCTTTGAAACAAACTATTCGAAAGAAGGAGTTGTTCACTAGTTGTTGGATTTGCATGAAAAGAGGTAATTTAGGCTGCATCCGAAATCGCATACTTCCCTACTATATAGTGGAGAAGTGGGAAAAAACTATGTGACAAAAGAAGTATGTCCGAATTCACACAGTACTCAAAAAAGAGTAGGGAAAAGGTACCCGGATGACCTACTTCTTTACTATCATTTTACACTTTACTATCCCATGAGGCCACAGGAGAGAATTTATGAATGGCAGTGAAACGAATGTAGTACTTACAGATTACATTCATACTATATAGAACACACTTTTTAACGGTCGTGAAGTAATTATTCAAAACAAGTACCTACTCAAGAGAGTATGCGATTTCGGACGCAGCATTAATGTTTTTCCAAAATCTTAAGATTACATAAAAATTGAACAACATTTCAGTAATATATAGCAATTGTTTCAGCATGTAAATACACCAGATTATGCAAAGTTATGCATTCCACAGCCACATGGCTTTTGTCTTCACTTACCATTTAATTGAGTTTATTTCGTGCAATCTCTAGTATTGATTTTACGCACCTACTACATGGCTTTGTAATCATTAATGTATTTGGATGTAGCTGACAATCCCATTTAACATACAATAAACATGCAGTATATCTTGCATGTTTTGGTGATTCCCCCATCAGACATTCATTATGTAAACGTTCACATGTATACTCGCTCAATAGAGCCAAAAGGCAGAGATTGGGCTCTGCATTCCTACTAAGGAATCATGACTCATCCTTACATCGTGCAGACATACCAAGACAAACTTGGGTGAGGCCTCAGCAGGCAAAACTCAATTTGTCAGTTACTGGGCAGATTTCTAATCTTGAACAAATTTAAAGATTCCTGTTTGCTTGGTTAAATTTTTAATGTCACTCAGCTACACAACAGCAAAATTAGAAATTAATCCATATGAAAACTTCATGTAAAGACGTGATTCAACATATAATAGACCGACTTTAGAGAAAGCGCTCACTAGGAGCCAGTTGATAAATTAAGTTTGTGTGTTTGAATACTGCAATGCCACATGCCTCCAAGACTGAAGTGCAACACTTTCATTGAGTCAGTTTTGTCTGGGCGTCTGGGCACCTGGCCACAAATGGGAAATGAGTGTTTGGCTCCACCCATGCAGAGTATTTGGCAGCCCAACCCAACAAAGCTTTGTTTTTCTTTCCCAGTTACTGTCCTCACTTTCTAAAATTAATGTCCCGTGTCATATAGCCCATTTATACAAGCTCTTAAATAATTTAACATTTAAAACCATTCAATAGACATTAACGACGTATTTTTATACACATAATATATACACATGCATATATATTTTACTTTCTCAGTTTGAGAACATAAACATTGCATGTTGTGCTACTGAACACTTAGGTGATGTACCTAAAATCATACTTCAAAACAGACACTTTCTGATTAAAGTTTAATATCTGTACCTTAGCAAATGAAGTTGTCCCAAATGACCAGACAGGTTAAACTAAGTAACTTTTAAACACAAGGATATTCATTCTCCAAAGATAGAGGTAAAAGTTCACATGTTAAATATTACCAGATAAAAAAAAATAAAAAGCTGTAAATATTAAGCAACACCTTAACCAGCATTTGGGAACTTCTTTCAATACTGATGAGGTGCTTTATAACAAAAAAAAAAAAGAAAAAAAAAAAAAAAAGGAAAAGGTAATCTATTATGTTTTTATTTTTTGCTCTCTCCAGTCAGGTGACAAAGGCCTCGAGTGAACAAAGGAAGATTAGAACTCACATCAAAGATTCAGTCCTTAAGAGCCTGAGCTCATTCTGGGGCAGCACTGATAAGAGTCTACCTGGAGACAAATACAGGCTTCAACACTTTATTTAATGTTGTCACTGACAGCCAAAATCAAGCTGGCTGCTATATTGGGTTACAGAGGTATTCGCACATGGCCATCACATCCTTTCCACTTCTGAACAATTAGAGACTGGCATTTAAGAGGACATTTCACTGGAGTTTATTTCTCGGTCATAGCGGTTTTTACTTGAGAAGGTACTCAAAGTACTGCAAGAACAAGGAAGTGCCAAATACCAGTGTGCATCTCACTTTGGGGGGGAAAAAAGGCATTCAATTGAGAGAAATTAACCATAGTGCCAGCATGGCATAGATTGTATAAGGAGAAAAGTAAAAGTATGGCACCCAGAGAGGGAGGAAAAAAAAAAAAAAAAAAGTTCATTGTCAGTTGGGGGTTTCCTCTCTTCGCAACACGTTGCATAAATCCTGCACACTAGTTACTATTAAGAAATTCAAGAATACAAAAAAGGAAAAATGGATCCGATTTAACATTCAGGAATGTAAGCGGTAAAAACTTGAGGGGGAGGGAAAAAAAAAAAAAAAAAAAAAAAGTGAAATGGGGGAGGTTGAGGGGGTAAACACTGACATAATAGACTTCTTACCCGAGAGAATGCCAACTGACCCGACAAGTCCAGCACAGTATTGGAAGAAGAAAAAAAAAGGAATACAATCACAACAAAAATGTGAGGTTGCTTGTGAAGGCCATAGCTTTGGTGACAAATAAAACCAAAGAAACAAATGCAAGAGATTTGTTAAAGTGTAGCATGTTGCAGCCTGAGCAGCCCAGTCTCTCTTCCTATTTGGTCATGGGTTTGACAGCCACTGCAGATTCTTCGCCCATAGCTGAAAGCACAGTAACCTGTGAACCAAAAAACAATGAGTGGTTTACATTGACAAGCAGCAGGCTAAAAACTAAATGCATTCGTTCAAACAGGCACACTTACCAACATCTCTTCACCAGCTGCAAATTTGCTTTCGATTTCTTTGCCCAGGTCACCATCTGGCACACGCAGGTCCTCGCGCACATCACCATTGTCCATCATAAGAGAGAGGAACCCCTCGCTGATGTCAACCAGCTAGGAAAACACAAGAGAACGGTTTGTTTAAAAGGGAAGAAATGGTTTTGCACAACAGAATATCTAGACTTCGAACAAAATCTACAGCATGTTGTTCTGGTGGAAGAGATTCACCTCAGGCAACCAATTAAGCTCGGCTGTGTAGGAAAAGCTGCACTGAACCAATAATGTTCTAAAAAGGAAATTGAAAAAAACTAGAAAGATACTAACAATTTCCGTTTGGGACATACTAACATATAAAGAGCTCAAGAAGTCTTTTAATTTGGCGCCAAATGCAAAGCAAAACATGCCAATACATTTTTACTTGAGAACCTACAACTAGCAGATTACATTTTTCCAACTAGTTCAAATGACCAGTGTTCAATGCAATCAGGAACAAGTTATAACGGAAAGGATGGTGGCATTTGAATAAACTGACAAGTCACTACGTTGGAGATTATAAAGCATTTGCCTTTATTGCACACAACTTGGGCTACAGGACAAGAACTTTAATTGAAGGTACACAAGTCACATGTACTCCCACTAAACAAAAGCACATTTTTACTTTTAAATCTTGAATTTCACAAAGCCACACGTCTCACCTGGTAGTCATTTCTTTTGGTGTTAGGCACGTCCATGTTGTGGGTGGACGGGCAGATATCTTCATACTTCTTATTTGTGAAAATGTCAATTCCAACCATGTGAACCTGTAAAGAGAGACTCGATTACTTAACATTTGCAGGTTAAAACCAGCCACGCAAAAGAAGAATATCCAAATGTTACCTTTGCATGACCGTGCTTGCCAGTCTTAGAAGTGGACATTTCAACAATTTTGCAGGGGCGACCTTTCAGGACCACGAACCCGTTCTTGCGCAGGGCGCTGCACTGCATGGGGTAGGTGGCAGAAGCCCCGGCATCTCCGCTGGTGAAATCAAGATCTGGATCTGCCATGATGGGGATCTAAACAAGGGGCACTGGAGAGGAAAAAAGGGACATGGGGAAATTAGTATGTTTTAACTAAGTCTCAATCCCACAAAAAAACCCCACCACAGATGAGTCACGTGCGAATGGGCCAGGTTTCCACTGTATGAGTTGGCTAGTCAGGCATTAGGCGACTGCCTTAGAACTTTAACAGTCAAGATGAAGTACAGTTTTCTATTAACTATTCACCAAAATGTTAAGCAGCCATTTTACATCGAAAAATCACAAATAAATCGCCTTTTAATTTTGATTAGCACTCAAACCTGCCGCATCATGCCGCTCGTATTCCCCCACTTATAGAATCCAAGGCAAATAAACGACAAAACTTGATTTAACTTAAGCGAACAGTTGTTTTTGTTTACAAACTTGACGTTAGAATACTTAACGAGCCACAACTGACACTTTACGGTCGTTGTTTTGCACGCAATTATCACAATGACCACGCCGAACAGGCCAGCTGGACTCTCAGAAGGCTAGATATGCTAGCTAGCTTAAGTCGTAACACCTTCACCATAAAGAATCAGCGGAGTAACTCGTTAAGTCGTTGATCCAAAGTCATCGTTCACAGAAAAGCTAACGGTTAACCGCGCGAAACGTGTCCGATTCGCACGTCAACGTGGTTTCGCCGCTGATCAATGACTCGGCTAGGCTAACGCCCAATTCTTCCGTACAACAAAGTAATTGAAACGCACATAAATAGAACAACGACCACGACTGGTAAAAGACAAGGAAACTAACAAAAGCAGGAAAAAACTGGTCTCGTGCGGGTAAACCAAAGTTTCTCACGTGTCTCTTTTTCAGTTAAGTCACGGCGCGCGCGGGGAAAGGCCTCGCGCGTGCGGCGCTGTATGTGCTTGCGGCCTGCGAACTAGAGCCGCTCCACAAGCCGCATTAAAGAACCACCGCAACACGCTTTCTTAAGACGAGCCGGTTACGTTCACCACCAAGAAGCACACGTTCATCTCCGACAGCATTTAAAAGAAAACATCAAGACAGGAAAGTTCTGTGTCATTTTTCGTCACAGTTCAAACACGCTCCATGCAGCACTTACTTCCAAGAAAAAAAGGAACGTCAACGCGCAAGCGCGGCCAATTTTAATGCGGCATCCGTACAGTGGGCGGGATTCCTCTTCTTCTGCAGAAATGAGGATGGATTGGGCCTGAAGCCCATGCTTAGTGCCTCTTAGCGTTTAGGATCAGTGGATTGAACGTCATGAATTGCGCCACCCTGTGTATATATAGCCTTTAAAAAAACACACACACACGTGTCTGGTTCGCTATCTTTGTGGGGACTCTCCATAGACGTAATAGTTTTTATACTGTACAAACTGTATATTCTATCCCCCTACACTAACCCTACCCCTAAACCTATCCATCACAGAAAACTTTCTGCATTTTCACATTTAAAAAAAACGAACAAACAAACTCATTCTGTATGATTTTTAAGCTTGTTTCTTCATGGGGGGCTCAATTTAGGTCCCCACGGTGACACAAGTCCCCATGAGTCTGTGTGCATTCCCAGTCCCCACCGGGATAGAAAACCGTACACACACACACACGTTGGTGCACCTATAATTATAAGGACATTCCATAGGCGTAATAGTATTTTTACTGTACAAACTATATTCTATCCCCCTACACAAACCCTACCCCTAAACATACCCATCACAAAAAACTTTCTGCAGTTTTACATTTTTAATAAAAACATCTTTAACAAAACATTGCATTTTAATTATGAAGACCCAGGAAATGTCCTCATAAATCATGTTTACGTTGTAATACCAGTGTAATACCATGTCATTATACAAATTTGTGTCCTCATAAATCATACACACACACACTTAATAAACACCTAGTTCAAAATGGTCAGATCTGAATATATTTAGTTATGTCCTTTAAATGAACTAAGTCACCATGAAATCAAAATTGACCATCTAGTTTTTTTTTATTTTATGGAATATTGCAGTATTTATTACCATGGATATAACAAGACACAATATATGCATATTATTATTATCATCAAAAATATATTATATACTTGTTTATTACTAAAAAAAAAATAAGTCAAATAGTACACATGGTCTGGTTTGATGTCAATTTATTTAAAAAAAAAAAATTATAATAAAAAAGGCAAAGAAAATGTCTGTTTTGGGTGACAAGTGAACACACAGTTTCCAAAATCTGAAATATTTCCATTTACCCATTCACATTCTCCTCATTCAGAAACGCTTGGCTCCATCTGAATAAGATCAAAAACTGGAGTTTCAGTCAAAGTAGAAAAGAGTCGAACATGAAGACAAAATCAGTAATGCTCAATTATTGCTAACAGCTTTTCTAGACCGATTCATCAACTTTGATATGCAGCCTTCGGTTTCCTCTTTAAATCATAAACACACGGAGTATTGAATAACAAGACTAGAATAGATCCACAAACAACCCTATAATACTCAAACATATTTGCAGTTATTGGGGGTGGATTTATTTCATATGGAAAGGGCACTGAACAATACTGCATTAAAATAATAAAACAAACCTACAACTTATAAAAAAAAAAAAAAGTAAAAATTGTTGTAAAAGAAAGCACTCATATTAAAGCATCTCTGACACTAATAGATTTCATAGTTATTCCAGACAAATAAATTCAAAATACGTCTAAAGAAAGCAATCCTTTTAAAAAAACAGCAATAATGCGGGTGCTTTCTAAATACAAGATACCAGCATTTAAGCACTGTACAAAACCATAAATAAAATGGATATCATGCAAAACTGGATTGTTAAAAGTTTTATGACCACATAATATTCAGTTTTGAAGATTCAGCTCTTTTGTGGGGTGACAGAGGAGATTTTGGTGACTTCCCAGCTGAAAAAGACATACTATTAAATGTATTAAAAATGTACTTGAGTAGGTTTTTAGTACAATACAAATATACTATAATGCATTTTTAATACATTTAATATTACGTCTTTTTCACCTGGGTTTGTTCGATTTACACCATGTAATAAATTGTAAGCAATAAACTATAACACCCACTACATGGACTAGGCACAGATTCTATGAGATCACCATCTCTTAAAAGTCCAGGCTACATTTAGTTACATTTGGAACAAATAGCCTTAAAAATCTATTAATAAAATATTACAGCCTGCATATTTTGTGAACAAAACATGTACCCAGTTTCAGCTTCTAATGTCTATAACAGAAGGCTTGTAATCTTCAAAACTCACTATTTCTCATTTTAGTGCCAGTATGCCTGTTACGCCTTTAACTTGTAGTTTTACAAGGCTCAAAAACAGAAAAACGGCATGTTTAATCAAACACACACACATTCAATCACACATCCATAGCTGGAGCAACCATAAAAATAACAGCCAATATCCAGAATGCTCGGTTGTGCTATAAATCTCAGTTTAATACACGCAAAAAATAAGAGAAATACAGAAATAAAACAACAACTCGCTCAGCCCGAATATAAAGGATGTACTTACAGTATTAATGTCCATATTAAGAAAGAAAATGAGGTCAGGCACACATCAAAAGACTTTCCACACAAAGCAACCACACTGACGGTGGTGCGTGATAGAGGATGAAGAAATCAACCAACCAACCAACCTCACAGTTTACATCTGTGTCGATAAAATGGATGGGAAGACCCCATAAGTACTTTAAACCTGCACACACATCCACTCAGTTCACAGTTTGATGGATAAAAAACATGGTCTCAAATGATCCTATTGTGTCAAGTGAATTTCACACTCTATTGCCCTTACAGAACAGTAATGAAAATGTATAAAAAAGTACATAAAGGACTGGATGATTCCATCTATTTGAATAAAATGCCATGTCGTTTGGAAGGACTTCAAGTCTATTAATGGGCGATTCTGCAATTAGAGGTATTTTTGAGTACATGAAATCATGAAAAAAATATAAGTTCAACTGGTTTCATACAATATTTTTTAACTTTCAAGTAGAAATAATGTGACAGTTGTGTGCTTGTTCTTTTTTTAAAAAAAAAAAAAAAAAAAAAGTATTGTGAATCAAAATTCCAGTAATGACACCTATTAATCTGATAGTGCTTGGTGTGGCGGTAATGACTGGTATTGGAGAAAAAGATGTATTTATGTTATAAAAAATAAAACTGTACAAATAATCAAAATAAACTGAATATATCATTAGGATAAAAACTAAAAAAAAAAACGTCACCCTAGGGTACAGAAAAATTCCCTAATTGAAGAATCACCCTAATATGAAGCATAGGCTTGATTTGGCTGTTGCACAAGACATTGCACCATGATTTTTATTTTTTTTTTAAAAAGCTTCCATTTCTGAAAATTTCTGTCTGGCGCTCTACACTTAAATCACCTCTGAATCTACATGTAAATGACAACATAGCCTTGTTTAACATTAGTTAATTTACAACATACTTAAATCGCCAATTGAAAATACCTATTATAATTTAATAAACTTGAAAATTCACTGATCTACTGGTTGCATTTCAAAAAGACATAATTCCCCCCAGAGAATAAATTCTTGCCTCTTCAAACTATACGATCATGGATATTGCCTTATATTGAGTCACTTACAAAGTTTCATTCATGGCATCAATAGTCATTGCCCACATAGAAAACTGAACCGATCCAACAGGTGAACAGAAACGAGGTAGCCTTAAAGGAAGCTCTGTAAAACACTACCCTTCGTTCACCGATTTACGTGATTCACACAGAGGAGATGGATAGTACAGAACCACATACAGCATTGCATGTTCCCTCACAGTTCCTATGCATTCGTTTCGGAGGCAGGACTCTTTTCCAAAAAAAGAAGTGGATATTTACAGAGGGTGGTAGTGAAAGTCCCTCTAGAATCAGTTGGAGATTATAGATCCATCTTGAGGAGAGGCGAGCAATTGACTCACCAGGCTTGATTCCCTTGGCCTTTATTGCACTTTGCTGAAAGTCATGAGAAAAAAAATGAACTTAAAAATACAAAACTGCAGCACATTCTTATCCTAATGACACGTGGAGGTGTGTTACTCCTGATATGAAAACAATTTGAGATTGCTGGTATGTTAATGGTAACATATCTACTTTTTTTGTATTGTTGGTGGAAAGCATTACATTTCATCATTCATTCACATGTACACACACCCCCTTACACAGCAACTTCCATACTCTATAACAGAATCTTAATGTACTTTTTTATGTTTCAATACAAAGCTCTGTAGTATTTACCAATCAGTTAAATTATTCAGAATCATCTCTGCTGATCAGTTTCATCCTCCATTAAATCTTATTCAATCCATGAGGAAATTTGTTCACCAAAAGGAATAGTTCACCCAAAAATGGTCATTTACTCACCCTTTGACTTTTGTGTCATAATGTCCAGGCTGTTAATTTCCATTCAATGTAAGTGAAAAGTGACCAGGGATGTCAAGTAAGATTTTCATGATTCATTAGTGAATGATGACTTACATTTGAGCCTGTTCCTCACAGAAAACATTATATGGCTTCAGAAACTAGAAATATATAGTGCACAAGTTGTATGGACTACTTTTATGATGCTTTTTTTGTCCATTTTAGACCTTGGCAGCCTCTGGTCATTTTAATTATATGGAAGAGAGCAGCTTGGACATTCTGCTAAATGTCTCTTTTTGTGTGAGACTGAAGAGAGTCAGTAATACCCCAGACAGCAACACAGTGTCGGCCCAGATCCAGCCCACATCTGGTACGTGTGGAATCCACATGTACAAGATGTGGCCCAGATCTGGGCCGACACTACTTGCTGACGACATGAGGGTGAGTAAATGAGAACCGAATTTAAATTTTAGGGTGAACTATCCTTTTAACCCACAATACCCATAATGTGCATGAACAAGTTGCAGAGACAGTGGAAATAAACTGAAAAAAAAAAACAAAAAAAAAACAAACTGATTTACAGCACAATCTCCCTGAGCACAAGGAAAACAGTGCAAATCACAGGCTCCAAATGTGATGTCAATACTATAGAGCTTTGGCATAAAACAAGGAATGCACAGTATGAATATTCAGGATCCTTTATATTTCCATTACATGTCCATATCAGCGGGCATCAATTTCCATCCAAAAAATTAGCATGTTCCCTTTCCTTACAGAAAAATGCATAAACATCAATATATTATGGAATTAAATAAAAACGAGCAGCTTTGCAAATTCATTTTTAAGGCATTCTGTGGACAGCCCGAAGTGTGTCTGCTCCAACATAATGTGGTAGTATTATACAAGTTTTAAATATCAGTTTCAATTCACACATTAGAGTGATATCCACATGACACAAACATCTGTGTGCATTCCAAGCTGAAACATAAAAAAGAAAAAGGGTCGATCACACAAACCAGGCTCAATGGATTCATCCCGCAAGGGAGGTCTACCGACGTTCAACGCAACCGTGATAAATTATTGAGTCAAAAAGTGTCTTAACAGTACAAATATTCACTCTACTCTGTGGGTCTTATTTCCCATATTTCCAGTCTTTACCTCCAGAAGAATCTAGATACATATTTGTAAGGGCAAAAACATCAGAACCCCACAAATGTTAATGAAAGGGCCATTAAAAACAAAGCAGACCGGTTGTTCTCCTCTGTCACCCCTTGTTGTTCTTTTTTGGGGGGGGTGGGGTGGGGTGGGGGGGGGGGGGGTTTGGATTTTGGGTTTGTCTTTGACTCTTCTGAGAAGGACCCAGCTAGGTTTGGTCTTTTTGCCATCTGCCAGATTATCCAGCGCACCTGGATTTTCCTGTCTTTCCTTTTTTTCACACTTTTCAATAAAGTAGAAAAGGTCCACAGATACAATGCAGGGGAGGGCGGGAATGAATTACCAATTCATCATGGAGTTTCTGTTCAAGGTCATGAAGAAAACTTGGCTGCTGCCTCCTGATCTGACCGAGGCAAAGAACACCTGCAGAAAAAAGTCAGATGGAGGAACATTATTATATTGCCTTTTATTCACACAAATGAGCAAATGGTTACAATCTACGGCCTTGTGTGATTATCTACTTTCAGTTTTAGCTTGTTGTCAATTAGGCATAATACTTAACTAAAGCTAAAAACATAAAAACCAAGGCAACATTTCCAATTTTCATTTAGTTAACTTCATGTACTAAAATAACAAATTAAAACAGAAATAAAATTAATGAAAACTATAGAAGGCATAATTATAAAAAAACTAATAAAAATGACAAAAAAAAACACAATACTACTAAAACTTAATGAAAATGGAAAATATAAAAATAAAAACTAATTCAAAATATGAATAAAAACTACAAAAGTATCTCAGTGATACTAAAACACCACCAATCTTTAGAAAATAGCATTTAAAACACAAACAAATATAATCTGTGTATTCATGTTGGTTTATAGTTTTGAAAAACTTTTATACTATTTTCAAGAAAAGTTTAATGTAATGACTAAAGGATATGTCATGCATAAAAATCAAGTAAAACGTAATAACATACATTCCTTAAATTGAGATTACAAGTGAGTGTACACATTTTATTTATAGTATTACAGATTAAAGGTAAAAACGTATTATAAGTTTACTAAATCAAAATGTATCAATATAAATAAACTTATAATATAAATTACATTATTAAATAGATATTTTTAATAAATATTTTTTTAATAAAGCATTTTTCTTCATTATCTTATATATCAAGCCAAGCTAATATATATATATATATATATATATATATATATATATATATATATATATATATATATATATATATAAATAAAAAATTTTTTTTTAAAATCAGAAACACATTAGTTTAAATTTATTGAATAAATTAATAAATCCGGAAAAACAAAATGCGCGGCATGTCATTGGCCCACATAAAGATTTACAGAATTTAAAAGGTGATGTGTTTATTTTTAAATCTTGTTAAATGTACCTAAAAAAGAAGAATAAATTCAGTATGAGCAAGTTGCATCATCATGATAACATAACATATGATCTTTACAGTTATTGAACAGAACTGAATCAACTTACTTCAGCTGAACAATGACACTTTTCTTTTTAGAGCTGCTTTACAGCAGAATTGAACTCAATTTGCATCACTGAATCATTATTTTCCTGTTGACATTAGTAATATTCAATACTATTTAGGGCGGATAGTGTGCACATTGGGATGCAGGGAATCTGTATTGTATAAAGCGTATATCTATATAGATAAAGGTGACTTGACATACTTTATCGTTTCTCTCCGAAAGGAACTTCAGTCGCTGTGCTCGCTTGTGCATGAAAACTCCGTCGAGGTGTCCCGTTTCCACGGAGCGGATCTCAATGGCTTTCTCTCCCCAGCCCATGATCTGGTTGGAGTGGATGTAGGCTGCAGAAGGGGAGGGGGAAGGTAGCGAACATATACAAAAGACAAAAGAAACATGTGACAGGAAAGCGCTGACACCAAATGCAGTACATCATCAGAGCACCCCGTTCCTCAACGACTTCTGACGTCCAACAGCAACTTGAAACTAGCCCAGATCCAATGAAAACAAGCCTGCCAAAGCCACCCCACATCATCAGGAGGTCATTATTGCAGCAGTTTCTGAGCATCACAAATTAAAGCATGATTGAAGTACCAGAAATGATAGTTATTATTGGTCTTTCATTTTGAAACTGAAGGCAAAAGGATAAGAGTACAAGGAACTAGCATCTAAATCCGGAGCTCTTTGGATACTCATGAACTAACTTCCTGTGCCCTTCATAGAGATAATAATGATCTGGTTGTTTTGACTTCCTTTGCTGCTGATATCTTGTGTAGAAAATGCATGAGCTATGAATTTTAATTTGTTATTATGAATGCAGAATCACTGTAGAGTTGAACATAATTTGGATGAAACATTAATTTGTTCAGAACTGAAGGGGTGGGCGGCTGCTGGTCTACATCTGAACCCTCAGTATCAGACAACAAATGACAAAAGACATCCAACTAAATCATAACGTTAACATTCTTCACGGATGAGAGATGAAAACATTTACAAACATTAAAGCTGAAAATTAATTTTAGAGACACATGGCACAATATCTGATGCATGATAGTAGTAAAGCAAGAGCTGAAAGACACCAATATTTACATCTATAAAGACAACAAGAGTTACATCGAAACTGATGACGGTCTTTTTGTCCTGGTTAATGTAAAAAAATCTATTAAATATGTTTTTAGTTTTGGGTAAATCTCATGAAAACGGGTCACATTTCACTCCAAAATCAAGAGAATATATATGAAGAAAATCAAGATTTTTTGCATTGTAAAATATGACATTTTTTGATGACAACTAAACACTAACCCACTTTGCATATGGACATGAGAATAGCTAAAATCATAATGGATCGTAATATAATTTTCTAATAGTTTTCTTCAAGCAAAATCAATTGAAATATATTAAATATAAAAATTGTAGTTTTGGGTAAATCAAAAAATTTTGCATGAAGAAAATCAAGCTTTTTTTAGATCAAGATTTTTTAAATTTTGTGAATTTTAAACAATTTTGCATTGCAAACGGATTAGCAAGACATCAAAGCATATGAATGTAATAATAATATAATGTGAATGTCTTTCTTTTGATTTTAAGGTGAAATATGACCCAGACATGTTTTCTGACATTCATCCAAGTATGAAAACAGGATCCAAGGTCAAATCAGAACCTTTTTTTGGGCTTTTGCTCAGAAAGGAAATCAGATTAAGTGGTTATTAATAACAAAGATATATATTGTTTTAACAGTGTAAACAAAACAGTACACAAGATGTGCCAGACATACAGACAAACATTGCACTCTGTGTCAGGGTTTAGTCTAGGTGGGCCGAGGTGGGGTGGGGCGGCATAGGGCAGATTATATGGGCAGAAAAGCGGTCTAGTTAAGTGAGGGACAGGAAAGACAGAAGAGCAATGAGTGGACAGAGACATGCGTGTTTGTGTGTGAGGACTGATTTAGAGAGGGTTCATTCTGAGGGGTGTCGAGGACGGTCAGGTGCACTCGCACGGACCGGCATCAGGGCTCTAGAAGGAGAACAGGAGCGTTTTGTGTGAAATAAACAACCAAAACCTACCAACAGAGGTGGGCATCTCTCCCCACTGGAGCACCACGTCTTTAGTGATTCTGCCGTATGTGTTCACATAGACTCCCTCATCTTCATAACACAGAAGCATCTCCATGCCGTCGGTCTTGGGAAGCACCACAATGGCGTGAGGGGTAACACTGCCCTGAATCTGGGAAGGGAGGGGTGGGCGCAGATGAGCCTTGGGGTGACAAAAACGAGCCGTAGTGCAAAACATTCCCCCACTAGGTGACGCTCTCCCCCTCCCCCAGGTGGCCCTGTCAGTCATGTTTTCTGCTCCACTGTCTCGTACTGTGGGTGGCCAGAGCTTCTCCCTTTGAGAAACTGCTGCAACAATCGAGACTCCTGCCCTCTGCTCCACCACACTGACGCCTGAGCCCAAAAGCGCCCTGCTAACAGGCTACCATGGGGCATTGGAACGGTTTGGCTGCTTTGGTTCATGTACATGTTTGGTTTGTCAAAGGTCGTAGATCGGGGACATGTTTTCCTCTTACAGTGGAGATACTTTTCTATCACACTTGATAATGTTAGAACAATAATGGCATGTACTTGCAATATCATGAAATCTGTTTTAGTCAACTTCATAGCCATTCATCTACACACAGAACATTCATACGTGTTGCTCTAAACTGTGCAATCAGGGTCCAAAATTAACTTCCTGCCAAACCAGGTGATTTCAGGTCAATTTAAGACCAAGAAATTGCATTTTTCATAATTTTATTAATAATATATATTTATATTAATATATTCATTAATCAATCTTTTTATGTAATATTTATATTAATAACATGATTGAGCTGTTTTCTTTTATAATATATTTGTGACAAAAATTATAAGTCATTGTCTCCGACTTTCTGTGAAAATGTGAACACATGTTTGATTTTTCCTATGTTTTAGGAAAGTTTTCTATATTTAAAAAAAAGTTTTCCATATATTTAGGATGAGTTTTTTAGGATGATATTTTTAATCTTGTATGTTTTTCTGAATAAAATCCTAAAACAACACCTATGTAGTTTAAGTTAATAAAAAGTTAGTAAGATACATTTCTACAAGATAATAAATGATGCTAATAAACTTATGATACATTTCTCATTGAGGACCAAGTTGTTAAAAGACATAAGTTGCGCCAGATGTATTTAATATTGCATTAAATGTCAATATTATATTATATTATATTATATATATATATATATATATATATATATATATATATATATATATATATATTAAAAAAAGATGTTTTGATTTAACTAGTAAGGGTTGGACTAATCTAAGACAATAAGTATTATGCATTAAACAAATTTTTTATCTTTTTGCAGTCCCTAAAAAGTTATGAGCCAACTGGAAAAGGATTTATTTTTCTCACCAAAGCCGTTTTTAAACTTGTATTTGGTTTGAGTGTTAAATTTGGACCCTGTCTGTAATTAAAAGACACATATGTGATACAGACATCAACATTACAGTGCATGCCAGTGTCCCCGGGGAGGAGTCGTCCTATTTAAAGTCCCTTGGAATCAGGGTAAGGAGGGGAGAGCTGCCTCCGCTCGGCCTGTTGTCACTTACGTGGGATGGAATGTAGATATCGTATGGATTCCCAGAGTCGACATCTATCACGTGAAAACCAACGCTGGAGCCATAGATAACCTTTAACCTCTGACCCTCCTCCACCGTCAGGTCTACAAGCAGAGGCTTGTGCTGAAGATCTGTGAAAGACTTTGGAGAGACAGAAGGGACACTGAAAACATGACGAACAAGCTACTGAGGGACTCTAAACGATGACATTCACAAAGAAATATGCTTTGTGCAGGGGTACTCTGAACGCTCACACTCACTAGGCACTATAGTACCAAAATAACAACTTAATTTGCACATTTCGTGCTCTGCCCTGCAAAGTTGAGTTCTAAGGCCTATTTTCTTATAAAGTAATGCAGTTTAGTTAAAGTCCCCCTGTGGTGAAAATCAAGTTTTTAATGTCGTTTATATCTCTATGTGGTGTTTTTAATATGCTTTAAGACAAACCATGTGCAAATTCCTAAGTCAACACCACTACTGAGTATTTTCTCTTTAAAACTACAGTGATCTAAAGACAGTCTCAAAAACGCGGTTTGAAATCGCTGGTGTTTCTGACGTCGCAAACTGCCTTGTAACCAATCATGCATATCATTAACTATGCTGCGAAGCAGGGGAGTCTCAAGAGAAGCCAGGTTATCCCGGTATATTTTTCTGTTGATATGAAAAATCGGGTAGATTTAGCAATATAGCGGGTGTATGGTGTATATTGCGATGTTATGATGAACTATATGCCTTTCTCCACTGAAGTTCTAAGTTGTTCAAAGCGTTTCTAAGGATACTGATTTTTAGAAGGCAGCTGTCTTGAGATGGCGAACGGGAACATGGTTTGTGTAACATTAGCCACACATTATTAGCTGTTTGATAACGTAGTCAAGCGAAAGGCTAATCATATTAATTACCGTAATATGTCCGACGTTGTAAAGAGCGATACAATTGTGGAGCGTTTACTACAAATAAGTTTGCCGAGTGGGTCTCTGAGCTGGTGTGAGTGAGTGGAGGCGGGGCTAATTAGCATATTCATATTCATACTAAAACGAAGCAAGGGTGTAGTTACATTTAAGCTATTTTAAAGGATTAGTTCACTTCAAAATGAAAATGTCCTGATAATTTACTCACCCCCATCTCATCCAAGATGTTCATGTCTTTCTTTCTTCACTCGAAAAGAAATTAAGCTTTTTGAGGAAAACATTCCAGGATTTTTCTCCACATAATGGTGTTCAATTGCAACCAACAGGCTGAAGGTCCAAATCAATGCAGTTTCAAAGGGCTTCCACGTACGTCCTGTGCGTGACCTTTCCAACGTGATGGCGTCATACGTCATTCAAAAGCAGAACACCGAAATCACGCATTTGAGGTTAAAAAGTATATAAATGTTTATTTTTTTTTAGAAAATTACCAATGGTTTCGCTAGATAAGACCCTATTCCTTAGCTGGGATCGTGCAGAGCCTCTGAAGCCCTTCGAAGCCCTTTGAAACTGCATTTATTTGGACCTTCAGCCGGTTGGTTGCAATTAAACACCATTATGTGGAGAAAAATCCTGGTATGTTTTCCTCAAAAAACGTAATTTCTTTTCGACTGAAGAAAGAAAGACACGAACATCTTGGATGAGACGGGGGTGAGTAAATTATCAGGAAATTTTCATTCTGAAGTGAACTAATCCTTTAAGGCATGAAGAAATTTTTTCACAGGAAAAAAACATTTAAATTAGGGCTGTCAAGCGATTACATTTTTTTATCTAATTAATTACACGATGTGGCAATTAATTAATCTAATTAAATCGCAAATTAATCGCACATCAAATTTGGCTGAGAAATTACTCCCAAAAGATAAATTAAAGTCATTATTGTGTATATATATAAAAAAAAAAAATCAAATAGACATCACAAAAAGTAGCTTCAGAAAGAAATATTTTTAACTATACCTTTAATGTTTGTTTTTACTAATATAGAAATATGAAATTATACTCTAAATAAGAAACTAAGACTGCCAGTAGGTGGCGATAAATGTCTAATTGAGTAAGTCACTGAGTCATTCATTCATTCGATTTGTTCAAACGGCTGATTCATTCAAGAGTGAAGTAAATGGTTCTCTTTATGAAAATGGTAAATGTAAATGGTTCTCTTTATGGTCCATTGAATCATTGGTTTACCCGATTCGTTCAAAACGCAGATTCAGAAATGAAACCACTGTGTATTGCTCGGAGTCGGAGACGAACAGTTCTGCTTTGTCTTTATATTTTCGTTGGCAAACAGAGCAAAACAGACAATATTGTGTCTAAAACAACACAATTTTAACTTACTTATCTATTTTATTAAACTGTTGTATAAGATCAGTAAGGCATTTGCACTTGTCTCATGCTATTCTGTTACTCGTGTGATATTACTTTTACTGTATATATCATGATGTAAATGTGAGGGTGTTTTCACACTGGCGGTTTAGTTCGAAGCGTTGCACGGTTCACATCAAATTGGTAATGTGAAAGCAACACGGACTCGGGTGTGCAAGAAAAGTAACCTGCGCATGCGTTTTATCAGATGTATTTAGTTCAATAAAACACATGTACGGGATGATAGTGTTGATGATTTACCTTGGATACGAGCAAGAGTGAGCCTGCAGTGTATTCGAGCACCGGCGGGAACAATCGCGCTCTGATGCGGACCACAACAAACGTGCCCAGTGT
Source organism: Coreius guichenoti (assembly GCA_039654105.1). NCBI lineage: Eukaryota > Metazoa > Chordata > Actinopteri > Cypriniformes > Gobionidae > Coreius > Coreius guichenoti. Next base: position 23,880,311 of record CM077189.1, read on the forward strand.
AAAAACGCCCTGAGACTAAAACATTTTTGCCCCAAGGGACATTCTAACTACACTTTATAGGCTTCATCACAGTCAGTTGTTGCCCTGCATCATATTCTTCATCAATCAACTGTATGACATGTAAGATGACCTAAGTAGGTCTGGGGCGTGGCAAGTGCGTTAAATGCGTTAATAATTTTAACTCGTTATTTTTTACCGTAACTAATTAATCTAATTAACACGTTAAATCGACAGCCCTAACTTAAATATGTCATTTAGGTGATCAAAGATGAGTCTACAGGGGGACGATCACACAGATGCTCTTTCTTAAAGGGGGTAAAAGGGGTCTCACTGGACCAGACGTCCAGTCTTACCTTGAAAGCCATGAATTTGTGGTATGGTTTGGGAGCCCAGGCATAAATCTCCACTGCATTCTTCAATGCAATCACCAAGAACTTAATCCTCTCATATTTGACTGTTGAACAACAAATACATGTAAAAATATTATTAGGATTTAAAACTTTTTTGGAATATACCAGACATTTACAGACAGACAGATGATAGGTGGATAGATAGATGATAGATGGATAGATGGATGATAGATGGGTAGATAGATGGATGGACTGATTAAGAAAATTTAGGTATAAAAACAATTATTTGGCCAAATTGACCAAAGGACATACCGACTTTATAATGGACACAACCCTCTAGGTCACCAACAGTAATCCATCCTTGTTTTTTTTCTACCTCAGGGTCATTGTGAAGTATCCTGTTTCTGAGCCATGACAGATAATAGACCCTCAGTTTATTCTTTTTGCCTGTGAAAAAAAAAAAGAAAAAAAGAGAGGAATTATGAACCTCTCATTACATACAGATAATACAGAGATCTAACAAAAACGAAATAAACAAAACAGATCTTTGTCCAGTCAACTGGATAGTTGAACTCACCTGATATGGTGACCAGGACATTGAGACCCTCCAGAACGTCCATCTGTTGAAAGCGCCTGCGGTTGATCAGATTGTAGACTTTGCCCTGACCACTGCGATCTAGTAACATGAGTCCATTTTCTGTTCCTACCAGCAGGTTCACTCCTACAAAGTTAAAAAATGATTTGTAGTTCATAATATGGATCTGAAGTGATATGAAGGCATTTATGCTACTCTTAATTAGGAACAGATGTTGTGTATAAAGTCAGAAAAAGGTCTATAAACCAGCCTGAGTTTGGACTCACCCCATAGTGCAGCACACAGGATCTCAGAGTTGAAGCGCTTCTTGTACTTGCGGATTTCCGGTGTGTCACTGTGTGGCCGGATATTGGTGGGATTGACATTAACAACAGAAATCTTCCGAGCCTCATTCAATCGAGCTTGTTCCTGTTCCTGCTCCTGCCGCAGGAGTTCGTCTGCAAAATGAGCTGCGTGGTCAAATAAAAACATCATAATCACTGACTGTTTTTCTTTGCAGTAGGATTTGAGTGCTCATCATAGGTCAAGTATGTGAAACATTAGGACCCCTTTTTTCCATCAACAAGGTGCCAATCTCCGAGCTGGTGCCCAATTCTGAGCATTTCCACTAATGAAAAGGACACTGTAACTATTTCAGTGAACAAGCTGTATAAGAGATGGATAAATCACCTGAGGCAGGGTTGTCCTCATCATCTTCTGTGGGGGAAGTCTGATACACTCGAGGGTCCACAAAAGGTGTGAAGGAGGCTTTGGATCCACTCCCCATCCCAAACTGCCAACATGGAGAATCAGGATGTGAGAAACAAGCATCCACAAAACATACAAACTGTCTCATCAAATGACTGATTGCAGTTAGAAAGGTTCATTTATTGTAAAATGTTAGCAGGAAAAGCAAGCACTGCAAAAGTTTTTTTTAACCTAATCAGTATTTTGTCGTGTGTGTGTGTGTGTGTGTGTGTGTGTGTGTATGCATGCATGCATATGTATATATTAAAAGTTTGGGATAGTTAAGAATTGTATTATTTATGAAAGATATTAATACTTTTATTTGGCAAAAACATTAATTTGATCAAAAGTGACATGTTACAAAAGATTACTATTTCAAATAAATTCTGTTCTTTTGAACTTTCTATTTAATCAAAGAATCCTGAATAAAAAGCAATACTGTTTATAAAAGTTAATACTGTTTACTGTTTCCAACGGTTTTCAACATTGATAATAATAAAGCACCAAATCAGCATATTAGAATGATTTCTGAAGGATCATGTGACACTTAAGACTGGAGTAATGATGCTGGAAATTCAGCTTTGCCATCACTGGAATAAATTATATTAAAAAATATATTAACATAGAAAATAGCCATTTTAAATTGTAATAATATTTCACAATATTACTGTTTTTACTTTATTTATGATCAAATAAATGCAGCCTTGGTGAGCATTTAGAGACTTCTTCCAAAATCATTAAAAATCTTTCCAACCCCAAACTTTTAAACTGTTGTATATTTTAAATATTTACACATTTTTCCAAGTGAATTAATCTTACTAAAAGAACCTTTACATATCACTTAAAAATAAGAAAAATACTGATTAATAAAATAATTTTTTGCAGTAAAAGCACAAAATCAGGGCACTTAAGAGAAGGGAAAATGGGTTAAAGGGGAGAAAGCATCTTATTGAAAGGGCACTGTCCTACATGTTCAAATGTTTCAAAAAATGTAAGCTTAAAATGATAGCAAATGAAGTAAAGAGAATAAATATGAAACAAACAGGAAAAAAAAGTAAAACCAAGGAAAAGAATGTGAGTTGTGACGAGATCTGGGCTTCAGTGAATCTACAACCAGATAAACATGTGCATCTGAATTGAATGGGGATGGATTAGATGTGTCGGGTTAGAAATTTGAGGGTTGGAGTGCAGGGTGGCTCTAACAGGCTTGTCCGTCACCTACTTCAGCCACAGAGTCCAGGTCCAGCCCGCTAGAATGCCGCCCAGGGCCCTCGCCAGGCGAGTGGCTTTCCTGCACTAGATCGGGCAGATTGAAGTTACCGGGGAAACCATTGCTCTCGGAATGACCGAGCTTTCTTTCCCCAAACGTCTGCAGAGAGGAACAGAGAGAGGAGTAGGGCTACACTACTGGAGGCCCCTAGCGTGGCTAAGCCATCTTGCAGAGATATTTGGGAAATGCACGAAGTGTGCCTCTGTCAGCAAGTGTGCGACAAGCTTGATCAGAGATTTTGTTGGAGAAATCAGAAGAAGGTGAAAGAGATACCAAAATATAACCCAACAAAATAAGGCTTAACCAAGGCAAAAATAAACATGAGTTGGTAAACTGAAAGAGAAATAAAACTGTGACAAACTAGAGGAATGAGTGTAGGAGTTTTGCTAACCAGGAAAGGGACCCGTCTAGGTAGGTGCACCTACCTCTCGCATCATCAGGGTGCTGTCTTGTGAATTTTTACCAAATGAATCATTGGCATGAGAATCCTCCTGGTTACCCAGTGAGTCAGTGCCACCCTGGCCAGCAGAAGGCCTGTTGGGAGAATAGGACAAAAAATACACATAAATGACTTCTAGAAATGATGCTTTCTTTAAAGGTGCTGCATGTAATTTTTTTGACTGTACTAAAGCACAAAAATACCATAATATGTTTGCAGAGATTTAGTTCACCGAAAAACAATGCTACAGCCAGTTATTCTACTTTGAAATGTGTGTTCCATGTCGAAACGTCTGTTTTTGTTTTGGTCTGTGTGATCCACTGCCAATTTACCCAATAGTATTTTGACACCGCGGGTTGCCAGTTGGCGGAAAACACACCGTATTGTAGCAGCCATGGAAGCCAGCAAACAAACTGGGTCAGAGATCGCAGATTCTACCCGACCTAAAAAGCCTCAGCATCCATCTAAAAAGCTCTATGTCCAGAGGCAAATTAAAACTCGTTAAAGGGTCATCGCCTTCCATTGTCAATTGCGCTCATTCCTGTTGCGTGTTCTCAAACTGGCAACCCTGTAAACGTCGAGTTTGAGGAGGGGGCGGGAAAAACAACCCTCTTTTTTTTTTTTTTGGACTGCAGTACCCATTTCAAACACTAGCCAAAATTTAAATATTACATACTGCACATTAAGACATTAAAAAGACCACCTGAAATGGTTGGCAAACACAATTTTACTTTTCTGTGTTGAAATTAGACATTCAGCTGACAACGCAGGCTATTTCGAAATACTAGCATACTACTCCATTTCTGCTGTTTATAGTATGTATACAGTGCACAGTATACAAATTTTCTGTATGCAATGAATCCTAATAACTTACTACATTTGGAAAAATGTGCATGATGCATTCTGTGCTGGGTACTGTATCCCACAATGCAATGCACCTGATTTTACCTTATTTTGTATGTGTCAAATAAACAATCAGTAATATCATATATCTTATTCCTGACTCATAACTCAAACTCTCAAAAGTTATTGCTTTTTTTTTTTTTTCTTTCTCCAAATGAACTTTTCACAAAAAGCATTTGCATAAAATGCAAAATAATCTTAATTGAATTCCACTTTCTTACCTGATAAGGTCATGTGCCAACAATAATATTGTTTGAAACGTTTATTGTTACATGTTTTTACATACTAAATTAAAAACAGCAGGCAGGATTATAGTATATATAGTGTAAATGAGTTGAGGAAAGAGAACAGGTCTCATTCAGGAGAGAATTTGATTGCACAAAAAAAAAAAAAAAATATTATGAGCCCCTGAGCAGAAAACTGTAAATTAATGTGTATCTGCTAAAAATATTTTGTCATCATTGAAAGTACAAAAGCATGTCGATGGACTCAAACATACCTGACCAGTGTTGTTACTGTTAACTACAACTACAAAAAAATTATTTTTGTTTATTGAAATAAAGCTGGGGGGGTGGGGAAGTTGAAATTTCTATTCATGGTCGCTAACGGGCGCCAAAACGTTTGAAGTGGGCGGAGCCACTTTTACTAAAATGGCTATAACTCGAGATCAAAATGAGATATATGAGATATTTTCACCAAATTCGGTACACAAGTATGGGCTTAATCTTTGGTCACGTGAAAAAAAATTGCAGCGATTGGACACTTGGTGGCGCTATAACAGGAAAAAAAACAAAAAACAAAAAAACAGGAAAATGGCTATAACCTCCCAAACGTTAGTCCGATTGACTTGAAAATTGGCATGCAGTGTCTTTGTCCAAGGTGCCATGATTGTCAATGAGGACATTGGCTAAAATTACAATTATAAAAATAAAAGCCAAATCAAAATATTAATAAATACAATAATAGTATGCAAAAAAAATACTAAAATAACACTGTATCTGACAGACTAAAAGTCACAAAAAAAAAAAAAATCAACAGTTTTGATGTGTGTGAAAGCACTCACATAATGCGTGGAATATCACTAACAGGCACCGTTCCATCATGAGCCCCGCCTTCTCCATCCTCCTCCTCACTGCTTTCTGATTCCTCACTGGATGAGGAATAATCCGTCACTTTCCTTGGGGGCCGGTTGGTTTCCTCATTGGTTCGTAGCTCGCGGAGTTCTTTGGCCAGAGCAGTGAGGTCCTTTAGGGCAGGGAATGACAGGTCAGGTCGGAGAAGGGAGAAAAAGACAGAGAAGATGCATAAGGTTTCATTCATGCCTTGATCTGCTTGATTTGATCTCCAGCGAACAATGAATCCACCAAAACGTAAAGAGCATTTCATGTTTTAATCCTCTGAAAAGCATATGCTACAATAATTTATACGTTAGTAGGAGTCATGATGATAAACTTCGTTTTGCACATTTAGGTCATGTAAATGGCACCGAAGAGATTACCAGAAACAAATTAATAAGCAAAACATTACAGATAAGCAAATCAAGTAAAACATTTTATAAAGCTTTACAAATCAACTCTGAAGGTGGGATAAAAACATCCGCCATCATTTCGGAGAATGATGCACAACTGTATAAACCATCACGTGCACAAGTCAGAGAAATAATAGACCAGAAGATTGAAGAACTGAAGCAGAACTAGGGGTTGTTCCTGAGGCCTGTGCCCTGCATGCAGAAGATTAGTAGGAATCAGCAGCTCCAGCTCTGTGCCCGTCTTACCAGCTCCTCCTGTTGACAGGCCACCAGGCAGCCAGATAGAGAGAAAATGTCATTGAGAAACCAGAAGTCAACTCTTGTGCTCTTATATTTAAACAATGATGCTTGAAAGAGATGCTAATTTCCGTTTTTGACTGAATGAGGAATAGAAGTACAGTACATTCAATGTCGTATTGTTGATTACCTGAGCAGCTGATAATGAAAATAATATCTATCCAGTGGTCGCAAAACCAGTGGTACGCAAAAATTTGTACGTTATCTAGGACCAAAATTATATTGCATCTGATTCATGAAACATGAGCTGAAACAATTTCTGTGCAAACGGTTTGCTAAATCATTTTTATGTAAACTGATGCATTGAACGGAATGTGACAATAAATGTAAAAACTAGTTTACAAACAAATTACACAGAAATTAGTTCTAAACATCTGCTCAGATTGATCTGAATGCAACAATTTATGTAAGAATAGTTTTACAAAAATTTGAAAGTAGTTCATTCTGCTCATGTCCTCGCACTGAATTTCATGTTAGACTTTTGTTTATCTTTGGAACACAAATTTTTAATGAAATCAGAGAGCTTTCTGTCCCTCCATTGACAGCCTAGGCAACTACCACTTTTAACACTTTCCCCACCAGCATTTTTTGAAAAAGGTGGCCAGTCAGCGGCAGCAATTTTGATCATCACAAAAGTTTTACTTTTATTCTAACTTCATGCATTCCTTTTATTAATCAACATTTGAATGTGGGTAGGTTTCATAAAAAAAGCAACATTTTGAGCAAAAAGCTGAGAAAAACAGTGTTTGTCAAAGACCACGTCTGGATCGGATTCAGAACAATGATCAAAACAGATGGAGCAGATAGAGTCCATCAACACCCCCAAAGCTTCACAGTCATATAGCTCGTCCTGGGTAAACATTTCATTTGGTAATGTTAGGCAGTTTTGATTTATACGCTGTCTAATGTTGATCACCACATTATTTTACATATGCATCTGCTTACATATGATAATAGCTTGTTTCTGCATCTTCTTCACATGTGTTTTGATCAGGAGATTCTGTACTCTTTCAGAAGATGTGTAATAGCGCCCCCTACCGTATAACAGTGAAAGCACAGAATGCCGGAAAATTCTGTCAATGCCAGGGAAGCGTTGTCTCATAAATTACGAAAAATTGCGTCAATGGTGGGGAAGTGGTGTCTTATAAATGACGGAAAATTCCGTCAATGGCAGGGAAGCGTTGTCTCATAAATTACGAAAAATTGCGCCAATGGTGGGGAAGCGTTGTCTCATAAATGACGGAAAAATTGCGTCAATGGCGGGATAAGCGTTGTCTCATAAATGATGGAAAATTGCGGCAATGGCGGGGAAGCGTTGTCTCATAAATGACAGAAAATTGTGTCAATGGCAGGGAAGCGTTGTCTCATAAATGACGGGAAATTGCGTCAATGGCGGGAAAGCGTTGTCTCATAAATGACGGAAAATTGTGTCAATGGCAGGGAAAGAGTTAAGCCTCAGAAAGGTAGTAAAGACATCATTAAAGTAATCCATGTGACCTAAGTGGTTTAACCTCAATTTTATAAAGCGACACGAAAAAAAATTAATTTTGTTTTACAAATAATTTACACAAATTTGTTTCGCTCGTCTGTTTGCATTGAATACGACACCATGTATGAACGATAATACAAACGACTTACACAAAAACAGTTTGCTTGAGAAACCATTGAATGCTCTGTACTTCTATCTTGTTTTCGTTTCATGTCAAATTAAATGAAAGGTCTACTGATTAAGGTCAATTAAAGTTAATATTCTTAAATAGCTACACAATTAAATCACTTCAATAAGATAAATAATTGCAGGGTCCTTTTTTAACCAAAAAACAACATTACATCTAAAAAAAAAAAAAAATCCCTTTTCCTTGGCCTATGACAGCTGTTGCCTAGGTAACAGTGAAAACTAAGATGGTGTCAAGGATTATGGACACTGTGAACGACTGTGACAAATTGGTGCGATGGAGAAATGTGCAGCTAATGATGGTGACTGACACGGCGTCTAAAGCTGTGAAGGAGACCGACAGACAGAAAGATTGGAGAGGAGTTAAGGAATGAGAGATGGCGTGAAATATTGATGAGAGAACGATTGAGGACATGAGAGGGTGAGTGACAGAAATAGATGAGGACAGGCAGCGAATGAGTGCTTGAATGTAAGGAGCACGAAAATGGGCAGAGACGAAGTGAGAGGATGTCACTAACCTCATCTACGGCTTTCTTATAACTCTGGAGGAAAAGAATTGACAATAGAGAACCACGGGTGGAGGAACAATTGAGCGGATTAGACAAAATGTTAAATGAGAAAATGGTTAATAACACAAAGCGGCACAGTCTTTTTTTAACTCTGAGCCAAATGTGAACATCTACATAGCTAAGCTAGCTGAAGGTTATCGAAAGGTTATGAGTAGGTTAGCTCAAATGAGATTTGATTTACTGGAGATATATTAAAGACCCCATAAAATAGCTTGAAAATGTTTTTTTGCTGTGTTGACGTACTTTGTTGAAACAGGAAGTTTGGGCAGGGCATATTGAAGGGCTTACATCTAGAATATAGATATGGACTAACAGCCACAACACCCTCATTTTGATTTAATGGAGTCTTTAATTGACGGTAAAGAAATATTTGGAAAGAAAATCAACAACTCTGAGTAACTGTGAAAACAGTGCAGATCTTAAAAAGATAGTTAGTTTAAGAAGTCTTAAAAAGAAGTTAGTTTAGGGTTAGATATTTTCATTTTTGGCTTATCCTGGTCTCGGAAACCAGCCCTGTCAGAGCAGAAACATTTGAAGCAGAGTTACACTTTGATACATTTTGGGAAATGTGTTTCTCACCGCTGGTCGGCTGGGTCTGGTCACCTCCCTGTTCTCCTCCTGGTTTTTGGGTTTGGATTCTTGGGACACTGCTGGGGATCCCTCATGTTTAGTGGAGCCTGTGGAGACAATCGAATGTCAAGACTTGGTGTGCAGAGGCCTAGTGTATGTGCTTAGGCTGAGAGAATATTCCAGAGGGTCTCTCACCTCCCACCCGGTTCCTTTCACTGGAGCCGCCTTGAGAGCTGGGTGTGCTAGAGCTGGAAGAACTGCCACTGCTGGTTCTCTGGAGAGCCGACTCCATGGGAATCCGCAGGTCTGGGTTACTGTGGCAACGGTAGGACACAAGGAAGATGTGGAGTTTGTCATTTCGATCGTAGAAGACTGATTAACTTACTACTAGCAGTTAGAGTTAAAGGGGTTAAGATAAATAAATAAATACAAATATAATATATGTGTATATGTACCATATATACAGTCAAACCAAAAATTATTCAGACACCAGATATAATTTTTATTAGTGGGTGCAGGACACTAGAGTTCATTTATGTAAGTGAGGATAGCAAAATAAAGTAAACTGTGACATATTATACCCAAAAAATCTTCATACAGAAGTAAAATTACCAGTAAAACTGATAAAAATTTGGGACCAAAATTATTCAGACACTTTGACCTGACCATGTTTTGCTTAAGTGTTTTTTCTTTAATTGCTAATGCGACCTTTTACACCACAGACTGAACAAAATTAAGCATTGCTTGGTAATTGGTTGACCTAAATTGGTATTATCTAATTGTGTACTTAAATTGAACAGCTGACAGCTGATTGTAATCCATTACATACCTTTCTATCAAAGTTATCTGACATTATTAAGATGAATTTGTTCTGACACAGTTTAACTCTGAGTTCTTGTCATATTTTATTACCATTTTCTAAACTATAGCGAATAAACTGTGATAATGTGAGAAAATGTTGAAGGTGTCTGAATACATTTTGGTTTGACTAAGTTAGTGAAAAGTGTGTGGGATGTATATACCTGGCTCGGATCAGATGTGCTCCGGTTCTTGGTCCCAGTCCACCTGGTCCATTCCCTGGAGAATTTTTCCTCACCAGTGCAGGGGATATGGAAGTGGTCCTTTGGGGCACCTGAAGCATGTTAACAGATGTTACTTTACTAAGATGCACTTCAGAAAAACAGCTTTTTAAAAATATAGGCTTTGCTTTTTTATCCTATATCACATTTAGTTAATAAAATGCACTGTATAGCAGTGGATCTCAACTGGTTTTGGTTTAGGAACCAGATTTCACATTGGGGCATCAAGTGACGATCCAACAGAGTGCGAAACAGATCAGGTTATTCGAAGGTTATTTAGGTTATAAATGAAATTATTGTTGCCACAAACTGCACAAGTTGTGCTAATTATTATTTAAATAAGAAAGGATGAATATGACAAAAAATAAAAATAAATAAAATAAGGCACAAAATAATAAAAACGGCTTAAACCATGTTTACTTTTGTTTCAAGTTAACCCATATTTAAAATGTAGTTTAATATTTTCTTATATATTTACAATATTTGTGGCAAAATATTATAGAGTTTGTTTGGATGCACAGCCTTTTACAAAAGATATAAAAGGTGTTTCTCTTCCCTTTTTAACTTTGACAAGCCTATTTGATTTGCATAGTCCGAACTATGCTCTATTATATGGTCAGTTACATTTTATTATTCTTCATATTCAGCAAGGTTTTTCGCTTTCTGAGACCCAATCAGAAAAGACCGGAGATCCACCAGTTGAGAACCACTGCTTAAGATTGGAAAAAATGAGTATTACCAGGGCTAGCCACTCAGCATTGTCACTGGCCACAATTTTTACATCAATACCATAAGGTAAAACGGCCATATAGATATTTTTAATATCTCATAATAATAATCTCATAATTTGGCAGGTCTATTAGGCTGCTGTCACTTTAAGACCTAACTCCATTATACTGTTACACATGCGTTTCTTTCTCAACTGTTTACGTTCACTTTAACACTGTACGTTCCTGATTCCTGTAGCCCTGTAACACCAACAATATTCATCAGGAGTAAATCAACCAAGTGAGTGAGGGGAGGCGGGCTTGTGTGTCAGCTCGCTGTCGGAGAGATGAGAGAGCGAGAAAGTGAGTTGGTACTGTGTATCTATTGTGTAATTCAATCGTGTATCTGTTTTTGGAAGAGTTTCAGATATTTCACTATTGATATATAATCGAGAAAAAAAAAAATCTTTATTTTTTGACAACACTACATTGCACTTAGTTTATTTCAGATGCCTTTTAAAAGACTACAACTGAAAAATGTAAATATTATAGGCCTATATAAATTCAACCCGCCAAAGTGGCTGGTAGGAGTGACTGCGTTACACGCCACTGCTGAAATCCACCCGCATGTGGAGGGTTGGCAGGTGTTAATGTCAAGACCTGACTATTACCATTAATTTCATTGGATTACAAGGAACAACACATTTCATCCCAGATTATCACCTTTGGAGGGACATCATCTTCCTGTCTCAGCCAAGAGCTGCGGTCAAACTTGTCGTCTCGGCTGGTGATGCGAGGTGGTGGGGCCGGGGTTTCTGACGTGGGGTCAGAGTTCTGGCGAGGCATCGGGGGTCGGTGAGGCGACAGACCCTCTTGGAAGGCTGAGACGCCCTGAGAGGACTGATCATGGAGAGACTGGGATCCTGTCATAGAGGAGCCATGGGACTTCACCGAAACTAGGTGTGCCATCTGAATGAAGAACTTTGGGGTCAGTGTTTTTCACAGCACATCTGAACTCTGTTAAGACAGATCAGGAGGTCAAAAAGTACCTGAGGCTCTACCGGGCGATGCATGGGAGGCGTCCGGGCCTGCTGTATGCCTCCACTGCTGAAGGACTCTGAGCGGGGAGGCAGGGAGGGATCAGAAATACGGTTGGCCACTTTGTGCTGGAGAGCCGGAGAGCTCTGGCGGTTCAGCTTGGAACGTTCCTCAACCTGACAGACAGAGAGGATGTTAATGTCCATGCGACTCTTCACAACCAATCTGTTTCCTATTTGCTTGGGAGTCAAAATGGACTGCGAAACTACAAAGTACAGAGGCTAATAAAAGACACCCTGAGATCTATACTAGGCTACAAAAAGGCTACATTTATTTGATCAAAAATACAGTAAAAACTGTTATAATTATAACGGCTATATTATTATTATTATTTAAATTAACTTTTCTATTTCAATATATTTTAAAATGTAATTTATTGTTGTGATGGCAAAGCTGAATTTTCCGCATTATTACTACAGTCTTCAGTGTCACATGATCCTTCAGAAATCATTCAAATATCCTGTATTTCTTTTGATCAATTTAATGCATCCTTGTTGAATAAAATTATTAATTTCTTTTTAAAAAAAATCCTGAACTATTGAACAGTTGTATATATGTACACATCTTTAAATATATGCACAAAATAAAAATATTTTCCCAATAATTATTAGATTTGTGAACTTTTGACACTGAATTATTGAATCTAGTTATAAACCGCAAATAAACCCTGGCTTTTATTATGAACCAATTTTTGTGGCTCAAGATGGCAATTCAGTGTGTTTGCATAAATTACTTAATTTAAAATCAACACAAATTAGTCTACCTTTAATAACAGCTAATAACATGGCGATGAGACCTGTAGCACTTTAAGAAGGTTGTACAGAGACTTCTCTCTTGCAATCTTATTCTTCTTTAGCATTCACATAATCACCCAAGATTGTTTTTCAATCTTTGTCAAAATCCGCCTGCCCTAAATTCAAGACACGGCCTCATTACAACACAACACATTTTAAATATTTTTAGACCTGTTCCCTGAGCTTGACTGAAGATAATCTTTTGTTCACTTCCGCAAGCCCAACAGAAATGACTCCATAAGCAAAGACGAAACATACAACCAAATGACAGAAAAACAAATATCATCAAGTTAAAGACAGAAAGGAAACGTTTAGTCCATTATGTCCACTATATTAAAGGAGATGCTGAAAAGTAGCTGTTTCTGAATAGCTGTCTCAAATTCAAACAACAAGCCTCAAAACTGTCATGCACCATTCACAAGCATTTCCAGACATGAAAAGAATCGCTTATGGCCAAACTAGAAGTCAAGTGTCCACTGAGACAGAAAAAGCCATGTTAGTGAGAAAACCATGTTCATTTCTTCTCTGAGAATGGAGGGAGGTTTGGATCTGAAATGACAGTCTTCAGAGCACAATCTGTGTCTACAGGTAACACACAACCCTTTATCAACAATCCTTTGTAATTGTAACAATGCCTAAAGCACAGGTTCTCAACCGGGGGGGACAGGACTCACCATAGTTCCTATTTCAATTTGTTCACCCAACAACTACCATTTTTAAAATGAGGGTCATCATGAAATATAAAATTAAATAGCTTAATTTTATATATTATATATATAGAAAATTGGCAGAAGGATCAGAAATATTTGGGGGGGGGGGGCGGAGCCTTCAAATATTGTCTTTAATAATGGAAGTCTTTAGAGACAAATAGGTTGAGAACCACTGGTCTAAAGCCCAACACATCCAAACCTCTCTCATCCTTGCCCCACAAACCCCTGCTCCTCTGTAATCAGCTTTCTGTAAGAAGAAAAGGAGCGATAGGTGAGATCAAAGAAAAGATTACTGAAGATTATGGAAAATTAGAACAAGACGACAGCGAGAGCAGAAGCTGTCTGAAGAAAATCCACCAAACTAACTGGGAGACGGGAACACGTTCACCCGGAGAACAAGAGGAAAACAGAAACAAGGCATTCCAAAAGTGATCATCCAAATGCCCCGATAGAAATTCGGAAAAAATATATTTTTCCCCGCATTAATTCTTTGATAATACACCATGACCAGATCGGTAAGCGTCTAGGTCATGATGAAAAAAATGAGTCATGCTAGCGGAGGCAGACCTTTGAGACCTTTGAGTATAAGTCTCTCTCAATATCATCCCCTTTGCTGGAGCGACCGGGACTGCGGCCCCGGGACTCTTGCTCATGCTGCTGCTGGACCATCCTGAGCAGCTGGGATGGATCTGGCTCGCAAGACACACGGATTCTAGGAACATTCGGCCCACTGACTATCCTGAGCTGAGGCTCGACCAGCTCCATCTCTCTCGAGTGGGAGGCTGCTGGGTATGAGGGGGGCCTCGTGGGCTGATTAGAGGGGTTCTGGTCAGAAGGGAGGAGGTGGCCGACACGTTTTTCTCCAGGACTGTTAAACGAATGGTGCTTCTTGGGAGGGATTCGAGGGGAGTTACTCTGAGCTCTCTCCATCACCTGTGTTCAGATAAGCACAATAAAACCTTTCAGATTATGACCCACAAAACTGAGGATGCAAGGAGGGCCGCTTCAGAGCACGATAACCAAAAAGCACCCAGTGGATTCTGAAACCAATGGAAAAGTTATTCACAGGAAGCAAGATCTAAGAACAAATGACATATAATGTCTAATAATGTCTACAATCAACGACTGTAGAATCTTGATAAAATGCACTAGGGCTGGGTATCAATACAGATTCCTGAGTCAGTTTGTTTCAGATTCATAAACTCATGACTCAGTGCTAAATTGTATTAGATTCAGATTTATTTGCATATATTTCAGTTATAATGTTCATTTTGCTTGCATATAAAAGACAATGGGCCTCATTTATGAAATGAACGTACGACAGAAAACTGTGCGTACGGCCGTTTCCACGCAAAACTTGGCATTTATTAATATGGACGTGAGCGGTGGCTACGATCAAATCTCACATCAGGTCTCAGCTCGTGTACGCAAGTTTTTGAGTTAGCGTGAACTTGCGTGCAGCATAGCAAATCTGGCGGAGAATTGAAATGAGAGCATTTTGATCATTTAGATTATTTTCCTGACTAACAACCAAAGCTCATTAGTCGACCATTAACCGTTAAGATTAGAATGTCAAATTAAATTAGCTTTACATACACAAATAGCAGCATAAACAACAGAACATGAGGATTCACACATCGTCACATCACGCACCTGCAGCGCTTCTGTGAATGGAGAAAAACAGAATAAAATTAACTATATAAAAGCAATAAAATAAATAGGACTACACAAAATATATTTCACTGAACTAACATTAACAAGAAAAAAAAAGTCATTTTTGTAACACTAACGCATTGTATTTGTTTTCTTTATATCTTTATTTTATTGAATCTAACTGATCGCGCATGAAGGCGCCTCACGCGCACACACAACTTATCAGTTCTAGCATTGTTAATTTGACATTTCAGCTATTCATCAAACTAAAATGCAGTCAACCAAACATAAGTTACACTGCTCAAAATAAATTGTCCGCTGTAAAAATCTGCGTGCCCAGCGCCCAAACAAACACATTTTTTGCGCATGTGAAAGATCTGTTTTCCGTGGATATTGGAACACGAGTAAAGTACAAAGCCTTTACATAATGAATAATAGTTTAGCAACCTAACGTTTCATGGTAAATATGGAAGCATATTTGGATTCTTGCCAAATGAGAGAGATGAGCCCAATACCGTTTAATTTTCGCTTTAAATAAATTCATTTTGGCTTGATGTGTTGTTTATAATGAATGCTACTATGACTAACTTATTATATAATTTGTATTTTATATTTTAATATATATTGTTGTAGCTACTTATTTTTCATTCATGTACTGTTCTGAAAACAGGATTTAATTTAAAGGATTTGTTGTGGAGTGAGGGGAAATTAAATAGCGCTATAGTGTTTAATGTTTGTTTGTATTTAATATACAAATAAATTAATAGTTAACAAGTGTTTTTGGAGTAAGACCAATTTCTCTTTCATGAGATTACTTCATCTTCTTGGCCGGGTTACATTTCTCCATGTTGTAAACTCTAGGAGCGAGGCTTCTAAACCGTGAATTTTTAGGGGCGTGAAATTTAAATGACGATTGTTTTCAGTCGCCACATTTATCGACGTATGATTATTCGTATTCGGCCTACAAATGTTTCATGAATCACGTGAACCCTTCGTAAGATGATTACTGCGCTCGGATCCGCGCTCGTTTCTACATTAGATTGATAAATGAGGCCCATTGTCTCTCTTTTAATGCTGTAAATTATACAGGGCAGTGTTTCAGATTCAAACCAGTAACTCATCTATATATTCATTAAAATAACTAATTCAGCGAGTCATTTATCTCATGAATTAGGCAACACTAAAGCTGTGTATTTTTTCAGTAAAAAGAACAAGCTCACAAAAAAGTAATTGGTTTCGTGAATCAGGCTACACTAACGTGGTGTAGGTTTCTGATTCACTAAAAAGAACTGGATCATAAGTTGATTGTGAATTGCATCATAGTTTTTGCATGCAGTCCACGAAGACAACTAAACAGAAAGACATTTCTTGCCATTATTTCAGTGGTATACTTTTTTTAATTGTAAACTCACATTCAGGATTTTATGACTCAATATTGGGATCCTTAAAAAGAAGATTGTGATTAATCAGAAAATTGATAGTATTAATTGTGTAAGGGTCCTAACCAGATGTATCGGTACCTCTTTGGCCCAGGCCGGCTTGTCACTGGGGTTGACAGAATCTTTGTAGTGGTACAGTTGTTTTTTGTCTGCAGGTCGTGGCTCTTGTTGCTGTTGCTGCAGTGAGACCAGGTAGGCCCTCTCCTGCTGCAGCTGTCGCTGCAACCGTTCGGCCTGACGCTGCTCCTCCAGCTGCTTTCGTTTATATTCCTAGACACAACAGAGAACGAGAATGAGGTGAAAAGAGCAAGATTTGAGGGACATATGGAGCAGATGCTCCACATGAGACAAAATAATGCTAACAGGGTCAGACCTTTGTACTCCCTAAAAATAACTGGAGGCTTTCAGAGGTTAGAAAGATCTCAACAGAGCTATACGCTAATCCCACCGATGCCCTGATATCTGTAGATCCTGAGTCTAATTTCCTAGAGAACTGAGCAATAACAAACAGAGCTGCCACAAACCCCAAACGCCCCAGATCAATTCGCACAATCGATACTCTCTTTGAGTGTACTGGGGACCGACAGATGCCATAAGTGTAGAAGATGAAAAGAAAGGAAGTGCAAGTACTTTAAAGGTGATAGTTGAAATGTTTACCAGCAGAAGAGCTTGTTCTTGGAGAAGCTGCTGTTGAAGAATCTCCAGCTGCCTTTGCTCTTCTTCTAACTGCCGACGGATATATTCCTAACCCCATAGCACAGCACATCAGAACAAGAGTGAGAAAGAAAGATGAAAAAGAGATGGCAGGGCCTTCAAAGAGTTTAAAAGTGAAACAATGAAAGATTAATCAAGCAAATCTGAAGGTAAAACACCCTTGATAATAACTTGCTGCCCTGCATAGATCCCATGTGACCTAGAGGTCATTGGTTCAAACCATGGAATGAGCCATCCATGCACTAGGGAGTTACTTAGTACCCTGATCCCAATTTCCAGGAGCAGGGCAATTAACCCCAGACGGCTCCAGGGGAATGTTGCACCAAAGAAAACGCTGCTTTGGATTAAAACCACTTCCGTTAAAACGAGATACAGTAGGTGCAGCATAGAAACCAATTCAATCCTAAAGTGTGCCTGTATTGTCTTCTAGACAGTGGGTGCATAATGGATGGAGATGCCATGGGATGTCATTGGGAATATCATCTCTAATAATACCTTTTGCAGTAAGTTACAACAAATTTTTTTTTTTTTTTTTGATTTAGAGGATATTTTATCTACTGCAGTTGATAGATCTGTAGAGTGGTACCATGCATGTACAGTACAGTTCAAAAAAGCCTCAGCAAGGCTGCATTAAATTGATCAAAACTGACAAAATAAGACTTTTATAATGCTACAAAGATTTCAATTTCAAATAAATGCTGTTCTTTTGAACTTTCGTTTTATGAAAGGAATCCTAAAAGAAATTTAAAAAAAAAAAAAAAAAAAAAAAAAAAAAAGTTTCCACAAAAATATTAAACAGCAAAAACTGTTTTCACCAAATCAGCATATTAAAATGATTTGTGAAGATCATGTGACACTGAAGACTGGAGTAATGATGCTGAAAATTTTGTGTTGCCATCACAAGAGTAAATTACATTGTAATATATATTAAAATAGAAAACTTATTTCTATTGTAATAATATTTTACAATAATACTGTTTTTACTGTATTTTTGATCAATAAATGCAACTCTGGTAAGCATAAGAGACTTTTTCAAAAACGTTACAGACCCCAAACTTTTAAACAGTAGCACACATATTAAATTACAGTATTATAGAGCAATAGGTTTATGGCAGTGTACTTGGACAGAAAACACAAGCAGAAAGAATTTAAAGGTATATGGAGAGAAAAAGGTGTATTAAAAGAAAGGCACCATTTGCAAGACATTCATTTTTTTGAAAGGATGTCTCATTCTCTATTAAAAGATTAAAACAGAGACATCTGGATTATATTTCCCTAAACTAAGGTGTTGGAGGACACTTTCACTGTTATTAGCAACGAAACGATGAAATGCTTTATGACAGCAAAGAAAATGCTGTGCTTTGTTCCTTTAAAGGCACTGGAAGCATTTTTATGGAAAGACACTCAGAAAATATTTATTGCTTGACAGATATTACTGAATTAGGTGTCCCAAAATATCACAACTTGTCTCTGAGGCTCATTAAACTGCAAAAAAAAAAAAGTGCTTTTTGTAAATTTTAATAATTTAGCAAATTCACAAGGCAGTCCATATGCTAAAAATCCACAAGCAAACTCCTGCGCATTCTCTGATTTCAGTGGTTTCAACAACTTCTGTATCTTTGAAGGGTGGCGTTTGGGGGAAAGGGGCGTGTCTAATTAAAATGAAGTTTCAGAATTGTTAAATCTCTTATACTGCTTAATTTACGGCATGAGCGAGAGCTGGTGAATCTTCACTGTCATTAATAGCTTAGTCATTCTTATTTCTCTCTACACAGACTCACACTCTTTTACACACAGCCCGTGAGACGTCCTCATTCACTACTGAACAGGGCTCAAGTGGCCCAACTGCATTTGAAAGGGTGGGTGAGTGCTTTAAATATGCATACTATCCAGCAGAACATTTCCCTCCCTAAAGGAAGTGAGTCATAGACTGGAGAGAATGCTTTAAATAAGGCATTGAGGCATGTGAGAGTCTGATATGCATATCTGAGTGGACAGTTAGAGTTGAGAAGAAAGTGCATGTCGAATTACATATGATTAACAGAGGGTGCTGTCTTCATGCATGTCTGCTTTAGAAAGTGTGCATATGCCCTCACGTATTCCTAGCAGAAATGTGTGTGTTTACATGGAGAGACAGATCAAAAATAATTTTCACAGATTTTTTCCCACCTTATTAACCCTACATATAAAATCTTTCATGACAAATTCTTGTTCAACGTTCTAATATCTGTGTTTTTATAAAATGCATTTCAATAATGATTATTTGGTTATCACTGCTATCAAACGTCAAAAAGCAGAAATTGGTTCTGCATATCAGTTATTCTGCATATTTGCACAAAATGTTGCATATTGTTCATGATAATATTAATCAATTTTAATGGTTTTAAGGACATTTTCTGATAAACAACTTTGGTTCTGTGTCGGGTGCTGTCAAATCGATTAAATCGCATCCAAATAAAAGTTTGTGTTTACATAATAAACACTACCAGTCAAAAGTTTGGACACACTTTCCCATCAAAGAGAATGGGAAAGTGTGTCCAAACTTTTGACTGGTAGTGTATGTGTATGTACTGTGTATAATTATTATGTATATATAAAAATACACACACACACACACACATGCATATATTTAAGAAAAATGTGTTATATTTATATATAAAATATTTATATTTATATATAATATAAATGATAAAAGTATATTTACAGTATATACATGCAAATATTTCTTAAATATATACATGTATGTGTGTGTATTTATATATACATACTCATACACAGTACACACACATATATTATGTAAACACAAACTTTTATTTTGGATACGATTAATCGTTTTGACAGCACTTGATATTTAATATGGGTTAATTCAAATCCGGTGCCTGAGCAAAACCAGTTGAGAACCATTAGTTTAGAATGTTTTAGAGAAGAAAATTCTGAAAAAAAGCATAAAATAAAATATAATAAAACAAAATAATAAAATAAAAAAAATCAGTTATTGAACATTTGAATACTAATTGGCATCTGTCATAAAAAATAAATATAGTGATCAACCAACATGTGCCATTTATTAACAGAAAGTACATTTTGTCTCGATCTCTGTAGTGGTGAATCATTGGGAGTTTTTAGCATGTGGAGTGTGAATGTGTGAAGCCGCCATGTCGCTTAATTTCTTCTCTTCCTGTTCATATGTGTGCAGTTATCAGTTCTCGCATGGTTTTGCATCCCGATCTCTTTTTGCATTGCGGATTATGGGTTAGTTTGAAGTGATAGACCTATATATAACAGCCTGAACAATTGTACATTTTCAGCCCTGAAATAATCCTCCAAATAATTTCTTGCCCTCTTTCTACTTTACTATTAATAAAAGTGGCCAAAAAAATATTGGTCAACCACAATAAGCCATGTATGATTGTGGATGTGTCTACATATGTACCTGCTCCCTTTCAGCGTGCCTCCTCTCCTCCTCTCTGCGGAGCTGCTCCATCTCTTCATAGCGCCTCCTCTGCTCTCTCTCCTGCTGTTTTCGGAGCTCTCTCTCCCGTCGCTGTTGCTGTGAGATTATAAACACTCAAATTTTTGGCCCTGATTTCACACTAGCATATGCAGTTCCTTATTTTACCACTAGGTGGTGGTGTAAAAGACATTTGGAGCAGGCAGCCATGCAGAATGGTCTTTCCCTAGCAGGGGCTGCTGACAGGAGCTGTGCTGAAAAGAGGCGGCCTGACAGTGGACCAGCGGGAGATAGATGTGCTGAATGAGAGGTTGACGCCCAGCTGGGCCACCTGATTCATCGCTACAGGTTCTCTGCTCCCTCCCCTACTGAGAAAACCCTACAATCACATAACTCGGGAATATCTCTACTGCTTCTTTCTTTGTCTCCCGCTTGAAGAATTCCCCAAATGTTGTGTAACCTTCCTTAGGACTGATCATAGCTCTGTCTCCCAGGGACATTAAAAAGTGGCAGTCATCTCATGAGCCATTACACACACAAAATAGAGTACAGGAAGTGTGTGTACGAGTGTGACCGAAATGATAGCAAAACATATTGTCTGTTTGTTCCGATATAGTTGCAAGGAAAAACAATGCTAAATGCAAATAGTAAATTGCCTCTAAGTATATAATCATGCAGGACAGCAGAAGAAAAAGCTTCCCATATATTTTGTTGTTCATGTCACCTGGTAAGATATAGCGAATACTAATAACATGTCGGATCCATGTCTGCTGCTGTTGTTGTTAATTTTGCATATTTTGTATGATATTATTAATACATTTCGATGCATTTACAGACATTTTTTGATAAGCAACTTTGGTTTTCTGTTGGGTCATAACTTGATATTTAATGTAAACTCAGGGTCCTACAGCAAAACCAGTCTAGAACCACTAGTTTAGGATGTTTTGGAAGAGAATAGAATAGAATAGAATAGAATAGAATAGAATAGAATAGAATATCTAATATGACTCTAATGCTAAAGATTTTCGAAACATGGCTGCAACCCATAGTCTTTAAACTGTGTTTCTCGCCCCTCTCCGCTTACCTCCTCTAGTCTCCTCCTTTGCTCCTTTTGTTCCTCAATGCGTTTCTGTCTCTCGGCCAGTAGTTGGCGCTTGTGTTCCTCGTTCTGCTGCTGTTCTAGCTGTTGTCTTCTCAGGGCTTCGGAGCGCTCCTTATTGGCTAACTGCAGACGCAGGAAGTCCCGCCTCAGTGTCGACTCACCAGGGATGTTTATGATGGAGCTGTAAGGAAGACATTAAATAATCAAGATGTTAAGTAAATCACATCTCCACTATACCCACATATACATGCTTGTGTGTAAGCGTAAAAGGTCTATGTACCTCGGCTCTCCTATGTCTCGCTCTTCCTCCTCCTCTTCACTTCCACTGTACTCGTATTCCGTCTCGTCTGGAAAAAAAAAAAGGTAAATCACACAGCATTGTAAGACGCAGGTTTTTAGGAATAAAACATTGAGATTAAAGGCTGATTCAAACAAGGAATGATGTGAGAAAAATAGTCACATATCCTAAAATATCCATATCCAAAAATTAGCAAACAAAACAAAAATAATTTTAGTTTAGTTTAAATAATATTAAATAATAATAAAAATAAATAAAATGCATTTTAAATGATAAATAATAATAAAATAAATATAACAAGTTAAAAAAATACAATTATAATTCTTCATGTTTTACAGAAACCAGGGCTGGGTATTGACATTAATCGATTTGATTCTAATTCACAAGCTCTTGATTCAATATTGATTCATTTGGTTGTATATCAGATACAAAACATGTCAATTTTTCTTAAGGAAAACAAATCTCTCTCTCAACTAAAGCTGTAAACTATTAAACTGAACAACATAGTCCAAACTATTAAATTACTATTTTTTAATATAACACTCAAATAAAAAAAGGAGTTGTAAATAAAGATATACACTGCCATTTTTAAATTGCATTAAGGCAGTTTTTTTTATATAAACTTCTTCAAAGAATTGGAGTAGAAATATAATTTTATAATTTTTTTGAAAATAAACATTTAAACATTGGCTGACAGATTTATTCAAACATACATAATTACAGCACCCCAACTGACTAATTACATAAGACATGACACATTTCAGTAAGTTGTACTGTTCTTTCAACATACCTTCTGATGTTCATTCATGTTTATTTCTTGCTATAACTATTAAAGAGGAAGAGATGTTCACATGCCACTTTAACTGAGGCGCTACAGCGACCACATTAAAGAACTCCAAAACGAGCTGTATTGTTTGAAATTCAAGATAAAATTGACAGAATTTGAAAGCTGAGACTTTTCAAATCATATCAAAAGTAACAAAGCTTATTGTGATTATTGGTTGGGTGTTGTGCTACAAACAATAGTTCTGTTCATGCTTCAACAGAAAACAGCATAGACTAAAAGATTGGGCTTGAGATTTCAGAATCAATATTAGTTGATTAAAATGAATTAAATCAAAGTAAACTCACCCCTCTCTCCTCTCTTCTTTTTGGTCCGGTCAATGTGGTCTTTAAGCTGAATTCGGACCTGTCTCTCGTTGGGGAGGTCTTTGATGAAGGGATGTTTGATGAGCTGTTCAGTGCTTGGTCTCTGATTGTGATTCTTCACTAAACAGCTTTCAATGAATGACTGGAACTTTTTAGACCTACAGAGAATGACAAACCGTTGAGTTTCGACGCTCAGGCCTTTTTATTATCATCAGGTGTAGATTTGAAGTGTATATTCAAAATGATGTGGGGTTCAGGTATGTTTGACTCACCACTTCTTGGACTTGAGTCGGGGCGCTGGGTTTCTGGGTATGAGGAAAAGCGCACGCATGGGATGCATATCGCATAGCGCTGAGAAAACAGACAGGTGTGTGCATTTAGCAATCACTGTGTTCATATTAAATTACATATAAAATGTGTTTGAAGTGCCCCTATTATGCTTTACCAGATATCACCTTGCAGTGTGTAATATAGCTGTTTGTGAATGTAAAAGTTCTGCAAAGTTTTAAAGATCCAGGTGAAAACTAAATGGAGTTATTGTCCCCCAAAAGAACAAACCGATTCTGAAATGCCTGAAATGAGTCGTCAGTAATTCCAGTCTTACTTCCTACTCGAACCTACGTAGGTTTGTAACAAATCTGCATAATGCCCACCTATGGTCTTCATTGGCTGCCTGCGAACGTCTACTTTGACCCGCCCTCAAACACTGTAGTTGTAGCTGAGGCTGGAAGAGTTTGGTACGGTAAAACGTAACGTTACTGTTCGTATCACTGTGTATACAAGTGCTGAGGAAGCCTCTAGAGCTGAAATTGAGATATGGTAAAGGGCGTTTCATTTCCATCACATGCTGTACTTGGTAGACCAATCACAATAGACTGGGCCATCTGACCAATCAGAGCAGAGTATGCTCTCGGAGAGACTGAATCCTTTATTGAACCGTTTCAGACACAGTGAGAAAAGAGATGATGCTACAATGTGTATTACGAGAAAATTTGAGTTTTTTTTACCTTGGATGCATGTAAATCTATTGTAGGAGACCTCCAAAACAATAGCATAATAGGGGCACTTTAACATCATATTGCACTGTGTTGGACTTACGAGGGGCTCCTTCTGCCATTTCAATGGCTGTAATTCCCAGCGACCACAGATCACTCTGTAACAAAAAGGAGTTTTGGGATTTGTGCCTTAAGCCAAACAAGACCCTCACACAAAAGCAATCAGGTGCTGTGAGTAGAAAGTGACAGGGTAATTAAGAATCGCTTGAAATACCTTAAAGTCATATGTGGCGTCTGGGTTCTCATCACAGGCTATGACCTCTGGAGCCATCCAATATGGTGTGCCAATAAAAGTGTTCCTCCTACCGACGGTGCGGTCCAACTGTGCACTCACACCAAAATCAACTGTTGAAAACACGCAATCACACACACACACACACACACACACAGGGAAGATTTGGCCTTAATGTGTCTGCGTGCAGTAACGAGCAGAGAGGTCTTTGATGAAGTGCATGCTGCCATCTGCCTCTGTGCCACTCTTCCCTCGTCACTGCAGGCAGCGTTGTCATAGCAACCAGCCTGAACTGTCTCCCAAACTCAAACAACTCAATGACAAGCCCTAATAACTCCAGAGTCGGGCCACAGGTTCCTCAACATGCACAGATTCAAACAATAAAAACACACATGCACAAACTAACACTGAGGAACGAGGTTACGAGCTTCTTATAATTCAAGTACTTACTGAAAAATTTGCTCGATACAACATATCTACACTGAAGTTATTTAAAGGGGTGATATCTTGATTATTATAAAATTATCAGTTCATTTAATTAAAAAAAGTGTAGTAGTTATCTGGCACAAACACAATGAGGACCTCGAATGAGGTGACATCAAACTGAAAACATACTGATTTTAATTATTCAGCAAGGATGCATTAAATTGATCAAAAGTGACAAAGACTTTTATATTGTTACAAAAAAAATTACATTTCAAATAAATGCTTTTCTTTTGAACTTTGTATCACGGTTTCCACACAAATATTACAGTAGGTACTGCAACTACTATCAGTTTTCAACATTATTAACAAGAAATGCTTCTTGAGCAAATCAGCATTAGAATGATTTCTGAAGTATCACGTGACACTGAAGACTGGAGTAATGATGCTAAAAAAAATTCAGCTTTTCCATCACAGGAATGAATTAACATTTTACAAAATATTCAAACAGAAAAAAGTTATTTTAAATTGTAATAATATTTCACATTATTACAGATTCTACTGTACTTTTGATCAAATAAATGCAGCCTTGGTGAGCATAAGAGATTTTTCTTACAAAAACAAAAATCTTATTGACCCAAGACTTTTGACGACAATTCACGACAAATTTATCGCAAGGTTTTGATGAATACGTTTCTAAACCAGTTCGTTAAAAGGAACTGATGTTTGATTAGTGCTTTTATCTCGACTGTAAGCTTTTGCAAGACAGAAAGAGTTATGCTACGTTATGTTAAGAGTTATGTTACTGGATTTTACACACTACCAAAATGTAGTTTAGTTAGCATTGTTGCTGCTTTTATTTAGTTAAACCTCAACACCAGGTGTTGAGCCATTTGTGAAATTTTTTAGTATAAATAGTGCGAGTAGTATGTTCACACGGAAAATTTAAAAAAAAAAAAAAAACAAAAAGTGCAATTTAACTCTTTCCCCACCATTAACGGAATTTTCTGGCTTTCTGTGTTTTCACTGTAATACGGTAGGGGGCTCTATGACATCTGCTGAAAGAGTACCGAATCTCCTGATCAAAAGACGTGAAGCAGCAAAAACAAGCGATAGCATATGTAAGCAGATGCATATGTAATATAGCGTGATAATCAACATTAAACGGCATATAAACCAAAACTGCCTAATGTTACCCAATGAAATGTCGACCCAGGACGAGCTATAGGATTGTGCAAGCTTAGGGGGTGTTGACGGTCTCGATCTACACCATCTATGCTTTGATCATCATTCTGAATCCGATCCAGATGTAGTCTCTGACAAAACACGTTTTTCTCAGCTTTTTGTTAAAAATATTGCTTTTTTATGAAAATTACATTCAAGTGTTGATTAAAAAAAAAAAAAAAAAATGCATGAAGCTAGAATACTGTTTTTGGTTTAAAAGCAGAGGGTCTGATCTTTCTTTAGATATATTGCATGTTTAGATATCCATACAACAAAATATTCCGGGGGCCATGAAACTTTTGTGAAAATGATCAAAAATGCTGGCGCCGGCTGGCTGGCAACTTTTTTCAAAAACGCTGGCAGTTAAATACCCAGATGATGCACTTATTTAAACGAAAAAATAAAGTGTGGAATGTTGGACACTTTCCTAGCTTCCCACTCGTTCCGGAGGGGGAGTGGCTATCAGACTCCGATGTTGACTGACAAAATAACCTTCTAACATTTACACACTAGACAGTAGAGTACAAATTTATTAGCATAAGTGCAGAATGTACATTGTGATTTTGTGTTATAGCCGTCAGGGGTGTGAACTCACCAAGTTTGACTTCCGCATTTTCTGTGAGCAAAACGTTTTGACCTTTGATATCACGATGGATGACTTTATGCTGATGCAAGTGGGTCAGACCCTATCAAAACCAGATAAAGAGGTTAAACTTAACTGGAGAAGGTCAAATGAGGGACCCATCAGAAATAACACATCTGGAAGCTAAGTTTTCTAGTGGTCCATAATACACACATACTCACCCTGAGGATCTCTCTGCAGATGTAGGCGGTCCACTCCTCCTTTAGAGAGTTCCCTTTGGTGTTCTTTATCAGGTCCGTCACTGAACCAGCGCCACAAAACTCCATCACCAACTAGAGACACAGCATCCCAACAAAATTAGGATAAAACCTAACAAGCCACAAGAATAATAAAAATGCTAATTAAGTGGAGAACTACATACACATATAGACTGTCATAAATTTAACAGCATTATTTCCATTTAGCGGTCATGCGTGAACAAGGACCTGATGTTGAAATGGTGGCTAATCAGCTCCAGCAATTTGCTGGTTTAAGGAGCTGTAACATGAAAAGTGGCTGTTTAAAAATAATATAATTTTAAAAAAATAATCCTTTTTTTTCTTTTTACAATTTTCTGAATTTTGAATTCAAGTCACTGTGGGATACAGCCGTTATCTTTTTCCTCTGTCTTTACATTTACATAATATTATATAATATCCTCTGAAATTAAATTTGAAGACCTAAAGCAATACCACTGAGGAGTTCAATCCAGCCTTTGGTGATGATTTGAGGAACAAAAATGAAAAGTAAAAAATAACTTTTTCATTAAAAAAAATGATCTATAATGTTCTATTTTTTAGCTACAGCAGCTCACAAGTGGCAGAACCTGTATTTTATTTAGACTGGTGCCACATTCAACACTCACAACCACAAATTCACGCTTTTCAGCTGAAACTAGATCTGTAAGTGACAACTGTCCAAGGGCAACTTCATTTTCCACTTCGAGTTTTGAAGACATTTAAATGACAAGATAGAAGGGTACAATAAAAAAGTGGTTTAAAAAAAGGGGAATTTCACAACTTTTTCCAGAGAAAAGTGTCCAGAGAATAAGATGAGACAATAAAAAAAAAGCCAAGCAGTTTCTTTTTTCTCCCAACCTTCGTGTTAATATAGAGTTTTAGTAAGTGGCAGTGACATGCAAACTTCTAAACCCAGTTGTGTTTTTACTTCTTTGCCTTTACAATTTCTCCCAGGACATTCATAAAAAAAAGCCCTATTCTCATTAGGGGCCCCTGGGGAACAATATAAGTCAAGAAATGTAAATCATGAGCAGAATATGTTGTTATTTCTGAAACACTGATTGGTTTTGAATGCTCTCTTGAGCTAGCCTTGATGGGTCTAAATATGTTTGGCCTCTGGGACTCTCCAAAGTCAGGACTGCTGAGTTGGCAACAATGTTTTTGTCTCTAAGGGAAATCCTTCTTAGAAAGAGCCCCAATGAAGGCTGGTTGTGCTGACAGAGGCTCTAGAGCAAGTAAATGTCTTCAGTGTGTCACTTATCTTTATGTTGCCGGGCAAAAAGAACGACAAAGCTCACCACAGAGGAAATGAGGCTGGTGTCTGCGTTCAATGCACATGTGAAAACAACAAGGCCTGGGCACCTCAGTACAGAGTGTGAACACTGTGTTTCTGAGCGAGAAAGTGTTACCTTACCAGCATTGAGGAAGCCAATTTGAGGATATAACTTCTTAAGCTACAAGATACTCAAAATATTGAACGCACATTTTAATTCTGGTCTACTTTTCGGATTATGTTACTTGGCTATGGCTGCGATTTGACATGTTGCGCTTCGGGCGAGCCGAGTTCGAGTCCCGGCTCGCAGACCTTTCCCGATCCGGTTTTCGTGAAAAAAAAATCTAGATTTTTTTTTTTAAAACAGCTAAACTACTGAAAATGTAGTTAACATCACTACATTTAGCTATCTACTCCCTAACACTGTACTGTACTACACACAGAAACAATGAAACAATCACATTAAATAACCCTGATTCTTTTCGCCTACTACTGGTGAAGACTGACCCAGAGCTGGTCATCCATGCCAGGTGGGTTCTTCTTGATGAAGGCACCATAGTAGGTGGCGATGTTTCGATGGTGGGAGTATTTTTTCAGCATGTTGATCTCAGCTTTGATCTCCTCCTCCTCATCCTGTCAAATAAAACAGACAACACTTAAGACGGAGCCGGAAAATATTGTGTATCTTGGTCTGTGAGCGAGTCATTGTCAGGAAATGGCCCCATTTGTGATCTACAGTGTGATACTGCATATAATTAACAATAAAAGTACATAATTTATATTACTTTATTTTTCAAGGCGAAGTATGTCATTTCTGTGCCACTAGCAACTACAAAATTGGGGATAAAAATTATTGTTTTCAAACTGGTTTCCCCAAACAGCCCCTCCTCTGTCATTCGCCATCCAAACAGATAACCCCGCCCCAAGCTCATACCATTGGTTGAGCCTGTTGCTATGTCAGGCTGGTTGGAATGCTCAGACAAAGCAATGGTTTGACAATAGAATAAAAATATAAAAAGCATTTTAATATATGTTAATAAAATTTGTATTAATATTTTAATGCGCACTACCGTTCAAGTTTAAGTCAAAGTTTAGGATCAGTGAGTTTTTTTTAGTATATTTTTATTCAGCAGGGATGCATTAAATTGATCAACAGTGTCAGCAAAGACATCTGTAATGTAACAAAAGATTTTGGTTTCAAATAAATTCTGTTCTTTTGAACTTTCTATTAAATCAAAGAATCCTAAAAAAAAAAAAAAAAAAAAAAAAAAAAAAAAAAAAAAAAAAATTGTATCATGGTTTCCAGAAAAATATTGAGTAGCGCAACTGTTTTCAGCGTTGATAATAAGGAAAGTTTCTTGAGCACCAAATTAGCATATTCGAATGATTTAATGAAGGATCATGTGACACTGAAGACTTAAGCATGAAGACTGAAATTCAGCATTGCCATCATAAGAATAAATTACATTTTAAAATATATTTAAATAAAATAAAAAAAACCCAGCTATTTTAAATTGTAATATTTCATATCACTAAATCACTTGATCAAATAAATGCAGTCTTCGTGAGCATAAGAGACTTCTTTCAAAAACAAATTCTTACTGACCTCATGTTTTTGAACAGTAGTGTATTAATATCAATTAATATGTTCATATATTTTCTATTAATAATAACATTAATAAAATATTTTAACCATTTTTAATCAATATTTACCAATACTTAGCTTTTAGTAAAATAAAAATTATAATTAAAATATAAAAAAAATTATTTATGCATTGTAAGAGAATAAGCCATGGAAAATTCAATGACCAATAATCTGAATATTGAAGGGGTGATGTGTGTCCCTAAAGCGGTCCTTCAATGTTACAGCCCTGATACTTTGTTTCCTGGAAGTTTTTGTAATTTCAAATGACATAATAAAAAGGTACAAATGGCACTGAGAATGACCCATGCCTGTTTGTGTGTGTGTCTGAATGACATCATGCACAAAGGCAAGTGTGAAAGTGTAAAAGTCAAAACCGACATAGAAACAGAAACTGTCATGCCCTGCCCTGTTAGCGCTCTTACCCCTGTGACATCCATGACCTTGATTGCAGCGAGCTGGCCCGTCTTGACATGGCGTCCCTGAAGAAAGAAAGATTAGAGAGAGGAAATATCATTTGCGAGTATCATACAAGCATCATGCCAGCATTATTGAACGTGTGGTAATGAGATCTATCTGTGGCAGAAGAATAGGTTGACATAAGCCACTCTGGCAGGCACCATCATTACGTAATAGCAGGGGAAGGGAGAGAAGAGGAAGAGAGAAAGAGGGGAAAAAAACAAAAAAAAAAAACAAAACACACACTCACTTCCTAAAATGATTCAGGGTCATGAACAGACCCAAAAACCTGTGTGAATGATCTCGGGCTCTTGGCTGTATGTTTCGTGTGTGTGTGTGTGTGTGTGTGTGTGTGTGTGTGTGTGTGTGTGTTACAACGCCACCAGATGACAACTATGTTTGGACTGGATGAACCTCCAAAAGCGTTATGCAAGTTGGGCGCTGTTATGGAGGAACCGAAGAAATGTGGAAATGGAAATCACTGTCCCAGGTCTCCCCCAATTCCCTCCTGTTTACCTGTTAAGTTCCTCACTTCCCCTGAGCTCAATTTCATTTCATAACCAGAATGAGGGAAACAGACACCACGGACACAGATCATCTGCACGCACAGCAGGTCCCGTGTTTCAGTACAATAGCAGGAGATACCGCAGCAGATCAGAGCAGAAGTGCATTCATCTGAACGGCAGAATCACCCAGTGTGTGCTCTTCAGAATGAATTATGCACACTTCATCTCCTCACCCAACACACTCCCACCACTTTGATTCTGAGTAGAGATGTTTCGGCGAGAGAAGGAGGGAAGGAGCGAAAAAAGGTGGGAAACAGAAAGGAGGACATGAGGAGAGAGCGTCATACAAGTCCCATCAGTGCTCATTAACAACTTCAACCTCTATTGGAAAGTATTAACGAGTGGAGAAACCCAGACAACCCCCCTGGCTATATAAAAATAAGAAAATCACTGTGTAGGGAACTTTCAACATTTTATCAAACACAGACACTCGTAGGAGCCATGGCGTGATGAGCAAATATGTAATTTCTTGATCCCATTTTAAGCATCTAATAACTAGACTTTGGTCGATAGTGGTCGACCGATATATCACCGAAGCCAAAATTTAACTTTTAAATGATTGGCATCGACCGATAAGCGTTGGAATCAAGACTTAGTAGTATAAATCATTTAACAGGTTTATTTTTTCAAGTTCAAATTAATTTCTAATCTAGTAAATAGAACAGGAAATAAACAAATTGAACTGCAACATGTTATTTACTAACTATAAAGCTGCAGTCTATAAGTTTTGCCTCTGTCGCCATCTTTGTTTGAAACCTGCAATTGCAGTTATTTGCGGAATTATCGTCTTTACATGGGTTGTGCATCGGCATGACTCTGCAGCGCGGATGAATCTAATGTTTTGAGGAGTGTGTGCGGCTTGCTGTCAGTCACCGCACTGGTGTGGATACTGTACTTCGGAATCACAGATTCTACGTCTTGGAAGTATGACCAAAATAAGAATTTTCCCCGCAAAATGTCATCTGAACAAGTAACATGCCTGCCACTTTTGTTCTGACCAACTGTGAAAAAAAGCATTACAATAAATCGTGCTACCAATGGTGATTAAATCTAACAATCGCTTAGCTCATATCACATCAAACTGTTATTATTGTTATACTTTGTTCTCAAATTGTTAATGTTACCTGTAGATTTAAATTTACGTACAGTCTAATCTTTTGCTTTTGACTACAGGTGAATCTCCAGTTGTCACTGATGATTGTCGTTTGTACCTTTCTGGATTTCAATCCGCCATCAAAATGATACGTTTAATTATTCCAGCTGCTGTGAGAAAAGGCTATAAATGATCCGCCACCTGCAGCATCCTCACATGCGATACTACTACTAGCCGGACTCCTTTATACAGACGTGACGTAATGACGCAAAGACATGCTCGAATTTCCCCGCGGAAATCCACCAGTATCACTCAAATTATAACACATTATTACAAGCTTATCGTTGTGAATCGAGCTAAGGTAAGGAGATAGTTTTGACCACTGGCTGTACTTGCTCAAATTGATTTTGGATCATTTTAAACCAAAAAAAAGTTACGGACTGCAGCTTTAAATTAAAAAGTGTAATATCTCATATACCAACTTTATATCAGCCACCCCGCTCTCTAAAACAGGGGTTCCCAAATTTTTGACAGCCAAATCCCTCAGACGTAAAACATTTACTTGGAGTACTCCTAAGATTTTAAGTTAATATTTCAATAATTTAATACAAATGAAATGCTGTAAACATCTGTATGAAATTATACAAATGTATTTCCCCCATTTGTTTATTTTAATGTTACATTCGATTTAACTCACAAACCCCCTGCAGTTCCCTAACAAACCCCCAGGGGGTCAGTGGTGCTTGCCATGCTATGCGTTTTAAGTGGTTGCCAGGGTGTTGCTATGCAGTTGGCTTAGAAGGGATGAAGCTTGTGAACTTGAAAGACATGCTGACTGGACAAAAATGTTGACTAATTTTAATACATCTGTGACAGAACACATGAGCCAATCATCATAATAATACAACCGACTAACTGTAATAAATTATGCTGGCATATTAGTGTATCAGATGTGTGGACATGGTGAATGGGTGCATGTGTGATGGATTTGAGCCCTCCAGCTCCACGTCTCTCCCGATGAGAAGATTCACATGGCCGACTGCTAACTGGAAAAACCATCTGGCATCCTGACAGAGATTAACTGAAAAGTTCTGGAGCCCTGACGTGTAAGATAAGACCTGTTGTCCTCAACTGCTATAAGCCATGATAAAGCAAGGCACAAATGTGCAGACTATGCAATATTAGTGATAAATATAACTACAGTACGTTCAGAATTGAATATTAACATACTGCATTAACATATATGCTGTACAGTGTCCACTATTTTTAGAAACAAAATGCAAAACAGTATGCAAAACAGCATGCAACGAAGACGCTATCAAACTGTTGTTACTTTGAACATTACATTGCTTGTTACATTTTGAAAATAAATGTGGTTATTTTGATAAATAAATACAGCTATTTTGCATTTTTATGTAAAATGTCTTACACTTTGACAGTCCAATCAAGTAATTTTTACTTAAAGTAGGTAAGTAGGTATTTTAGATTTTAATGCCATATCACCTGATGCTATTCTCATGGCAATAGTTGTCAGTTCTGACAAAAAAAAAAAATATAGTAAAAAATAAAAATGTACATATAATAAAAAAGCCTTGTGTCCACCAAAGCGTTTTTCCAGAGGCTAGCGTATTTATCCAATTGTTTTCAACGGGAGCGCCGCGTTTTTTATAACGGCAACAGTGTGACGAGGCGCTGAGAATATATTTCACGCTGAGCACTCAGCATTTTTTACCAGTAGCTGGGAGTTGAAGAATATTCAACTTTGAAACGCAGCCGTCACTTTTTACCCAGCCGTCCAATCACAGTGGAGGAGGGGCGGGACAAATACCACACTGACCAACCGTCACATTCTGCTTGTACAGCAATAACAAATGACAACAACAAGCACATCTCTTCATCTAAAACTAGTGTCAGAGCAAGTACGTTACATTGTCAACATTTTTACATTCAGAAACAAACTATTTGCAAAATCAATTCCGCAGATATTCCATATCATAGCACATATTGTGTCTCAACTGAAAAAAAAGAAAGGCGTTTTCAGAAGAGCGGTTGTGTCTTCAGCTGGCCAAAAATGCTTTGGTGGACGCACGACCTAAAACCTTTTCAGGCAGGGCTCGAAATTAACTTTTTTACTTGGTAGCACTGGTGCTCGCAACTTCAAAAATTTAGGAACACCCACCAAAAATTAAGGAGCACCACAACTAGAATTTATATATATTAAAGATTTATTTTACTTAAAAACAACACCACAATGAAAACGGTAGTGATGCACTGATCATGACTTTTCATGGATGATTCCAATTTTTGGTTTTGGCCAATTCTTATACCAGTTACAGATTTTTTGTTATTTGTTTAAGCAAATTTATTTGGTTTTTTTTGCTCTATAACAGTCCAAACTGGCCAAAAAAAAACATCTTTAGCCATTTGAAATTAGAGGCAACCACTGCATTTTAATCACGATCCAAACAAAGATGCTACACACATTGCATTGAGGACATGAGCAGTTGCATTGAGCAGTTGTTTTTGATTTAAATTAGATTGCATAATTTCAAGACAGAGAGCAAATACAGAATGGTCTGACTTTAGCTTTGCGAAATGATGTTACATAAACACTTGCACAAAACAAAAACAGCAGATGGACTGAATGAAAATGCAAATTCACTCTCTGACAGTAGGTGGCGCTTACAGAAAAGCAGCGTTTCTTTGAGTACCGCTGTAAACAAAGTAGTTGTGCTTATAAACACTACTTTATACGGAGGGAAGAGGAAAAGAAAACGCCATCGAAACTATTCTGAAGACAGCCAGTTCCCTTCAGAGATACATGCATATAAACCTCCACCCCAATTCAATACTTATATTTTTCTTCCTATATGAGCATCGCGAACAGTGATCTTGCTGTGCCTGGTATTTTCTCTAGCCTGGTTTCCATTACAGATTTGCGCAAAACTTTTGCAATATTTTCTAAATGTCAATAAACTATTGGGAAATGACGGCATTTCCATTAACCGATGTTATGACTTTTACATACGCCAGGTGGCCTGTTTCCATTGCAGTTTTGCGAAATATTCCTTTTCCGAATTGCCTGAAAAAATGGCCACGTGAGCGTAAAAACTTTTTGGCGATACATGGGAGTTTTTTTTAAATTGATGTGTTTCCATTGGCCGTACTTTCAATTTGCTCAATTTGCGCAGTTTGAAGGGTAATGGAAATGCAGCTTCTGTTGCGCATCTGCGCTCTCCTCTTTGCATCCATCTTCAGCGTGCCCCATCTCTGGGCTGTGTTAATGTTCTGTTAACAGACTTTGTTATATTTTCATGCAAATTACATTTCGGGAAATGATTGCAATGCAGTTTGTGTGCAAGTCCGGAATAGAGATCAGCCAAAATTAAACTAAAA
The DNA here is from genome assembly GCA_039654105.1 of Coreius guichenoti. Lineage (NCBI taxonomy): Eukaryota > Metazoa > Chordata > Actinopteri > Cypriniformes > Gobionidae > Coreius > Coreius guichenoti. The sequence continues at coordinate 23,915,651 of CM077189.1, forward strand.
ACCGCCCGTTTCCGATTTATGGCCGGTCGACCAGTGCATCTCTAGTGCACCACAACAATTATAATTAATTTTGAGGTCGCACATATTCAATTTTGGGAGCATATGCGACCAAACTGATCACAATTTCGAGTCTTGTCAGCTAAGATCTTATTAAATTAAAGTAAAAGTAATGAGTAAAGAAAGAGATGTTAAAAATGGAAATGATAATCAAGTTGTGTGCCATACATCATACAGTATCCCATGAAGTGCACTCTACTGTACGGTGTACATCTGCAGGAGATAATCTGGCTTTTTCATACAGAAAATATATGCATACTGTACTTACTGTACCACATTACACAGTTTCAACAAAGTCATAGGATGTTTTATAGTCAAAAAGATTAGCTTTGTCATACTCATCTGCAGATTTTTTTCTAGCCGATATGTGATGGATGCAAATGCTTTAAGAAGCCAAACAGATAAGCACACTATGTGGTCACAGAACCATTCTAATCTAGACAGGCAGCTGAAATGCATACTGAGGTCTGTTCCTATTATATCTGAAATGACTGTAAATGGCTATCGGAGAGCTTGTGGGATAATGCATTGTAACTGTAGCCGCAAAATGTTGTCAGGAAGACATTGCTGTGAGGTTTCATCATCACGGCTGCTATTGGCTATACTGAACAATCCAATCATGAGAACTAAGACGGTATCTGCCGGAAGGTAGGGAAGCCAAACAACGGCAATGACAGTCATATATATTGTAGAAGTTGTGAACCATTATTGTTGTACAATCAGGATCAGGAAGTCATTTGTCACTGCAAGACTGGTGTATGTTTGTACCGCTTAACGGTAGACACAGGGTGCCAGTGCGAGAAGAAAAAAAAAAAAAAAGAAAAGAAAAAAAAAGCACAACGCACCACTTCCTCTCCGTAGCCTAGCAACAGGCCTGGAAGGCGGAGGAGGTTTGTGATTTTCACACTCTTCTACAGACAGCTCCTCTTGTTCCTGAGACATGTGACCTAGCATGACCCTCTCAGCTAAGTCGCTGAGAGAGCTTTGGAGGGGCCAGAATCTCTTCACTCATCTTCCATTCAGAGAACAGCCTTCAAAAGACCACATGCCCTGCAGTCACTTATGGAATGCAGGAAGTTGGTGTTTTATTTAGAACCTCATTGTGGAAGCTTCCTTATTTAACCGTAAGCTCTGTGTTTATCTCATAATGCATGGGTGAGAAGAACATGCTAAGGCATCACTGAAAATGTGAAACCAGATGTTTGGGCAGTTTAAAAAATTTGCTGCGACAATGCTAGGGTGTTGTGGGTGGTTGCAAGAGACTTGGTATGTGGTTGCTAAGATGTTTTGAGTTAGAGATGTGTAAAACTACATAAATCAACAAGTCGGTCGGTTGCCTGAACGACTAGGGCTGGGTTTAAAAAAAAAAAAAAAAAAGATTTCTAGATTTTAATCGATTCTCATTTTGAAGAACCAATATCAAATATTGAATCTTAAATCCCAAGAATCCCAAGAAGTCTATGCTGATTTCAGTTGATGAATGGAAAAGAAAGAAAAAAACAAAAACAAAAAAAAAACCTTTGTTGCAGTCTCCCATAAATTGCAATAAGCTTTGTGCTTTGTTAATTCTGATATAAAACAAAGTCTCAGCTTTAAAATTATGTCAAAAGTCAAAAGCGGTAGCGTGGTGTGAATGTGAACGGATCATCTCTTCCGCTTTACTACTAGTTATAGCACAAAATGAACATGAATGAACATCAGAAGGTATGTTGAAAGAACATGTAATCGCTCAATCAGTGTTTCAACCGCAGAAAGACGTCAATAAAACAGCTTGTAAACAATGTCACGTAATGTTATATTTACCTAAAAAAAAAAAGCCATTCAAATGTCCAAAAACTCGTTAGTCAGCTAGAAAAATCAACTCTAGAGTAGGAGCTATATAGGAGTATATATATGCACTGTATTGCATATTCATTGCATTTTTACTTCACCTGTTCTTCAATATTTAATGTTTGCATAAATCTGTCATGTTTTTATGACAGCCACCATTAAAATGTTTATTTAAAAAAAATGACATTAAAAACTTTATTATACATTATTATAAAAATTTCATTATGTGTAATTTAAATGCAAGTAGATTACAAATCAGTTAATTGTAACCATTAATATTATAGTGATGTACCAACTGGGATTCCCTGTATAGCTTACAGCATTAGTTGAGATATTTTTTTCCTTGTGGAAATTTGCCATGTACTGTACCTGATAGGGCCCAATTAATCGATATCGATGCAAATTGAATTGAAACTGAATTGCAAGCTTGTGAATCGAAATTGAATCAAATTGTGAAATGTGTCAATGCCCAGCCCTATGAACAACTTTAGGAAAAGTGGTTTCTGGTTCACCTGAACCTAACCAGTTGTATTTCTTACGGGTGTTTACATGTGCCCATAATATACTATTTTCTGTGAAATCTGTCAACTCAAATCTGCAGAATGGTTCTGACCTTCGGCAACTAGCGTAGACTCGTCTAGACTGTAAATCGAGGCAAAAATCTAGGCAAAATTTGTGTTGTGTATTCCAGCCTGAAACAGAACAAAATGGAACAGAATGCAGACATTTAAAAGTTAAATTATTTTTAACTTTATATGCCATCTCAAAAATGCAATGCTCAAAGGTCAAAGATGTCCGACTTAATGTGTGTGGATATAGTGACGGTGAGTTAAAGGGGATGAATTTAAAATACTTTTCAGAAGGGGTTTTACAGTGAAAAATGTCTAAAACCTAAAACACAGTTAACTAAAACACTACTGCTAAAAACAATCAAAAAAGAAATTTAGACCTCGCAAACCTAGTCAACAAGCCGCATAATCTGAGGTATCATTCAAGTATGGGAAGTTTCATGTTGGAATTCAAAGGAATAATTCACACTGAAATTATAAATCTGTCATCATATACTCATCTTCATGTCTTTTTCAAAATGGAATGGAAAAAAAGAAAATAAATTTATTGCAGAATGTCAAAGCTGCTCTTTTCCAGTACAGTGAATAAATTGCCAATGACTGTCAAAAAAGATCATTGAATCGTGAAATTTCAGTTTGTTCCTAACACAAATCTATCATAAGCTTTCAGAAGACTTTAAATATATCAACCAATTTTATGATGCTTTGATGGTCCATTTTGTAGCCTGGCAGCCCATAAAATCTTAAAAAGTGCCTGGTGTGAAGAAAAAAAAAAAAAAAAAAAAAAAAAAAAAAAAAAAAAAAAACTGACGAGTGCCTTCATTTCCATCTTCCTCCTTCATAGCAGATTCCTCTCAAAAGCAGTGTCATGTGAGTGGGAGATAAGCGGTCCCAACGCTGCACATCCTGACCCAGAACCTATTTCTTCTAATACAGGGCACATTTTAATGGCTTTCTGGATCTCCCAAGATGGCGCCCCACCGGAGAAAAGGCTGTGTGGGACTTTCTGCAGGGACTCAGAGCAAATCAAACTCCTGCAATTCCTTAAAAGTCAGCAGGAAATGAAATTTTTCTAATTGCATTTCATAGATAAAAAAAAATTTATAAAAATAATGCCTCCTCTTTTGAGTGCAACAGAAAAATCCAAATCAACGACCGATAGATAGAACCAAGTCCCTGCCCAACATTTTTTCTTTCCCGATAATCCGTTACACTCAGATGTGCGTCACGATACATAAAAAAAGGTTTCATCATGACTAATGATTGGTCTACCTGCATCTAGTCAAATAAAATGATCAATACATCTCAGATGCTGATCTGTTCTTGCAGGCCAGTGAGGTCGTAACCTATGACCCTTGGAGTAATTAAACTGCCTGCCAGCAACGCAGGAGCCCAAGAGTTCAAAGAACCCCCGTTAATAAGAATAAGAACAATCCGCAACCATCTCTCTTTCAAAGTTGACCCAAATTGACAGATCCGGAGGCTGAGTAATGTGAATATGAGGCATTGTTTCCAGAAACTCAGTTACAGTACAAAAAAAGCACCACGTTAAGATGAACTCTGCAAACTCCAACAGAGATGCGGAAACATGCTGCTACAGACCTACAGAGCGAGGCAGAAGACATCTGTTTAACAAGACTGACTAAAAAAAGAAAAAGCTTTTGCTACGGACCAGCACATCTAAGCTTCTAAGCAACTTAGTTCTAAAGAAATTACCCACAATTTATCTAAGATGCTCCAGACACCGTGAAATTAGCATTGGGTAGTGCAGTTGATTTAGCAAACTAATGCTGCACTGATGGAAGCCTGAGGACATTTTCTGTAGTATTCGGCATTGTTTAGTTATTGTAAAAGTTATTCACTGGCATTACGATAGGGTGAAAATATGTTAATATATTCAATTTAATAAAAATAAAAAAACACTAACACAAAAAAGTTAAAGGGGGTCATATGATCCTTTTTTAATATTTTCCTTTTCCTTTAGTGTGTAATCTATCTGTTTGTGCATGTATACGATCTGCAAAGTTAGAAAGCTCATAGTCTTCCACCCCACAAAGTGATTTATTCCATCTAACAGAGAACATGGATCCAGACCTGCCTAAAAATTCTTGATCAATGTCCAGACAGACTGGGAATAGGTGAACTGTAATAATGTACAGTATATATGAAAAATAATGTGTTTTTTGAACCTATTATATTACACCCAATAAACAAAATAATGAACTTTTAAAATAGCACCCCTTTAAATATTTACACTACTGTTGAAAAGTCTTGGGGTCGGAAGAGTTTTTAATGGGATAGTTCACCCAAAAGTGAAAATTACCCCATGATTTACTCACCCTCAAGCCATACGGAATATGGAAGGCGGTCCGCTGGAAGCTAGATATTTTACTTTATAACGTGTTAAATATAGATATTTTTCTTACACAAACCCATCGATTCGCTTCAGAAGGCCTTTATTAACCCCCTAGAGCCGTGTGGATTACTTTTATAATGGATGGATGCACTTTTTTGGTCTTCAAATTTTGGGCTGCCATTCACTGCCACTATGTCATATACACCTAGGATGGCTTGAGGGTGAGTAAATCATGGGATAATTTTCACTTTTGGGTGAACTATCCCATTAAAAACTCCTCCGACCCCAGACTTTTCAACGGTAGTGTAAATATTTAAAGGGGTGCTATTTTAAAAGTTCGTTATTTTGTTTATTGGGTTTATTGTTTATTTGTGGGTGAACTATCCCTTTAATGTTTTTGAAGTAAGTCTCTTATGCTCACCAATGTTGCATTTATTTGATCAAAAATACAGAAAAAAAAAAAAAACTAATATTGTGATATTATATTACAATTTAAAATAATTGATTTCTAATTTAATATATTTTAAAATGTAATTTATTCCTGAAATCATTCTAATATGCTAATTTGGTAAACTTTTATCATCATCAATTACAATCAAACACATTTTTGTGGAAATCGTGATACATTTTGTCAGGATTCTTTGATGAACAAAGTTTTTTGAAATAGAAATCTTTTGTAACATTGTAAATCTCTTCACTGTCACTTTTGATCAATGTAATGTGTCCACTGGACAATAAAAGTGTTAAAAAAAAAAATCTTACTAACTTTTGAAAGGTAGAATATATTTTTATTTAATAAACAAAATATGAACAAACTTTTATAATCAGTGACTGTGGAAAAAAATGAAAATATGTCTGAGATGGCATTACAAATCCACTAGTTCACTGAATTAGCATAAATAGAAATTTTGTATTCCACTAAGCCCATAATATACATAAATACACAATAATGACTGATTTCAAATTAACAAGAAAACAAAATAAGCGTAATAAATGAAAGAATTCACATAACGAAGCAATTCAAATCAACAGTCTGACTCAAAAGCGGAGGCTTGTCATCTCATATCAAAAGTCAAGAAAAACGTCATGGTTGCCAAAAGAAAACCATTCATCAATGCATAAATACCACGATTCGTAATTTCACTGCCTCTATTTTTTCTTTTACACTCACATTCAGTCAATCATGGCTGATTGTGACCTGAATGTGACTTCACTAAAGCCACCAGAATGTCACCTACAAAATGTCTAATTTGGTTCAAAAACTACTCCGATAACACATATAAGCCTGCTGTTCTAAATAATATCTGAATTATGAAAGATATCAGGAGCATGCGCTTGTGCTTTTGAAAAACTCCCACACGTAAATGAGCAAGTGTGTTTTATATTCATTTTTATATATATTTGGACTGACTGATTAGCCCACGCAAATCCGGTGCATGAAAAATCACAGACTGTGCTTTCTTGTTGGCTCACCAACAGACACAGAAATTTACCTTTACAAGGTAAATTAAAAACTACTGCTAACTAAAGCAAGCCATTTATAGTGGCTCTATTTGTTTGAGTGGTCCAAACTATGCAGGACAGAAGGAATGTTTGGGGAAACATGTTTGGAAAGGAAAGCATGACTATTACTATTGCTCACACTATTGCTAAGTGTTAATATTCAGTGAGTAACTAACTGTTTTTGAGTAAAACAGTTAAAAAGTGATTGACAGATCACAGGGCTGCTTCTTTAGTTTATTGGTGATTTGCACTGTGCATATCGCCACCTAATTTATTTCCTTTTTTCTTTCTCTTCTCTTTATTCCTTTTCACTTCCCAAATTTAAAAAATATTTGCCTTTTTAGTAGACAATATGCTTTACTTTTTAGTCAACGGCAGTTGGAATTGGGACAGGGCCATTCTCAGTCAAAACAGCATGTGATTGGACAAAAATCTGTGTAGTGCAGGCCGAGTCATAAATATTTTTGTCTCTAGAAGAGAAGGATTGGATTTTTAAAATGCATATATCTGCTGAAAGAGTCAATGTTTAGAAGTACACTAGAATATAAATGGACTTAAAGCTACCATACCCGTCACACAAATTTCTGATAAACACCAAGATCCTAAAACATCTCTGAAATCACAGTTTATGAGCAGAGGAATTCTTGGTAATGGTAGGAACACGCACATCTCAAACAGCACATTAATAAGGAATGACAGTACAGTGAGACCCTGATTCAGCTGACAGTTTAGCAAATTCCACTGCCTCACATGATTTTTCATTTTTCTCCTTTCTTCACACCGTTTCTCCTTCACTCTCATTAACACATGCTAACTATACACGAAGGGTGCCTGTTCGATTAGCCGAGTTTTGCTGTGATGCAGTAGTCTCATTTTTGGTAAACATTCTCATCATAGGAGACAAAATTTAGCACCTGATAGGATCTGACCCCTCCATGCACCTTCACAAGTGGACGACACCTCAGAATCACACCTCCTACTGGTTTTCTCAGTATACTGACTGCACTCACACAGAGAGCTCAATGTCAACCCCAAAAACTTCTGCAAACTGCGGCTTTTCCCCGAGGACTCAATGTGACAATTAAGCAACCAGATCATCTTTCACTTTTTACATTTGTCCAATAACTCAGTATGTATGTGTAATACATTTTTATTCGAAAGGATAGTTTATCTAAAAATTAAAAAAAGTCTGACATCATATTGTCTCAGTCCTGAGTTCAGTGGAACACAACAGGAGAAGTTTGGAAAAATATTCTGCTACATACTGTACCATTCAAAAGTTTGGGGTCAGTAAGATTTTTTTTTTAAATAAATTTGCACTTTTATTCAGCAAGGATGCATTAAATTGATTAAAATTGACAGGAAAAGATTAAAAGCTCATTAGAATGTTTTCTGAAGGATCATATGACACTGAAGACTAGAGTAATGATGCTGGAAATGCTGAAGGGCTGTTTTGGCAGGAAAAGGGGGACCAACACAATATTAGGAAGGTGGTCGTAATGTTATGCCTGATCGGGGTGTGTGTGTGTGTGTGTGTGTGTGTGTGTGTGTGTGTGTGTGTGTGTGTGTGTGTGTGTACACTATATATTAGTGCTGTCAAATCGATTAATCGCATCCAAAATAAAAGTTTGTGTACTGTGTATAATTATGTATATTTGAATACACACACATACATGTATATATTTAAGAAATATTTGCATGTGTATACCGTATATATATATTTATAAAAATATAAATATAAACATTTTATATATAACTACATTTTCATAAATATACACATGCATGCGTGTGTATTTATATATACACAGTACACACACAAATATGTAAAAACAAACTTATTTTGGATGCGATTAATCAATTTGATATATAGACATCTATATAGGTATGTCATGTGACACTTCAAAATTCTTATTTGAATAAATACAGAAGTGATTGAAATATCATAGATTTGTAATATAGCATAATGTGTATGTTTGGACTAGTTTTAAGGTGCTCATTTATCATTTTCACAGCATCAGTTCGCATTTGTTTTGATCGTACAGAAAGGAGCAGCATATTCCATCATTCCAGTATTCTAATAATTCTATCATTTCCTTTTGTTTCACGGAAGAAAGTAATGCAGGTTTGGAATGGCGAGGACGAGTAAATGATGGCATGATTTTAATTTTTTTGGGTAAACTAATCCTTTAAAAGTACTGCATTATGACAGCGGGTGAGATTGACAGACTGCTTAACTGCTCCTACAATCACTGCTCCAGGCTTTAGATGTTTTTATCTTTGATCGGTGACCTCTTCATTAAAAAAAAACAGATCAATAGTATTTTCCTTTTGGCACGCATCAGTCATACCTGAATTAGCAGTCTGATCACCTTCAAACCAAAAAAAGAAACACCAAACCATGGAAGAACTTAAAAGTTCAAGCATGCTAACCTGTTCAGAGCGTATTAAACTGTACAAAACACAACACAATCATCGTCTGCAACTTAAACCTGATATTTTCATTAATGTTGTTAGGTTTGGATGAAGTCGTGGAGATTGTTATGCTTCCATCTTCAGCTCACTTTCTGATTGGGTATCATTTCGTTCCATGTGATAATCTAGTGTGTGTGCGTTTGTCCTCGGGGTTCCCTCTGTTTTGCGATCGTTCTTCAGAGCAGATTCAATCACTCTTAACACACACCACAGGAAAATCTGATAAGATAATCTTTAGAACCATCAAGATAATCAGGACTTTACCTAGGATTGTCAGAAGGGGAGAATTGGGCCCAAAATCTGCCCGATTATCTTGTAGTGTGTGGGTGCCTTCAATCTCTTTTCAATTGAAAAATCTGACTCACACGCGCTAGTTTTTGATTAGCTAATGGAAGTGGGCGAAGGATCTTTCAGAGAAATGGCAAGTATAAGAAAACACATGAGTCTTGACACGTCTGGACATACCACACGTATAACGCAAGAGCTGCTGAGGCACTAACAGGTAAGTGCAGATCTTTGAGCCGGCGGAGAAGGAAAACTGAGGCAAACAGCTGAACGTAGTGGTTCAACGGATCACAAAACTCACGGTTCAGATCATATTACGGTTTTTGAGTCACTGATCGGATCATTTTCGGATCAGCAAGAAAAAAATTGGGGGTGGGGGAGGGTAACTTTGCTTTCCATTTATTACTTAAAGCACACTTTAAAGGGATAGTTCACCCAAAAATTTAAATTCTGAACAGTTAAACCAAACAGTTAACAGACCCCATTTACTTCCATTTTATGGAGAAAAAAATACTATAAAAGTCAATGGGGTCCATCAACTGTTTGGTTTCCGACATTCTTCAAAATATCTTCTGTGTTCAACAGAAAAAAGAAACTCATACAGGTTTGGAACAACTTGAGGGTGAGGAAATGATGACAGAATCTTCATTTTTAGGTGAACTATCCCTTTAAGTACTACGATACCACTAGCCTAACTAATAAAGTTCAAACATTAATAAAGGCAAGTGAACAGTCACAAATACACAAATCACAAGCATAGATAAATACAATATAACAGTTACAAATAAAGTAAGGTCTAACTGTTGTATTCATTTCAGTTACAGAAATGTAATAAATGTAAAATAACACCATGTTCTCTGTATAAATTTAATATAGATTAAATACAGTGTTTTGTAGTTTGATTAACATTGACAGACAACAGCAGGTATTTATAGGCTGCTGTCACTTTAAGACCTTATGCACAGATCCAATATAAATGATACACATTCGATTTCTTTCTCAACTGTTTGCGTTCACTTGAGACTGTGTTTACGAGAATACTTGCCGAGGCGGTATTTTGACAATTTAGTGTGTATGTGTCCATCCAAGTGCAAGGAGACGCGAAAGAGGAATCAATTCGGAGTTGTGTGCGAATTAAGTGCGCGAATACCGAATTAAATTCTCTTTTGCCTCTTCCAGCGCTGGAATGGTTTAAAATCTATTGAATGTGTAAACTAGTAAGACAAAACATGTGCAAATTATAAACTTTCAGTCTATGGTGGGTAAACTTGCAATTAATCTTATGCGTGGTGAATTACAGAGCCTGGTCAGTACAGATCACGGATCAACAACGACCATTTAACCCCTAGCTGAGAGAACATCTTTTTGAGACTGAACTGGCTATATCTACCTAATCCCACATATCATATTTGACTTATAGTACAACATTAAATCATTATTTACCTTATATACTTGTCCATAGGTCCCATTTCCCACAAGCTCCACCAGCTCAAATATGCCCGCAGGGTCCTGAGGGGGGAAATAATAGAAGAGGAGATTAGCTTGCATTATCCTGTCATTGAACATCAAGGACAATCACACATACTGTATACACTGAGGTCATCATAAACGCTGATACTGCAGTCATTAGACCTAACAAAGCATGTCAATTACAGTTAAATATCTGTTTACACACTGAACATAAAAACCTATTAAGGTATCTAGTGAGCCAAAGCCAGGCTAACTTAGAACAGATTTCCTGCAAAGCAAACCAACTTAATTTCTTTTTTCCCCCAGTTACCAGTGTTCTATAATGCATGAAAATTCTGCCTTATTGGAAATGTCTGCAATCATGACTGACTTTGAAATTATATTTTTAGCACAAGAACCAATAATATCTACATGACTGTGCCGTTTACTATTTAAAAGTGATGGCAAACCACATTATGCAGTGGTGGGAATATAAAAAGCCAACAAGACTGAAATCAAATCACTCTTTCATTTAATAACACTAAAGCAGTTATCAAAGCTGTCAAGAGTGCAATACAGCTTTAACAAGCATGATGCTCACGAAAATAAGCACAACCAATAAATAATGCAATACACCTGGAACAATAAAGCAAGACATGTTGCCATGGTAATCTGACAATAGCTGCCATTCATGTCACCAGAGGTGTAATTTATAAAAAATGCTTCAGTGAATTTCACAGAAAAATACACATAACAGCTTAAAAAAAACAAAATGAGGGGATGAAGCTGGTAGAAAAAGAAGGATGAATTTAGGTTCATTTAAATGGATGTGGATGGATTCAGATTTATTTAGATAAAAGTTACTGTATGGGATATTCAGAAAATGGTGTATGTAACAAAAATACGAATGTTTTTTCGGATACTACCATGACTCTTGAAGAAGGGGCGTAATGGACAAAAGGTCCATTTTGTCACCCCTTATCGGTGATCCTGTCTTGGGGTGCAAAAGGCACACTTGACCAATGAGAATCTTAGTGAGGCGGGTCCAATGTACTTTAGGAAATCCAATTCGTTGTATTCCAACTAACTGTCAAACATTTCATCAGAGCTTTCTCTTGTAAGTACTCTAAATGCCATGGTAAATTAATATGCTAGTCATATTACAGTATCACAGTATATATGAAATGTGCAATTCGATCACCTTCAGTTCTGATCAAATGATATTCCAGTTTTCCAGTAAAAATATCTAATCATTTATACAAGAAAGTTATTAAGAACTTTTTAGATAATATATAATGAATTAAGTTGAGTTTTCATACTCAATTAGAAAATAAACCTCAATAAATGTTGTTGGATTTATTAAAATAAGCTATTAAGCATAAATAAACTTCAGCATATACACTATCAATTAAAAGTTTGGGTTCGGCAAGATCTTTTAAAGATTTTAAAACAAAGTCTTCAAGTGCTCACCAAGGCTTCATTTATTTGATCAAAAATACAGTAAAATGTTGATATTTTATTACAATATAAAATAACTGATTTCTAAATTGAATATATTTTAAAATGTAATTTATTCCTGAGATGGCAAAGCTGAATTTTCAGCATCATTACTTCAGTCTTCAGTCTCACATTATTCTTCAGAAATCATTCTAATATCTGATTTACTGCTCAAGAAACATTTCTTATTATCATCACAGTTGAAGGCAGTTGTGCTGTTTAATATTTTTGTGATACTGTAATACTTTTTTTCCATGATTCTGTAATGAAAGTTCAAAAGAACATAATTTCTTATAGAATAGAAATATTTTTGTGATATTATAAATGTCTTTACTGCCACTTTTGATCAACATAATGTGCCCTTGCTGAATAAAAGCATTAATTTATAAAAAAAAAAAAAAAAAGATCTTTCTGATGCCAACCTTTTAAATAGGATATTTTAACTGGAAAAACAGCCAAAATATTGATTAAGACAATTATTTTACCATCACTGCAGCATTAAACCATCACTGTACATTTGTACCATTTCTTTTCTTATCTTAGGTTTCTTTTCTTAGTTTAATGACTAAAGAATCAAAAGCCTAAAACTGACAGGTGCATAATGAATTGCAGCCAGAAGGAATTACGCTGTCTTAGAATGTTCTGAAATATACATGAATTTACAGTGAATTAAAAGGCATGCGGGTGCATGCTAAAAGTGGAATGACACAGCAGGAGTCAGTTACAGTCAGCTCAGATTCTTTAAAACCAAGCGTGACTTCTAACACCTAGCCACAGAGTCAGCGTGGGAAGAATGAGGTCAGCACAGCGCTCGCGTTCGGACAGAGACCTTACACTCGACGTCACTGCCGCTGGTTGCGAGCGGAAACCACAATCTCTCCACTACTCTGAAACCTGACAGAACATGAGCTACCCAAAATGACACACCTGCACTGTCACTGTACCTTCAGGAACACCTTTTTCCTTTAAAAAAAAAATAATAATAAACACTTACATTTCCATCTTACTTAACTCTGTCAGTGCATGTGCCTGAACTTGCATGGCACTTCGTTCCTGACATAAAACCACAAACATGTTCTTTACAAAGCAATGTATAATTCACACACTGGGGAGAGGCTATATGTCCATGCTCACCATCTATTTTGGGAATGTTGTGAGACGTTTTCCCTCTTGAACAGAATGTTTTGCCTCCAAAATACAATTCCTACAGATGGACAGGCATGAGGAAGAAAATTGCTGATCAAAATGAGGCCCCCACATTCTGCTTATGGATGTAAAGATGGAAGAAGTGGCGCATGTTTCTACGGGCATTCAGCAGTTTTAAATGATACACTATTACTTCTGCCAATTCAACTATTACAGGGAAATAACACAATGAGTCAGACTGTTTTTCAAGAAGCAAGTTCACATTTCTCATCGGAACAACACCTCAGGCGTCAGGATAACACTGACAGAGCACACCGGTGGACCACAGCAGTGCAAATTTAGCACCCTGGTTTTTTATATATACAGTGGAGAGAACAAGTATTTGATACACTGACGATTTTGCAGGTTTTCCTACTTACAAAGCATGTAGAGGTCTGTAATTTTTATCATAGGTACTCTTCAACTGTGAGAGACGGAATCTAAAACAAAAATCCAGAAAATCACATTGTATGATTTTTAAATAATTAATTTGCATTTTATTGCATGACATAAATATTTGATCACCTACCAACCAATAAGAATTCCGGCTCTCACAGACCTGTTAGTTTTTCTTTAAGAAGCCCTCCTGTTCTCCACTCATTACCTGTATTAACTGCACCTGTTTGAACTCGTTACCTGTATAAAAGACACCTGTCCACACACTCAATCAAACAGACTCCAACCTCTCCACAATGGCCAAGACCAGAGAGCTGTGTAAGGACATCAGGGATAAAATTGTAGACCTGCACAAGGCTGGGATGGGCTACAGGACAATAGGCAAGCAGCTTGGTGAGAAGGCAACAACTGTTGGCGCAATTATTAGAAAATGGAAGAAGTTCAAGATGACGGTCAATCTCCCTCGGTCTGGGGCACCATGCAAGATCTCACCTCGTGGGGCATCAATGATCATGAGGAAGGTGAGGGATCAGCCCAGAACTACACGCCAGGACCTGGTCAATGACCTGAAGAGAGCTGGGACCACAGTCTCAAAGAAAACCATTAGTAACACACTACGCCGTCATGGATTAAAATCCTGCAGCGCACGCAAGGTCCCCCTGCTCAAGCCAGCGCATGTCCAGGCCCATCTGAAGTTTGCCAATGACCATCTGGATGATCCAGAGGAGGAATGGGAGAAGGTTATGTGGTCTGATGAGATAAAAATAGAGCTTTTTGGTCTAAACTCCAAATCGCCGTGTTTGGAGGAAGAAGGATGAGTACAACCCCAAGAACACCATCCCAACCGTGAAGCATGGAAGTGGAAACATCATTCTTTGGGGATGCTTTTCTGCAAAGGGGACAGGACGACTGTATTGAGGGGAGGATGGATGGGGCCATGTATCGCGAAACCTTGGCCAACAACCTCCTTCCCTCAGTAAGAGCATTGAAGATGGGTCGTGGCTGGGTCTTCCAGCATGACAACGACCCGAAACACACAGCCAGGGCAACTAAGGAGTGGCTCCGTAAGAAGCATCTCAAGGTCCTGGAGTGGCCTAGCCAGTCTCCAGACCTGAACCCAATAGAAAAGAAGCTCTGGAGAAGGTCTGTATGGAGGAGTGGGCCAAAATCCCTGCTGCAGTGTGTGCAAACCTGGTCAAGAACTACAGGAAACGTATGATCTCTGTAATTGCAAACAAAGGTTTCTGTACCAAATATTAAGTTCTGCTTTTCTGATGTATCAAATACTTATGTCATGCAATAAAATGCAAATTAATTACTTAAATCATACAATGTGATTTTCTGGATTTTTGTTTTAGATTCCGTCACTCACAATTGAAGAGTACCTATGATAAAAATTACAGACCTCTACATGCTTTGTAAGTGGGAAAACCTGCAAAATCGGCAGTGTATCAAATACTTGTTCTCCCGGCTGTATAATGTATATTATATTATATTATATTATATTATATTATATTATATTATATATATATATATATATATATATATATATATATATATATATATATATATATATATATATATATATATATATTTATTTTATTTATTTTTTTTTTTTCCCCCATTTATTTTCTCTATTGGGATTTCACAAAAACCAGAGAGCTCCGAGACAATTCACAATATTACTGCTGATTCACAACAAAAAAGTATCTGAAAAGGTACTTGAATAAAACAAACATTACAATATAAAACCATAAAAGAATATAAAAAGACAAAATATTTTGAATTATTTAAAAAATAAAAATGTATTAGTTTATTATATAAACATAATAATATTTTTATATTTTTGAATGGAGCTTGACAAGTCTTCAGTGTCACAGTGTCAGAAATCATTCTAATATGCTAATTTGGTGCTTAAGAAACATTTATTATCATCAATGCTAAAAACAGTGACGCTTAATATTTTTGTGGAAACATTCAAGTCTTTGAATGGAAAGTCCAAAAGAAAAATGTATTTGAAATAGAAATATTTCATAATATTATATGTCTGCTGATCACTTTAATGTGTCCTTGCCTCCAATATAAAAATATTGTATAAAACAATATAAAATACAATATATTTCACGTTTTTCTCAAAACAGTTGTTTGATAGAGTAGTAGTGTAATTCTCAATGCTTGGGATTTATGAGTAGTGTAGTTCTTTACTGGGAATTCAGCTATTCAACAGTTTTATAAAAATGCAATTGATGATATTAAACTGTTTCATGGTTTAAATGACGTTTGGTTTCATTGTTAAAAATGAAGTTTTTCTATGGAGCATATTAATAGAACTTCTGGAATTTAACTGTTGCATTACTGTATAGAGATACATGAATTACACAGTCTAAGAATTCCCAGGTTAACCAACAGAATACTTGCAACTTCCGGAAATATACTCCACACAAGTATGCAAATTCAGACATGAGGGCTTGGCCCATGCAATGAGGGCGTGCAGTCTTGCGCTGCATACTTAATGTGAATTCTTCCATTACTGTGACGGGAACAAGTATTCGAGGCAACCATAGAGTTCTTAAATTGTCAACAAACCAGTATTTAGATTATTCATGTAAATTCTATAAATATGTATAAAAAAATAAATAAAAAAAAGGTTAAATGTTGCACTGTCATGTTCTGTAGTAGTGTAGTTTTGAGGTCAGGTACCATGGTAATATTATGGAAATGGTATATAGCAATCAGTCAATGGTATCAATCACACTGTAGCTTTAAACCCCACCTGTGGCATTAGCATGTTGGCAGGGTCATCCACATAAGGGCCATAAATTAAGTGGTCCACTTTTTGAGTGGAGGCCCATTCACTTGATCTCTTGAAAACACCACTAAGGAAGGGGCCCATCTGCAAAGATTAAGTGATTCAAAGATTCTACTGTGTTGAATGTTAAGCTTTTAATTATATGATCTGGTGAAAAACACTTTGTGCAATACAAGTTTTGCTAAAAAGGACATTACAAGATTTATAGTAAGTGAAAACTTGTGGGCTTTGTATGTAATGAAATGTAATGAAAATACAGCAAAATGCCTGATTATTACAAAAAAAAAAATAGACTAGGACAAAGCCTTGAACCTTCTTCACCTCTAGTGAGCAGTGATAAGTTTCAACTAAACTAATCTGAGCTCTCCAATGCAGATATTCCATATAAACAAACCCCTATAGTGCAGAGCCATGTGACTGTGCTGTTTGTACTAGAACTCAAAGCCGTCTTCAAAGGATCTTCTGAAAGACCATTGGAGACCAGAGCATGTTTGGACATGCCATGCTGAATGACAGCACTGCAGCTCTGCACAGCAAAGAACAGAACGCCTGGTAAACAATATACCTAGGAGGGGAAGTTGAACCCGTTGACCGGGGCAATACAGTAATGCAACACTAGTAATTACATTTCTTGATAATCCCCACTCAATTAATCACCAGCTATAAGAAAAGCTAGGCATAAAGGGATAGTTCACCCAAAAAAACAATATTCAGTCATCATTTACTCACCACCACATCTTTCTAAAACCATATTCCATTATTTTTTCTGTGAAAAAAAACAAGCTGCTTTGTTCCATTTAATGAAAGATGAGGGTTCAATTAAAAAGACCATAGATGTCAATGCGCTAGAAGCAGCCATGCCCTATTTTCTGTTTTCTGAAGTCAAACAACAGCTTTGTGAGAAGAACAAAGTGAAATTTCAAGTCATTATCTAATAAAAAAAAAAAAAAATTCTCTCAAATCTGACATCAATGATGCTACATGCCATTGGATCGTGCATGTCACATGACCAAGTGAAGCGGAGGGGCGTGACAAAATGACTTAAAGTTCAACCTGTTCCTCACAAAAAAAAAAAAATATCTTTTGGCTTCAGAGGATTTTGATATAAAGGCATATAGTCTATTTTTATAGTCATTTTTTGGCACTTGACAGCCGGTGTTCACTATAACATCATAATGGCCTGGTTTCACAGACAGCGTTTAGATTAAGCCAGGATTAGGCCTTAGCTCAATTAGGACATTTAAGTAGCTTTTTTAAATGTGCCTTAGAAAAAAACATTACTGGTGTGCATCTTGAGACAAAACAATGGCACTGACATATTTTAAGATATGTCAGCGCAAGTAGCTTTCAGTTAAAACAGATCAAACATCTGGGACTAGGTTTAAAGAAATCCGAGCTTTCTGACCCCACATAGACAGTAATTTAATTACCACTTTCAAGCCCCAGAAAGGTAGTAAAGACATCGTTAAAATAGTCCATGTGACTACAGTGGTCCAACCTTAATTTTATGAAGCAAAGAGAATTCTTTTTGTGCAAATAAACAAAACGAAAATAAGCGCTACGTCAGAACGGCGGCTTATCATTGGCCGATGCTGTTCACGTGAGCACCACGACGCACGCGTGTGATGCTGACGCAGGAGCTAGCCAATGGTGAGCTGCCTTTCTGCCGTAGAACTCGTAAGTGCTGCACTGTTTACACTACGTCAAAAGCGTAGGAGATTGTTGAATAAAGTCGTTCTTTTTGGGTTTTTTGCACACAAAAAGTATTCTCAACGCTTCGTTAAAATCGCCCATGTGACTCCAGTGGTTCAACCTTAATTTTATGATGTCTTTACTACCTTTCTGGGCCTTGAAAGTGGTAATTATCTATGGTCTATGGAGGGGTCAGAGAGCTCTCTGATTTCATCAAAAATATCTTCATTTGTGTTCCGAAGATGAACGAAGGTCTTACGGGTTTGGAAAGACATGAGGGTGAGTAATTAATGACAGAATTCATTTTTGGGTGAACTATCCCTTTAAGCCTCGTCTTTGAAACCGGGGGAAATATGAAATCAGCAACGTCAACATTCTGCAAAAACCATTTTATGGAAGAAAAAGAAAAACGGGTAGAACAATATGAGTGTGAGTAAAGGATGACAGAATCTTCATTTTTGGTGAAATATTACTACAAGATACCACAGATATTTCCAAGCATCAGCAGGAAAGTAGAGACCAAAAAAAAAAAAAAAAAAAAAAAAAACGACATTATCTTAACGTACCAAACAAAACCACTAACACAAAACCACTGAGTTTACTGGTGCATAAAACATGCTGAATCTGGGAAAAACAGCAAAAATTTCCATTAAAGGAAACTTCTCCCACATATAGACATCTGGCAGGACCTCCAATGCTCAAAGAATCACAGAACCTCATTAGTGCTTCATTACAGTGATTCATTATTACTCTTGACAGTGCTCCAGTGATCATCCCAAATCCAGAAATCCCCTCACAACCGCAACTCTCCCACGTACTCAGAGATGAGGAGGTTATGATGAACGTTTGCTCTTTGGTGATAACGGTACTGAAAATCTTCCAATGCGCGGGGGGGGGGGGGGGGGCGAGTATTAGCTTTTCGTCTGTGCTTTTATTGAGTAACACTGTCCTGGAGCACAAGAGGCAGATATTGCTGACCAGAATTATAAAACAAGGAAAAGACGAAAAACACTGGCTGACATCTACAGCTGGGACTCCCCCCGCCCCCTTGACATGACTGAGCTGTAACAGTCCTTTACCCACTAATTATTCACTGGGAAACACATGAGGCAGGACCTATATGATATATGTTAGCTCTTCCATGCTGGCAAAACAGGTTGAGCGTGCGACACACACACACACACACAGACACACACACTTCTGTGGCAGTAACATGCAAATGGAAGATGGAATGCACCCATAATGCACTGCACAAAGCCACCAGCTATTGTGGTTTAGAGAAAAATGGCACATGATATATTCAACAAGATATTTAAACCCAATGGACGATGATACATGTTATTTTAGTATTATTTATATACTACTATAGTATTTATTAAGTTTAGTTTGTTGTTAATTTTATGCACTTTTGTCATTTTTATAGTTTTTGAACTTTAATCTGTTGGTTGCAAAGCAACATTTCTAATTTTCACTCAAGTTTACATTTTTCATATTTTATTTTCTTTATGTTAGCTTTATTTTAATTAAAAAAACGATTTTTTAAAGTTTTATTTAACAATGACAGTACTGATATAATGTGTTTGTATAAACCCCAAAATGTAAATTATGTCATGATGTACTCACTCTCATGTCATTCCACACGTGACTTTCTCTTGTGGAATATGAAAGATATTTTAAACTATTTGTGTGTATACAATGAAAGTCAGTGGGGTCCAAATACAACATTCGACCCAATTGACTTCCAATGCATGCACACACACAAAATTTTTTACATTTTTTAACGCATCATATATATTCCACAGAACAAAGAAAGTCATACAGGTTTGGAATGACATGAAGGTGTTTAAATGATGACAGAATAAGGTAAATAAATGTTGACAGTTCAGTAAAACCATCTGCTGGGACTCGTGCACTATATATGTAGCACCAAGCACATTGTCCAGATCTGTGTCAGTGAAACAAAGCATACACATCCCCTGTGAGGCAAGACCATGCGCACTGTACTGGGTGACCTAATTTTTAAGCACAAAAGATCCTGAGAGAGTGGCGAGCTCGTCAGCAGACATGAGGAAAATAGCTTTGCCCATGGGTAGAGGAGAGAGAAAAAAAAGCATTAAAGATATACCTCACATGGAGAGACACGGGAAAGCTTGAGAGGGCCGCTGTACTGTTTCTGAGTCTAGAGAGTGTCTCAAATGCCAAACGCCTACACAGCGATGTAAACACAGACATGGTCGCTCAAGACGGCAGTCAGGCATGGTGAGTGGTTTCCATAGTGCAAGCAAACCGAATACGACACACCGACTGACTAATTCAGAGAAGAAACTTTCCATTTATGATACACAAGTCTGAAATTGTTTTCAGGAAATCCTGAGCAATATGATGCAACGACATTGATAACTGTAAGGTAGTGCTGGGCGGTATACCGGTTCATACCGAATACCGGTGTTTATTTTTGTTATGATATGAATTATTATACCGCAATACTGGTGTATGTCGCTTAAACAACGTTCGGAACGCAACGCAGCGCGACTGTTTGAGAGGGGTCCCTTTTCACTGTTGCACTGTAGTGAGGGCACAGCTGAGATCGCATAACAGCGGAGAATTCAAACAACATGCGGTGCGCGCAAGAGAGCGGTTTCTGCGCAGAGCGCCACGATGAGTTTAACAACACTCGCCACGTGGATCATAGATCATATACAGACCAGAGTGAGCACGTTTAAGTTTTTTTATGGACATATTTCATATACTCTAGTGCTCTAAACATGAACCAGCAGCGTGTATGCGCACATATTTCATCACGTCTTCAAATGAAATATATGTGCAAATAAGGACACTGATACAGCCGTGACACGCGATGACACAATGGATTACTCTGATACACAAGACAAAGATGTAGACTGACAATTCAAAGAATGGGCAAAAGTAACTGTCTTTATTCTTTCTGTGTTAAACTGACGTGTGTCGTTTGTTCAGAGACTGTAGTGCTCTTAAATGTATTGAAAATATTATTAGACCTTTTAAATGTTTTTCCGCGTTTCTCCCTCGTTTTGGCAGTTTGTTGTTATATAGGGTTAGATTTTTAAAATGCATAAGGTGCCCTCAACTCTGTTTTTTTTCTCTCCGTGGTCATATTTTAATATTAATATTAATGTGTCTGTAATGAGTGAGTTGCAGATAGGGATGTCACGATACCAAAATTCCAGTAGTCGGTACCAATACAATCAAAATTTTACGGTTCTCGGTACCAATTTCGGTCCCACAGCAAAAAAAAAACATTTTTATTTAACTATTTTAAAGAAATATTAAATTAAATTCAATGAGTTTATTATTTATGATGATAATCATTATAAGTAAATAATACATATAAACATTTAAAGGCTACATGCTTTTTAAAAGTAAACATTGTTTATAAAAAGAAGATCAAGTGAAAAATAAGCAACCCTCTATGCACACCTAATAATATTAATAATTATTATTAGTAGTAGTATTATTAGTATTATTATTACATTGAGACGTAGCTAAATCTACTGTATAACAGTAGCCTAATATATTTCTGTCAACTTCTTTAAGTCAAACCGAACTTTTATTTTGACGGGTTGCTGTGAAGACCTTTGAGTGTCTATGTTCATGATATGACAGTTTTCTCAAATGAAACTGTAAATGCTCATGAAGTGACTCTCAGAGCGGAGTTTATGCATTCATGTCCTCATATAGTGACATGGCAGAGGCTAAAAAGACAACGAGTGTCAAGCGTGCACGCCGCAAATGAAACCGCGTGTCTGCGCCATTCATTCACGCAGAGACGCAGAACATGGAGGACTGATATTTAAATAGTATTTTTAGGTTTAATATTCACAGACACTAGTATATATATTCGGCTATGGTCTGGAGCACTGCTCTTAAATAAACACGGAAGCGACTGAAAGCAGCTGCCTATTAGTGGGTACCGAATATACTCGGTACTACAGAAATGCTGGTATCGTCACATTTTTAAAATTTCA
Source organism: Coreius guichenoti (assembly GCA_039654105.1). Taxonomy (NCBI): domain Eukaryota; kingdom Metazoa; phylum Chordata; class Actinopteri; order Cypriniformes; family Gobionidae; genus Coreius; species Coreius guichenoti. The sequence goes on from CM077189.1 coordinate 23,937,755, forward strand.
GTACCGACTTGGTACCGAAGTACCGGTACTTGTGACATCCCTAGTTGCAGGTCTGTGTTTTATTGGTTGTCTCCCCACAGCATCATTCTGTGGAGCTTTGCAAACCTGTATTAATTTTAGTGTGGAATTTTTCTACAATATTCACTCGTCATGACAGTAAAGTCAATCTACTGCAGTATTTCCTCTCTCAATCAGTAGAAAATGCGGTTAATACCCAGTCATGCATAGGGAAAAAAATACCGTCATATACCGCGAAACCGGTATAATTTAGAAAAATACCGTGATATAAATTTTTGGTCATACCGTCCAGCACTACTGTAAGGTGATGCTATACAGTCACAGGTTGGCTTCTATCTATCTATCTATCTAAACTGCTTTACAATATAGAGTAAAACCCCTCTCAGCTTCCCACAATCAACTGATTCCCTCACAAATCATGTCCAGACGTGCCTCAAGCTGCGCAGGTAAGATCATGTTGCATAACTAACATGCCTACAATCAGGGCCTGTCATCTCACTCAACGGATCTGACACAAGCCCACAGTATGAACACACCGTCTGTGAGGAATATCAGTACTGCAGCCTGAGCGCCCATCCAGGACTCAGAGACTCTGAACCTAGAGCGTCCAAAACAAAGAGCACAAAACAAGAAGAGGCCAGCGTTTCTGCTGTCTTGAGAAAATAACGATGACATACCCAAACAACATAGCGCATCCCATAATTTTGTTTACAAGTTCTGAAAACATGCTCTAATGTTCAAAGTAATACGGAAGCAGTTTTCAATACAGATCTTTTATTCGGTATTGTGATGTACATCCCAGTATAACGGCTTATCAGAAAAAAGTAGGGCAGTGACTTGGTTGTAATAATCGGTTGTTTACTGGATGTGGGCGTTGCACTCAAAAATGGAGGCAGATAAATGTGAGTTTTAAGGGGTGGGGTTTAAACGGACTAAGGGGACATTTACACGACACTGTTTTCAAGTAAAATCCCTTTCAAGGAAAGTCTGTTCACTTGGCGGCCATATTTGCAACACATCCGGGCAGCTATTTCGGTCATCCAAGACCAAGTCCTACCAATTTGAATGGGTGAATCCTGAAATCTCAAAAACTGCTTGACAAACTCACAATTAAATAACATATTTCAAATCAACAAAACAATCTGACATGATCTGTCCCATTAATGTTGTTTCTTATGCTCAAATAGCATTAAAAAAAAAAAGCTTACTTTTCAGGCTAGACAAGCCAATGCGCATATGCAGACCTAAACGTGAGTCTCAGGTTTCTATGGTGCTTCTAACGGCAGCTGCAGTGACGCAACGACTTTACCAATTAGCGATTGGCTCTTTTATTTTGAAGGCGGGACGTATTTGAATGTGGGTCGCCATATTACGCATTACAGTTTCTCCCATTCATAGTAATAGGAGCGAACTGTCTTTCTATGGCCCGGTTTCACAGACAGGGCTTAGACCTTAGTTCAATAAGGACATTTAAGTAACTTATTTTAAACGTGCCCTGGTAAAAAAAAAAAACATTACTGGTGTGCATCTTGAGACAAATCAATGGCTCTCACATATTTTAAGATATGTCAGTGCAAGTTTCAAAACATGCTCAAACATGCATTTTAGTCTAGGAGTAGCTTAAGCCTAAAATCTATAGTCTTTAGTATTACGTATTCAGTCTTATAGGCGTGTAGTTTTTCTTTACAAAGTGCCAACTACTGGCCTGGCAGCATAGTACAGTGATTTGAATCGTTTTCGCAGATCCATGAGAAGGGGGTCGTTTTGACAACATTGTCGTCTGTACGCGAAAAACGTTTCCGTTTTTAGTACATCGTTGTCATGTAAACGTACCCTAAATGATTGGAGAAGTCCTGCATATGTCACCAGAGTGAAGTCTGTCGTTTTCAGATCTATAACATGGATTTAGGGTGAATTTTCACTTAATGCTAATTTTAAGCTTAATTTAGCATTGTTATATCAGACATGAGAAAACAAAAAGTGCAAACACAACATAAAGGATGTCATGTTGTGCATTTACAGTGTAAACTGAGTATTTATTCACTGAACATAATGAGAACTTTGTTTGTTTGTGTAAATGGGCGGTCACACTACACTTTTCGTTCCATTCACTTACATTCATACGCATGCCAATGTAGGAGACTTTCAAATTTCACTGTGTTCAAAGTTTGGTCCTGCAAATTCATGCCATGTGAAGACGTGTGACCAACAGAAGATTGATACTGTACGTCAAGAGCACAGACAGCGCTGCATAAAAGTGGAGTAGATTGTATGTTGACATTTTGGATTTATTATTTGTTATATGTTGAATATCACGACCACTGCAGTGTCTGAAGAAATTTTGCATGGTCAAAGTCTTGTGTGACCGCCTCATGAGTCTTGCCAGAATCAGATGAATTCAAAATTGTACTTTATCTCAACTCTTGACTCTCATACTTTTCACATTAATCATTGTTCAGCAAAATTACGCAAACAAAATCCAGTCATTCTGATAGGCCCAGATCTCTCGGATTCCTGTATTCTTAAAGCTTCTAAGAATCCTCTCAGAAAGCTCCTAACTTAAAAACTTCTACGTAGGAGTCTTAGCTTAAGAGTGATTCAGGACTGATCTGAGAGCAACTCTGAGCGAAAAAAATACAAAAACTTTTAGGCGGGGCTGACCCCGTTGCTACGACAGTCTTTTGAAGACTGTGATTGGTTGGTTGTCCAAAAAGGAAAAAAAGAGCACTTTTAAGTATAGAGTCTATATAAGGTCTATATAAGGCGACCCAATAAGGTTCTGAAATTGCTGTAATTGTGTCATCACTTTGCTTATAGAAGGTTGTGACAGACCCAAATCATCACTGCTGCATAGTTGCATTTTTCCAATTGCCAAACATGTTAATGTAGTGATTACTTCCGTTTCTGCGCTGTGTCTGAGATGTTAGCATGTCTCTAATAAGATCGGTCACAAACATGATCCCTGCATGATCTAATGTGTAGTGTCTTATTAACTCACTCATGCATTGTGTGCATCACATTTCTTCTCCCTCTTCGAGTTTCGTCCATTTTCTCCACTGCTAAAGAAACTCTTAAGCCTCTTAAAAGTCCTCGTCCATACTCATAACACTTTTGGACCTTAAGACCTCTTTTAAGGGTTAAGATGCTTTCTGAATTACTTTCTTCTTTACTAGGATTTTTTCTTTAATTTTAAGAGGAAACGCCCACCTTTCTAAGAATTTTCTTAGAATTTTGTCACTAGGAACTACTCTTTGCATTAAGATTTTTCATGAATACGGGCCCTGGAGTTTTGCATGAGGGTGAAAAAGTTCCCCACTCAGATTTCGTCAATTTTCAAGTTGGTCATGTGAATTCGCCGCACTGACCAACAGAAAGCTGCTCGTCTTGAAAACGATTCTGTTTGAGCTGTGCTTTAAACATTACTACAACATTGACAAAAGCCAATGGATTTTTGTGCCTGTGAAATTTTGCTAATATGACCGCACCTCAAGTCTTGCCAGATTCAGAAATTTGACAATTGTTCTACCTCCCACCTCCCGGCCCTTGTACGTCGTTAGCAATTCCCGGTTTGAGTCCAGCAGGTTTTAAGGGCCAGTGATTTTCCTGTTTTTGGGAAAGGAGAACTGAAGTACCCATCAAGCAGAGCAACCAAAAAGGGAACTCAGCATTCAGAGCACTCAGAGTAGCCTAGAGCGCCCAGGATCCAGAGCAGCCCGGCTCTGTCCACCCAGTCAGAGGATGTATGTCAAAGAGAAATGATCTCAAACAGAGCAAACAAAAGACAGAAGCTGCAAATTCAACACAATACGTGCACATGTTTGGCACGGAAACATCTTGATAGTATATCATTATCATATAATGGCGAGGACAAGAAGTGAAGCTGTCTGCATTGCTATTTTTATAGGCCTCATACAGCATATAGGGCATTTCAGTCGGATGAATACCAGACACAGTCAATGTGTATCAGTGTAAAATATCCAGCTATATTTTCACTCGGACGCAAAAAAAAAAAAAAAAAAAGGTTGACGAAAAAACTGCTCACGGTATACAGTGCGAAATTATTAGCATAAACACTGTCCTGCAGTCACATTAGCCATAAAAATGAAGGCTTAATGGTGACCTATACATTGAATACACTGTTTTAGTATTATTATTTTTACACAATCATGCCGTATAACCATTAACTCAAAACGAATTGTGTATTAATAAAAAGCAATTTTTCTAGCGTTATTATTTCATCAGATGCTCGAGGACAAACATATAGTGCAGCAGCTTTGTCTTTAAAAACATTTATAAAATATTTGTATTATTCCTAATAACAAAGCATCCCTAAATACATCTAATTATACAATTTTTCTAATAATAAGAAATCCATTCGTCCATCTCTGTTCAGTGCGGGTTTTTTTCTCGGTCAGGTGCATGAATAAGAGCTCCCATATTTCCCCTCCATCATTAATGGCGAGATGCTGAACATATTTCACCCATTGTAAGTCAAAACATCTCACTGCACTGTATCTCTCCACTCACCCGCAGAGCAGACAGGTCGATCTCATCCAGACTCCTCGCAGGAGAGTCACTCGCCATGATTATGTGTTATATTCAACAATATAATGCCCGAAATATCATGAAGACAGACGCCGAACTGATCCGTGTAATACACCAAACAGGCTGGATTGACTTCAATCGGACCAGATGAAGCTCCCGGATGGTGCGAAGTCGCCGTTCTTCGCGATTCCGGGTGTATAAAACCGAATTAGCCGCTATATGGACGCATATGAAGGAGACATCTCGCGCTGGTACCGATGATCTGCTGCTGCACGAGTCCAAAGCACCAGCGCGCACGAGTGGACGTAAATCAGGGCTCGGCAAGGCGGTGAAGGCGTGTCAATCACTGGGGTTTCTAGGGCGTGGTCAGGGCGAGAGGCGGGGCCAAACTCACAGTAACTCACAGTAACTCACATTGAAAATAAGGACTACAACTACAAGGTATGAGTTAACATGCTTGACAAATTGGATATTTTAAACAAGCAAAATCACGTTGACTTATGTTATAGAACAAAACGTGAAAATGTCATGTAATTGTAACCATAGCACCACCACTTCTCCTCAGAAAATGTATTATTGTTGTTGTTGTGATTGTATGCATGTGTTGAGCAGCTTACGATGTGTAAGACCAGTCAGAAACAGGAAGCCGTATTTCAGACAGACAGGGAGCCACAAACAGCACACTTCCTCTCACCTTCCGTTTATGTAAGCAGCGCGATTTATAAAACACCTCCTCCCCCCACACCACCTTCCTCTCGCATTTGTCTTGGCAGAAAACATCCTCTCTGACACACTCAGTCTGTCATAACGGCAGTCCCATTGAATGTTATGAGCTCTGTCTGTCTGTCTGTCTGCCTGTCTGTCTATTTATGTATTACAAATCAATGACATAGTACTACAGTGAATAGTTCGCCATCTAGCGGTCGAAGTCTGAAATTATTTGGTTATATATGGAACTGAATGGGGATATTAATTATTCTAAAGGCATTTGTGTTGTGTTGGATGGGGGAAACTTAAATTATAAGATAAATTATACTGCTTCTTGCAGATAATGAAAAAAATTACAGGCATGAATATAGACAGGAATATAGTTTTGAAACCATACTGTGTCTTTTTAAAGCTTTTCCCACAACATCTTGTTTGTAAAAATCCATGTTTCCCCAGAGTGAAACCCTGTCAAGCATTCAGCCAGTGTGAAGCCTCCCTTGCGTAATAGCTTTCATCTTATCAGCACAGACTCTGCTGTGCTACATTTCTCTCATTCATCTTCGCCTTTTGCCACAGAACAGCTTTTATTCCTCAGTGACTTTTGCTTGTAAAAACAGGCCATTTTTGTGTATTTGAAAACCTTATTGGGTTCTTGCGCATCCAGGTGCTATCTGTTGCAATAGCACTATTAGCATTAGCATTGCCTGTGAGAAAATGTTTTGTGCTGACAATGCAGTCAACCCTATTGCAGTGGTTTGTCCAATAGCCTGCCTTTATGATAAGATCCTTTGTATTTCTGTGGCTTAGCCTGATCACATTTCATGCCTTCAAACCAGATTTGCTCCCATTCATCATTGTCAGTATTGTTTAGAATTTGTCTGAAGATTTCATCTTTCTTCCCTTGTCTAATGGACAATGAATTAACTAATAGTGTTAGCAGAACAAAATCGGTCACACTAGTACACATATCATTAAAGACTTCGCTAGACACGCGTATGTTCTGGGATATTTATTAGGAGTGAAACCCGTGGTTATGCAACATTTCCCCTGTGGATTCCTGTGAAGAATGAAGTAGGTTAATCAGACCTAAATATATTCTTGAAAGAGCCTCATGTTGAATGTAATAAACGAAATGAAAAATAGAGAGAAAAAAAAGGAAAATACATGAATGAAAAGGAAGTTACGTTTCAAGGATATAATTAATTAAACATAAAAATGTAAATAATTTTAAAAAATGATCATGAATGTTTACCTCATCTTTCTGTCCACACCCTTTCTTAGGAACCTTTAAATGATCCCAGTGAGGATCTGAAACATTGTACCACACCATCTTCCTGAGATTTACATAAGGATGCACATGTATATAAACACATGGTCACATTTCTAACATGATAAAAAGAGATCTCTTTTTTAATTGTAACAAGAAAGCTTACTCACAGGCACATATCAGGGTTTTAGAAACAAAATGTTCAGACATGCATGAGCTTGAGCACAGGACAACATGCCTTTGTAGTAATCGTGGCCTTTATCTTTCTTTCTCAGACAGAAATTACACTTTGTGTTTGGGCTTGTTCTCTACAATAACAGAGACCTGCTTAAGGCAAACTTTAGGCCAGTTACCATTGTTACAATAATAGAACATTTACATGCTGAAATGGCAGCTAACTTGATATCAATTTGACAGTGAAATGTAATATTTGTATGTGGGATCAAGAGGTATCCAAACTCACTCATCTGGTTTTATAGCTTTATAATTGCACTGTGTTTCTCCCATGTGACAACCCATAAAGTGATCTTTGCACTGTGTGAGAGGTAGGTCAAAGGTCTGGAGATTGTATCAGGGACTGTTGCTCAGCTGTAACTCATAGACCGCAGTCTGCAGGGAACGTGACAGCTGTGCATATCCCAAAGAAACAAATGTACACACCACACATACCACCGAGACAGTAAGACAGTGTTCACACATTCAGTCATCACACACACACACGTTGTGTTTTCATGTTTTATGGTGACTTTCCATAGACATAATGATTTTTATACTGTACAAACTGTATATTCTATCCCCTAACCTTAAACTTTCTGTATTTTTACATTTTCAAAAAACATAATTTAGTCTGATTTATAAGCTGTTTTCCTTATGGGGACCAAAAAATGTCCCCACGGACAAGGATTTTGGATATTACCATTTTTATGGGGACATTTTGTCCTCATAACGTAGGTTTACCTGGACACACACACACACACACAGTCAGCAGGAGAACACACATGATGTTCCAATCAACCATTTGTGTAGTAAATCCCAAAATTCTGATGAACGATAGCTAGATAACTAGACAGACAACTAGACAGACCAGATCCCCCTCAGTAGTGTGAAAATCATTGTTTAATCTATATAACATCCATTCACATATTTCATAAACATTCCAACACATATAATTTGTGTTTTTGAGAAATATTTTGTGCAAAAATGCAATTAATGGGGAAAATGGTAAAAAGACAATGAAGAAAAGATAGAAAGAGAATAGAAATCAGTTCCTGAACTACTATAAAAGTGCAGATACACAGTCAGCAGTGCAGACATTTAAGTGCTTGGCTAACAACTGTTAGAGGTTACTTGCTGCAAATGTATAATGCGAACACACATGCTGCGACCTTTACAGTGACGTAAATTGTTTGTAGTTGACTCAGTACTTCTAAATGGAATGTATGATGATCGACAGTTTCATTAAGAACGATTAGTAAACTTCTTTAGAGCTTCAGGCATAGCATGTTTTTACAGTATACTGTACTATGTAGACAAATAATTGGAATAAAACTGAATACTAGTCTGTATTCTTATGAAACCAACTCAATTTGGTCATAATAGACAAATGCTTTGGTGAATTTCAGTTCATACCTAGCATCAAGTACACAGTAAACTAATAAGGCCACCAAAACATGGCAATTCGTAGCATAGGAAAATAACAATTAATGGACCATGTCCACTATCACAGACCCATAAATCTTGAGATATAGTACACAAGGAATGTTTGCACTTCATATAGAGAAATGAGAAAAGTTACACAGACATAGTTGGCACTTAAATGCAGAGAATAATACATATTCAGTGTGTGTTACACGGCACAAAACCATTCACTAATGATGAACAAGAATCAATATATTAGCATCCTTCTCCTGCAGCAAGGACACCAAAAACTTCACAAAAACATCCATTTCATCATCTTGTATTGGACTTGTGAGGATAGTTCATAAAAAATAATATTAGTTGCATAGTGTTAGAATATACAAACAATCACGTTTCGAACAGGGATGAAACAAACCAGTCTGATGTCCTTAATTCCAGGCAGGTAAACAACTGATGGCTGACTCTCCTCCAGATCTCCTTTTCAGTCTCAGAAGTGTCCATTTTATAATAAGAGAGATGAAGTCATTCCTGGTACATCTGCTAGATTTGCAGTTTATTTTAAGTCTGGTAATGTTGACAGGTTCTCTCACGTCCATACGTCCATGGGCACCATGGCTTCTTTTGATCCGATGGGTGGCAGAAGGTTCTGCTCGCTGAGGAACTGGAGAGGGAACTGGACCAGGAAGCCCCGGATCTTCTTCAGCTCCTCTTGAGCACGGGCAGGGTCCTCCTTCTCTAAACCAGGCTTTGAGAGGTAGCCATCCAACTCCAGAATTGCCCGAACATCGCTGGATGGCAAGCAGCGGAAAACCTGGAGGAGATGGAGAAGTTTCAGTCAGGACATGTGAAAAGCAACTTATTCATTTAATAGATAGATGGATAGAGAGAGACAGACAGACAGACAAACGGTTATGCAGAAAGACGATGCAGAAGAAGAAATTTCGGGTGAAAAGGTTAAGCTGACCTTCTGGTAGATGGTTGCATTCCGGGCAGCTGTGGTCATCCACACCTCCTTATAAAACTGGTCACTAATAGGGTCTGTCACGTCAATGCTGGGGTCAGTGTTGGCACCTAGAATCGTCCTATTGATTTCAAAGGAAGTAGAAGACATGTTTAAACCTTATTTGCATGTGTCTAAAAATGCCAAATGCAGTAAACAGACTTGAACGAGTCCTGAACTTGAAACACTCCATCCGCAGACTCAATCCGAAGCGTCCGGCCTGATACTCCTCACCGTCCATGACTGACTTCACGGTCTGGATATCTTCGTAAATGACAGCCACCTCACTGTCTCTCTTACCCAGCATGCTCCGGTCATTGATATTGGCAGAACCTGATGGAAGCAATATACATTTTTGATTATGATAAAAGTAGAGAAACTGCATTAAAAATTTAAATGATTGATATTTAGAATGCAATACTACTTCTTAACAGAAGGAGGAGCCATTTTTCTCTCTATTTTTTAACATTTTTACTTCACATTATAACAGCAGCAGTTTCATGATTGCTGCATCATTCCTATAAGCACATGTGCATAGATGACACGGTCATTGTGTTTTTCCTGTCTGCAAATGTTCTATTTTTACTCACCAATGATGACGGTGTTGTCGTCGCAAATAAGCATCTTGCTGTGCACATATATCAGTTCAGTCACCAGCCTTCCCTCCAGCTCAGCGTGGGTCCTCAGACCCCCAAATGAGATGTAATTCATCCACTGATCACCCACTGCAGAGACAGAGAGAGAGCAAATGTTTTTTTTTTTTTTTTTTTTTATAAATTCATGTTCCGTTTTCATTTGATATTTATGCAGTTTAAAGGAATAGTTCAGCCAAAAATTAAAATTCTGTCGTCATTGACTCACTCTCATGTCTTTCCAAAACTGTATGACTTTTACTTCTGTGGAACATGCACAACATACAGTTTTTGAAACATTTTTTAAGCAATCTTCTTTTGTTCCACAGAAGGTTTGGACATTTTAACTAAAAACAGAAGTAAAATAAAATATTTAAAAAAAAAAAAAAAATTCTCATTTTCATTCAAGGACCAAAAAAACTGAAACTAAAATAAAAATATTAAAACTAAAATTTTAAAAAGTATTTAGACATACACCGATCTGGCATAACATTATGACCACCTTCCTAATGTTGTGTTAGTCCCCCTTTTGTTGCCAAAACAGCCCTGACCCGTCGAGGCATGGACTCCACTAGACCCCTGAAGGTGTGCTGTGGTATCTGGCACCAAGATGTTAGCAGCAGATCCTTAAAATCCTGTAAGTTGTGAGGTGGGGCCTCCATGGATCGGACTTGTTTGTTTAGCACATCCCACAGATGCTCGATGGATTGAGATCTGGGGAATTTGGAGGCCAAGTCAACACCTCAAACACGTTGTTATGCTCCTCAAACCATTCCTGAACCATTTTTGCTTTGTGGCAGGGCGCATTATCCTGCTGAAAGAGGCCACAGCCACCAGGGAATACCGTTTCTATGAAAGGGTGTACATGGTCTGCAACAATACTTAGGTAGGTGGTACGTGTCAAACTAACATCCACATGGATGGCAGGACCCAAGGGTTCCCAGCAGAACATTGCCCAAAGCATCACACTGCCTCCGCCAGCTTGCCTTCTTCCCATAGTGCATCCTGGTGCCATGTGTTCCCCAGGTAAGCGACGCACACACACCCGGCCATCCACGTGATGTAAAAGAAAACGTGATTCATCAGACCAGGCCACCTTCTTCCATTGCTCCATGGTCCAGTTCTGATGCTCACGTGCCCACTGTTGGCGCTTTCGGTGGTGGACAGGGATCAGCATGGGCACCCTGACTGGTCTGCGGCTATGCAGCCCCATACGCAACAAACTGTGATGCACTGTGTATTCTGACATCTTTCTATCAGAACCAGCATTAACTTCTTGAGCAATTTGAACTACAGTAGCTTGTCTGTTTGATCAGACCACACGGGCCAGCCTTAGCTCCCCACGTGCAATGAACGTCAATGAACCTTGGCCGCCATGACCCTGTCGCCGGTTCACCATTGTTCCTTCCTTGGGCCACTTTTGATAGATACTGACCACTGCAGACCGGGAACACCCCACAAGAGCTGCAGTTTTGGAGATGCTCTGACCCAGTCGTCTAGCCATCACAATTTGGCCCTTGTCAAACTCACTCAAATCCTTACGCTTGCCCATTTTTCCTGCTTCTAACAGATCAACTTTGAGAACAAAATGTTCACTTGCTGCCTAATATATCCCACCCACTAACAGGTGCCGTGATGAAGAGATAATCAGTGTTATTCACTTCACCATAATGTCATAATGTTATGCCTGATTAGTGTATAGGTTCGGTTTGAATTAACCAAGCGAGGTCTGAAAATCATATCATGTTAGATCATTTTGACAGAATGTGGTGATGTCTGAGTTGTTTGCTCTGTAATTATTCTGTCCATTTCCACCAGTTTAACCCATTTGCTTTGTGCCAACTTGGACTTTTCGCATGTATTTTGACACCCCTAACATTCACGCCACTTTAGGAGCTCAATAGAGGCAAAAGAAACACTTCCTTCCTCTGAAACTTTATCCGCTGGTGGTACTGTTGTACAGTCACTTTAGAAAAATGAGTGTTTTACCTACAGCTTAATCTCACATCTTAATCTTTTATATATAAAACTGGTACTTTCTCAACCAGTTTTATTTGAGCAGGAGGATATGCAGTTACACAGCACATAACAGCGTTTATAACCGCGCCAGACCAATTATGCACCCACAGTCGAGCTCTTGCATTTTTAGAGAGTAGCGATATGTATCTGTATCCGTGTTCGGGACACTGCGGGAACGCTCGGATCCAGTGAAGCTGCAACAAAACACCAACAACGTGCTGGATAATTCAACCACAAAGAGAAACTTCACTCCTTCCTCTCTCATGGCGAGGTAATAGATGCAGGCCGAAAGATTGTGACACCGCAATGTGTCTCACTGCAAGTAGATGTTGCACAATAAAAGACACAGTGCTAATTCTCCAGTCCACAACAAGGCCTTACACAACAAACCACATGAGTTTGTCTTTTATTATGAATTAAGAACCACAAGAGGGTGCTGTTGTGTTTTAATGTTCTTAAGGCCGGCGTCCCCTAGGGGTCAAGTTTTGGCTGGTTAGCAGTCCTGTTAGCCCCTGCTGGTAGATGATGTAACTACACCATCTGATTAAAAAAAGCATCTTACTCCAATGAATGGTCAGAATACATTTTTTGAAAACAACATATAAATTGCAAATATTTCATGTTTTACTCCGGCCGAGCTTCTTTAAAGTATGAAAAAGAGAGATGTAGCAAACTTGTTTGACGATCTATTATAGTCTATTTCAATGTAGTTTTGGGATGGCAAGCCTAAAGGCTTTATATGTAAAAGGTTAGCATAGCAGGAAATACTTGTTTTCTTGCTCTTGTCTGTTTGAGTCTGCTTGCTCCACTCCTTTGAGACTGAAACCCATCAAACAAATCAACAAAGCTATTAATTTTTTTAAACGGTGGAGACGGAAATCCACACAGGTCTTTGAGTGCCTGCACTGCATTCGTCTACCACAGGAACTTCACAGAACCCCCATCTGGTTAGGGTACGAGTCAGATCTTCTGAAGAATTACAGACACACCCTGTACAGATTAAACATTGATGGGTATTTATATATCTTTGTACTCACTTTCTTTCTTCAGCTGTGAGATAATGGAGCAGTCTCCTCTGATCATGGTCCTGCACAAACATAAGAGTATTAAAAATGGCACAATCATTTCAGAGACAACCAAATAAACAAATTCCTCCAATGAAACACTCTGTTTATATGCTAAATAACAACTTCAGGCAGGAATAATATCTTACCTTTTATAGGTAAATGTAAGAATGTATTGGATTCAATACAAGCTAAGCTCTATTGGAAACATTTGAGGAATTATTTGGTCAATTACCACAGAAAATCATTTTGAAATCCATAGTATAGCCACAAAACAAGAAGTATTAGACATCTAACGTGACATAAGGTGTTATAGAATCATTTTCTTACCTTGTCTGTATAGTTATATTCAACATTTCATCTTCACTAGCATGAGGTATTTTCTGTGGCATTATGCGAAAAATGCTGTCGAGTAAGCTTAACTTTCCTTTCCTTTAAATATTCCCTTAAATTATCAGATTATTTTACACATTGTGTGTCTGTTATTGACTGAAATACCTGTGCAAACATATTGTAACTTAAAGGGGCCATATAAAATTTTCCTTGATTTTTAGACATATAGTATGCTGGACTATGACAACATACTGTAAACTTTCAGAATTTGAAACTTTCTGTAGTCGAAGAAGAGGGAAATAATTTTGTGTGTATATATATTAGTGCTGGGGAAAAATGAATCGCGATTAATCGCATCCAAAATAAAAGTTTCTGTTTAAATAATATATGTGTGTGTACTGTGTATAATTATTATGTATATATAAATACACACACATGCATGTATATATTTAAGAAAAATATGTTATATTTTTATAACAAAAAAAAATTCTACATATAGTATATACATGCAAATATTTCTTAAATATATACATGCATGTGTGTGTATTTATATATAAACTGTAAGATTTTGTAATATTTTTAAGTCTCTTATACTTGCCAAGGCTGAAATATTTGATCAAAATACTAAAAAAAAAAAAAAAATTAAATAAATATTGAGTAAAAACAGTGAAATATTATTACAATTTAAAATAACCGTTTTCTATTTTAATATATTTTGAAGTGTAATTTATTTCTGTGTTGGCAAAGCTGAATTTTCAGCATCATTACTCCAGTCTTCAGTGTCACATGATACTTCAGAAATCATTCTAATACGCTGATATGGTGCTCAAAAATTATTATTTTTTTCTTTAGAATGCTTTGATGAATAGAATGTTCTTTTGTTATTTAAATTTCTTCACTGTCACTTTTGATCAACTGCATCCTTTACTGAATGAAGTATTTTATTATATGTATATATGTATATATAAAGGATCACAATATTTAGTGTTACCTGTAATTGAAGTGCATGACTGCCTGTATGGCACTGCCCCCACCGGTGTTGATATCCCCCTCAAACCCAGGAAGCAGTGGTGTCACCACATACACACGGTACTTTTTACCCTCCCTGTGAATCACACAGAAAGAACACAAGATTACATGTCACCTTTGAAATAAGGGAGATCAATAACAGAGATGCTTTGCCTAAGTATGGCCTTATACAGTCTATTTATCATTGCTGGCTATTCTTTTACAAATGAAGAATACATTTTTGTCCTTAGACAAACACTTGTCTCTATGTCCTATTGATTTACAAGTGTTTCATTAAAGACATAGTGTATCATTATGTGTTATAGGTGTGTGGACATACAAAATATAATAGGTGGTGGACTGGATAAAAGACACAAGTTATTGACCGCAGCTCACCGATACGCTTTTATGATCCTCTTGGCGATGGCGTCTCCAATTTTATTGTGAACGATTTTGTTGTCGGCGCAGCTTATGAAGAACTGGTTCTGAAAGAGGAATCGCACAACATTAGCCCAATGAAAGGCTGCATTAGGACATCCTGTATTATTCTGTATAGCTAGAAAAGCCACAGTCTCTGTGGTTAGCAACTAATACATTGAGACTATTAGATGGGGATAATATAAACAAACTGAAAATAAGTCCTTTGTGTCACACACCTCTATGTAGATATAGTGTTTGCTGTTTTCAATTGCATTGACGTAAGCCGTATGAATCGACTCCTCGTGGTATTTTATACCTGCTGACCAGTCTGAGGCAGATCGTAACACCTGAGTAACGAGAGAATTAGTAAAATGAAAGCTGTATGTGGTATTTGTCTGTAGGAGGTCTGATGGGAATACTGACGTTTATATCAATTTACCTGGACATTAGTCTGGGAGCAGCCAGGGACCTGATACTTGATCTCATTTGCTGTAGTGTGAGATTTAGGAAGGAGGTACGGGTATGACAAGGATCTGTATTTGGGCTTCATGATCTGAAACAAGATGGCAATGCAAATACAAACATATTCAAAGCCATGTTTTATGATACTAGCCAACAGCACAGGGGTTGACATGAAATACTTTTGTGAAGTTGAAATATCTTGTGGTGTGGCATGTAAAACAACTGAAACCAATTCCTTTTAAAGTATTATGCATGCAGCTTTGACCTAATCTAAAAAAAGACTGGAATATTTGTACTTTAATATAAAATTATTTTAATGACACAAAAAAATGCTGGCCAGTTAAAAAATATACACTTTCCTTTGGCATTTATATACATTTTATCTAAATGTTCAAAAAACAAGTCCATGGACATATTCTGTATCAACTATCCACATAAAACAGAACATTTTGGGAGAAGGCATGAAGACATATGGCATTAAGACATGCCAATATTGATTTCCTCACCTTTGTGAAATTCCAGCGCTGAATGAAATGGCGTGCAACATCTCTGGCTGCTTTCCCATGAACCACTGACGCAATGTCATGCCAAGGCATTCTGGGAGTTATGTGCCTGTCAATAAAATCTGCAAAAAGACCATATTGCAGGAATAATTTAAATTTATATTTAAATAATTAGAATCTAAAAAAACTAATTCTATAACAATTTTAAATTTAATTTAGAACTTTACCATTTTAAATAATCTTTTTTTTTTAACATTTTTATGAATACTTATTTTATAATAATTAATTTATGTATTATATTGTATTTATATGTATTATATTAATAAAACATGAATATAAAAACATTAAATGCTGTAATCCTTCAGAAAGTTTGATTTTAAATGCAATGATTCACCATCAAAAGGTTTATCCAACTGGATCCAGTCCTTATGCACAAAGTTGCAGTAATCTTTGCCGTGCCAGAACCGGGTGTTCCCCATCAGGCCAATAACGTCCGCTTGCAGATCTTGTGCTGCTTCAGTCTCTGATAAAAGTGACACAGACAAAAGAAAAATCAACAACAAATAAAAAAAAAAAAAAAAACACAGACCAAAGAAAAAGAAAAACATTTGTTTTTTTTTCATAAAATCATGCATCAAACCCAAAACCACGCTCAAAACTACTTTTTATAGAACATGTTAAGGAAACAATCCATGCTTTCACACTGCTGAGTTACTACGGCATCAGTCCAAAATAATACACATGCTTGAAATCTGCAAGCATTGGATATTCTGTGTCTTACTCATCTGGAAGAGTCTACAAGAATACAATCTGACTGTTGAAACACAGCAAACCACACAGTGCTCTGAGTGCCCCGAGTGTTTTGAGAGGTTGCCTGTTCAACATGGATGATATTTGACTTCTAATAAAATAGTTCTTTACAACAAAATGGTCAGGATCAGAATTAGGGGCAACCTCTCATAGACTGCACACCCGAAACGTCTCTGATTCTTACTCACCACTTGGGCACAAGCAGGAGGGCATGGACACCCTCAGCTCAATCCATTTAAGAGGGATAAAATTGTGGCTGCAAATACTATTAGAAAAACCTAAAGAAAAGAGATCTTTTCTAAAGAGTCTTTACAACCTGGATAACCCTCTTAAAATGTGTGGTGTGGAACATCTGAGTAGAAAATGATAGAGTATTTGAACACGAATATAGATTCTAGTAGACAAAAATATTCATTAACACAAGTAGATCACATCTAAACCTCAATCCCCCGGTTTCACAGACAAGGCTTAAGTCTAGTCCCAGACTAAAATGCATGTTTGAGCTGTTTTAACGGAATACTTATCTTAAATTAAGTCAGTGCCATTGTTTTGTCTCAGGATGCACACCAGTAATGTTTTTTTCTAAGGCATGTTTACAAATGTTACTTAAAGGTGCAGTGTGTAGTATTTATGAGGATCTATTAACAGAAATGCAATATAATATACATTACTATGTTTTCAGTGGAGTATAAAGACCTTACATAATGAACCGTTATGTTTTTATTATCTTAGAATGAGCCATTTCTATCTACATACACCGCGGGTCCCCTTACAGTGAAATCACCATTCTGCGCCGCCATGTTTCTACAGTAGCCCTAAACGGACAAACTGCTCTATAGAGAGCTAGCTACTCTCTATTGTCTACGACGACAATATTTTTGTCCTGTGTCGGCCGCCGTAGCTTCTCTATGTGCTTCGAAAGGGAGTGGTGAGCGGTGATGGTTGCAATTTGCAACCTCACCGCTAGATTCCGCTAAAATTTACACAGTGCACCTTTAAATGTCCTAATTGAACTAAGGCCTAATCCCGTCTTAATCTAAGCCCTGTCTGTGAAACTGGGCCATTATCTCATATCTTAAGCCTCAACTAAAACCTTAATGATTCATGTTTTTTTGCACTTATGGTAAATACTGTAAATCATTGCATAAGATGGTCAGGTCAGTCATATGAAAGTGCTGCCAATGGGCATTACAAAATCATCTGTGTGATAACAGCTGAACGTGTGAGTTAAGGTCAGTAACGTGTCACTAGTCTGCATTCGTGAGCGTTCCAGAGACGGGGGCGTACTCACTTTCTTCGGAGCTCTCGGCGCTGCTCACGCTACTTGCAGATGCCAGCCCGTGTTTTTGTAGGTGCCTACGGATGCTGAAATGGGTCTTCTTGGTCTTCCCCTGTCCTTTTAGTTTTGGCTGGTCCACTGTGTCCACAGGCAAACTTTTGCCGTTTATGTGCACTGCGCTGGGCCCATCTGATGGAGCAGCCATTGCAGGAGAGGCTTCAGAGGCGTTCTGTGACAAATAAGTCATCAAGTTCAAAGTAAGTATATCCTCCATATCAGATCTGCCTCCATTTAGTTTGCAACATCCAACTTCCTATGATCTAATCAAGTCCCGGCAGACAAAATCAAGCCCCGCTCTTTATTTTTTCTCATTCTAGAAGCGATTTCACTAGTATATATACACTCACCTAAAGGATTATTAGGAACACCTGTTCAATTTCTCATTAATGCAATTATCTAATCAACCAATCACATGGCAGTTGCTTCAATGCATTTAGGGGTGTGGTCCTGGTCAAGACAATCTCCTGAACTCCAAACTGAATGTCAGAATGGGAAAGAAAGGTGATTTAAGCAATTTTGAGTGTGGCATGGTTGTTGGTGCCAGACGGGCCGGTCTGAGTATTTCACAATCTGCTCAGTTACTGGGATTTTCACGCACAACCATTTCTAGAGTTTACAAAGAATGGTGTGAAAAGTGAAAAACATCCAGTATGCGGCAGTCCTGTGGGCGAAAATGCCTTGTTGATGCTAGCGGTCAGAGGAGAATGGGCCGACTGATTCAAGCTGATAGAAGAGCAACTTTGACTGAAATAACCACTCGTTACAACCGAGGTATGCAGCAAAGCATTTGTGAAGCCACAACACGCACAACCTTGAGGCGGATGGGCTACAACAGCAGAAGACCCCACCGGGTACCACTCATCTCCACTACAAATAGGAAAAAGAGGCTACAATTTGCATGAGCTCACCAAAATTGGACAGTTGAAGACTGGAAAAATGTTGCCTGGTCTGATGAGTCTCGATTTCTGTTGAGACATTCAGATGGTAGAGTCAGAATTTGGCGTAAACAGAATGAGAACATGGATCCATCATGCCTTGTTACCACTGTGCAGGCTGGTGGTGGTGGTGTAATGGTGTGGGGGATGTTTTCTTGGCACACTTTAGGCCCCTTAGTGCCAATTTGGCATCGTTTAAATGCCACGGCCTACCTGAGCATTGTTTCTGACCATGTCCATCTTTTTATGACCACCATGTACCCATCCTCTGATGGCTACTTCCAGCAGGATAATGCACCATGTCACAAAGCTCGAATCATTTCAAATTGGTTTCTTGAACATGACAATGAGTTCACTGTACTAAAATGGCCCCCACAGTCACCAGATCTCAACCCAATAGAGCATCTTTGGGATGTGGTAGAACGGGAGCTTCGTGCCCTGGATGTGCATCCCACAAATCTCCATCAACTGCAAGATGCTATCCTATCAATATGGGCCAACATTTCTAAAGAATGCTTTCAGCACCTTGTTGAATCAATGCCACGTAGAATTAAGGCAGTTCTGAAGGCGAAAGGGGGTCAAACACTGTATTAGTATGGTGTTCCTAATAATCCTTTAGGTGAGTGTATATATATATATATATATATATATGTCACAATATGGAAGAAAAGACTATAGCAGCTTCCTTTTCATGCTGAATTTAAGTTGAAGAACCAAAAATAAAAATAAAATAAATGAAAGTTATATAATATTTTAATAAGTATAGCTAATAAAATTGACAAACACACAACAAAATTACTAAAACAAACTAAAATGAATTAAAAATATTATTTAAAATTTGAATAAATACTATAATAGTACAAACCCGATTCCAAAAAAGTTGGGACACTGTACAAATTGTGAATAAAAACAGAATGCAATGATGTGGAAGTTTCAAATTTCAATATTTTATTCAGAATACAGCATAGATGACATATCAAATGTTTAAACTGAGAAAATGTATCATTTTAAGGGAAAAATAAGTTGATTTTAAATTTCATGGCATCCACACATCTCAGAAAAGTTGGGACAAGGCCATGTTTACCACTGTGTGGCATCCCCTCTTCTTTTTATAACAGTCTGCAAACGTCTGGGGACTGAGGAGACAAGTTGCTCAAGTTTAGGAATAGGAATGTTGTCCCATTCTTGTCTAATACAGGCTTCTAGTTGCTCAACTGTCTTAGCTCTTCTTTGCCGCATCTTCCTCTTTATGATGCGCCAAATGTTTTCTATGGGTGAAAGATCTGGACTGCAGGCTGGCCATTTCAGTACCCGGATCCTTCTTCTACGCAGCCATGATGTTGTAATTAATGCAGTATGTGGTCTGGCATTGTCATGTTGGAAAATGCAAGGTCTTCCCTGAAAGAGACGACATCTGGATGGGAGCATATGTTGTTCTAGAACTTGGATATACCTTTCAGCATTGATGGTGCCTTTCCAGCATGTGTAAGCTGCCCATGCCACACGCACTCATGCAACCCCATACCATCAGAGATGCAGGCTTCTGAACTGAGCGCTGATGACAACTTGGGTTGCCCTTGTCCTCTTTAGTCCGGATGATATGGCGTCCCAGTTTTCCAAAAAGAACTTCAAATTTTGATTCGTCTGACCACAGAACAGTTTTCCACTTTGCCACAGTCCATTTTAAATGAGCCTTGGCCCAGAGAAAACGCCTGCACTTCTGGATCATGTTTAGATATGGCTTCTTTTTTGACCTCTAGAGTTTTAGCCGCCAACGGCGAATGGCACGGTGGATTGTGTTCACCGACAATGTTTTCTGGAAGTATTCCTGAGCCCATGTTGTGATTTCCATTACAGTAGCATTCCTGTATGTGATGCAGTGCCGTCTAAGGGCCCGAAGATCACGGGCATCCAGTATGGTTTTCCGGCCTTGACCCTTACGCACAGAGATTGTTCCAGATTCTCTGAATCTTTGGATGATATTATGCACTGTAGATGATGATAACTTCAAACTCTTTGCAATTTTTCTCTGAGAAACTCCTTTCTGATATTGCTCCACTATTTTTCGCCGCAGCATTGGGGGAATTGGTGATCCTCTGCCCATCTTGACTTCTGAGAGACACTGCCACTCTGAGAGGCTCTTTTTATACCCAATCATGTTGCCAATTGACCTAATAAGTTGCAAATTGGTCCTCCAGGTGTTCCTTATACGTACATTTAACTTTTCCGGCCTCTTATTGCTACCTGTCCCAACTTTTTTGGAATGTATAGCTCTCATGAAATCCAAAATGAGCCAATATTTGGCATGACATTTCAAAATGTCTCACTTTCAACATTTGATATGTTATCTATATTCTATTGTGAATAAAATATAAGTTTATGAGATTTGTAAATTATTGCATTCCTTTTTTATTCACAATTTGTACAGTGTCCCAACTTTTTTGGAATCGGGTTTGTATATAAATAATACTAAAACAACAAAGTATGCCATAAAACATAAGAATACGAGTTCCAACCTCTGCAGACACAGGAAGAGTCCTGGTGACACTTCCTATGTCAGTCAGCCGATGCTCCTGATCATCCCAGCGTCCGTACGCCAAGTCAATGCCTCCCACGAAAGCCACCGATTGGTCAATGACTATAATCTTCTCATGATGCGCCCACAGGTACACGGAAGAGGATACGTGGTCAGGGTGCCTCATTACCTGAGAAGAAAAGAAGTTTGTTATTGGCAAGTCTTTCCTTCTCTGTTACTTTGGTGTGGCGCAGTGGTTAAAGATCCCCCCCCCCAAAAAAAACTACAATTTTGTGGCTAATATGGTTGCCACTGGTGACAGTCGGAAAAACTTTCTGTGTGTTCATATGCAGCTGTCAGATATCATATTGTTAGAGTGTGAGTGCAATAATGAACATGTGATTTCTGATTAGCGATCAAATGACTCAGCTGAAGCGGTTCTTTTTAATCAATCAGTCAATCAGTGAATCATTTAGAGCTGTTACTGACTTCACTACTACTGACTCCTTCACTGAACCATGACTCATTTTCTGATTATGTCACTTTAGGTTTGTTCATTTGACAATGTGTAATTTAAGATACATATTCACAACAGAGATTTGTTATAATAAAATATAAAATTCAGGGAAGAGAAGACATTGTTGACTAAAGTCGTTATTTTTGTTTGTTTTTTTGCGCACAAAAAGTATTCTTGTCGCTTCATAAAATTAAGGTTGAACCACTGGAGTCACATGGACAATTTTAACCATGTCTTTACTACCTTTCTGGGCCTTGAAAGTGGTCGTTGTGTTGCTGTCTATGTGGGGTCAGAAAGCTCTCGGATTTCATCAAAAATATCTCAATTTGTGTTCCGAAGATGAACGAAGGTCTTACGGGTTTGGAACGACATGAGGGTGAGTAATTGATGACAGAATTTTCATTTTTGGTGAACTAACCCTTTAATAGTTGAATCAACAAACTTTGTTTGAGTGACCTGTTAGAACCATAATCAGTATTTTACTCTTATTTTTCTTTGAAACAGCCAGAAATTTTCTTTCAAAACAATTTATTTTCTTTATTATTTATTTACATTTTTAAATGGCTCAAATAAATTCAGGATCAATAAAGCCACAGCATCAAACTGGAACTAATTTATATGAAATACAACTATTTTTACAAGAAAATTCCCATGATTTTCCCATGACCTTTAAGATATTATTAATTTCAATGACTTTTCCATGTCTGAAAATCACAACTTTAAAATTTCAGATTTTTCATCCACGTTGCGATGATTATCCCCATTCACAATGAAACTTCACCGGTTCAAAATTGTGCTCCACATACATATTAAACATCAAATATGCTTGGATTCTCATTAATAATGGGTTTTTTTTTTTCTATTTGAACAGAAAAAGCACTTGTATTGTAACGTCTGGTAAGGACATCGGTATTCTAAAGTCAGAAAGTCCAACATAGTCTCCTAGTTCACAAGAGTCAATTCTAGTGCTCTCAAATCGATTAATCACGATTAATCGTATTCAGTATAAAAGTTTGTAAATATAATATACAGTGCATCCGAAAAGTATACACAACGCTTCACTTTTTCCACATTTTGTTACGTTACAGCCTTATTCCAAAATGGATTAAATTCGTTATTTTCCTCCAAATTCTACAAACAATACCCCATAATGACAATGTGAAAGAAGTTTGTTTGAAATCTTTGCAAATTTGTTAAAAATAAAAAAAACGAAAGAAATCACATGTACATAAGTATTCACAGCCTTTGCTCAATACTTTGTTGAAGCACCTTTGGTACCAATTACAGCCTCAAGTCTTTTTGTGTATGATGCTACAAGCTTGGCACACCTATTATTGGGCAGTTTCTCCCATTCTTATTTGCAGGACCTCTCAAGCTCCATCAGGTTGGATGGGGAGTGTCGGTGCACAGCCATTTTCAGATCTCTCCAGAGATGTTCAATCGGGTTCAAGTCTGGGCTCTGGCTGGACCACTCAAGGATAGAGATCAACCGATATATCGGTTTCCCGATATTTTCCCCGATATTTAAGCATTTTCCCATAATCGGGTATCGGTTTTGTAATATCGGATTCACCGATAAATGGCGCCATCTTGTGGACTTTGAGAATTGCGTACAAGCCCGCCATTAAAGAACTGCTTCTGAGGGGAGATGAGTTAACAACGGTGTTCAAAGGTCAAATAACTTGCATTCCTTAATTAATAAACTTTATTTAACATAACAGCCAGTAATGCACAAATGAGATATGCACAAATAAGATTTATGTAGGTTATGTAATTTAAACTTGGCGCTAAAAATAGAGACGTCAAGGAGTCACGTAATCCGTCATGTCCCAATAAAGACGTAACTTTACATGAATTAAATAAAACAGCCATGAATGAGAGCATGTTGGAAATAAAAGCGCTGAATTTATTTCTCTCTCTCTGTTTATGCTCATCTCGTGAAATCGCGTTCAGCCGTTCAACTCACCGGGTTATTGCACCGGGTTACCCACTCGTTTAAAACTCCTTAAATTATATTAACGTCTGCTATATAACATTAATATAATAAACATCTAAATAATTACAACTATGTGGAAATGAATTATTAGGCCTATTTCTCCGCGAGAGACGTTCTGTGTAGCTAAACGCATACAGTGGAGAGAACAAGTATTTGATACACTGCCGATTTTGCAGGTTTTCCTACTTACAAAGCATGTAGAGGTCTGTAATTTTTATCATAGGTACTCTTCAACTGTGAGTGACGGAATCTAAAACAAAAATCCAGAAAATCACATTGTATGATTTTTAAATAATTCATTTGCATTTTATTGCATGCCATAAGTATTTGATCACCTACCAATCAGTAAGAATTCCGGCTCTCACAGACCTGTTAGTTTTTCTTTAAGAAGCCCTCCTGTTCTCCACTCATTACCTGTATTAACTGCACCTGTTTGAACTCGTTACCTGTATAAAAGACACCTGTCCACACACTCAATCAAACACTCTCCAACCTCTCCACAATGGCCAAGACCAGAGAGCTGTGTAAGGACATCAGGGATAAAATTGTAGACCTGCACAAGGCTGGGATGGGCTACAGGACAATAGGCAAGCAGCTTGGTGAGAAGGCAACAACTGTTGGCGCAATTATTAGAAAATGGAAGAAGTTCAAGATGACGGTCAATCTGGGGGCACCATGCAAGATCTCACCTCGTGGGGCATTAATGATCATGAGGAAGCTGAGGGATTAGCCCAGAACTACACGGCAGGACCTGGTCAATGACCTGAAGAGAGCTGGGACCACAGTCTCAAAGAAAACCATTAGTAACACACTACGCCGTCATGGATTAAAATCCTGCAGCGCACGCAAGGTCCCCCTGCTCAAGCCAGCGCATGTCCAGGACCATCTGAAGTTTGCCAATGACCATCTGAATGATCCAGAGGAGGAATGGGAGAAGGTCATGTGGTCTGATGAGACAAAAATAGAGCTTTTTGGTCTAAACTCCACTCGCCTTGTTTGGAGGAAGAAGAAGGATGAGTACAACCCCAAGAACACCATCCCAACCATGAAGCATGGAGGTGGAAACATCATTCTTTGGGGATGCTTTTCTGCAAAGGGGACAGGACGACTGCACCGTATTGAGGGGAGGATGGATGGGCCATGTATCGCAAGATCTTGGCCAACAACCTCCTTCCCTCAGTAAGAGCATTGAAGATGGGTCGTGGCTGGGTCTTCCAGCATGACAACGACCCGAAACACACAGCCAGGGAAACTAAGGAGTGGCTCCGTAAAAAGCATCTCAATGTCCTGGAGTGGCCTAGCCAGTCTCCAAACCTGAACCCAATAGAAAATCTTTGGAGGGAGCTGAAAGTCCGTAAAGTCCGTAAAGTCCCAGCGACAGCCCCGAAACCTGAAGGATCTAGAGAAGGTCTGTATGGAGGAGTGGGCCAAAATCCCTGCTGCAGTGTGTGCAAACCTGGTCAAGAACTACAGGAAACGTATGATCTCTGTAATTGCAAACAAAGGCTTCTGTACCAAATATTAACTTCTGCTTTTCTGATGTATCAAATACTTATGTCATGCAATAAAATACAATGTGATTTTCTGGATTTTTTTTTTAGATTCCGTCTCTCACAGTTGAAGAGTACCTATGATAAAAATTACAGACTTCTACATGCTTTGTAAGTGGGCAAACCTGCAAAATTGCCAGTGTATCAAATACTTGTTCTCCCCACTGTAGATGAAAACAGCGCTCTGTCATCAGCAGGTATTTCATAATCTAGACCGACAAAAACATTATTAATAATTCTGATAACGTGCCAGATGAGATGGACTCTGTAATAGCGATGATGTATTCGCTGTTTTGTTTATTTTTCTGACAATGTTTGCGTATTCCAGCGCGTTCCATTCTCTTCACTCTCTAGTCTATTAAACAACACATAAACCTTTTAAAACTGTAGTTTAAAACAAATGTTTATATTTATGGGGAGTTGATAGACTCACCTGTCATTTATTTATGTTCTCCATTTGAAAACATTAGACTCTGTAAATTTATTTAGCCTGTTGTTAATATGCTGTTGTTATAAATAAAAAGATGCACCAGCGTTATGTTAAAAAAGACTTTACTTGCACTGTATTTAAAAAAAAAAAAAAATTTTGCACTCTTTCAGACTATATTGATGTAGAAGTGTGTTTTGTTTTGTATGTAAGAAGGGAGTGAAATTGCAAAAATTACAGTGTTTAAAAAGTGTTAAATAAAACAGTTTGTTCAGTTCAGTGCTGTTGCTATAATTGTAAAAAACAGAAATAACACAATAAATAAATAAATAAATAAATAAATATCGGTTCTATATATCGGTTATCGGGCACATAAACATGCAAATAATCGGTATTGGTATCGGTTATAAAAAAAAAAAAAATAAAATTTTTTTAAATAAAATTAAAAATAAATAAATAAAAAAAATAAAAAATAAAAAAAAATCAATATCGGTCAATCTCTACTCAGGGACATTAACAGAGTTGTCCTGTAGCCACTCCTTTGCTATCTTGGCTGTGTGCTTAGGGTCATTGTCCTGTTGGAAGATGAACCTTAGCCCCAGTCTGAGGTCCAGAGCAC
Organism: Coreius guichenoti; assembly: GCA_039654105.1. Lineage (NCBI taxonomy): Eukaryota > Metazoa > Chordata > Actinopteri > Cypriniformes > Gobionidae > Coreius > Coreius guichenoti. The sequence continues at coordinate 23,964,080 of CM077189.1, forward strand.
TCTGGAGCAGGTTTTCATCAAGGATGTCTCTGTACATTGCTGCATTCATCTTTCCCTCGATCCTGACTAGTCTCCCAGTTCCTGCCGTTGAAAAATATCCCCACACCATGATGCTGCCACCACCATGCTTCACTGTAGGGATGGTATTGGCCAGGTGATGAGCGGTGCCTGGTTTCCTCCAGACATGACGCTTGCCATTCAGGCCAAAGAGTTCAATCTTTGTTTCATCAGACCAGAGAATTTTGTTTCTCATGGTCTGAGAGTCCTTCAGGTGCTTTTTGGCAAACTCCAGGTGGGCTGTCATGTGCCTTTTACTGAGGAGTGGCTTCCGTCTGGCCACTCTATCATACAGGCCTGATTGGTGGAGTGCTGCAGAGATGGTTGTTCTTCTGGAAGGTTCTCCTCTCGCCACAGAGAAACGCTGGAGCTCTGTCAGAGTGACCATCGGGTTCTTGGTCACCTCCCTGACTAAGGCCCTTCTTCACCGATCGCTCAGTTTGGCAGGGTGGTCAGCACTAGGAAGAGTCCTGGTGGTTCCAAACTTCTTCCATTTACGGATAATGGAGGCCACTGTGCTCATTGGGACCTTCAATGCTACAATCCTGTCTCAGAGGTCTACAGACAATTCCTTGGACTTCATGGCTTGGGTTGTGCTCTGACATGCACTGTGGGACCTTATATAGACAGGTGTGTGCCTTTCCAAATCATGTCCAATCAACTGAATTTACCACAGGTGGACTCCAATCAAGTTGTAGAAACATCAAGGATGATCAGTGGAAACAGGATGCACCTGAGCTCAATTTTGAGTGTCATGGCAAAGGCTGTGAATACTTATGTACATATGATTTTTTTCGTTTTTTATTTTTAATACATTTGCAAAGATTTCAAACAAACTTCTTTCACGTTGTCATTATAGGGTATTGTTTGTAGAATTTTGAGGAAAATAATGAATTTAGTCCATTTTGGAATAAGGCTGTAACATAAAATGTGGAAAAAGTGAATACTTTCCGGATGCACTGTATACTGTATACTATATATATATATATATATATATATATATATATATATATATATATATATATATCTCAGATGCGATTAATCACGATTAATCTATTTGACAGCACTAGCCGATTCATGAACTGACTTTTTTTTTTTTTATCTCACCTTAATATTGGGGTGAAGTTGTAGTAGTGTTCGTTTGCTGTATTCGCTGTTTATGCCGAGAGCCAGTTCCACCTCCTTGTACAACATCACAAAAATCCGCACACCTTTTTGCTGCAAGAACAAACAGTTTTTGATGATCAGTACAGCAAATCCACCAGTCAATATTAATATATAACTAAGAAAACAGAAAACACCCTGGAATGTACATTATTACATGAGAACAGTGAATGGGAAGGTTTTATTGCTGGGGCAGTAAAGCCACAGATGGATGGCGTTTCACCGCAGCTATGGGTTGGATTAACTCACCGCTTGCCGTTTCAAAATGGAATCAAGTCGCCAGCGGTTGCCCTCAACGACAGGCCTCTTGAGGAAGATCTCAGGGCTCAGCCTGCATTGACACACAGCAGTGACCTCATGAGCAGGGGAAGCATTTGTAACATCAAATATGCATAAACGTCTAGTCTCACATCTCACTGTCGCTTACATAATTACAAATGTATTAAGCTAGGGAGGGAAAAAAGTACACACACACACACACACACACACACACACTGGAATCTCACACTTGCGGGATGTCTGCCGCGATGACTGAGTGATGCTGTAACACAGCACCAGGCATCTGTCTGATGAAGGTAACAGATCTGTTTAGCCACTGCTCCTAGCTAGAGGTTGCATACAAAGTATACAACTATCTTTCTTTCCCTCTCTTTTTTTCTACTACCTTCTTTTGGGCTTTTCTCTCAGTTCATGACCTCGTTATGACAGGTCAAAGCAATACATCTCATCCATCCTAGTTGTGAACGTGATAAGCAACAATACATTGTGATAGTCACTTGTTTCAGTGTTCAAGGTTCTCACACTTTTGGAGCAATAAACTTCTTTTGCAATCATACGTGGTTACTGGATAAGGATTTTTAAAAATTCTAATAATTTTTTTTAAATTAAAATAAATTAAATATAAAAAAATTATTAAGGATAGGATTTTTAAAAATAATAAACTATATCAAATTATAAATTCAATAACTTAAATTAGTTTATTAATAAACAATCAATAATACATATTTAATTTATTAATAATAAATACAATTAATTAATTAATTGTCAAAAAAACATTGTTGAGTATAAATTGAATAATATATTTTCCCATGACTTTTTAAGATACTGTTAATTTTCAAATGACTTTTCCATGCCTGGAAATTACAATAACCACTGCATGTTTCAATGAAATTTCACTGGTTTAAAATTGTACTCCACATGCATATTAAATTTTGTAATTTTGTTGTTTTTGCATGCACATTCATTTTCTATTTGGACAGAAAAAGCACTGGTTGTGTGATGCCTGGTTAGGACATTGATATCCTAAAGTCTAAACCCTCTAAGAAATGTACTCCATTTCCTGCTGCTTTCCTGGGCAAGTTTATTGATTTTCTCAGAATTTTATTGAGGAAAGAGGAATGTATGGTAGGGGCTTTATCTCAACATACCACCAGTCAGTGATAAAGATCTCCTCCTCTGCCTCTTCCAGCGCATTTGCCACATCCTCCATGTACTGCTTCCCATTCACATACCTGAAACACACACCCAATCAGTCAAATCATTGGGTAATGCTGATAGTCCCAAGTTCACACTCTCACTGTCTCTCAAACTTAATTACATAATTTTTATTATTCAGGGAACAAGCAAGCTAATAGGGCTTAATGCTGCAACAATGAACAACAAATCATCTGCCTAGACCAGCAGTGAAGATGCTGCCCTAGATATTATCTTGCTTCTCCACAGGGTCAAAAGAGGAATGAGTCTATGGTTACACTTTCACTCTCATTCTCTCAAGTTACTCCAGTTAAACAGGCTTCACCTGAAGACACAGCAGCAGATGACTAAAGCTTTCACATATTTATCTTTTCTAGAAAACCTGAGAGTCGAGACCTGCTTCTGCTAGCTATATTATTGATTTTTTTGAAATACATCAAATGAAAAATTGAGAATTAAATAATAATCACTAATATAATATAATATAATACAATACAAAAGCTAATGTAATTTAAGATGAAAATTAGCTTTAGTTTGCTTTGTAAACCCAAATTATCCCCAAAAAATAAAAATTTTATATATATATATATATAAATCATTATATTATATAATCAATAATAATAATAATAATAATAATATTATTATTATAATTACTAATATAATAATACAATATTATATTATACTATTTTTAATAAATACATAATATAATTTCATCTACGTAGATGAATACAATGTAAAAAATAATATAATAGCCAATATAACTAAAAACTATTGCTAAAAGTTAGCTTAGTAAACCCAAATTTTCCTTTTTTTAAATAAATAAAATATAAATATAAAATAATATAAATCACTAATATAATAAAATATATATAAAAAAATAATACAACAGTTAATATAATTTAAGCTACAGTTAGCTTTAGTTTGCTTAGTAAACCAAAATTATTATTTTTATTATATTATTTTTAAATAAATACCAATATAATACTAAATGAATGAATGCAAATATAATATAATATAATATAAAACTAAAGCTAAAAGTTAGTTTAGTCTGCTTATTAAAACACAAATGATTTTTTCATATATTATTTTTTTTCAAGAAATAATATAAATCAATAATCTAGTATAATATAACAATATAATATATTATAAAACTAATGCTAAAAGTTAGTAAACCCACCTGGTAAACCCAAATTACTTCTTTGCCTAGTTGAACATTTTATAACTAGAATTTTACATTTCCTGAAGAAAATGTGAGCAGTTCCTGTCTGCGTAAAAGTTGTTGCCACAGTGCGAAGGCTTTGTGGGCAGGTTGCCAGGGTGTTGCAAGGTGGTTGATGATTGCCCCAAGTCAAAAGTGCCCACTGCTAAGCATCAATGATGTGATCTTTTTAGTCATAGGATGCACGTAAAAAGCAATAATTACCATTTAGATGGGATGTTCTTCTGTTCATTGGCAAAGGAACCAAAGCGGTGATCCTTAAGGAAATTGCTGCCGTACTTGCGCACAAAATCATCAACTGCCTGTCCCCACCAGCGGGCGTGACGGTAACTTGTAAACTTCAGCACCAGAGTCCTTTAAGAAGTAGAAAGCTCTTTCACTTTATTAAAAAAAAAATGTTTTGCCTTAATGACCATGTGATCCTCAGTTCACACACCTGGACAGACTGTCTATGCGGACACCGTGCCTTGTCTCAGTGTCTTTAGTGTCCATTTTGATGCCAAACGCCTTATCCATCAGCAGGACGAATGAGATGGCACCGCTGTCTGGCTTCATGAGGAGTAGGGAGGAGTCCTTCACCACCATCCATCTGTAAAGACCAACAGTAAGATATTACAAGATGGGATTTCCTTGAAAATCATCTCGCAATTTTTAAATCACAGTGATTATTTTGAGATCCTATGCAATCTGAGAATGAATGACACTACACTGACCGTTTGGACCAGCGGTAGCACATTTTGCTGTGGCCACAGCAGTTCAGTCCAGGAATACGGTGACCCCCTGACCTTTTGAGAACCACACCCTCCCTGGGAAGGAAACAGCACAAAATGTCAAAGATCAATTACAAAAAACAAAAAACAAGAATATATCTATAAATAATTATTAAAACATTTGTAGCTAATAAACAAAGCGCTCTTACAAGCCTTTTGGTCCCAAATCATGAATGAAGGACAGCTGACTCACATCAATGAATTCCATCTACGGCAAAAAAAGGGACAAAATGATTTGTTAATGCATATAAGAAACAACATAACTGAAATATTGTATATAATCCAAATATATACATACTGTTGCATGGTAGTTTCTATACATTGGCATTTTAAGCAGCTTATTCAAGTAGTCTTCAAGTTGTCTCTGTGAAAAAAAACCACACTAGTCAGACACCAATCATCTGATGTCAGCAGTGTACCACTGAAACAGGAAACTGACTTTTCGACTAGAGACTTGCTCTTCCCTGGCCAGTTCTTCGCCTCCTCCCCGGGGTAGACTTGGCATGTGCCGTTCAAGGTTCCTGTTTATAGTGTGTCTTCGCTCTGTGTGACTATTACAAAGACAGAGGAAGAGATCTTAAGATTACCACAGGATGGCAAACATACTGCATAAAGTCAACAAGTAGACCAGTGGCGTTCATGACTCAATTGTTGCCCTATAGGCGGGATGAGACATACTAGCCTGTTTCACACAGTAATCCCAGTAAATTACCAGAATGACTTTACCGGTAAATACACAAATATGCTGTTCTGTCTTTTTACCATTAAGAGACCATTCACACATCAGCACCAAAATACCGGTAAATTCTGTGATGTCATCACAGAAATTATGCTGAAAATTCATCTTTGACATCACAGGAATAAATTACATTTTAAAATAGAAAAGTTGTTTTAAATTGTAATAATATTTCACCTTATATAGTATATAAAAATATAAATATATTATTTTCAAACATAACATAATATAAATCAAATTAATTAAATGTCATTATTAATATATATTAATATAAGCACATTATAAATAATTCATTTAAATATTTTATTGATATAATTATAATAAAATGTATGATCAGGTCACCTGCGGGTGGGCAATGGAATTCTGAGGAAGGTCTTGTAGGCACGGAGTTCCCTGTGAAGCTCCATAAAATGTTTCTCCTTCCTCTTTACCAACCAGGTGAAGTTTCCGTGCCTCATCTCTATCTTAAACACTGCCGGAACAACCTGGATACAAGACCAGCCATCAGGGATAGTTCACCCAAAAATGAAACTTCTGTCATCATTTACTCACTGTCATGTCATTCCAAACCTAAATGCTTTTTACTGAACAACACAAAAGTAGAATTGGAGGAAAAAACATGTAAAACTACGGCATTAGAAGACTTGGAACATAGTGCATAAGTCGTATGGACTACTCTGATGGTGCTTTTATGGTGTCTTTTGGACTTTGACAGATGTGGTCTTCATGGTCATTGTTTTGAAGGAGATTTCTTCAAACTTCTCAATTTTTGTGTAAAAAAAAAAAAAGAAAAAAAGAAAAGAAAATAAGAGCATCTGGGTTTGAAACGACATAATGGAGAGCACATAGTTAGCTATTCCTTTCAGCCATTTAAACCTTTAACAAACTACTACCAAAACATGAGTGATGAGTGTTCATCAGATTCTTTAATAGGGCCTTTTGTCATTATTCTTCTGAAAATCAATTTTGCAAGTGCTAAGTATTTTCATATATGGTGTCCAAATCTCCAGGGCAACATGTAAATTGCTCTGGCAACCTCTAAATCTCCCGGGCAACAAATATACCTCGTCAGCCCACATACTAACACTTCATGAAAGGGAACAGGAGTGGGAGATCTCACCTTAGAGACGCTTCTCTGGGACGTGACATTAAAGCGATCCTGGGCAGAAGTGAAGCGTTCCACCTCCAGGATTTTGGCGGTGATGGGAAGCGCAGTAAGAAACACACGTGCCCCAGGCTCTTTAAAGCCTTTTGTTTTATACACAGCTGAGAAGGGGATGCGGTTTTCTGTGGACAAAATACTTCAAATTAATTTATGACAGTTATACACACTACTGTTCAAAAGTTTGGGGTCAGTTAGAATTGTTTTAAATGTTTTTGAAAGTATCTTATGCTCACCAAGGCTGCATTTATTTTATCATGAATACAGTAAAACAGTAATATTGTGAAATTTAAAAAAATAATTTTCTATTTTATTATATTTAAAAATTTAATTTATTCCTGTAATGGCAAAGCTGAATTTTCTGCAACCATTACATCAGTTTTCAGTGTCAAATGATCAGAAATCATTCTGATATTTGGTGCTCAAGAAACATTTCTTAGTATTATCAATGCTGAAAAAGTTGTGCGGCTTAATTTTTTTGTGGAAAGAAAGTTTAAATGAACAGCATTTATTTGAAATATCAACTAAGTACATTTGTAAAAGTATTTACTGTCATTTACTGTTTGATCAATTTAATGCATAGTTGCTGAATAAATATTAATTTCTTTAAAAATCTTACTGGCCCCAAAGGGTAGTGTATATGAATATTATCTTTAACATAACATTTTTTCTCCTCTGTTTGGATTATTTTGTGATTTTATGTGGTTCTTTGTTTCTTTTACCTGTACTATTGGGGTCCCGTCCATCAAACTCCTCTTCCCCATCACCAATGTCAAGTTCTCGTGTGTCCAAGTTCTCCATGATATTGGTCATATCATTGGCCACCAGATGCAGAGTGCTAACCGTGGGATCTTGCTGTCGCAGCATGGCTAACAATCAGCCTGCTGGCCAGGGCACTCCTTTGAGAAACACAACACTTTTTTTAGCATGTTAAATGAGGAAGTATTAAAACTGTTTGCTCTTGACAAAAAAAGCCATAAATCCTTCAAACATTCATTGGATGGTATGAGATATGATGTTCATCTTGTTCAAATACTGTATCCACAATAGGGAATGTCAAACAAACGTGTGTGTGAGCATGTGTGTGTGGTTTGACTTGTGCTTGGGGAGGAGGAATGAGATTAGAGAAACTCATTCAGCGCTGAAACAGTTTGAGACAAGTCTCTGCTGACTGTATAAAGTTGAGAACTAAATTGGGGACAACAGACAGCAGTCTGCAACCTCCATCCTGTTCCTCTTTCCTCCTAACTGCTCACAAATACAGTGGAGAGAACAAGTATTTGATACACTGCCGATTTTGCAGGTTTTCCTACTTACAAAGCATGTAGAAGTCTGTAATTTTTATCATAGGTACACTTCAACTGTGAGAGATGGAATCTAAAACAAAAATCCAGAAAATCACATTGTATGATTTTTAAATAATTAATTTGCATTTTATTGCATGACATAAGTATTTGATCACCTACCAACCAGTAAGAATTCCAGCTCTCCCAGACCTGTTAGTTTTTCTTTAAGAAGCCCTCCTGTTCTCCACTCATTACCTGTATTATCTGCACCTGTTTGAACTCATTACCTGTATAAAAGACACCTGTCCACACACTAAATCAAACAGACTCTAACCTCTCCACAATGGCCAAGACCAGAGAGCTGTGTAAGGACATCAGGGATAAAATTGTAGACCTGCACAAGGCTGGGATGGGCTACAGGACAATAGGCAAGCAGCTTGGTGAGAAGGCAACAACTGCTGGCGCAATTATTAGAAAATGGAAGAAGTTCAAGATGACGGTCAATCTCCCTCGGTCTGGGGCACCATGCAAGATCTCACCTCGTGGGGCATCAATGATCATGAGGAAGCTGAGGGATCAGCCCAGAACTACACGCCAGGACCTGGTCAATGACCTGAAGAGAGCTGGGACCACAGTCTCAAAGAAAACCATTAGTAACACACTACGCCGTCATGGATTAAAATCCTGCAGCGCACGCAAGGTCCCCCTGCTCAAGCCAGCGCATGTCCAGGCCCGTCTGAAGTTTGCCAATGACCATCTGGATGATCCAGAGGAGGAATGGGAGAAGGTCATGTGGTCTGATGAGACAAAAATAGAGCTTTTTGGTCTAAACTCCACTCGCTGTGTTTGGAGGAAGAAGAAGGATGAGTACAACCCCAAGAACACCATCCCAACCATGAAGCATGGAAGTGGAAACATCATTCTTTGGGGATGCTTTTCTGCAAAGGGGACAGGACGACTGCACCGTATTGAGGGGAGGAGCCATGTATCGCGAGATCTTGGCCAACAACCTCCTTCCCTCAGTAAGAGCATTGAAGATGGGTCGTGGCTGGGTCTTCCAGCATGACAACGACCCGAAACACACAGCCAGGGCAACTAAGGAGTGGCTCCGTAAGAAGCATCTCAAGGTCCTGGAGTGGCCAAGCCAGTCTCCAGACCTGAACCCAATAGAAAATCTTTGGAGGGAGCTGAAAGTCCGTATTGCCCAGCGACAGCCCCGAAACCTGAAGGATCTGGAGAAGGTCTGTATGGAGTGGGCCAAAAATCCCTGCTGCAGTGTGTGCAAACCTGGTCAAGAACTACAGGAAACGTATGATCTCTGTAATTGCAAACAAAGGTTTCTGTACCAAATATTAAGTTCTGCTTTTCTGATGTATAAAATGCAAATTAATTACTTAAAAAAAAATCATACAATGTGATTTTCTGGATTTTTGTTTTAGATTCCGTCACTCACAGTTGAAGAGTACCTATGATAAAAATTACAGACTTCTACATGCTTTGTAAGTGGGCAAACCTGCAAAATCGGCAGTGTATCAAATACTTGTTCTCCCCACTGTAGGTTCGAGAAGCATAAAAACCATCACATACAAAACCAAAAATGCCCCTTTTGTCCAGACACGCTGCATGTACCCCAGCAATGCAATTCATTAATGCCGCAACAAACCTCACCTTTGCACTGTCCAGTGAAACAAACACAGATCAGAGTTTCTGAGTTTGAAGATAAAAAAAAAACTCAAATTTTTGTCCATAGTGTATCATAGTATCATAGTTTTAATTAATTAATACTTTTATTCAGCATGGTTGCATTAAATTGATCAAAAGTGTCAGCGAAAAGACATTTACAATGATACGAAAGATTCCTATTTCAAATAAAGGTTCTTTTGAACTTTCTATTCATCAAAGAATCCTGAAAAAAAAAAATTATCACTGTTTCCTCAAAAATGTTAAGCTGCACAACTGTTTCCAACATTGATAATAAGAAATATTTCTTGAGCAACATTCAAACCTATTTTCCTTTTTCATATCCTCATTTCGGGCTTCATTTATAAGAAATTCATCATAATTTTCATCATAATCATTTCTAGGAAATGGCACTTCATAATGAATACATCTGTACTAAATTAAAATCATTCACTCAGATTCATATCAGAGACCACACAGAACAAAATGTTGAGGATGATTAATTATGACTTTTAAAACTTTAGTCTAATCTAGACCTCATAATTCATGACATTATGATACCTGTAACACTTTAATCCACTCTAGTCAGTGAATGTTTCTTGTCTATAATGAAATAAGTCTTGTTACAATAGACACACTCAGAGTGAAGTTCTCTTAAAGCAGAACTCTTGTTTCCATGGATGTGACCTGGAGCCATCAAAGCCTCATCACATTTTCAGTAATAGCTCAGACACTTCTCTGCTGAATGAGCTGTTAGCTGACCTAAAGTGTGATTACACAAAAAAGTGGATTTTCGTAACCACAACAGCAGGACTAAAATAAATTTGCTCTTACTTCCTTTAAGATGATTCGCTGAAACAAAGGCTCTTGAAGAGAAGCTCGTTTTAAAGAACATAGTATTGCAAAACTGCAGTCTCAAATCAACCTGGGTTTGAGTATCGAGACACAAGCAATCTCTAGTTACCCTGTGGTATTTCGCTCTCAGAAAAATAAATGGAATTATTTTGGGAAAGCTGATACACGTCCAAAAACAATATAGATATCAAGAACATCATTAACAATGTCTTCTACTTACAACACCCAAGCCACAAGAGATGCACTGATAGTAAAAGTCTGGCTGATACGATAAGCTGATCATTATTTTCATGTTGTAGTCAATAACCGATAAACGGTTGATATCAAAATTCAATAATAATTTGTCTAAATAAATGAAAAATGGAACACTAAAAACTAAAATCAAAGATTTTTCAAATAGTTCAAGTCAATTTAAGCATCACAACATTATAAATGTACAGTATGACAAATAGATAGTCAATTAGAGATAACAGTGAATACATTTAACAGTGTTTTTTTTAAAATAACTTAAAGGGATAGTTCACCCAAAAATGAAAATTATCCCATAATTTACTCACCCTCAAGCCATTCTAGGTGTATATGACATTCTTCTTTCAGACAAATACAATCAGAGTTATATTAAAAAATGTCCTGGCTAATCCAAGCATTATAATGGCAGCCCAAAATTTGAAGCCCACAAATTGCAAATATATGTAAGAAAAATATCCATATTTAAAACTTTATAAAGTAAAATATCTAGCTTCCGGCGGACCACCTTCCGTATTCAACTTATGAAGAAAGTGTAATGCCTCTCGCCGTCCAAAACGCTTACGATACGTCCAACGTCATCGTCGTACCAGTTACGCTTTTTTCGTAAGCTAAATACGGAGGGCGGTCTGACGGAAGCTAGATATTTTACATTACAACGTGTTAAATATGGATATTTTTCTTACAAAAACCAAACGATTTGCTTCAGAAGGCCTTTAATAACCCCCTGGAGCCGTGTGGATTACTTTTATAATGGATGGATACACTTTTCTGGCCTTTAAATTTTGGGCTGCCATTTACTGCCATTATAAAGCTTGGAAGAGCCAGGACATTTTTAACATTCTATCCCTTTAAGCGTTAGATGATGGCAAAGGTAATCTACAAACCCGATTCCAAAAAAGTTGGGACACTGTACAAATTGTGAATAAAAAAGGAATGCAATAATTTACAAGTCTGATAAACTTATATTTTATTCACAATAGAATATAGATAACATGTCAAATGTTGAAAGTGAGACATTTTGAAATGTCATGCCAAATATTGGCTCATTTTGGATTTCATGAGAGCTACACATTGGCAAAAAGTTGGGACAGGTAGCAATAAGAGGCCGGAAAAGTTAAATGTACGTATAAGGAACAGCTGGAGGACCAATTTACAACTTATTAGGTCAATTGGCAACATGATTGGGTATAAAAAGAGCCTCTCAGAGTGGCAGTGTCTCTCAGAAGTCAAGATGGGCAGAGGATCACCAATTCCCCCAATGCTGCGGCGAAAAATAGTGGAGCAATATCAGAAAGGAGTTTCTCAGAGAAAAATTGCAAAGAGTTTGAAGTTATCATCATCTACAGTGCATAATATCATCCAAAGATTCAGAGAATCTGGAACAATCTCTGTGCGTAAGGGTCAAGGCCGGAAAACCATACTGGATGCCCGTGATCTTCGGGCCCTTAGACGGCACTGCATCACATACAGGAATGCTACTGTAATGGAAATCACAACATGGGCTCAGGAATACTTCCAGAAAACATTGTCGGTGAACACAATCCACCGTGCCATTCGCCGTTGCCGGCAAAAAAATCTATAGGTCAAAAATAGAGTTATCTAAACATGATCCAGAAGCGCAGGCGTTTTCTCTGGGCCAAGGCTCATTTAAAATGGACTGTGGCAAAGTGGAAAACTGTTCTGTGGTCAGACGAATCAAAATTTGAAGTTCTTTTTGGAAAACTGGGACGCCATGTCATCCGGACTAAAGAGGACAAGGACAACCCAAGTTGTCATCAGCGCTCAGTTCAGAAGCCTGCATCTCTGATGGTATGGGGTTGCATGAGTGCGTGTGGCATGGGCAGCTTACACATCTGGAAAGGCACCATCAATGCTGAAAGGTATATCCAAGTTCTAGAACAACATATGCTCCCATCCAGACGTCGTCTCTTTCAGGGAAGACCTTGCATTTTCCAACATGACAATGCCAGACCACATACTGCATCAATTACAACATCCTGGCTGCGTAGAAGAAGGATCCGGGTACTGAAATGGCCAGCCTGCAGTCCAGATCTTTCACCCATAGAAAACATTTGGTGCATCATAAAGAGGAAGATGCGACAAAGAAGACCTAAGACAGTTGAGCAACTAGAAGCCTGTATTAGACAAGAATGGGACAACATTCCTATTCCTAAACTTGAGCAACTTGTCTCCTCAGTCCCCAGACGTTTGCAGACTGTTATAAAAAGAAGAGGGGATGCCACACAGTGGTAAACATGGCCTTGTCCCAACTTTTTTGAGATGTGTTGATGCCATGAAATTTAAAATCAACTTATTTTTCCCTTAAAATGATACATTTTCTCAGTTTAAACATTTGATATGTCATCTATGTTGTATTCTGAATAAAATATTGAAATTTTAAACTTCCACATCATTGCATTCTGTTTTTATTCACAATTTGTACAGTGTCCCAACTTTTTTGGAATCGGGTTTGTACATGTAAAAATAGGAGAAATGAGCATGCACAATAAAAAAAAAAATCCAATATCAACCACTACTATATATATATATATATATATACACTCACCTAAAGGATTATTAGGAACACCTGTTCAATTTCTCATTAATGCAATTATCTAATCAACCAATCACATGGCAGTTGCTTCAATGCATTTAGGGGTGTGGTCCTGGTCAAGACAATCTCCTGAACTCCAAACTGAATGTCAGAATGGGAAAGAAAGGTGATAAGCAATTTTGAGCGTGGCATGGTTGTTGGTGCCAGACGGGCCGGTCTGAGTATTTCACAATCTGCTCAGTTACTGGGATTTTCACGCACAACCATTTCTAGAGTTTACAAAGAATGGTGTGAAAAGGGAAAAACATCCAGTATGCGGCAGTCCTGTGGGCGAAAATGCCTTGTTGATGCTAGAGGTCAGAGGAGAATGGGCCGACTGATTCAAGCTGATAGAAGAGCAACTTTGACTGAAATAACCACTCGTTACAACCGAGGTATGCAGCAAAGCATTTGTGAAGCCACAACACGCACAACCTTGAGGCGGATGGGCTACAACAGCAGAAGACCCCACCGGGTACCACTCATCTCCACTACAAATAGGAAAAAGAGGCTACAATTTGCACGAGCTCACCAAAATTGGACAGTTGAAGACTGGAAAAATGTTGCCTGGTCTGATGAGTCTCGATTTCTGTTGAGACATTCAGATGGTAGAGTCAGAATTTGGCGTAAACAGAATGAGAACATGGATCCATCATGCCTTGTTACCACTGTGCAGGCTGGTGGTGGTGGTTTAATGGTGTGGGGGATGTTTTCTTGGCACACTTTAGGCCCCTTAGTGCCAATTGGGCATCGTTTAAATGCCACGGCCTACCTGAGCATTGTTTCTGACCATGTCCATCCCTTTATGACCACCATGTACCCATCCTCTGATGGCTACTTCCAGCAGGATAACGCACCATGTCACAAAGCTCGAATCATTTCAAATTGGTTTCTTGAACATGACAATGAGTTCACTGTACTAAAATGGCCCCCACAGTCACCAGATCTCAACCCAATAGAGCATCTTTGGGATGAGGTGGAACGGGAGCTTCGTGCCCTGGATGTGCATCCCACAAATCTCCATCAACTGCAAGATGCTATCCTATCAATATGGGCCAACATTTCTAAAGAATGCTTTCAGCACCTTGTTGAATCAATGCCACGTAGAATTAAGGCAGTTCTGAAGGCGAAAGGGGGTCAAACACAGTATTAGTATGGTGTTCCTAATAATCCTTTAGGTGAGTGTATATACACAGTATCAACCAATATGAACTATAATACTGGCCGATATATTGCGCATCCATACTAAATGATGCACTGGAAAAATCTTAGATGCAGATACTCTTCAATGCCAATGGTCTTTTAGAATTTCAGTACTGAATGTGTTTCAAGGAAGCTGTGAAGTGAAGATTAGTGGCTTTGAGATCCCGCTTCACAGGAGTTATTGGTTCACATTCACCACCAATTCCAGTTACACCAATTAACATCCGCACATTCCGCATTTATGCAAAAAGAAAAGGCTCAATTTGGAAAAAGTGGGCTCATATTACAATGATGAATGGAAACCTACTATAAACAGCCATAAACAGGTTGCTGTTGGAAACAGAGCTGAAAAGTTAAAACAACATGTTTGCCAAGGTAACAAATCACATAGGTTTGGTGTAACGAATAAAGTTCTAGAGCGGAACGAGGACAAACACTAGACTATGTTTTTCCTAAAAATCCTCGTAAAAGCCACAGATATGCAGACATATGCAGGTCAAAGGCTTTATTCAAATATTCCTCGTTTTATGTAAATCAGACAGTCAAATAACCGTGGAGTTTCAGTGTCACACATAAAACAAATCTCTCAAACGTCACAAAGACCAAAAAACAGCTTTTTACGATTTACATTTCAGTGTTGCGTAGTCTGCAAAACACAAATTCACACATGCACTACTTCTCGTACTGCCACTGATTTTCGCTGAGAAAGTTTCACCTCCATCAGGATGTGGAAACAGTTCACTTCTGAGAAGATGAGGATTGCAAGCATGCATTCCAACAGTTCTGTGTTTTCACTGACGCACCTGCATGTGTGAGGGCTGACAGTGATATTTGGCTGAATAACTTCTTAAATAAAGGAGCTTGACCGCAAAGCAGCATCAAAGTCACATTCCCACCACCACAATATAAACACCCTCAAACTCTCTCAACACCTAACCTCATGCTGCTTCAAGTGTCAAACTGAAGCACACAGAAGTATGTTTATCCAGTTGATCTAGTCCAGAAGGTACATCATGCAGTGGCCCATCTATGTCCTAGGTGTGTAAAATGTATTGGGGAAAAATAATTTCACACTTTTTAGCACTCAGAGTTTGTTGAAAATGCACGTGTGCTACAAACATGACTGATACCTGAAATCGTGTGGTTTATTTGGGAAGGGTGTGCTATCAAGCGATCAGGGTTATGATTTATACGTGTCAGACAATAAACTGGACGCCAAATATTAATAAATCAGTGACCTAAGACATACACTATATTGCCAAAAGTTTTGGGACACCTGCCTTTACATGCACATGAACTTTAATGACATCCCATTCTTAATCCGTAGGGTTTAATCTGGAGTTGGCCCACCCTTTGCAGCTATAACAGCTTCAACTCTTCTGGGAAGGCTTTCCACAAGGTTTAGGAGTGTGTTTATTGAAATTTTTGACCATTCTTCTAGAAGCACATTTGTGAGGTAAGGCACTGATGTTGGACGAGAAGGCCTGGCTTGCAGTCTCTGCTCTAATTCATCCCAAAGGTGTTCTATCGGGTTGAGGTTGGGACTCGCTCATTCATGTCTTTATGGACCTTGTTTTGTGCACTGGTGCGCAGTCATGTTGGAACAGGAAGGGGCCATCCCCAAACTGTTCCCACAAAGTTGGGAGCATGAAATTGTCCAAAATGTCTTGGTATGCTGAAGCATTAAGAGTTCCTTTCACTGGAACTAAGGGGCCAAGCCCAACCCCTGAAAAACAACCCCACACCATAATCCCCCCTCCACCAAACTTTACACGTGGCACAATGCAGTCAGGCCAGTACCGTTCTCCTGGCAACCGCCAAACCCAGACTCGTCCATCGGATTGCCAGACAGAGAAGCGTGATTCGTCACGCCAGAGAACACGTCTCCACTGCTCTAGAGTCCAGTGGCGGCGTGCTTTACACCACTGCATCCGACGTTTTGCATTGCATTTGGTGAAGTAAGGCTTGGATGCAGCTGCTCGGCCATGGAAACCCATTCCATGAAGCTCTCTACGCACTGTTCTTGAGCTAACACGAAGTTTGGAGGTCTGTAGCTATTGACTCTGTAGAAAGTTGGCGACTTCTGCGCACTGTGCGCCTCAGCATGCGCTGACCCCACTCTGTAATTTTACATGGCCTACCACTTCGTGGCTGAGTTGCTGTTGTTCCCAATTGCTTCCACTTTACTATAATACCACTAACAGTTGACCATGGAATATTTAGTAGTGAGGAAATTTCACGAATGGCCATGTATCAAGTGGACTTTGTTTTCAAGTGCTCAAATCACTCATACGTGCTGTTGTATGCACGGACACAAAAATTAGGCTGTACGTGGACCCTACAGATGACGATAATTGCATGAAGCGGACAGTGTGCAGCCTAAGTATAATTTGGGCTTTAGAGATGCCCTAACAACCATTCAGAACCCCCTAGCAATTGAATCCAAGAACACCTTAGAATTTAAAATTTCTTGGAAATTACTTAGATATGCCCTTGTATTCACTCACAATTTCCTAGCAACAGCATCCCAATTTAGAACATCTAAACAACCAAATAATGTCTTCGAGATACCCTAGCAACCATTCCTAACCCCCTAGCAACTGCCCAATCAAGAACACTTGAGCAACAATATAAAAATGTCATTGTTATAGTTTGGCAAAGCATTTAATTATGTAGTTTCTGTTTAATACTTCTTTTATATATGAAAACAAAATGGCAGGTTGCACTTTAATCATTAACAATCTGGTCTTTTTAAAAAAAAAAAAAAAAAAAAAAATTTGCATGCAGTTATAGGTGATCCAGGAACTGGCGAGTTACTGAGCCATGCATTGTTCCGCAGGCTGTTCCAATGGGACTATATCTGTAATTAATGCACAGCCAATAGTGCTTGTTGAAAGGTATCTGTTAAACTGGCAAGTGACCAAGTCTTTTCAAACACAGAAGCAAGAAAAGGGGCCACTGTAACCATGTGTGTGGAGCAGTGAAGCATGTCCCTCTAGAACAGTAAATTTGCTGAACATGTACAGTTGGTCAAACTGGTATTGCCACAACAATGTCCCCTCCCTGCACAAGTATCCAAATAGAAACTATACAAAAATACCTTACCCTGATGCAAAACCCACCTCCATAAAGGTTCAAATAACATGAAAGAGAGATATGAGCTCATAGAGATATAGGTCAACTGATAAGTCAACAAGCCCTGAGTTGAACACATTGTGGAAAGTTCTGATCTTCCTGGTTTCTACAGAACAAGCCGACTCAAAAGATTGTGCCAAATTAGGTTTTATTTAATGAGAATTACAAAGATGATTTTGTCCTCCACAAAATGAGAAAACCACTTCAATGTTCAGTGGTACATTTTTTAGAAAATTGTTTTTTATAGAAAATTTGTCCAATTAGAGGCTCTTGATAACGCAGATTTTTTTGTTTGTTGCATTTTTAGCTTAAGAGAATCTGTATATTTCATGTTGGTCTGGCTGATAAATATGCACCAAGCAGGGCTTTCATCAAAATTTAAAAAAAAATAAGCCACCCATAGGAGATATATTTGGATTTACATACAAAAATCCATATAACTCAAAAAGACAACGGATTACAAAATAATGCAACAGATATATTACACAAAATACATATATATATATATACACTCACCTAAAGGATTATTAGGAACACCATACTAATACTGTGTTTGACCCCCTTTCGCCTTCAGAACTGCCTTAATTCTACGTGGCATTGATTCAACAAGGTGCTGAAAGCATTCTTTAGAAATGTTGGCCCATATTGATAGGATAGCATCTTGCAGTTGATGGAGATTTGTGGGATGCACATCCAGGGCACGAAGCTCCCGTTCCACCACATCCCAAAGATGCTCTATTGGGTTGAGATCTGGTGACTGTGGGGGCCATTTTAGTACAGTGAACTCATTGTCATGTTCAAGAAACCAATTTGAAATGATTCGAGCTTTGTGACATGGTGCATTATCCTGCTGGAAGTAGCCATCAGAGGATGGGTACATGGTGGTCATAAAGGGATGGACATGGTCAGAAACAATGCTCAGGTAGGCCGTGGCATTTAAACGATGCCCAATTGGCACTAAGGGGCCTAAAGTGTGCCAAGAAAACATCCCCCACACCATTACACCACCACCACCACCACCACCAGTCTGCACAGTGGTAACAAGGCATGATGGATCCATGTTCTCATTCTGTTTACGCCAAATTCTGACTCTACCATCTGAATGTCTCAACAGAAATCGAGACTCATCAGACCAGGCAACATTTTTCCAGTCTTCAACTGTCCAATTTTGGTGAGCTCGTGCAAATTGTAGCCTCTTTTTCCTATTTGTAGTGGAGATGAGTGGTACCCGGTGGGGTCTTCTGCTGTCGTAGCCCATCCGCCTCAAGGTTGTGCGTGTTGTGGCTTCACAAATGCTTTGCTGCATACCTCAGTTGTAACGAGTGGTTATTTCAGTCAAAGTTGCTCTTCTATCAGCTTGAATCAGTCGGCCCATTCTACTCTGACCTCTAGCATCAACAAGGCATTTTCGCCCACAGGACTGCCGCATACTGGATGTTTTTCCCTTTTCACACCATTCTTTGTAAACTCTAGAAATGGTTGTGCGTGAAAATCCCAGTAACTGAGCAGATTGTGAAATACTCAGACCGGCCCGTCTGGCACCAACAACCATGCCACGCTCAAAATTGCTTAAATCACCTTTCTTTCCCATTCTGACATTCAGTTTGGAGTTCAGGAGATTGTCTTGACCAGGACCACACCCCTAAATGCATTGAAGCAACTGCCATATGATTGGTTGATTAGATAATTGCATTAATGAGAAATTGAACAGGTGTTCCTAATAATCCTTTAGGTGAGTGTATATATATATATATATATATAAAAAAATACACCGATTAGCTACTTGCTGTCAACAAGCCAGTCAAGTCAAATTGGCACTGTATCTTACCTAAAACCATTTTCCACAAACAAACATCGCTGGTATGTAACCTTATTTTGATAATTGATAAAATACTAACCATGTTCTGCAGAGAGAAAAATGCTCTGTCACACCACATTCTGGTTAGTGAAAAGAACCAAATGCAAATACAAGGCAATGTTTTCTGTGTACAGTCAGTATATGCTACCAGACACAAATCAGGTAGGTGGACGGCGATCAGTGTAGGAGGAATACACCGCTCTTTACATAATATAACATTCCCAGAGTTTAGGGGATGCATACATACGCAGGCTCTTTTACTCAAGAAAACTTTAAATCAGACAGCACTCAAATCCAATTCTGCACATATTCATCTCCGATTAATATGAATTTCTTTTACAAAATAAAATGTCTGCCTATATTACATTCATTGACATGCTGCGACTCATGCTCTCTCACATACATGTGCACAAACATCTGAGAAATCACACCCTCTGTGCAAACGCTCAGTGTGTATAAATTACACGCATTTTATACTAGCAGTCTAACATTGTAAAATAAAAAGTGACCCATGACAGAATGAGTTTCATCCTCATTTCTGCCTGTTTGAAATGCAAAATTCTAAAAATGTGAAAATATGATATAAACCCTTTTCTGCTATTCGTAAATGTCCAGTTAAAAATATACAGATTTGGTATAACAGAAAACTTGATTGACCTTAAAGAATGTTCACTAACCTGCCTGCACACAGGCAGAGATGCCCCCATCATTTCTGTTATCCTTGGTTTCTTCTTCGCCCCCAGAAAATTCAAACTAACCAGAAACGTTTAACATGCACACTGAAACACGCACACTGAAAGTCAAACACAGCGCTCACAGGCAAAAAGCAGTGGAGTATATGTCCAAGGAGGGGGGTAATGGGGGCTGAAACAGAGTAGTCACATGACAAGAGGGGGAGGAGCCTTACTAGCTCTTCAAGAGATGCACCAACATGCTTCTTGTGCCATATGTTTTGTGTGGGATACTTTTTTTCTCTCTCCTCTTGGAGACTGATATCTCATGTTCAGAAAAGTGCTATTTAGGTTAATATTTGCCAGATGATTGGGTGCCAACATCTTATATAACACTTATCTCCTTCTCTTATCGTTGAGTGGACTGAGTCTACACACAAACATAATTCAGCACAGTCTTCTTTTGCTTTTAAATCGCATTTTAACCCGTCAATCTAGCGGATGCACATCAGATTCTGGACTCCTAGCATAGCATTTAAAACAAAGCTGTGTTTGAGCCCACAGTCCTTCTTGAAAGCTGTTATTAAACGTTCATCTCCTGGTAGGACTGCATGGCAGATGACATGACAGTCCATACACACCCACACGCCGTACAGTCACACATAAAGAGAGCGTTCCGCCCGTGTTTGAAATGTAACACTTCTGGCTCTTTCAGTAGTGATGGAAACCTGAGATACTGCAGAAAGTAACAAAAACTGCCACCACAGATGTGATAAAGGACATAACTCTGATGTTTCTTCACACAAAGAGAACCAGTAGTTGTTGAACAACTCATATTACATTGACAGAGATTATTATCCTCATTTACATGCCTAAATAAACAATTATGTTATATTTAGTCATCAAGGACCCTTTAATAAGGGGTCTTCAAAATTTCTTTTTTACGCCAAGGACCCCTCTTTAGAGACACCATGGTACATATTGTATAAAAATATTGAATAACAGTTTTTTTTGGCCTGACCTATAATAATATGCACCTAGCTAGTATCATATTATTGTATTTACATGCTTGTTTGATGATTACAAAGATAATTCAATAATACTGTAAGCATTAGAGTAAGATAATATTAATACACTGTCGTTTAAAAGTTTGGAGTCAGTAAGACTTTTTTTTTTATTCATATAGAAAAAAAAAAAAAAAAAAAAAATGTATACCCATTTTTACAAAAATAATTTAAGCATATAAATAAGTTATGTTTTTTTGAACACTGATAATAATAAGAAATGTTTGTTGAACATCAAATCAGCATATCTGATTGATTTCCGAAAGAAGTCACACGATTTTACCATCACAGGAATAAATTACCTTTTAAAATATAGTATATAATAATAATTAAAAAAAAAAAAAAAAATTATTATATATATATATATATATATATATAAAAAATAATAATAGTAATATTTTATATATATATATATATATATATATATATATATATATATATATATATATATATATATATATTTTACAATATATATGTTTTTTAACCAAATAAATTCAGCCTTGACAGAGACATTAAAAAAATCTTACCATCCGAACTTTTGAACGGTAGTGTTTAGGGTTGGGATGACACACCTATCTCCCGATTCGATCATGATACATGTGTGCCGATATGATATTAATTGTGATTTTTAAGAATTGCGATTTCTACAAGCATTGCGATTCGATATTGCTATGTATTGAGATTTTTATTTGCTTTTTTAACTCTAGACCATGAGGAAAAGTTGAATGATATACTTATACATGACGGTGCCGGTCGTATATATCCGTAGCCATTTTTCACTTTCTTGTGTCCATTAGTAGAGATGTAATACTCACCGATACAACACATATCGCCCTCTGCTGAAATAAAAGAGGTAACTTTCCTCCACCTCAACTATAAGCAAGGACTAAAATATAGCAATTTAATATGAATTAAAGGTGCAGTGTGTCATATTTAGGAGGATCTATTGACAGAAATGCAATATAATATACATAACTATGTTTACAGTGGTGTATACAGACCTTACATAATGAACCGTTACGTTTTTATTACCTTAGAATGAGCCATTTTTACCTACATACACCGCGGGTCCCCTTACAGTGAAGTCACCATTTTGCGCAGTCATGTTTCTACAGTAGCCCTAAATGGACAAACTGCTCTACAGAGCGCTAGCTACTCTCTGCTGTCTCAGACGATGATATCTTTGTCCTGTGTTGGCCACCGTAGCTGCTCTATGTGCTTCGAAAGGGAGGGGTGAGCGGTGGGTGTTTGCTTTTAGCAACCTCACCGCTAGATGCCGCTAAAATTTACACAGTGCAAATACATTATACGAGATATATATATAAAATAATAATAATAATAATAATAATATTATATATATATATATATATATATATATATATATATATATATATATATATATATATATATATATATATATATTTTTTTTTTTTTTTTTAAATGATTCACTTTTTTAATAAAATAATTTTCATTTGGTAAAATAATATACAAAATGAATGCAATTGACCATCCCCCTTGATCTGTATGTAATTTAACCATCAGAGAAAAAAAATAGTGACAAATAATCAAATAATTGAAGTACAGCTGTGGACCTTATTGCCTGCATCAAGCACACATCAGACATGAATCTTAAATTTAGAATCTAAAACGAGCCTAAGCTTTGTTCTGTACTCATTCCCACCCTTGAACAACATTAGTTGGAGACCGTGTTGATCGGTTTTATCCAGGCACTGTGTGCGGGTGATATATTAACTGCATGTCCAATAGAATGGATCCTGCCTACTGCTTTTCTAATGGTCTTATATAAAGAATTACAGAGGAGGGCTAACACACCACTGCCAGGAATTTCGTTACTTATTTATTTTTTTATTGAACATCAATGCACAATGAAGGCATGCTACCCAGCTAATGCTCAGAATGCAGATAAATATGGCACTGCTGAGCACATCTGAAAGTAATCTGAGCAGATCTGAATCCACATTGTACCATCACTACTTTGTTTATTATTGCAGCTAAATTATTCAAACAAGCATTTCCATTTTCCATTTGTTTGGACCATCTGCATTACATCCCTTTGGTCCTTTAATGGTCACTTGCTGATCTCAGAAGGTGGAACAAACATCATGTTCTTAAAGCGGACAAAAAGGATATTGGCTATGAAAATCCATGTGTATTTGATACAAAACACTGCAGACATGATCAAGGATAAATCTTTGGAGTAAGCGCCCTCTAGTTGTGACCAACACATATTACTTTTTTATTTCCCTCCTGATCCTGCAAGCAAGTGACTTAATGTTGTTAGAACTCACTGGGATTTGATTAACGCAGATTGTGATTTAATTTAACACCAGTTCTGCTAACTGCAATTCTGTCATCCCTAATAAACACTATTATGCTCAGTGTTTCAAGACTCTTTTTGAAAGAAGACATTTTTGAAATCGCTGAAAATGTCAAAGAAATGTAAGATTTAAAGGATTAGTTCACTTTAAAAAGAAAATTACCCCATGTATATGACTTTCTTCGTTCTGATACGGAAGGTGGTTTGGCGGAAGCTAGTTATTTTACTTTATAAAGTTTTAAATATGGATATTTTTCTTACAAAACCCCATCGATTCACTTCAGAAGGCCTTTATTAACCCCCCGGATCCGTGTGGAGTACGTTTATGATGAATGGATGCACTTTTTTGAGCTTCAAACTCAATATACCCCATCACTGCCATTATAAAGCTTGGAAGCATCAGGATATTTATTAATATAACTCTGTGTTCATCAGAAAGAAGAAAGTCATATACACCTAGGATGGCTTGAGGGTGAGTAAACCATGAGGTAATTTTCATTTTAAAGTGAACTACTCCTTTATCACAAAAATCTAATCAGAAATTAATCGACTACCCTGGTTGACATGTGACAGCATCTGTTTATTGTGCTAAACTGAAGACAGAGCGAATGAGCATGTGTCTGGTCACAAGACTTTCATTAAGCCGGCAGTCATTCCACTCTAATTGAAAGCTCACAAATGCAGCTCAACGGGCATCAGGGTGTAACCACAAATCTAAAACCACTAACATCAACAGGAGAAACAACTCTGGATGTTTCACTGCAACACTACATCCACATCAATGCTGATGTTGTACATCATTTCATAATAAAAAAGGATCACATACGTGGAGGTTCTAGAACAATCCCAGATACATGAAACATAATCACAGCCTACATAGGATCGCTATTGCTCATCCTCACTTGGTGAGCTTAACTTCCTGTCCCTCGAGAAAAAAAAATACAATTACACATAGACCACAAGCTCTGTTTCCGCTTTCCTCAAGGCCAACACACATGCTTGGTCATGTCACTATTTTACTTGCCTTTGTAAAATATTAAAAACAGAACCACTTCTCTAAGGATTGACCATAAAAAGGTGCTATGATGTATCATTGTTTCATGTGCATTGCAAAGAGGATCCAAAGTGTGATGATGATGCACATTAACCACAATGAGAGCACACGACACCACCAATGCCATCTTTCTTTGAACTTGCTCAACATGCAAAAGTGGTAACACATTTTGTACAGCCCCCTGTGTTTAATAAAAGAGGAGGAAGGGTGATATCGCTACAGGGGAAAAGGTGGTTTAACAACTCTTGTAACCCAGTGATTTTTTATCAATGTAACATACATTAGATATGACTGTAGATTAGCCATCTCCCCCTGTATAACATCAACATTATCACTGCTGTAATCAATAGACATGTCATATCTCATGATCCACGGATGTAGTGCTCAGAAACCACACCTATGGGTCTTGGAAAGTGTAGTAATAATCAGTCACGGTCTCTATCCAAGACATACACATTATCTAAATAAGAGTAGTTGTCAGATGTGAAAATTAGCCTCATTAGGGTACAAAGGGTAAAACAGCATTAGCAACTCTTAACAACGCCAAACACACACCTTCCCACTAAGTCAACCAGACACTCCCATTCCGTCCCAAGATCCTTGAGGGGATCTTACTGATGACAAAAAAATAAATGACCACACAAACTTTACAGAACTATGCAATACAGTGTGGTCAGACTATAACGATTGTGACATAATTCTTGTGTATGTAAAGATTCCTCTGCCAATCCTAAACCTACATTTTAATCTAGAATTAACTGTATTCATCATGTATTTTTGGATGAATCTCACAAAACCTGTCAAGAACTGTCCAGGGGAAAAAAAAACATTTTTTTACATTTTATACAAAATTACATATGCATTGATTTATAAAAAAAAAAAAAAATTAAAAATGATAAAATAAAACATTTTATATATAAGGGTGTATTAGGGGTGTCACAATATATCACAATAAAAAAAAATGCAACAATATGTACCGTGGATAGTGACAATATATACTGTGTATATTTCACCCAAAATAAAAAATACTGTGTGAGAAAAAAAATGCACGTTTACAGAGTTTAGTGTCAGTACTACATAACTACTATAATGTTGAATATAATGTATAATGCAATGGGGGAATATTTGTGGGTCCTGATAATGCCAAATGTCTTATGTTTCCAGTAAAAAGTGGCCTACATTATTTTAAATATATCTAGTCAGTGACAGAGTGCAAGCATATTCGTCTAAAATAATTATGTATTTTCAGCTTCAGAATCATGAATATTTTTATTCTGGTGTCACCATTGTCCAAGTCTATTCATTTCCACCCCCAATTTAATACCAAATTTAGCATTTTAATCAACAGTACATTTTTTGTTAACCTATTACCATATGTCTTTGAGTATTGAAATATCGTTCAGTATTGTGATATGTATCGAATCATGACATGAGGGTATCGTTACACCCCTAATATATATGTAATTATTATATAGTCTAAACGTTACCTAGGCACCACCTTTTTGGCAGAAAAGGTCCAAAGGATGCTACATGAAGTAAACAGTCAAGACTTCCTAGAAATGAAGTTTCAAGCAAAATATTAACATAAAATTAAGCACAGACAGCTCAACTCCTGTTTGTTAGTATTTGTCTTAAACCCGTCAGTCAGCTGTAATCGGCTAGCCTTTGTAACTAAGAATCAGTTCAAGTCGTTGAAGTTGCCCTGCAGGTACAGCAGGTTGTTTGCCTTGCAAAATTAGTGGGTGTGGACAATGATAACATAACTGCATTATTTGAAAGGTGTCATACTTATACTCTTACTGTAGTTAATCTAAACAAATCAAATAAAACCCCAGTAGACTCTCATATGGCTCCCACCTTCTGTTGCCATGCATTTCAAACATGTCACTCAGTCGTTACTGCATTAGGACAGATGTCTAGCTTTGTACAGTACTCTGTTAACATGTCATTACTTTTCTGCGTGTTTCTTAATTTCTACCCAGTGAACAGAGCGTTAGTTAGTCATAAAAGCCATGTAAACATACCTGATAAAAACTAGAGGCACGTCCGCGCTGCTCTGAATCCGCTTCTCAAATATAAAGTCAGCACGAGAGGAGGAACGCGGATCATCTGGCTCTCGCTTCCTCTTCTGCACAGTTGGACCCGCCCATTTAAATTATGCATGTACGTCCACACCAGCTGAGATGTTATTGATAGTGTTAAAATAACAATTATCATTTTCATATGCTATCTATTTGTTCATCATCTGGTTTTGAATATGAACGTACACGTAAAACGTACACTACTTGTTTATTCAGTATACTAGTTTATAAGAATTTTAAAAAGGGGGTTAGTTAATTGTCTCGAGTTGTCACCTGTTTAGAAAATGTAATCAACCAAGAAGCTTTCCAAGAGTGTTGATAAATGTTTTTATCACTCACTTTGTCTTTGTTTGTGGCTGTTTACGTGCGCAGAAGTTGTCTGGGGTGAGTAGCCTAATTTTGAAGATGTAATCAAAGCTTATGTGTTTTCTGAGATTGTTGTTTAAAAAAGTCAGAATGCAGCGTCAGAGATGGTGCCGGTATGACGTCACTTTGTAAACCAACCGGTTTACATCACACTGGTTCCCTTGACAAAAACCCAATAGGATTTTCCCATAGGCTTTTGGATTATCGCAAAAAACAAGCTCTGTGTTTATGATACTTACATGTTTTGTCCATCAAGATAATTTTTACAGATGAACACAACGTTTATGAATTTTAAAGCCTAAATGCAGCAGTCACCAGAAGTAAAAAGCTAAAGGTAGGCTATAAACGGACTACACCACGGTCCCGCGATTTCAACGTCACCATCACTAAGCTTCCGACAACTCTTTAAGTTTTTATCTCAAAACATGTTCCTGGAACGTTTGAGTTAGACTAGTTTATAAGAGCACATAATGAGGCTGTAAAAGCGGACTGAGTTTACCTGTTCGGCGTGATGACGTTTAATCTCCTCGACAGCCTCTGTAGTCCCATTTAGCCACTTGTTAGCAACCTTCAAAAAATCACGAGTGGGGTAATACTGATGTATTCTATGTTGTAGAATAAAAAAGTGTCTTGAGCTTGTGTTCACCACAAACCTTATTTCAGCCATTTAACCAAAATCATTGATTTAGGGACGATGGAACCGGAAGTGCTAAAATGCTAACTCGTTCCCGCGTTTTGGCCTACAAAGTTATGTCATACCTGCACCACTCTTTTGGGAGATAGGAGGGCCCGTGGCTCTACAAATGGAAAAAGCAACGGCTAACTTGGATCACGTGTGCCTTGATAACCAATCACATTACAGCCTTGACGTCATCGAATTTCGGAGCTGTGTGACCATAGACTGTAAAAAAAGATGGACGATGTCCCTTCACTATCTTCCATTGTAGAAAAATGAAGCCGCCAGTGTCCAAATATGGCGCTGACATCTTGAGTCTGAGTCTGCGCCGTAGCAACTTGGAGTGGAGCCGTGATATCAAGGTCCCGCCCACACTCCCGCCTAGTCAATCACACACCCTTTACTTTTTGTGAAATAAACAGTTATGGAAATGTAGAAATTAAAGTTAAAGCTCCAATCTCCTCCCTAAATTACCGAAAAAAAGTCTGCCTCAGTGACTACTTCGCTCAGAGAAACTGTCAATCATAACGTCACACCCCCGTTTTTATAGCATCAAATAACTAACTAAAACCAAACTTATTTAAAGAACAAACACTTGAACTAACATCAGCGTGATAAAAACTACCTAAAATGACAGAAACCATCTTTGGAAAAAATGTATTTGAAGTGTAATTTGATTGTTTATTTTGTCTATGTCCCGTGACATTACATTGAGAGGGCAGGGTTTATGACCTATACTGCATCCAGCCACCTGGGGACGATCGAGACACTTTGGCTTCACTTTTCAGGACTCGTGTGGCACGCTTGCCATAGACTAAAAAAAGTCAATGGCTGTGTCCGAAATTGCATACTCTCTTGAGTAGGTACTTATTTTGAATAAGTAATTACTTCACAACCGCTAAAAAAGTATGTTCTATATAGTATGAATGTGTGTAGTATAAATGTAATCCGGACGTACTACATACTACATTATCATGTGATCTACCAGTGTCAGTTACGTTGCTTCACTGCTAATCATAAATCCTCTCCTGTGGCCTCATGGGATAGTAAAGTGTCCATCGTATGCACACTTCAGAATCTCACCGGAAGTAGTAGGTCATCCAGGTACTTTTTGTCTACTCTTTTATGAGTACTGTGAATTCGGACATACTTCTTTTGTCACATACTGTTTTTCGCCTACTATATAGTAGGGAAGTATGCAATTTCAAATGCAGCCAATCTGTTGACTCTAAAAACAGATCACTCCAATACGAATGTTTAAGAGCAAACATGTTGAAGATTATCCAATGGGCTGTCGATTCATTAAATGATTGAAATTATTAAAACGTTTTCCCACAAAAAAAAAAAAAAAAAAAAAAAAAAAAAAAAAAAAAAATCAGCGTAGTAAAGCCTCTCCTCCATAGACTTTCCTTCAAGTGGCTTTGGCAGCATTCTCTTCTCCACAACATTGCTCGGCGTGGGTTTCTCTCAGTAAGCGGGGAATGAGAAAACCCGTAATGGATATAAAACCGATCGATGATGGAACAATTCGAGGAATACCTGGAAGAAGAGGTCCACTCCGGGCCACTCAGTTCCTGGCCGGGCTTCAGTGTGTGCTCTTCTGTGGAGACAGGCAAGTTGGCAAAGAACTGGACAACTTTGTTGAATATTGTCTGAATAGTTTTGTTGAATAATTAATATTTTTTCATATTTACAGCAGAACTGTTATATAAATCAGCATGGTTGTGATTACCTGCAGCCTATTTCATATGAAACCTGGAAATTACGAACATTGGTGGGGGCCACCCAACAGTCCCCATGAGTAAAACGGCTTAATAAATAAAAAGGTAATAAAGTTAGGGTTAGATAGTTAAGGGCTAGACAGCTGAAAAAAAAAAATGCTTTTAAGGCTACAAAATTAGTTTGAGGCAGACATAACCACAGCTCTTATTAACAGACCAGACTGCAGCAGCGGAAACACTGCAAAAATGGCTGTGTAGGTAGACTGCTCACAAAATTTCAGCTCATGATTTGTTTACCTCACACAAATTAGGGGTTCACCGGTTCACTTCTTTTTAAATGTCCCGATCATGTTTTTATATTGTAGGTAATAATTCATATGGTTTTTACATTATCATGCGCTTTATCACAACTAATCTCATTTACTAGAACACAGAATCTTATCTTGCATCACATTGGCTTCTAATCCAGGCCCCTTCATGCATGCCAAACGTGCCTATAGTGTTACTACGATTTTAATGACACAAAGGAAGCATTTTTTCCTTTCTTGCTATTGGAAAGTTTCTGATGGGCAGAAGAGACTCCGTACACAGCAGGGATATTTTAAATGGCTTATGAATGTTACTGTCATGCATTACAGAATCTGAGAAAGACTATCTATTTCAAGCAATAGAGTAAAAATAAGAAATAATCTCAATAATGATTTACATCATTAAAACAACCCATTTTTTAAACTTTGTTTTAGCTTTTACAGAAATAAAATGTGAACATTATTGATATTATTCATGTTGAGTATGGTTATGTAAATGTGTGGCTCCAATGATGATAATGTTCAGATCATGTCTCAAATGTTTTAAAATACTGTGTGTGCAAATGGATCCTATCAATATACCAAACCAGATGCAACTGTTTGTCAGGGCTGCTGTTACAATCTGCACCTTGAAACCCAAAATACTGGAAAAGCAGGAAGGGGTTTAAAACATGGAATATTTAATCACACAGACAAAAGAAACAACTTTATTTTCTAAATTTGTACACTCTAAACAAAGATGGTTCTTTAAAGGTTCTTTACATGTAGTAAGAGTTCTATTTAGAACCGTATCATCCTGAAAAAGCCATTATATGCTGAAATGGTTCTTTGTGTTAGAGTTTAGGGTTCTTTATTCCCGCCTTTTTGTTTTTCAAATCTGTAACTGTCAAAGCCAACTCATTACTGATTTTCTGGAGCTCAGCTATATAACTACACAGACTGTCAACACACTCTCAACAGGTAAATGATTTCTTTCTTAAAATGTCTATAAACTTTAAACCTTAAAACTGGTTTCCTACCAATCATGTCTTTTTCTCTTTAACAGAACATGTAAATGTGAGCAGCTCTGTTCAGTCAAATTCTTTACGTTTTCAACTTTTCTTGAAATATTTTGAGATATATGAATATAATATGAGATGAATATGAGAAGTGGCCACACAAGACAAATGTCTTTTAAGTGGCAATGCTGCCTTCGTGTGGTGAAAATCGGAAGATTAGTGTTCCTTAGTCCAACCTCACTAGAAGACGTCATACATTTTTCTTTAATATATATAAATACACGTTTAAAAAATGTAAGTAGTCTCAGATTTATTTTTCAAAAATGCTGATATTTTAAACAGATATTGAAAAGCAAACTACCTGAAAAGCAAAATAAAGCCCTTGTGAAATCTGTGGCGTATGGAAGACGTTTCTTCCACATTTGAGAAAGAAAAAAAAATAGGCTTTATGTAATTTGTAAGTAATAATAATGAGAAACTTTCTCATAATTATGACTTAGTATTTAATTATATTGAGAAACCTAATAATGAGTAACTTTCTTGCAATGATAAATTTTCTTGTAATAATGATAAACTTTTTTTTTTTGTAATGACTGACTTTTCTCGTATTAAAGAGAAACTTTAGCTGTGTGTCCCCTATACCCTCATTCACTATTCCCAACATTACTCCACTAATATAGTCCACTTGAGTGAGTGAATGAAAACGAGTGAGTGAATTCGGACACTGAGTGCACAGGAAGGGCTGCCGCCTCTGCATCGTTTCTGTTCGCTGTTTAATGACTATGTAGCAAACTGGCAGCTCCAGTAGTAATGACAATATTTATCTTGAACTCTATTATGGAAACTATGTACAACCGTTATTTAAACAATGTAATGATCAATTAAAAAGGAATTTATACCTGTATGATATTACGCTGCCACATTAAACTAGTGGTTTGGAAAATGGATGGATGGATGATTCAGCGGCGGGCACCATCTTCCACTACAAATGGCTGTCCCCTCAAATAGTGCTCTATTTAAGGGTAAGGGGAGATTTCAGACACAGCCTATTGAGCATCGATGCTTCCTGGTTTTTGCAGTGCATTGTGGGATTTTTTAGCGAACGTCCAGTGCACTGGAAGGATTTTGCGTTTGAGACAGCCCTTATAATGGCTGATCAGTGCCCTGACTACTGAACTAGGGAGATGATTGACAGGCACCACAATCATTATAATGAGAAATTCAGGCTGTGTCTGAAATCGCTCCCTATACCCTCATTCACTATTGCATACATTAGTCCACTAATGGATTGTACACTCGTTGTGGTGTATTGCGGGATTGAATGAGTGCACTCGATAATGTCCACTACAAATGACTGTCCCCTCAAATAGTGCCCTATTTAAGTGTATAGGGGGCGATTTCGGACAGTCTTCGTCATTAATATGAGAAATTAAGTCATTAAGAAACTAAGTCATCATTACAAGAAAATTTCTCATTATTACAAGTTTCATTATTTTGAGAAACTAAGTCAACAAGAACGTTTCTCATTATTACGAGAACATTTCTTATTATTACGAGAAACTAAGTAGTTATTATGAGAAAGTTTCTCATTATTATGAGATTTTTTCCCCTGAATATTATAACTCATTATTATAAGAAAGTTTCTTATGACTTGCAGAATTATTTTTTTTTACTCAAGTGTGGCGGAAACGGGCTTCCATAGTGTCAGGATTAAACAGATAAGAGGAAAACTTTAGTTGAGAATCCAGTAATGTTTCATTAAAGGATTAGTTAACTTCAAAATGAAAATTTCCTGATAATTTACTCACCCCCATGTCATCCAAGATGTTCATGTCTCTCTTTCTTCAGTGGAAAAGAAATTAAGTTTTTTGAGGAAAACATTTCAGGATTTTTCTCCATATAATGGACTTCAATGGCAACCAAAAAGTTGAAGGTCCAAATCGATGCAGCACGATCACAGCTGAGGAATAGGGTCTTATCTAGCGAAACCATCTGTCATTTTAAAAAAATAAATAAAAATGTATATACTTTTTAACCTAAATTGCTCATCTTGCGCTGTTTTTTTTTTTTTTAAAACATTTACTTACAAAATACAAAAGTGAAGAGCCAGAAGCCAGAAAAGAGAGCCAGAGCTTCAGGGATGGACAAACATTACATCACATTTGAATTCAGAGAAAGAAAGAAAGAAAAATAAATAAATACAAACAAAAATAAAACTAATTAAATAAATAAGGAAGTATCAATTAAAAACAATCCTCCCCACAAAACATAAAATAATAATAATGAAGAAAATTATACAAAAACTCCAAAAAGTGAGCATACATTCAAAGTTTTAGTAGCCTTTTTGTTACAGGAGGTAGATAAGGATTTAATATAGATCTTAACATCTTCTTAAAAGTGAGAAAAATTGGGGGTAACTTTCATAGTTTTACAGTTCTTGCGCTGCTCTGCGACACACGTGCCTACGTCTAGCGTGACCTTTCCGATGTGATTGCACAATCCGTGGCACGTCGCAGAGCAGCGCAAGATGAGTAATTTAGGTTAAAAAGTATATAAGTGTTTATTTTTTCATGAAAATGACCGATGGTTTCGCTAGATAAGACCCTATTCCTCAGCTGGGATCGTGCAGAGCCTCTGAGGCCCTTTGAAACTGCATTGATTTGGACCTTCAACCCGTTGGTTGCCATTGAAGTCCATAATGTGAAGAAAAATCCTGGAATATTTTCCTCAAAAACTTAATTTCTTTTCGACTGAAGAAAGAAAGACACGAACATCTTGGATGAAATGGGGGTGAGTAAATTATCAGGAAATTTTCATTTTAAAGTGAACTAATCCTTTAAGAAACCAAATATAGCCAAACAAACAACTGAAAAAAAAGCTTTCAGCACCCTGGACAGCAGCAGTCGCCGCTTCACTTACTATTTAAGCAAAGCACGACGATTTATTTTTCTGTTACATATTCTTTTGTATAAGATGGTCTATTCACACCACCAGGTGGCATAAAATGAACAAATATTACCCATCGCCGTGCAATCCAGCTTTCAATCGCTATATTAATGTAATCTGTATCATATTTGTTAGAAATACTAAAAACGCTAAGAAAAGTTGCAAACGTACAAAATACATCGCAAACGAACAAGTGCACAAATCTGCATTTCACGGTACAATTAGTCGAGGCATCTTCTGCGCATGCGTGGAGTGGACCGTGTACCCCCCGCGCGCAGCTCAACGCTCATCATTGACAGGTTACTCGCGTGCACTTCTCATGCTGTGCACTGAACACCTGTAAGATGTGCATGGAAACAACAGCTGGGTGGAAATCATGAGGTGCCATTAAGCCCATGCAAATCCTCTGAAATTTCATCATAATGACTAATTGGACAAACGTGTCCAGCTGCCCGTTCAGCATCACTTTATGCGCTGAGGACATTATGGACAGTAATGCAACTGCTGAGGACTTTGAGTACCCGGTCCATCTCTTCCCAGTCCCTATACTGACTGGCATCACAGTGACGTGCTCTTTCCTGTTCCTCGTCGGAATTGCTGGGAACCTGTTGACCATTTTGGTGGTCACTAAATACAAAGACATGCGAACCACCACTAACCTTTACCTCTGCAGCATGGCACTTTCAGACCTGCTCATCTTCCTCTGCATGCCCCTCGACCTGTACCGGGTCTGGCGGTATCGACCGTGGAACTTTGGCGATGAGCTGTGCAAACTCTTTCAGTTTGTGAGTGAAAGCTGCACGTACTCCACCATCCTCAACATCACCGCCCTGAGCGTGGAAAGATACTTCGCTATCTGCTTTCCCTTCAGGGCAAAAGTCATCGTCACGAGGGGTCGGGTTAAAGGGGTGATTTTACTTCTCTGGACTGTGGCTCTGTGCAGCGCGGGACCCATATTCATTCTGGTTGGGGTCGAGCACGAGAATGGCACCAACCCCTGGGAAACCAATGAGTGTAAAGCGACCGAATATGCCATCCGGTCCGGACTGCTTACTATGATGGTTTGGGTCTCCAGTGTGTTTTTCTTCCTCCCGGTCCTCTGTTTGACAGTGCTATACAGCCTCATAGGCAGAAGGCTGTGGAGGAGAAAGGAGAATCCAGTCGCACCCATTTCTAGTCGGGATAAGAACAATAAACAAACGGTCAAAATGCTAGGTGAGCTCAACGATGCCCTGAAAAGTCTGACAAGTACTTTGTGTATTATATGTTTGAAAATCATATATATATATATATATATATATATATATCATATTATATTATATGTTGTGTGGGTTTCATCCAGAAAATCTGACAAAACATTTCTTTTCTCTTTAAAACAATTATTTTATTTAATACATATTTATTTACATCTAATTCAATGCCATGTGCATAAAACAATAACCCACGAGAGGTGATTTTAGTAATTTTTTAAATACCAAATATAGTGTTCTAATATAAAACAATTTTATTTAAAAAGATTTCGTATATTTTATAATAAAATTATTGTAATAAATGTACATTGTTTTATATTTTTGACATTACAATTTACATTAATTATTAATCATAAATAAATAGCTACGGTATAGGATGGTAATAGCTACGGTTGCAAACGCGGCTCCTCCAATCAGACATGCGGACTATCTGCCCTGAAATTCGTTATTTTTTGCCATACACAATGAATTAATTAATTAAACTATTGGATATTATATATTACAAATTTATGGACCATTAACTAGTACTTGGAACCAAGAACTGCATCTCCAGCTTCCATTTAAAACGTTTAACTTGTTTATTATTATTATTATTATTATTATTATTTATAATCAGGAATCAAATGATTTTAATGAACACACGACTTCTAGAAGTAGCTAGCATGATTCCAGTCAGAACAAATGACTCTTTAACCGCGAGTCACTCTTCGGGAATCAGATTCACTTCTCTTTGAGTGAATAAAAAAAAAAAACACAGCGACCGTTTTGACTTTTATTCATTCACAGGATATGAATTCTTGATATCAACAATTGAATTTTCACTAGTTAAAATGCTAATTCTTGATATCAACAATTGTATTTTCACTAGTGAAATGTCACCATAGGCTGCCATTCAAATTCAATTCTTGATATCAACAATTGAATTCCTGATATCAACAATTAGCATTTCTGATGTCAAGAATTGAATTGCTGATATCAATATCATTTCAGATATCTAAAATGGCTTTCTTACTAGTAACAATCACATTCATGATCTCAGAATTTAACATCATCACTAGTGGCAATTGAATTGTTGATATCAAAAATGAACATTTTTACTAGTAGCAATTCAATTGTTTATATCAAGAACTTAATTGTTGATATCAAGAATTCAATTCCTGATATCAAGAATTGAATTTGAATGGCAGCCTATGGTGACATTTCACTAGTGAAAATACAATTACTGATATCAAGAATTAGAGTTTTTACTAGTTGAAATTCAATTGTTGATATCAAGAATTAGCATTTTAACTAGTGAAAATTCAATTGTTGATATCAAGAATTCAAATCCTGTGAATGAATAAAAGTCAAAACGGCTTGCCATACCAGTGTAGTCCGAAACCCGAATAAATGACTCGAGTTCTTGAGTCGGTTCTTGTTAACGAATCAGAAACACTTCAGTCGGATCGGTTAGTGATTCTGACTCAACCGTAAGTCATCATTTTCGACTCGAATTAAGCATGTTTAAACACACTTTTTGCAAGAATATCATATTAAATGTATCTATTAGGTATATAAATATAACTGTAATATAATAGTTATATTACAGTTTAAAAACATTAAAAACAATAACTTTCTTTCTCTCTCCCTTTATCAGCTGTGGTGGTTCTTGCGTTTGTTCTCTGCTGGCTGCCGTTCCACGTGGGTCGTTACCTCTTCTCCAAGTCATCCGAGGCCAATTCTCCTTTAATCTCCCAAATCAGCGAATACTGCAACCTGGTGTCATTTGTGCTGTTTTACCTCAGCGCTGCGATCAACCCCATCCTCTACAACATCATGTCGAAGAAGTACAGGTGCGCGGCGTGCAAACTGTTCGGAGTGAGGCGCGCTCCCGGACGATCAGTGCAGAGCATCGTGAACGCGGAGAGTTTTTCGGTGTGCAATGAATACAGCTGGAGCACGTGACACAGGAAAAGTCGTTTTGAAACCTGCACTTTTCAACAGAGACTAAAACGACTGAAAAAAAAATGAATGAGAATAAAAAGGACAGTCAACATTAATCTCATCATTTTGGTGATATTGAGATTATGCATATAATTTCAACCATCCACTGTCATCATAAAAGCCATTGCATATTTTCAATTTAGCCTGTATATAGCAGTAAAAATGATCGAACTGCTGAGCCCTGATCACACTAAGTGTTTTTTTTTTACCTTTAGGTGCAACATACCTAGAGCATACACCACCAAATATTAATGTATTTTATGATAATGTTTATGCACAGGTATTACCATCATCAGCAGACACCAGCAGTGTGACGATTCCCTTTACCCTGGTATTCATGCAAACTGTACATATGCACACTACCCAAAATGCCTTAAACTGTGTGAAGTACTGGATGACAGAGCACTGTAGATGTAAGCACTCTAACATTGTACCCTATGTGGGAGAGATACAATGGTGCTGAATGATACCATCCCATGCCATTAAAAGCCCATCACCAAGCTTGTGTTATCACGTTACATAAATGCATTGCTGCCATAAAAAGTGCACTTATTGCAGGTTTGTGAACAATGCTGTTTGTAAGCTGTGTGTTTGAATTCAGCATATGTTACTTGTTGGCAATGACATTCAAATGAAAATGTAAAACTTTTTCTTGAGATGCTTGTAAAACACTGAGAATCTTCGAGTGGGGACATGTTTTTGTTAATTTAAATATTTATGAAAGATATTTGATATATTGTGTCTATACGCCTTTAATTCACACTGTGATACATTTTCTGGAACATGTTATGGTGTAATATAAAAGGTTTTGATGTCATGCAGTATTACTTGATTTTAAAATTAAAATGGATTGTTATTCACTATACAGCTTGTCCTGTATTTGTTCTTTGAAATACATAAAAAAAATAAAATATGTATGACTCCCCAGCACAGAAAATCCAATGGAAATGTTTGTTTTGTGTCCGCCTGTAAAGATAAAATGTAAATAATAATAAAATAAAAATAATTAAAATATAAAACCTAATATAATTGATGGTCATAAATGAAATACAAACAGTGCAAATTGTTTCAGAAATTTTAAAAAATTTATTGTGTATAAATATATTACATATATGCTACAGATACATAATCATCTTAAATACAAAGGGTAGTATTTTCAATATCTATACATTTAAATTGATATGGTAGTTTTTTTTTTTTTGTTTTTTTTTTTTAAATATAATGCCTACGATTATAATTTACATCAATAAATGTGACAGTTATGCTTTAAAAAAAAAAAATGGTAATATGGAATGATTTTCATGAAACAATACACAAGCATGGAAAACTATGTCTAGGCCACTTATTACCTGATATCCAGCTAAATTCAGCTTAAAAAAAAAAAAAAAAAAAAAAAAAAAAAAAATCTAAAAGAAAAAAGTATTTCTGTTTTCCACTTAAAAAGATTCTGGGTCTATAGTTCTTCAAAGGTGGTTTTATAAAAAAAAAAAAAAAAAAAAAAAAAAAAAAAAAAAGTGTTCTTCAAGTGTTTCCACTTCAAGTTTTCTAGTGTCAAGTCATTTCAACTTCTTTTAATCAGAAAACAATGGAATGTTTGTCTAAAAAGTTGAGCAATACAAATAAACAATGAGAAGTAGTTAAAAGTAGTAAGAAATTTTTTTTTTGTTTGTGCAGATGAAATCACAAGGTTGATCACATATCAACATTTCCAGAACCAAAGCAAAAACAGAATAACAAACAATACAAATACATCTGAAATAAGACAGGTTAATGATGTTAAAATGCTGTGCTATATTTGGAAAAATAATAACGATTTGTCATAACCCCCCCCCATAAAAAGACATGCTACATGAGGAAAATATTGAATATGACAGTTCTGATTCTTGTAATAAATAAATGAAGATTGCACTGTGATTTGCATTATAAAGTAAAAGTATATAGCATAAATAAATCCAACAAAACTGTTACTGTATACCTATTTTGCTCACTAACTTTGGTTAAGGGCTGATTGAGCTAGTAAACACGATCATGTACTGTATGTGACCAGGGGAAAGGGTTAATGGAATACTGTAAGCAGCAGATCTGAAATGATTTGGAATTGTGGATTTAAAGGCACAGGTTCACATTACCTCTGGCCCTCCCAAGTCCCTGAGGTACAAACACTCCAGACTTCACAACACTGTACATTGATGATTGATTGCAAAGACTGTCATTTGACTCTCTTTGGACTGACAGTTGTTTTTTGACTTTTTTTCCTTTTTTTTTTTTTTGTTGTACAGAAGGCCCAAGGACACCTTTTTAAGACAAACGAAAAAATAAAGCTTTTAAAAAGCTTTTAGAAATGCTTTCCAGGGGCACAGATAAGCGAAAGAGGACACTGGTGCTGTCTGTCTGTCTAGACACTGAATTAAAGATAATCAAAACTGACCATTAAAAAAAAACATCCTCAGACTCCATTCTTGCATAACTTGAGATCCGAAAGGCCACTTATTACTTTAGTGTTAAAAATCTCCTAAATACTAAATATAAAAATATGCTACAGCATCTTAAACTTAAACAAAAAACAGGCACAGAAGCCGAACAGTACGTTTCATCATTACTGATTTCTTAAAGCTGTAACTTATAGGAACCTTATAGGAAAAACTGTAAAAAAACCTGTAATAAAAAATAATAATATGAAATCCGCTCAGGTGGTTGTTCTTAAAACTGTAAAAAGTGTATTTTGGTCAATGACCAAAAAAACAATACTTGCATTAATTTTGCAAGCTTTAGTTTAAAAACTCAAGTGACAGAAGAACGCAATTTTTCCTGCCTCTAAATCAGAAGCTGAAGCAGGAAGGCCATTAAGACAGAGAGAGAGGCCACCCCAAATACTATGAGGCCGGCAAACTGTTCATCTGTGAGGGATTTGCCCATGGGCACCCTGGTGACATCCGCTTCCACAGCCAGTGTGGCGTCAGACCGCCGCAGGTTGAAGTGGGCGGATGGGCTGAAGGACCCAAACAGCTCCTGGTGTGTGTCTGTGCAGCGCCTGCATGCAAACACTCGCACGCGGTAGTCTGTGTTCCACTGCAGGCCGAAGAGCTGGAAGGACGTCTCATCTCCCTTATACACCTAAGAGACAGAAGGAAAGTAATGCATTAGCCCAGATCAAGTTCCTCTTTAATCACGGTGCATACTTTTGGATACTTAAAAGTGAATTATTATTATTAATAGTAATAATAATAATAAAAAAACATTTCTTAGATATTATATAGGGGGACTGGGATGGGAAATAAATATTATATTTA